>CM029531.1:22393099-23059824 GCA_017141395.1 Laodelphax striatellus
TCTTGTTAACACCGTGGTTGGTGAGAGACCACAATCCATTTCAATCCCAAAAGAATTCGTTCAATTTTTTCTTCCAGCAGACTCGCATCCAGCAGAATCCCCAGCCATCGTCAGGTCGCCCAAACCAGCAATTCTAATTCCGCCAGGAATTTTTTTCGGGAGGAGAAATTGAGTCGAGCGGAATTAAAATTGAGTGAGCACTAGCATCCAGGAGCTGGCGAATTGATGATGTATAAGATAAGAGCTGTGCGAGCTCACTGATGTAGTCATGAATACAAATTCACCCCTAACCAGTCCTAGCGCTAGTCTCGCTAGTATACCTACTCTCCCAGCACAGTCAGTGACTTACCAGTTAAATTTTCAAAAGTGAAAGATCCAACTTGATGTTGAGGAGCTCAAATCAGTATTAGCCGTCGAAGGAAATGAAGCTGAGAGAAGAGAAGCTGTGTCAAGAAAAAGATTAGGAGGAAACAGAGGAGAAGAAAATATATTATGAAGGACTAAGAGAGAGAAAGGGTGCGAATGATGATGAGGTGTGAGAGAGTAGAAAGAATGAAGTGGCTCCAAAAAGTTATTGAGTGAATTTCTAAGGTCATCATCTTTATTTTTCAGAGTCTGCTAAAATAGAGACACCATCGATAAAATCAAGATAACCAGACTTTCCAATAAAAACCGAATCGATTCCGAGAAGAAACTGACAAAAGAAAAATATTCAAACGCGTAATGGACCCTCCAATAGGCTACAATCACTAGAGTCCAACAGCGCTGTTTCCTCAAATACACAGATTTCCATCAAATGATCCTCGCAAAGTTGGCGCTTTCCTTCCTATTTCAAGACTCCACGATTTTCCAAATGATCAGACTCGATTTCAAGCTTGAATAATCATCTTCAAAGTGGAAATGAAATTTCCTTCCAGTTTTCATTTGGATTTATTAACTCTACGATCGAAATTGTTTCCGATTGTGGTTTTTTTTGTGGAAATTGATTTCTTCTTTCATGTCTAGCTGGAATTAATTTCGATAAACATGGAAACTGACCATATCACTGAAAGCGAAATTTATTGGTGATATGATTCACAGAACTCTCCAGTATTGTATACACAACATTTAACTCTATGAACTCTCGGAACGTTGCCTGCAATCCATATAGTGAGGGGAAATCTCAATTCTTTATACGAACTGTCACATATATTCTCAAGATATTTAGTATGAACGAGGGAATAACTAAACAGGTGTAATTGTTGCATGAGCATGAATGTTTTAATTACTGAAAATTCGTGACCTGTAGTTTTGTTACTGTCAATGCAAATGACATCTGAAGAAAATTCAACCAACATGGTGCATGGAGTGTAGAATTCTTGTTGTGAAGATGAAAAAATGATAATATCATTAACATCAATCAGTTGATTTATTTCATAATAGCTCCACAGGACTCTGCCAAATCAAAAGGTATTCAATTGAATTTTACTCAATCAAACATAAGTGAATCGCACTTATTCAGTTCAAAAGTGTAACTGAGAGTAATCATAATAGTTTGATGATGTGATTGTTTTGATGATAGAAGGTTTGAAGAATTACAGTTTTATGAATTTTATGGATTAATCCCAGTCCATTGGATTAGATAGAGCGGAAAATCGATATTCTATCTACATTCTATGTAATGTGGGCTCAATTGGCACGAAACTTATACTAATCAATAATAAATTGAGAGAGATAAATTTTAAAAGTTACAGAGTCTAGATTTTGTTTTAAAACACTTTGGCCAGTAAGTAATAAAAATAAGTGTGGAAGGCCATTTTTGTATATGTATCAAGGCAGACGCTGGAATTTGGGAATTTGAGTACTTGATGTTGATACTATTGAGTACTATTGAGTACTATTGAGTACTATTGAGTACTATTGTTTAGTAAGTTTGATGATAGAAATTGTATTGTTTGTAACATACTGAATGAGTTAAATTTTAACGGTAAGTGTAATTTTTTTAGGATATCTATAGAAAACTCCCTGCTCGACAACTGGACTGTGAAATCCAATCAGAAAGTAGCTGCAATAAAAATAACAATGAAATTTTATTCTATTACTCTCGGGAATAAAAGTAGTTGAGAGTGGAATAGTCGAGCCATTTCCTCTCATTACAATCTTCATTATCTCATGAAGAGCTTAGTACGTTCTCCTGCACCTCCAGACCAATTTATACCTTTCAATTTGTCACACACCTAATATGATTCACATTGAACTATAATCAATCTTAAACTACATTCAATTCTCTGACTTTGCATGTGTTGGAATAAAATAATAGCCCAATAATGATCATTATCACTCCAAAAAATCTTAGAGCACAAAAGAAAAAAATAAGCATTCAAAAAATTCATCATTTTGAATACTGTAACCAAAATACAGCAATTATGAGGAATTTGAAAGGAAATGACGCTTGATTTGGTTCTTCTACAGTAGTCTTTTCGTTTTCATTGATGATCACTGTAGTGGAAGTCTCACGGCTAGTTGCACGAAAATTCAATTGAGTTCAATCGTTGTAAAGTGATGTCATTGATGAACCAATGAGGGAATCTGACTTCAACTCAATGACGTCATTTTACGGTGGTTAAATTCAATTGGATTTTCGTGCAACTGGCGGTTAATCTAGTTTTCTATAATATACAAGATCTGAAATCAATCTTAGTTTCAATACAATGTTTTAAATTATTCTTATTCTCGATACAAGTCTGTATAGCCTAGAGTTGAGAACTCCTGAAAATATCGATTTTGAATAATTCTCTGCGTTAACTTTGCCAAGAACCACTATATTGATTCATTGAAATTCAATAATTTATAACGCTAAACCAATTTTATTCAACTTAAGTGATTGGATTCTCCGTTACCAAGTGACTAAAATACCTAATTCATTGCATTCCAATGATTTTTATTGTCAAACCAATTTTATTTCACAATGCTCGACTATTCCCATTTTCCCTTTGGCATCCCTAATCCATGCTTTCACCACTACCCTATTGCTATTATTTCATTGATTGAGAAACACAAAAATCATGAATCGAGAAAAAACATGCTCAGGTCTTCTGCTACTTCATTTCCATCCCTACAATTATTAAATTCATGTTCTTCTCAAACCTTTTCCCTACTTCTAGATAGCTCCAGTTTGAGAGATTAAATATCGTCTCAACAGTGAAAGGGAACAACTTTTATTCTAACCTGACTCCCTCTCAGAAGATAACTCCCAATTCGATTGGTGAGGTGCTTATCCTCCGCCTTGAACACAAAATGCTATAAAACTTGGCCCCCCAGCCCCAGAGCACACCTTTTCCAGGTACACATTTGTCAAAAGGGTTAACCTTTGTTTTGCCACCTTTTGACAGCTTGAAAAGACAAACAGAACAACATTGGTGTGGTGTGTGCGCGCGCACGTGGGAGTTGTGGATTCTCTTCTCCAAAATGCCTTCCTGTATCCTGGACTGATATATTGTATAAACATTTAGCATGTCACATTTGCAGCCCAACAGGCTCTGTATTATGTAAAGTTTGGTTGTTTTCACATCATGTTTATCATCATTCTAGCTGTAATGCACATAAACGGCTGTGTAAAACCATTGTTAGTGTCGGCAACGTCATATGTACATTGTTCTTATCCCGCAACGCTGAGTGACACTGAGAAGACTCATGTGAGATAAACAGCCAAGGTGTGTAAGCCACAAGTGTACATCAGCTACTATATAAATGCCATGCTGCTCAGCTATCTTCCCAGAAAGTGATAAACTAGAAGCAACGTTGAAAGCTACTGTATATGGTGATAGTATGGTGATCAAGGTTTTTATGTCAAAGCCTTTAAAACTACAAAGGATTTCAAGAATATTCTACACATAGTTTCTGTGAAAACATTTCATCAATAGAACAAAGTAGTTCAAAGAGCTCACTCAAGGACATAAATCTATGAAATCTGAGCAATAACTATTGAAATTTGAAGAGAATCTGTTTGTATTTCTCAACATTGTAACAATCTAACTCTCATAATAATTGTAACTGTTTTCAATCTGAGAACAACTATTGAAGGAGAAATCTGAGAAGAATTTGCTCATTATTTCGAGTATGAAGGTCTTCTAATATTGTCTATGTTTGAATCCTTGATCAAGACAGCTTCCATAAAGCTTCTAAATACTCGTAATGAAGCTATCCATCTTCTCTCTTGTTAAGCTCCTCTGAAAGCCCATTCATTGGGAGATAATGCAAACCCGCTCTAGAAAGAAAGATGATTTTGATGTTCATCCAGTTAGGAAAGTAGACATCATGGATTACTCTCAAATTTTAGCAAGTTTAGGTTAACTGGATTCTCTTGTGAATCAACTAATTTCGCAAAATTAGTTTTCTTGGAAGTATAACCGAATATCATCCTGAATAACTGATAAGGGTAATGAGAATGTATAAAAATTGAAATGATTTCACCTAACAAGGATATAGATAGCTAGTAGCTCCATCACAATCAATCCATTAATTATTCACTTTTCTTGTGCTGCACAGTACGTAGGCTATCTCGCGATTATTGATTATGCTTTGTAGAATTTTTCACGTTCGTCATGATCATTTATTCTTCTACCAAGTAAGACTTTGTTCTTGATTGAAGCTCCAACTCTATCAAACTGTTCGACTGTCAACAAATAGACCAAAATTATTATTTTTATTAATAGTAATAGAAATAGGATTGTCTTTAATAATAGTAACTTCGTCCAATTATGCAGAACTTATATCTAAAGCATGCATATATTTTAGATCGATTTAACAGAAATATTGAAGATTTTTTAATATGCAAGATCACAACAACTATTGTGAATCAATCGAATGCGGATTTAATATTCTCGACTGAGGGTAGCCTATACGGTACCACGTAATTAAGTTGAAAGTTGAAAGTCATTTTGTTACTGAGAACATCAAAATAATTCACTACCTCCACTAAATGAATGAAACAAGAGAAGATTAATAATAATTGAAGAAAGCGGGAAGTATTTTCGACTACTAAAGCAACAAGTAGAAATCCAGGAGCGTGCAAAGCACTTTAATGAGAAGCGTCTCAGTTAATCCCTGCTGGGAGTCCAAATGTGACTTGAATGTTCTAAAATTTCATTTTCAAATATAACCCACCCTCCGCAATCATCAATTTTGATATGGCAGCCCGTTGAAGATAAGAAGATATTGATTACCTGGATCTAGTAATTTCAAACATGATAAAAATTAATTTTGAATAACAAATCAGAATTCATAGATAGTATTATAGCATACATAGATAGTACATATTATAGCCTATGATTTGAATACGGATATAGATGTTTTGAGAACAGAAGCAATTCTCCCCTCAATTCAAAGTAATGAGCAAAATTATGATTCTTCAACCTCTACTCCTTTGCTTTACTTATGAACGGAATTGCTCTATCGATTGTATTCTTACCAAAGGACATACTAACATCACTTCTATGTATTCTCTATAGTGGTAGTCCAATTCTTTGCTCTTCAAATTAGTAATAAAATCAATGTGAAATAAGATTTATTTTCACTTTTCGAGAAATTATTACTTATTCAGTAGTCTCTGTTCATTGATAGAAGACAGCTCTAATGCTGTATTTGAGAATTTAGATTAAGCCCTTGAAAAAACTAACAAGAGGGAAAAAGTAGAAGGTAAATAGTGCAAAACCCAAGCCATTCTTGGAAGTCAAATCTTCTGTCCTGGTCTGTACATTGTTGAGGTATGAATGGAGCTACGCTAAGAGCCATCGCAAACAGACAAGCACTTGTTGAAAGCGGCTTTGTATTTATGATGACTGGGACAACAAGCGAACGTCAGCCCAAATTAAGAAACTAAGACGGCTCAAGTAATTTCGAGGTTGGAGGTACAACAGCCAGCGGCAGAGCAAAGATAATTAAGTTGAGAAGAGCTTACCGCGGCGGGGTTTTCAAATGTGTGCACAGAGAAATATGGCGGATGGAGTTTTAGATTTTATTTATCGTGGTGCAAAAAAAGGATTGAGGAGGGGGTGGGGAACAAAAGAAACGGGGCTCGTTAGAAGAAGACATGCAAGAAAGGGCAGCAGAGAGCACCACCACGATCTTGAAATTACGAACAACCCACGCTCTTTTTAAATTATTATGTCTTCGTTCTCCATCTTTCTCGGGGAGTTTTTGTGGGATCTTGAAAAGCTTCATCCTCATCCAGCTTCAACCTGATGGTCGGTGCCAAATGGTCTCGGAGAGCTGGAGGCCCCAATCATTTTCGAACGAATTAGAAAAAAAATCCAGCCATCGATTACGGAAGGCAACATTGAATGCTTGCCGCTGGTCTGCTGCTGCTGCTGCTGCTGCTCCGTTATCATGGCTCGCCTCCAACCGGCGCGCTTTTCTTTTGTTTTCACTTCCCCCCCCCTCCCTCTCCACTCCTTTTCAACCCTTTTTTCATCATCACCTCCCCCCTCTCGCCCTCCAGCTTCCTTCATAGTGCGGTTAGCTCGGCTGGAAATTGGAAATGCTCACCACCACCGACAATAGCAAGCGTTTCGGTTGGTCATTCGAGGTGAATTCAAATTTGAAAATGTGAGAATCGAAAAAGTAGTGCTCCTCTCACAGGCTAAAAGGTGTCCAGGTCACTGAGAAACCCAATCGACTGTAACTTGCACCCTTTTAAATCTCCATCTTTCCGTATCATGTTCCCGATCCGCTACATTTGCTATTCCCTAACAAAAGTACAAGAGTATTTACATTGTCGGTGATTGCTTACATGGAATGTTATCCTACTCTATCCTATCCGATTTCCCCCAAAAAACCATTCTGAAACAGTCACTGATTCAGCATTGATCCTGCAGTGTGGATTCAATAGTTTCGTATGACAAGCATATCAAGCATGAACAGAAGCACAGAAAAAACGGAACAAAGACCTGGAAAGTCAAGATTACATTGTTGTGAGAAACCAAGCATTCATTTTAGAAGGAGATGAGGCGAGGAGGGGAAAGACAAAGAGCGAAAAAGTCAAATTGACAAGTGTGATAGAAGAATGTATTGATGGAGTTGCGGGATTTGCGATTTGAAGCTTCTCTACTAAATTCAGATTCATTTTCCATGACATTCAAACGGTGAAAAAATGATATACAGTGTACATTACAAAAAATGTATTTTCCATTACAAGCAAACGCTGAAATAATATATGTACTTTACATTACAATACATGGAAAAGTGAGCATCCCTATAGAAAGCATCTGTGCGCGGATGCGGGTTGTGCCATATAACAATATATATGAAAAAAATATATATACATAAAAAACCTATATGCTATGACTGATAAAAAAAGTAAAAAACATATAAAGTAATTCTCGTTCAACATTGAACAAATAAGTCAATATCAAAAACTTACATTTCAAATATTATCAAAACTTACCAATTATGAAGCTTAATAATATGAAGATATGAGAGTCACTGAATTGAACAATTTAACAATGATTAGAGCAATAATCTAATATGATATATTATTGGATATAATCGACGATATTATTGTTGAAGCAGAAATTTTCTAAGATGGCGGCTGAGTAGGGGTTTTTCCTACAAAGCTTATTCTATTCAGCCGTCATCCTGAAAAAACTACTACACACTGAACTTTCATATTGAGCCTGGTACTGCTGAATACTGTAGATGTTTGAGTGACCACTTGAGTCGGCTTCAATAAATAATATCCTTTGTTAGAATCAAAATCGAAAAAAAAACATGAGTAAAGGAATAGATTACATCAAATAAGTTCCAATCCTCTTGCATCTCTCATCTCTTTCTGAGTGTACCATTCAATCAGTCTCTCCTAGTAAACAATAAATATTGCCAAAGTGATGCTTGAACATTGAAGTACCCAACCACTGAGCACTGTAGTGGAGAATTAGCTTGGATTGTTTTTTTCAGGGGAAGCGACTGCATCACAATACATCCAGACACAAGTGGATGAGAGGATGAGACAAATAGATAGCTGGGTTAGAATGAGAGAGAGAGTAGGGGAAGCAACGGAAGGAAGAGAGACAGAAGAATCAGGATAGAATGTGTAAAAGGATGAGAAGCAGGGTGGGGAAGACAGAGACAGAGGAATCAGAGCCGTAACTTGACGTCGGAATGATAAATTTTGACAGTAGTAGTGGAGTGTAAGCCTCTCTTCTCTTTTCTCCCCTCTCCCCCCACAGATTTTCTCTGTTTCCCATCTCATTTCACCCTCCCTCCACTCCTAGAAACGCCAGCGTAAAGCTGAATTATGGGAGGTGATGTCCGCTGAAGTGACAAACAACGATAAGTTTACAAGTACAGATGATCGTCGTGTCTGTCGTCCTGGAAATGGGTGGCCGGATGAGAGAAGCAGAAAGAATGCTCAAAGAGGAATAGAGAGAATAGACGGGCAAGAAAGAGACGTATGATTGCGATCGAGTGTTCTGTGGAATGCGATTGTGCGCAACCGATAAAATACCGTTAACAGGTTACGGAACACATAAATAGGGCAAATCGGAGGTAGAGACTTTTTGCGTACCCTAAATACAATTGCTAGTGCGATAAAGTTATTGCAGTTGGCGTTACTTGAGAATGCAAAGAACGTTTTAACTTGACGTTGCTATGACACTGTATGTGTGTTTTGTTGACAATGAGTGATTTGATTGATTGATTGATTTGATAGATCATCATCAAGAGTGCAGGTAAATAATATTTAGCTTCTGAATTTGATTCAGAAATAAATTATATTTGCAATAGCTTTATTTGTCCTCAGGCAGTCAAACCAGTCAAACAGTTACCAGCACCAAGATACAACGCAGTGATTCCCAAGGGGCTAAAAAATTATGCATTTTATGATATAAATAATATGAACTGTACTTATATGTCCGGTATGACAGCATGAAATTCTAAATGTATTTTTGTTGAAAAAATTACGAAGCCTATTGTACATATACTGTATTTGTATTCAATAGCGAATGAATATTCTTATTCCTATTCTATGAGCAAGTGGAAAAATAGAATCAAAACGGTCCAATTCCATGAACCTGAAAAATAATTTTAGAGATGTGGAGAAGGAATTATGATTGAATTTAGCGTGGGAGATATTTAATTGGAAATCTCTTGTGTTTGAGATAATTGGAGAGATATAATGCAGATTAAGTTCTACTAATATGCATATATGAAGCTTCATGTGCTGACTAGCACAATATCCAGGAACCACTTATAAAGGATGATAGTCAATATCTGAGCTTGTGAGGAGCTAATGTCTCAAACCTAACACAACAACATCATGATCAGAGCATGTTAACTGAAACCTCATAATGTATTTTATAATGAGCCTCACCTTTGAAATTATTGAAGGATTCTGCACGATTAACAAGTTAAACGCCACACAACTGACACAACCCCAACAAAACGGGATAAACAACATCAAACATTTTCTCAATCTTTTTCGATTGAATATGAGGAGAACGTTATCAATTTTTTGAAAAAATCTAAAAAGAATTGAAACCTACAATCCGTTATATGGTATTAGCATATTTATGACGTTATTACTTCCTCGAGGTAATTTAATATGTAGGTAAGAATTGGAGCGTATTCTCGGCGGCTGATCATCACTACAATATGAGTAACAGTAGTGGCTCGATCCTCTGTTCCTCTCGGTTACCCGGTGCGGTTCAATGTTGCTGAGCGTAGACTTGTAAATGCAACTTATTGAATAGAGATTATTCGATTCGATAAATAATCTAAATCATAAATGAATATGGATTCAATTAGTGAATATAAATCGCAGATTATTTCAAAGCTTGGCTAAGTGAAACTGCCTTCCATTATTTTCTTCCATAAGGACAATTTTTTATAGAAGCAGATCTCAGTATTTGTTTATAAATTGAAAAATATAGTTCACAAATACATCACAATCACAATGAAGCATCAAATCACAATCACAAACATTCAAGTCAAAGCACTGGCTAGCTCGATCTTCAATGAATAAATAACTATTACTATTGTATTTGCATGTATCCATCGTCCATGGTTATAAATTATTATTAGTCGATTAAGAACGGATGACCAAGTAATTCATAATAGAGGAGATGCATTGCATGACCCTATAAGCACATTAGCAATAGGTTTAAGAGATTTATTGGACCACGAGGAAAAGCACCACTGCTATAATTCATACTTCAAATTCATGCTCGCTGTACAATAGTTTCCATTGTCTAGCGATGGAGCATAGCAATACAGTAGTATCGTATTACAGCTTTAGAATGTATTCCACATTGATGTATTCAGTGCTAACTTAGGAAATCATTCATTTCATCTGGGTCTTATCATGGCCCAATTATGGTTATTGGTTCTATCAGTCTTGACCATGTGATCTTCAAAGCTAAATTACTTATTACAGTATTGTGTTTGATTCATTTTTTTTTCGAACGAGTTTAATCAGTAACATCCTAACATAGTTTTATGGCTGTCATTTATTGCAGATAGCACATGAAAGTTGACTAAACTAGTTCAACCCTGTCAACAGTAACCTTGGAAAGTTTCTTTATGGAAGTTCAGCTAGTGTGACATGGCCTCAGCAGATTATTGATCTTGGCGCAGTAAAGTGTCCGTCTAGTCCACAAGTGAGTGAGGCCAGGAGCGACACACGACACGACGCGACCAGCGAGCATGAATAGCTCCGCAAACATCAGCTCCCAGTGGAATATGAGCTAGCGTTTCATTACCGCCTAACGTGATATGAATTTTAATAAAACGGATAGGTTGACTGCAAAATCATATTCAGCTATCATAAATCTGTGTTTTCTCGCCTGATATACAGGGATTCGGGAACAGAAACGTTACATACATTAAAACAAAAATAAACCGGATTGAACATTGATCCAATAAGCGCGCAGTTAGATTTCATGAATGGACTTTTGCGCGCAACATTCAATAACGCACAAAAAAGTGTTGTAATAATAACGGCGAGAATTGAATTATTCTGTCTGCAGCTCTGAGGCCAATATTGTCCCAGAGGAGCTCTCCAATTCATGCAGTTCTCTCTCTACAATTCATAGCTTCAGCAATATTGTTTCCACACTGAATCGGCTTTTTAAAAAACATATTTTAGCGGTTTTTTGTATCGCAAGCAGTGCATTTGCTGAGCGTACCGATTCATTTAATTACTCTATAATGTATACTACGGTATTATTGAAATTTTATTATTAAATTTAGCTATTTTAAATCATTAAAGCATAGGATTTGGAATAATTGTGAATAATCTTACCTTATTTTTAATTCAGTTATTCTATTCCAAACTTCAAAAGGAAGTTATCCTCCCTACCTGGAATGGAAGATATAGAATTAGATAGAATAGAAGGGAAGGCAATAACAGTACTTCATGCAATGGTTGTATTATGAGAGACTTTAAACGACGAGTGAGATACCGAGGTTGAAATACGAGCGGCAACGCCGCAAGTTTTTTAAGTCATCTCACAAGTCGTTTAAAGGCTGAAATACACCATTTTATCTACGACCAACAAAAAACAATAATATCTACATTATCAATCTAAACTAACCTTGTTTCAAACGACAATGTTCTATTTCAATGTTTACCGCATAGGTTAGGAACTGTTCCAAAACTGGAACAGATTAAACTAGAAACGTTTAATAATGTTGGATAAAATATGTATCGTAATTAGATACAAGTTTTAAATTTCATTTCGAAAAAGCTACTTTTTCGATTTCAATTAAGAAACTCTAATGATTGCGTTATAACACGGTCCGAAAAAAGTTATAGTGTACTGCAATGCTTTGTTCGACTGTTCGACTGTATCGAATGTTATAATATTGAAGGAACTCTAGGTCTAACATTATTTTGTGAGCATTGATTAGTATTGAATTTTTATTTTTTACACAGGAAGAATACAAATGATCTTATGCGATGTTGGAGTTTGATTCAGCAGTCCACTATTATAGGATGTATTGTAATGCCCGGTTTTTCAGTCGCTCAATAGACAGTTTATGGATCCAATAGCACTATTAAATCGAAAACCATGTTGTGTTTTCAAATGCAAAAAGTTATTGATTCAATAAGTCTATTGAACGACTGAAAGCCCGGGCATAAGAGTTCACTATTATAAAGGATCTCATAATAATTTCTATTATTCTCAGCTGAAAATGAGTGTAAATCGATCCTCAAAATATATTCTATTATGTATGAATTATAATATTATTATGTACTACTCTCTGCACCTATCGCACTGCAGTTTTATCAGCACCTATAAATGGATATTTTTATTTCAGTATTGATCAATATCAATAAGCATCTTTCACCAATGAATATCCATTGATCAATATCATAAGCATAACTCATAAGCATATTTGAAAAATTGAATTATTTTCTAATTGTTTTCATAACAATGTAACAGTATTTCTTTCAGGAGTAAAAGCTGGATATGAGACCTACTAGAGTTCAAGGGCAACCTTAAATCCTGAGACTCGAACAAATCAGCCATGCCTAGTCAAAAATGTAAGTGGTTTTCCTGAAGCACAACCTACAAACATTTCCAAGAATACAAAGCCTATCACACCTTCTTTCTCATCTTCGCCGCAAAGCATAAAAGATAAATCCGATTCTTGGTCTTTGCATTTTGTTCTACTTCTTGCGAAGAGCGAACAAGATCACAACATGAAAAACTTCGCAGCGCAGTGAGCTAGTGGAAAATAGTCATTACAGTTATTGTGAATGGGATTGTTGAATAGCGAAAAGTGCTATCTCTTAGGGCAGCATCCTCTGAAAAGACCCGACCTCGTATTTTCACCATGCGTGTTTTCCCATGTTTTTCTCCTATCTCTCCTCCTTCCTTTCTTGTCCATCCGGCTCGCAGTTTGTATTATGTTGAAAATGGAAGTCATTTTTCCATTCGATTGGTACGGGCTCAAAAGGAGCCTGGGCGCAGGCAAGCCGTCAGCCGAATCACAAAAGAACTCGAAGTTCTTATTGAAGTTGAAAACTAACAACGTTTTCCGATACAGTTTTCACTACACTGGGATAACCAATTATTGGAATATCGGAAAACATAGAAGAAGATCAATAAAATTTCATTCTATTGTATCCACTTCACATTCAAAGTGACACAACTTTTAAATTCTAAATAGTCACATGAGAAACGAAAAACACATTCAAAACAATGGTATAATTTCGAAATCCAATAATTTCAAATAAAAATTTCAGTAATAAACCTGATTTCATCAAAGAAGTTGAAAACTTTGTGCACTAATATACGTTCTTATGGCTTTTTATCGCCTTTCTTTTGTTCCAGTTACTTATCAAAGAGCATTTATATCGCCAAATTGGATCAAAAAGTAAAGAAAGTACATGCACTTATAGTTTTTATCGTCTTATTCTTGTAACGGTCACTCATCCAAGAGCAGTCTTGAGTGTTCGTGACTATACTCAGATTAAAACTGCTTTAGGATTGAGACCCGCTTGGCCTTAATGATTTCAACCACTCTTATCTAGGCCGATCCTAAAGCAGTTCAAATCAAAGTATAACCACATGATCATTTAGCAATCGCTCTCATCGAGTGACGAAACAAAATAGCAGTCCACTAGCAAGAATTTGACTCTTACCAAGAGTTTCACTGCTATTCAATTTCTTGGTAATGGATTGAACTTACGTAAAGCTGACTTTCAATCCCAACTATGATAACTATTCTCACGAAATTCCTAATTAATAATGCTATAACTCTGAAGACTTCCGCTGCGGCGTCAACCGCTACCGCTAATTTTGCAATAACCCATTCATTTAATCTTCTATCAAATTCAAATCAAATCAAATTTTATTCATTGATCATTGAATACAAAAAAAGATACAAAACAAGAAAAATATTGAAAAATTCTTACATCATTCACCTATTCCTCGCTATAAATAAAAACAAGATCAACGAATTCGATACTGCTTGCTGAAAGTGAAAGTACCTTTGAAAGGTACTATCATCGATCAAGGTACTCAATCCTAACTATCATCATTCAAGACATTATCATTAGACTTGGAACTGCAAGATCATGCCTATTGATTCAATCAATTTGAATATTTTGGATTGGTTGAGTTGAAAAAGTTGCTGATCGTCTTATTCAGTTTTCACAATCATGTTTAGGAGAAAAATATATTTCTCTCTTATTTCATGAGAAAATTGAGAAGTTCCTCTTAAAACTTTTTCTGACTCCATCATGATTGAATAATTAGAACATTTCAGTAAGTCATCGTCAGAGTTTTTGTATGAGATATCAATTTTCAAGGCTCGAATTTCAGCTCCAGGCCGAATCTAGAACAATGCGTATTCTTTGGACAAGCTTACAGGAGATCACAAGACGGCTGCATCTCTCACTCCCTTATCCTCTCTCGCTCTCGTGAAATCGATGGCGAATCTGATTGATAGACGTCTATTCATAAAACAGCATGCCATCGTCTTGAGACTACTTACAACCCCCTCTCAAACTCTCCCCCCACCACCACTCCACATACTATTCTATTCCTTTCAAAAACATCCCTTTTTTCACATCCTTCCTCTCCTCTCAGACATCCCATTCTGGCACGACTATCGTCTTCCCCTTCTGCCGCCTCCCCTTCCGCCCACCTCACGTATAACGGATCTCATCCTCGACCAAACGGAGGAAGGAAAAGTATAAAAGATAGTGATTGATTTATCTTTTTATTGTGAAGATTCAGAGGAGGAGGGGGTAAAGAAGGAGAACAGAGAAGAAGACAATCTTCACACGCGAAAACAAATTCTGCCGCTTACTCTTCTCTCCCATCTTCTTCAGTTGCATCCTTTTCCATCCAGTGTCCAAGGATATAAATAACGTTATTCTTTGTCGTAATAGCCAGATCAACACTCAATCCCCGGCGAAATTTCTCTTGGACACAGCGTCTTTCAACCCACCCCCCTTTCAGTGAGATAAATTCAGCAGTATCTCTAGTGAGAAGGAAGGGTCGTTATATTTTTCAAATCGAATCTGCGCGCAAAGTAAAACGGAGGCAGACAGAAGTCACGTTCCACGTCGTCACCCACACGTCCCGGAAGACAGAGACAGAAGCTCTCGCTCTTTTTTGACGTCTAATCTTGTTTTATACAACGTATTCAACTGAAATCCAGTGGGAGCTGCAAAAAAAGCCAACTTTGTACATTCAGTTAGCCTAAGCCACGCTACCGAGCCATCCCATGGGGTTCTTGTAGCTAAACCAGCTTCAAATCAGCGCTAATCAATTATTCAAATAACAATCTGCAGTCTGTCTCATTCTTTCCCTCTCACATTCTCATTTCATCCGAGATGCAAGTCAATTTCCATAACGGAGTGGTTTATAAACGTTTTATCAAATGTTTCCGATTTAATAAAAGCAATCGATATGGCTAGTGAATACAGTGGATAAATATAAGTAATCACGAAGCCCATGAAAACGTTTTAACAAAAAAGGGCAGTGGAACACAGTTCACAACGAGTATGCATTATTGATACTACTCGATAGATTTATGTGGTTAAAAATAAAAATAATATTTACAACCGAGCTTGTTTAATGTTTAGTGCTTAGCCTAATTATTGCAGAATGCCCCAATTGTGGATAAGCTTCCCAATTGCAGAATAGAGAGAAATGGATTTTAGATTATTTTGGATTTGATTGGATAGGATTATAAATAAAAGGCTCACGACGTTATTCATGATCTGATATTCATAATCCGCTACATATCATTGATTCGTATTTATGTTTGAGGGCTTGCTGTGATTGACAAATCCATTATAAATTATACTTTCGATTGGAATAATGATGAATGGATGTGTTGTGTTGAAAATCGAAAGAGGTGGAGATTGAGGATCGAAAAATTACAGAGTTTCAACAATAGATCATCATTAGGAATAGAGAAAAAGAAGGAGCCGTTAGTGAAAGAATCATTGAGTCTAATAATAAAAAATATAGGTCATTAAGTATTAGAATCGAAGATTTCCAAATAGTGGCGTAAAACCATCTAGGGAGAGCTTCATTAATTAAAACACTCTACAATATTCCATCACGTAAACTACAGTTCAGGGCTTGAATGTTTTTTCTACAAATCCAGTTCTTGCCATTACTCCTATTGCCAGTATTCCTATTTAATCGAACATTCATCAATCCATTCACAATTTTCATGAAAAATTACAACTGTGAGAATTTATCTACTGTATAATAAATAATATACTAAAAAAGTTTAAAGATACTTTTGGCGCTCTCCTTTCTACTGTGCTTCCACCACTACGAGATTTGATGTGAAACCTAAACGAATCTCACACTAATACAAGTCTTTTGTAATGATACTGTATTCCAAAATGATACTGTATTCCCAAACGATACAGTATTTAGCAAGGAAGTGGCGCTTTGCGCTGCACGGGGTAAACTGGTATTATTATGTCGTGTAATATTATATCATGTAAATTTGTGTATAATATTATCGAAATTGTCATATGATTCATTCGATTATAATTATGATAATTATGTTTCATATTATTACGAGTATATTGTCATTCATTATTGATCGACTTTATTAAAATCAAAAACGTCATGACTTTGCGGAATGAGAAGTTATTGGTAACTACAGAATGGCCAAAGACAGAATCCAGAATCCCCAAAGACTGGGAATTATATCAACGATCATGAGCTTTTTCCTAACGAATAACCATGCTACTAGGTAGTGACCATGTGATTTAGGTAGCATCTCCCCCTAGTTCCCCTCTCCAAAGCTCCCTTGAGTTGGCATGATTTAGGTAGGTTATTGTTAGCCTACATCTTTAGGGATTCTCTTTGGACAATCGGGGTCCGCTCAGAACTTTTGTTCAAGACAGTGACACTCTATAATGAAGATCAGAAAACATAAGGTCATATTATCGATTTTTCATCATAAAAGTAGGATGAAAATTATTTCAAGCGTAAAAATAATCAGAACAATATAACCATAATTATCTAGCAGGATCAATAGAATTAAGAGACGAGTATGGAAGAGATCCAGTTTGATATTGTTGAGCCAGGCCTGTAGCCTAACCAGAGATGAAAATATTTATGATCGCGAAGCCTAGACGGATATAACGCGTAAATGTTTGCCAACTCTGTTCTCATTTAGCATTGCAAACGTAGCCCGCATCATCTCTCACAAAGGTGAGTTCTGGGAATACACTACAATCCACTACAGACACAGCGCGGAAGAATACATCCAAGCATACCTACGCTCGAGTTCAAAGAGAGAATGATGAGGAAAGGAAATACATGGAGTTGAATGTGAAAGGGTGTGGTTGAAAGAGGAAGAGAGAGTGAGAGAGTGTGAGTGAGGGAGTGAGCTCTATAATGTACATGCAATGCATTTCAGTAATGTGGTGAAGGGTGTGAGGGGGATCAAGTTGTGCAAACGGGTCTTTAGCATGTTGTGCCCCGTAAGTGATGTGCAACAAAGCAACCATTCAACTTGAAACTCAGTGTCACTCTTATTAATAAATTCTTTGTGATCGAATTAGCCTTTAGAACCGTTCGTGTATGAGTACATTGGTTACAAATGTGATAATATCTGATAGCAGCTGTGATCTTGATAATGGGATTAAAAAATTTGTTCCAGGAAATTGAACCTTAATCATATCGATAATATTGCATTAATCACTTAAATATAAACGGAGTAGTTATATATATCATTTAATTATGATTCCTTGTAATGACAATGATGACTGCAATGTGAAAATGTCTGCTTTCAACCAGAATTTGTATCCTATGGAACAAGAAAAAAGAAGACATCAAATATTTTTATCAAGAAGTAATCGTTCAGACCTTTATAATGTTCTCTTTCAGCATTATTTTTATGCTGTAGAACCCTTAGGCTAGGCGTACACCGGTTAGTCAAGACAAGTTAAGACGAGATTAGTCTCGTTTAGTCACAGTATTTCACATAGTTGCTTATGAAGAAACACACACCGTTTAGTCATTGCATCAGTGAGTGCTGCTTAATAAGCAACTATGTGAATTATTGTGACTAAACGTGACTAATCGCGTTTTGTCTTGTCTTGGCTAACCGGTGTACGCCTAGCCTTACAGCTAAAATATATTGAAGCTTGTTGTTTACTTATCCAATTTCTAGCACTCCACTGTGTGGATTAGAAGCTTATTAATATTGTATGATGATGACTCTAAAAGCAGTCTTCACACTGCAACAAAATTTCTCCAATCTCAATCATTTTATAACATGGATTTCCTTTGTGAGCGGAATTTCTCTAAACACAAACTTTTTCAGTTATATCGTAATGGACAGACGTCTCTAATAAAGAGAAGAAAATTTCTTCAAGTTCAAAATAATGCAATTCAATTCAAACTTTTATTGAAATTTAAGACTTTGAATCCATCCTGAGACAGATGATAATAGAATATATTTTTGGCCGAAAGGACATTCATATTGCATAAATTTTGGGAAAAATGCAGTTGATATACCCTGTGTCTGGGACAAAAAAGGCACTCAAAAGAGATCAGCCTCCTTTTAAAACATTAAAGTATATTTTATGTTATCTTTTATTTTGTATCTTTTATAGCATGATGAAGTTAGATTTTAGAAATTAACTCTTAGTCCTGAAAGAGATTGATAAATCAATTAATGGAATCATATTTCCATAGCAAAATGACCAGATAACATTTTGTGCCTAAGGAAATTTCGAATTCAGAAATCGTCGAGAGTAATCATTAGGAGCGAGCTGTGAGATCGTAAACTGCAGACTTTCTGAACTGCTACACGCAGGCAAGGCACTTGTGAGAGAATACTCTAATCTCATCTCTGAAACTTAGTTCATCCTTACTCATTTTAATTGCAATTTCTACCTTCTCGGCAGAAGATTATCGTCTTTAGTCGGTAGAAATGAAAGGCTGCATGCTTCCAACGAATCTGCATACTACGGCTGCTAAATTATTCCGAAAAATAACGCGAAACTGAATAATATTCGCAGAAAGTTTCAGTCTCGAAATGAAATTTTCTCAGCTCCACAATGCAAAGACTTCTGAAGGCGAATGTTTGCCACTTGAAATATGTATGGAGTGTTGAGTTTTTGCTATTAGAACCATAAGTTCGGCTACGGATGTACAGTACCGGTTTTCGAATGGTGTGCTGTATCGAACCAGCCAATGTTGGCTGGGAGCTTGCTGGGACGCTTTCTGGCATCAGTCCAGCTTTCCCTTTCCAGGGCACTAAGTGCTTCAAACAAGGTTTCTAGCTCACTTTATTAGAGAAATTCAAGAGTAAGAATTAGAGAAATGAATCCAACCCTATGAGAATTTGTTCCAAACTGGCTACCACAAAACCAGTACAAGAATATAAGCTGAATTTATCCAAAACTAATGATGTGATACTCCTTTTAAAATTATTCTAGTCTAGTCTTAGCATTCCATTCATTTGGTTTAATCATCTTTCTCAGAATCAGTATTAGTAACTTAGTGATCTTTCTTGATAAGTTGTTCTTTTTGGTATTCCTCTAAGTCTAAACAATAAATGCGTTATTTCTCCACTTTGAGAAATTATGCGCCGGGTCTATATCTGTTGAAGAATTCACTGAGCAATTACTAACTATCTTCTCAACTCCTACAATGGAAACGTACATGGTAGAGTAGAGTTCAAGTTCAACTTACTCTACTACATTTCAGTATATCAGCTACTCTTCCTCCAATAATTCTACTAATGAAAACTTGGCTATAGTACTTGGTAGCATAATTCTATATTTTGCTACACACTTGCAGTATTTATGATATAATATATAACTTCTACGATCGATCGGTATGAATGTTGGGTGGTATGGTCTGTTGAGAATACTGACCCAAGTGAGATGAAAGCGTTATATGATGACCCTACAGTGACTAAAATAGGCTACAGACTCTTTTTTTTTCTTTTTTTTCTGAGGATGATGCCCACATGAGCTCTAGGCTTGTGCGTAAGTAATGAGTGGGGTGATGAAGAGATATGACGACTACTTTTTGGGCAGTCGGGACCGACGGCTTAACGTCTCCTCCGAAAGACGGGAGTGGCCGTATTTGTCATAAAATCCTTCCTTCAACCAGGCTCGAACCCTGGCCCAATGGATTTTATCTGACTGCTGATAACTTAATCAGTCTGACGCCTTAGCCGCCTCGGCTACGAACCACTCCAATTGTCTTTAACAATATGCTTTATAGATTCCTACTTTCTGACACCCTAACTGGAGAATGAACTGGGAATAAACTTCAAGGAAGTTAATGTTGCACATTATAATCTATTACTTTGATACAGATATCAAAAGTAGTTTCTCTATATGCGTGAAACAAATAGTACAGTTCCAGACAAGAACTCCAACGTATTGATCCAATCGAGAAGTCAATAGTGGAACAATAGCCCAGACTTTCTTCTTGAATACTAGGTCAGTAGTAATTTTCCACTTTTCACGAGTGCAGAGTCAGTCTCTTTATTATGAGAAATCTTCTGAAAAATGGCTTCCGTTCCAATGAGAAAGGTCTGAAGCCCTCCATTATCATCGATTCAATAAAGCTACTGCAGACTTTTTCACGTTCCCTGCGATTGAACACAATCGTGAACATGGCTGATCAATCAAGAATAATTCATTTCTCTCTTAAAAGACCATTTCCACCTCATAAACTACCACCAACTCTTTCCTATCGATTTAACCCCTTTCTGCACAATTGATGACTGGTGATGGACTTAGTCATAAACTCTTTGGAAGTCATAAAGTAAAAAGATAATAATATTAAAGTTATCTGACTGTATTCAATAAGGAATAGAGTTTCATAGGAGACATCCATCTACTAACTATTTATGATGTTCACATTATTTATAATTATTGCATCTCTTATTAGAGAACTTATGGAATATAAGTGGAATCTATCTTGAGTTCGTTGAATATATCTTGGAATCTATTTGCGATTCATACATTTAGATCAATTATCAAGAAATGTTACAGTAGCATACTCTCTATTTATTACATTCTTTCAATACAATAGAATAGAGAAGTTGACGATATAAAAAATTAGTATTTGTTGCAGAAAATGTAGCCTATTGGACAATTCCTCAAATCAAATATTTCATTCTCAAAAATAAAACAACATAAACTTAGGAAAGAGTTATCTCATGATATCTTGGAGAGATATTTTATCTACGATTATCAAAATATTCACAAAAACAGCTTCAAAATAGGTAAATACATGTATCTTTCCCTAAACATGATTATTTATTTATGCTTATGGCTTTTTTGGCGGAGAGACCCTTTCGGGTGTTCCGCCTCGCCGAATCCTAAACATGATGAATATCAGGAAATAATTCTACCTATTTTATTCAAACCCGTTCTCAATGTATGTTATAGTAACTCTGCATAATTTGAACAACACCAAGATGAAGTGAAAAGGTCTCATTGAATATACACATCCTGTATACAGTTTCTGAATGAGGCCTGACATGACAACTTCTTGTTAAATTAGTTTCAAAGCTGATTTTTTGCTAGGGATGATGCCCACACAAGCTCAGCTTTAGGTGGGTTCCGAACCACCGGGAAGCGATTTTGAAGCTCATGAATTTGTGTATTTAGAGGAGTCGGTCACCGTTACAAAAGGAGTGGTAGGCGCTGTCACTATTAGATGATATCTAATCTCAATGATTAGATATCTGGGACTCTGCCACTGGGATACCGCTTCCCTAAATTTAGTTTTATTTAGTTTAATTATTACTCCAATTCGGTTTCATTAAGTATAAATACCTCTCTAATAGGACCTAGTCTCCATTTCTTCTCTATTCCTACTTTCAACATAATATATATCTGCCCTTGGCAATAAGTCCCAACTTCATAATGATCATCATTAATGTTTGAAGGGGGTTGAGAATGAAATTGATGAGATAAAACTTGTGTAATGGGGCAGCCTTTGTCACGGCAGGCCTTAATCAGATTGCATTGACGAGGAGAGCGACTAAACGCTACTAACAGCAAAGTGCCCAATTAAGCTATGTGACCGACTAGACACCATTTTGGCAAATGGCAATAGCTGTCCTATCCTTCCTTTTGCGCGCACACTCGCCACCACCGAGCAATTATCAGCAAGACACACGCTTGAGTGCGCTCTAATGCGAGCAACTCACCTAAGGCCGAGTTATGAGCGAGTTACTGGCCTCGGGTTCACTAGAGTGACTCACTTTGGTGGGCCTACTTTATGGTGATAATGATTGATGACCTATACTATGGTCTAAACGTCTGTAGACTAATATTGATGATCTGGCAATAATGAAATGAACTCGGTTTGGAATATCCAAATTTGGTACCTTCATTTTTTGGATATGGGTAAGTCACACCACTTACTGCACGGTTTAGTAATGCAGTCTGCACCTTCAAAAAAAAGTATTTTTTCTAGGAATGAAATTTTTGTAGGATGATTAGATATGGTATAGATAATTATGTATGGTATGTTATGGATTGTAGATAGGGAATAGATGAACAGATGAATATTTTTACTCATACTCCGCATTCAAATAATATTTTTATAATTTATTTCAATTAAAATTTCTACAATTCATTGTATTATTATCACGACTGGGCTTGTAGCCAAATAATAATCAATGAAAATAAAATGTGGAGAAACAAACAATCGAAACTCTGTGTGCTAAATATTCTCATTGCATCAAGATGCTATTTATCCTATAATTCGAAGTAGTACTTGGAAAGTAATTACTTCAATGATGGGAAATGAATCAGTCATAAGATGAAATTAAACATCATGGATAAAAAACCTAGGACTTGAAGTTCCTAAACTCAACTCATGATCAATGATGAAGACTGCACATTACTGAAAATTGAAAGAGTACAAATCGATACTTCAATTGAGAGCAGATATCAGAGTTGGAAAATTATCAAAGAGAGAATCGTGTAGTAGTGGTAAGTTGTTGACTGCCTTGTCCTACAAATTTCATATTGATTATTACATAATAAAACCCGTGGATAAACATCAAGCAAACGGTTCTCCAGCTTTTCCAGGCAGAGTTGGTAGCCTTAAAGCGTTTGGCTGAGTGATTTCCTTGAAGCTTCAGTCAGCATTTGTGCTTACTTAGAACTCACCACGCCAAATTGATCCAATCTACTTTATGCCTGCTTCCGAAAAGTCATTGTCAGACTCTTTCATTGTTATTTTACAACTGGTGGTTTTGACGGTTATTGGTCAATTGATGCTGTTCCACCCCAACATATACTTTATCTATACTGTCCAAGACCAAATGCGCCATAAAAGACGTTTTTCATCTCGAAAGAAAACAGTAATAAAAAATATAGTTTGTTCTCGGCCCATTCCTCGATCATAATGATGCATTCGATAAAATTTCGATCCAAGTGTCAGAAGAACGAGATTTCTCAAGACTGCCAAAAATCATGAGGTCATTCATCTTTCGCGAATGGAATTGAAAACAATGAACGAATCTTGATGTTGTAACACTGCTTCGTTATGGTGCCATGTTTGTAACACTATTATTTTTATGTTGTATGTCCTGTGACGTCAGGATCAAGCAAATATAGTCAAATGTGTCACAAGATAAGGGAGAACTATGTGATGGACTATAGTCACGCATCAAAGACAAGATCTCAATCCACTTACGTAACACACTTGGCTAAGCATACTCCTTACGTGACTGGGCAAGTCAAAATTTGCAAGGGCTCATCCAGGATACTGATATTTTCATAAATTAAATAAATTTAATGTATCAATTGGGATTGCCAAGACAGGTGCAAGAACGACTAGAAAACCCAGTATTTAGGTGAAAAATTCGGAGTATATTCTCCTGTTCCTTTAGAACATACAACAGAATAAACAAAGCAGTAACTCGATCAGTTAAATGAATTGTTACAAATTTCATTAACTATCGTTAATAATAATAATTGGCTAGTTACAAAATATATATTTTTCGGTAGAGCGTGGGTGTGGGTATTTTGCCTGGCAAATAAGATAGTACAAAATCTCTAAATTTATGAGTGTCTTAAATACTAGACCATGAGCTCATGTTTCTATGCTTCACGCAGTATGATAATTTTCCCCACTATTTCACTTCATAGAGGCTTTTCGCGCCTTTGGCCAAAGGATTAATGAAACGAATCACTCACAGTATTGGCGATGCTTTTGACGTCGGTAGGTGGATCCTGGTTTAGGCAGCCATCTCAGGGGTAGATTGGATTCCGTGTGTCATCTCACGATACTGCTTGGCTCTGGACCATGGTTTATAATATTTCCGCGACTTTACATGAATTTAATCAATTATATATTGCCACAGCTCAATATATCACAGTTTGAAAACATTAAGATTGAAAATGAAACTGATTACATTTTAAAAAACGGTTAAACTGCACGTATGTGCTCAAAAGTGACTGCTCTCTGAGGAGTCTCAAACGGAAGAGAATTACCCTTGCTAGAATTCAAGGAAACAGAATTTTCAATAGAACATTCTAGAACTTTTAATGAAATGCTGGGCTGTGATTGGTCAATTTAATATCGTGTTTTTGACGTCAGTACAATGCACAAAGTAGTTCCAACATTTAGCTACAATAACCATTTAAATAATATGCGATATATTATATATAATACAAAATAACATATAGGACGTTAAAATCCTTTCAATTTTTATTTTTATTTTTGGAAGATGCCTTTAAAAATATTCTTTACTTTTCAACTCCACTGCCAAATTCAAAAGGTGAACTGAAAGTTTATTGCTAAATTAATATACATCCAAATATTTTATGCTATAAAATAACTGACTCCTAAAATAGTATAATCTCATATACAACAAATATTTCCAAAATATATTTCTCTGTTCGTGAAACCACCGAAGACATGAGACCTGTATATACATCATTTCACCGGCTTGGGATGATACTTTTGGTAAGTACAAATAATAATATGCGTTATTTAATAGCAAGTTAACATATGAGGATTAAGTATTTATACATTTTATAAATAATTGATGAATCATAATTTTTCCAATGATTTTATTGGCATTGACATCTTTCAGTAGATGATCCATATAGGCAGTGGTGTGTTTTGATATTTTTGGATGAAGGTTATGGCCATCTTCAATATTTGGATTTTTCAATTACATAAATTAACATCAAGGAATATAAATAAATATACAATGTGATATGAGTCAGAGACTTTTGGTGGTGAGTCAGCGCTTGCTTCCTTGTTATCATTATTTTATCAATATTGAGTACTGCTAAATTAGGTCAGCTTACCGTTAATTATGCTATCTATTATAATACCAGCACTTAGTGGTCATTGACAATATTTTATTGAGGCTTTATTTGGTTGCCAGAATTTGTATCGTGACAATGTTTGTATTGATTTCAACAAACTCTCTTCTCTAAAGTGAAATAGCTCTTCTATCTGTTCTTCGTCATTTCTCCCTCATATTTCATCACCAGTCTCAACCATCTTCAAGTAACGAGATATAAGATATTCTTGAAATATTTGCTTTTTTATAATTTTGATTTGGCCAGCTGCGTTTATTGTATTCAACATGAAAAAATAAATGGAATGGGAATGAATAGGGAGATCCTTAGAAATTACCTAGAAACATGATATTTTCAGATTCCAAATCGTGCTGAAAATATTCTGAGAAGTTTTCGAACCATACTTGAAATTGATTTCATGCTACAAAATTTTTCGCTTTCAGTATAATGCATTGCCCGTAAACTTTGAAGTCGTAATCTTGAACAAGGCTATCGTGTAAATTGAGAAGTCTCTCACAAACTGTGAATTGCTACTAAGTTGTGAATAAAAGAGATGAATTTTTTACGATACCTTGCTCAATCCATCAAAAATACTTGGAAACTCTAGCGATTGAGATTCTTATTAAAGTGTTATATGAAGCAAGCAACCGATAAAAAATTCATTTTGAGCTCAATAATTAATTGCAGTAGTTTTCAAATTGATAGCTCCAACAAACCTTGTAGTTAGAAAACAATATTTGAATATATTTTGCAATTTTGTGATGATAATTAATAGTTGAATTCGTTCTGCAATATTTTATGTTTGGAAAAATTAACAGATTCACATCATTTTTGTTTCAAAAATGTGTGACGCTTCCTGTGCAATTGAAAAATGAATAGAAACTACATCAATTTTCTATTTCCTAATAAAAATCTACTGAAATCAATAAGACTCCATGAGCTACGTTGCATCGTCACGTGGAATATAAAGGGTGCGGCACGGCATTTTACTTATTTGAATTACGCGCTACGCAGCGGCCATTGGTCGTAGGAGGTTGGGGCCATTTGCAATCAGATGTGTGGAGTTTAAAATTTTACTCAGTCTAGGTTAGTTGCGGCCATGCAGTGGTCAAGAGGGGAGCGAGCGTTCGCAGTGTCTGCATACTTTTCCAACAGTCGTTTGATCATTGCAACCCAGCGTGCGTTTAGGAAACAGTTTAATGTCGCGCCCAAAGGACGTGTTCCTGGTCGAACATCAATCATTCAGTGGGTGGATATTTTTAAGAATACCGGTAGTGTTTGGCAACCAAATCCAGGTCCGTCAAGAACCACTAGAACACCAGAAAACGTAGAGAGAGTAAGGCAGGCGGTTTTGCAGATAGGGCGGTACAGAGACGATAGGGCAGTTACAGTCACTTCGGAACGGTACACGCGGATGATTGAAGAGTTTTTTCACAAAATGTGTGGTTTCAGCAAGTTGGTGCCACTCCTCACACGGCAGGCGTCAATGGATCTCTTGCGCGAACACTTTCCACGACGGCTCATCTCTCAAAGGGGTGATCTCCAGTGGCCAGCAGGCTCGCCGGATTCAGCCCCCTGTGACAATTTTTTGTGGGGATATCTGAAATCCATATTTTACGCCAATCGTACGAGGACCCGAGCTAAGCTAAAGAACAACATTCGCGCTGCAATTGTCGACAATGGTCCAGATATGCTTGAAAAGGTAGAGCAAAACTTCCGATCTCACCTTACAAAATGCATTGAACAACGAGGAGGTCACCTAAAAGACATTATATTCAAGAAATAAGCTTGTAAGTGAACCAAACAAAACTTTAAATGTAGCATTTTGTAAAAATAAAAGAATTAAGTTCTTATCTTTAATACTTTTTGACTTGTGGTTCTTTAAAATAAGTAAAATGCCGTGCCGCACCCTTTACGAGGTAATAAGGAGGTCTTTATCTCATGCGGCTGTGTAGGTGTCAAGCCGTGGCTATACAATTCCTCTCAATCGCTTCAAATGAGATACTAATCTTCATGTACATGAGGAGATGTATTCTCTAATCAATGGTACCATCTACTTCTTCCTCGAATAATCACAACTCGTCTAAAGGAGTTCTACACCACCTGGTCACAACCTACCCTTCATCCTCTTTTTCGATTACACCATTACCATCTGTATAAGATGTTGGAAATTTCTAAAAAAAAATAATTCAAGATTAAAAAAAATAATTAATCGTCTTTTCTATTTCCTAATTTTCATATTCTCAATCTTCATATTCCTTTCCTCTTACAATTTATACTCCTCCACTTCGTTTTCTTTTCTGTTTAACCTTTCTTCTTTTAACCTTTTCTTTTTTCCTTCGATCACTTGTCCCCTTTCTTCCCTCGCTCTCAAATAAATTATTATTGTCCAATTCTTTCAACGGTTTTTTGAAAAATTAAGCCAACTCTCGTCTATCACACGTCCCACCATCAAATTGAACTCATTGGACCAATGATGTTCGACTAGCTTAGATTTTTCGAAGATGAAGTTAACAGTTTTGAAGAATTCAAAATTGTTAATTTACTTGTGGATTATGCTCTTGTAGTGTAAACCTTTGATGTTAAGTAATTTGGACATAACCTCAATATTTGTACTATTCATGACATTCATGTAACTAATGTCTAGTCGGTGAGATTGGATAAGGGACGGCGCCTACCACTCCTGTTGTACCGATGACCGGTTCCTCTAAATACAATTTATGAGCCTCAAAATCGCTTCTCGGTGGTTCGGAACCTACCTAAAGCTCCATTCATATCTCATCATAATTATCCCCATTTTCCACGCACAAGCCTAGAGCTTATGTGGGCATCAACCCCAGCAAAAAAAGAACTAGATTCAGGAATTGAAGAAGTTTCAAGTATCTGCATGTTTCTTTTTCACTTCATATCTGTTTGATTGATTCAATAAAGATATACGATAAGTTCAAAAAGGATTTATCAGCAACCTCTATCACAGGCTTACGAAATTCCAATCCGTCATCGCTGGAAAATTTGGTTATGATTGATTGGGTTTATATCACTCAATCAATCATACTCATTATATTATAGCAATCATTGACAGGCGAACAATGGGCCTGAATATGAATCCTATGAATTTTTTCAAATCAATGAGCTGGTAGACTAAGGCTAGGCGTAGACCGGTTAGTCAAGACATGACAAGACAAGATTAGTCACGTTTAGTCACAATAATTCACATAGTTGCTTATGAAGCAACACACTGATTAGTCATTGCATCGGTGTGTGCTGCTTCATAAACAACTGTGTGAATTATTGTGACTAAACGTGACTAATCTCGTCTTGTCTTGTCTTGACTAACCGGTGTACGCCTAGCATAACAATAATTATTTCTTATGCCAGAAGCAGCTGAATGATGATTGGCTCGTTCAAACTCTCGAAATAGATAGAGATACCCATTTGATAGACATTCAAGGCAGCTCCTGCCTAGTTGATAGGGCATGGTGTCTATTGGTGAACGTCTGGACTGGAGTTGTTGGGAGTCAATCACATCGACTGATCCGGGTCAATCATAACTTCTATCAACTGTCGCGAGGTAGACACCAATTTGACGTGGTTGACACTAGCCCAGTGAAGAATCTATTGGCATTGGTATGATTAAAATAGCCTTCATTTCAAAACAATCAATTCGAATCCAATATAGGGCTCCAACAGACTGAAATTGATAATTGAATTTCTACTTCTAGCTGTAGATGTGGAACACAGTATAGTTTGTGGTATAAGTTGAAAAAAGGAGATATGATATGGTATTCATGCTCTGTTCAAATAAAACTCACGTGAGAGCTTAAATGGTTACTTGAAATACCTGTTGTGTGATCAGTTTTTCACTTATTTATATATCTAGCAATGTATTTAGGGAAATTTAGAAGAGGCTTTCACACAAAATTGTTCCTCTCACATTTAATAAGAAGTATGAACAAAAAACAGTAGTTATGATCAATCGAATTTAACAGTTTGCAACTTCGTCTTCTCAAACTGAAAAGTGTGCCAGTGAATGAAGAGGCATCGGATTACTTGCCAACCTCAGATTCCATCAATGGACTAAGTTTCTAATAATACACTATTTCTTATAATATTTCATCAATGATAGGTAACAAGGTAAATTCAAAATTCAAGGTGCTGAGAAAATACACAAAATCATACTCACATGGAAGCCACATTCCAAAGTTCAACCTCTGGCTTGAAAACATACGCATAAAAAACCAAATCTGTATATATATTATTGTAATCTCTACTTCCTGAACATTCGCAGATAATACTGTCATGAAACTCGCATTTTGAATATAGGCCCACCAACCAGCGATAATTGTATTGAATAATATATAGGAGAAGGCATTGAATTGGAAATTGTCGATACAGTGGCTGCGAGCAGTGGAGATAAATAGATGTGAATAAATATAGATATATTTGGCGTGAGGGAGAGAGAGAGTGTGTGTATGAATGAGTGAGAAGTAGGTAGTGAGTCGCACTGCGTAGTCTATAGACTCTATCAGTGGCAAAAGCCGCGCGTATGCAGTCATATATTGCACTGGTAATTTTCCTTGGAGCCATTCTCGTTTAACAAACCTCACGCTGGGGTACACTTTGCACGAGCTTTTTCCCGCCCTTGGGGAGGGTTATGAGGGAGAAAGAGGAATTTGGATGAGTGAGAATAGTGATGTTGGGGAGGGGGAAGAGTTGGGAGGAGTTCGCTTTCAAAACTATGTTCAGATTTTACATCAAGCCAGCGTGGTATTTTTCGCTTAAAATGGGTGGCGAGAGAGGAGGCGAATAGATAAGGAGAGTGTAACATCAAAAAGAGATGTGAGAGAATGTGTTGGGTTGAAGTAGGAAAGAATAAAATAAATTTAGAGCTAAAAATACATGACTAGCACACAGTACTAGCACAAGGGACAGAAGATAAATGGAAGGTGAAAAAGGTAAAACATATATAAAGGAGAGTGAAATGTCCAGAAGGAATATGAGAAAGGAAGGGAAATCAGAAAAAAGAACAAAGATTATAGTATGAGTAATAGTAATTGTACAAGAAACGTGGAGAGTGAGGTGAGGAATGGGTGTAATGAAGGAGGAAAGTGAATGAGATATGGGGAGTTATAAAGTGGAGATATGGGGGATAGATCAGTAAGGATTGTTAAATTTATTGATGAGATAGTTGAGATAAATGAGAACCTAATACAAACTTTAAGATAGAAATATTTAATGAACAAAACCTTTTCTGGATTAATGCTAAATTTAGAGACAAATTTTAATTGTAATTCAATTGGTTTTGGGTGAGTTTCTGTTGCTTGATTACTCAATTATTGTGGGAGTAGTTCGAATGTACTGTATAGATGAATAAATAAATTAATTAATTGATAATCCGAATTTATTGATTTTATAAAGTATTGCAATAGACATAATATTCGACCCATGATCAGAATGTAAAAGTACAGCGAGAAAAAAATACAGTAGAGAAATGTGACAAAAATAGTAGAAGAAGGAAAAATGTTATCGAAGGGAATGAATATTATAATTATTATTCTGGACTAGAATTCTAGCTATCAGAAGTTTCTGTGCCATAAGAAACCAAAATACCATCATGAGATACGATGTGAGAGGTCGAAAGAGACGATTGATTGAGCTGGAACACGTGTCAAGAACTTTTTTCACACTGCATTTGAAAAAAATCCTATAATTTTGTAACTTTTTTCGATAAACAAGCTTAATATTACAAGCTAGCTTAAGATAAACAAGCCTAGCCACGTTAGTATTCTCTCTATCCATTTCTCTTCTCTTTCTGTCTTAATTTAAAATTCTTTCTCTCTTCCTTAATTTAAAATTTGAATCAAATGTGAAAATGTGAAATCCTTTGCTGAAAAAATGAATGAAATAATTATTTTATTTACAAACCAGCAAGCATAGAAATGAACAAGCTTATTTGATTACTTCCATTTCTCATTTTCTTAGTTATAGGAGAGAATTCAAATCTATCAGACATTGCAAGTAAGGCATAAGGCATGTGAGGTTTAAATAAATTTCTGGACAAGTATGGGCAGGTGAGTGAACTGCACCCTCTTCCAGTGGTAACTGTCACAAAATGAGTTGGGAGTTTTGAAAGATTGCACACGAAAGAGGTTACCAAAACATGAGAATATTCAGATAAGAAAATTCAGAGATAAAATTGGGTTGGAAGGTTAACGAGGATCAAGAGGAGGAAGTCGAAATGGAGAAGGTGTTGGCGAGAGAGGAGGAGGAGGGGGAGGGGGAGACGGAGGAGAAAAGGAAAAGAAAGAAAATCCAAAAGTATACCCAGAATCTTAAGAGATATGAAAATTTTCCGCTTATGAAAGAGATTCTCTGACAATGACAGATGTCTTTGTTGGCCAGTGGTGTGTGTTTTTGCGTGTGCTCTGTCTGGAGAGGAGAGCCTTCTTAAACTACAAAAAGGATGTCACGAAAAGGAAAGGACCAGACTTAGAAGAGGCTAGTTTTTATAATAAAGAGAGGAAAGATGACAAAAAAGGAGAGTTTAAGAAGAGATGAAAGATTACAATAAAGGAGAGTTTGAAAACAGAGGAAAAGTTGAAAAGAAAGTGGAGATGACATAGAGAGTATAAATGACAGAGAGAGCAAACATGACAAACAGGAGAAAGATGACAAATGGAGGAAGATGGCAGAGAGAGGAAAGAGGACGAAGAGAGGAAAGATGATAAGGAGGTGAAAGACCGAAAAAAATGAAAGATGACATAGAAAAGGAGAGTTTAAAAAGAGAGGAAAAATTGAAAAGGAATTACAGATGACAGAGTAAAAATGGCTGGGAAAGCAAAGATGATTACGATAAGAATGACAAATAGAGGAAGATGGCAAAGAGAGGAAAGGGGACGGAGAAAGGGTGATGACGGAGAGAGGAAAGATGACAAAGAAAGGAGAGCCTAGAAAAAGAGTGAAAATTGAAAAAAGAATAGCGGTGATAAAGAGACTTAAAAATGACAGAGAGAGAGAGAGAGAGCAAAGATAACAAATAGAGGAAAATGGCAAAGAGAGGAAAGAGGACGAAGAGAGGGAGATGCTGAAGATGATAAGGAGGTAAAAGATGACTAAGATGGGAAAAATGATAATGATTAAGGGAGTAAGTAAAGGAGGATAGCGTGAGAGGATAGAAGGATCGAAAGAAGTGAGTAAACAGGAGCTGCGGCTGAGAACATGAAGGAGCGGCTGAGGAGATGGTTGGCAGGGAGGGGTGAGTGCAGAGTTAGCTGCAAGGATGAAATGATAGACAAGGGTGAGAAAAGGAGTGAGCTTGAATGATGGCTAAAGGAGTGAATAAAACGCCACCTCAGCTGATGCTGCTGTTCCATATAAGAGAGCGATAAATTGAGATGCGGCGAAATAGAGGACCGTCAACCAATGGGGAAGAGCAGTGGTTGGGGGTGGATGCCCCAGCTGTTTGATTAATGAAATGGAATTCGCATTCGCGCGAAGCGCAATGACAATTCTGGCGAATGTAGGCCTACGGACATAGTCGATAACTATGATTAGAGAGGCTGTACGTAAAAAAGAAGAAACAGAGAAGAGAGATTGAGAAATTAATGTAGAAAAGAGAATTGTAGAAGAGATGGGTGATGGAGAAGAAAGTACATAATATGAGAAAGCAGCAAAAAGTGAATAAGATCATTATTTTACTACAATGATATTGTGCTTGCAATAGAATTAATAGCAAAAATTGGAAAGAGATGTGAGGAGTGATTGAAAATAGATAGGTTTGAATTGTAGAGACTGATAAGAGATCAAATTCATTACTGTCAAGGGGTTATTCTGAAGCAGAATAATATGAAAATAATGTAATAGAGCGTGATAAGGTATAATAGTAAGTGAAGAATGAATATTAGATGTCACATAAAATAGACCTAGTGAAAACTACACAATAATAATAATAATTCCGTGTAACCTGGCTGGCTCAGGTCTGGAGTCAGAGTTTTCAGGTCACTCCTGATCAGTTCAGGGTCTCTGACATGACTTAACGACTGTTTTTAGGCAGCCGGGACCGACGGCTTAGCGTGTCCTCCGAAACACGAGGAGTGGCTCGAGCTAAAATCTCACGGTCTGACCTGGGTTCGAACCCGGGACCTCTAGGTTACAAAGCCAGCACTTAACCCATTCGGCTATGGCCACTCCCTAACTACACAATGAGATTATTTATGATCACCAAAGAGTAGATTACTTAGATAACTGAGATTACTAAAAGATCGCAAAGGTAATGAAGAGATACTAGGCATACACCTTTTCTTGTTTGTATTTTTATTTTTTGGTAAAGAGTAAATATGTACTGTTGTGATTATTTTTGAATTTCTTATTCAATTTGTTAAAGTCATGTTGCATTTCCATCCAGAGCAGTGAAAGTAGAATATAAATGTAGTTGAAACTAAAGCCCACCGGCGAGAAAAGTCTGCAAGCCTTTCGAAAACAATCAGTCAAATGAAAGGCCGATTACATTCACATCCCCCTCCACCTTTCCGCCGATAATTTATTCCATTCGCCATTCGTGTCTCGCGGCAGCCGGCAGCCGTTTTTCATATCTTATCCAGACTGAGTGGATTGAAATTGGATACGATGGCACGTCATTAATTAAATCGGGCCCAGAAAGCGAAGAACTGGCATTTCTTGAGAAGCCAGTCCCGTAAGAGGCAGTCAGAACAAGTGGAGGAAGAAGAGGATGGGACAAGTGGAGGATAAAGGAAGCAGAGGATAACAGAAGTAGAGAAGGAAAGCTAGTCAGTCTTTAAGGACGAATGATCTCCGCCGGATTTTGATCAATGTGTTTGGCACTTTCTTCACCTCTTTCCATTCATAGATATCGATTTCAGCTTGAAGACGAGTTGTCTGTCGTTTAATTTAGTCACCAGCTCTTGGAATGGAGATTATCACTGACTCTGCGAGTGCTTATCTTCTACATTATTTTTTCTAAAAACTGGCTCCATTCATCACTGTCAACGGTCCAGTGTAGATGTGAATTCATGATCCAGCCCATAGGGGAGGAATATTACTGTTGGCCAACAATGTATGGGGAAACTTTCCATGGCTGTGGGCTATTCCAATTAAAATTTCAACTCTTTGGTCCTACAACGAGAGTAATAGGATTATTTTTCAACTTGGACTGTAAACAAACTGAGAGCTGAGAAGCTTAATTGCGAATATCAATGCTGGGCGATATTGAATAATGTTGTGCATCTAGTTCAGATAATTCATTGGAAGATTCTTGTGATAATACCCAGTTTGACCTGAAAAGCTGAATGCGTCTTTTTGACAAGGTTACAAGATGCGAACACTACAAATTAATTTTCCTAGATCAGTTAACAATAAAGAGTAGAATCACAATGAATAATATTATCATTGTACCAAACATACTTGATACTATGGGAATTTTCCATTAAATCTCTTCAACTATAATCACATTTCAATGATGGAATAACAGATTTAATATGATATGATTACAACCAGAAGCTAAACAGATCTCTTACATTCGTAGTTTGAATCAAAGCAAGAATCACAGTGTTCAGATATAAGTGTTCTAAGAAACAGGAGCTCCACTGCTCACTTTTTGGAAGCAATATCCCGTTCAATATTGTAGCTTTTAGAATTTAATAACTGAGTTTTGCAATGATTTTCAACGAGATGATAAGAGGATTAGAATGATAATATTCGAAATGTGATGCACAACAGTGATATACTCGTATTTCCGTAATGCTATAGTATTACAAGGAATTAAGCTCATAAAATATAATATTAATGTAGGTGGGTATGAATTCTTTACTTTACGAGGAAGTTGATGTACAGGTAAATGTATTTCCCCTCCCTTCAAATAAATATCATTTCTGTTAAAGAAACCATTATGGAGAAATGGAAACTCCGTTTTAATTCATTATCAGGTGCTATTCAGCTTATGTTCAGTAATTTAAATTCCAATACTGGCATCTAATTTTCAATTCCTCATAAGTGCTTCTATCCTCTCTTCATAATATTTTATCAATATCAAAGTTCTGAGCTTGATGTCGTGTTCTACCTTCTCAACACATTAACAGAATACAATTCTAAATTGAAGAGTGAATAATTTTGATAACTGGGAAAACTCACTAGAGAGGATAAAATGCGTGGGAAGCTCAACAAAGATCTCCAACAATTCAAATCTTGATGAATAGGATAAATTTATTTAGGGAATGGACTTCATAAATCGGTGTGTCCATCTAACCCTTCAAGTCCATTCAGGCCCAGAATAACATGTGGACGGACTGAGCAGTGAGCATCTGCTCAGAGCGCCATTTTCTAAGAGGCGCCTTCAGAAACTACATACTATCCACATTTATTAGAAATTAGAAGTAATACTACTATATTAGAAATAATAGAATTCTAAAATATTTTAAACTCTTCTCAACATATTTTTAAAAATCTATAATATGGAAAAATTATTGCTTGAAGATAATTGAACATTTAACAGATTCTTGATTGATGGTGGGTAAAGGCTACGATTTTCTTTCCAAATTAAAAGGACTAAACATGACTTTATCATACTTAAACTAAAATAGAAAGTCAGAATATAGAAATTGCTCTCCTTTTCGCCTGTATGGGCTCACAATTGTACATTCAATTATTCTTCTTCTGAAGAAGAGCAATTTCTATATTCTGACTTTCTATTCAAAGAGCATCGATCAAGTTCGAGTATGTTATAGTCATGTTATAGTCTTGTTATAGTCATGTTATAGTCATATTATAGTTATGTTATAGTCATGTTATAGTCAAGTTATAGTCATGTTATAGTCATTATCTAGTTGTAATAATTTCAAGTCTACAATATTCTTGGAAACTGAACACTTCCGTTCATATTTGCAAGGCATAGTATGTATGTAAAGATTAAAAAAAATTAAATTTCAGAAACTCTAGAATAGCTTCGAGTATATGTGTCAGTTATTCACACACCTATGACCAGCGGAGACGTAGTAGTGTAATAATATATGAAAATTCTGAGAGAGCTTACAGCTAAGGGTTCTGGCTGCTTCAAGCGATCAGTGGAGTTCTTGAATGATTGAGGTGTAATCCGCTTTCCCAGCAGCTTACCACGTTCTTTCATCTATGCTAGAGGCCTCTTCAGAAGCTTCTTCACAGACCAAAAACCAACATACTCATAAGTGGGCACCGTTTCAGGCAGAATATGGAAAAAGATTCGACTGTGCCTCACATGGTGAACTAGAAAGAGCTTGAATGTAACAAAATCCCTGAAAACTAGTACTGTACATACATCAGATAGAAAGTAAAACATGAAGATATTTTTCAATTTGAATAATACTTGTAATATTGGTAGCACAAAATAAATATGAAGATTCATCGACAAATGAACTGTGATAGATCATAAAATGAGTAATAAAATAATGTTCTTCTACTTTCGGTCATCTAGAGGCCCACGTGGTGCGATCTCACAGTCTTCTACATTTCTCAGGATTATGAATTACTTTCGAATTAAATCAAATTCATTATTATTATTTCATTTTGTGATTGCATGTGTTGCCTGTGAAACTCTCCTCCACACGCAGACGACTGGTCTTTGTGGCGTAATACCGTGTAATTATGTAATTGAGTTGAACTCTACTTTTATTGTAAAAAAATTTAGAAGTAATGAAGATTATTTTTATTCGATTGTACTTTACATTTTCGAGGATGAAAGACAATGAATTCATGTTTCTAGATGATCTTCATCTGAAGGATACTGGCTTTGAAAATGTTATGTAGTTTCTTCAATAGAAACAAGAATTACTTGAAACTTACTTACTTAAAAACATTTAGTATTAAATTTAGAATTACTTAAAAACAAAAATTTATCTTTCTGTTTAACCATTATAAATGGAAAATAAAATTTTCTTATTCTTCGTTAGAGTAATTTCAAAAGTTCCCGTTTTTTATGTCACTCTGTATTATAGTATTTCTTTTGTTTGTTGAAAATGTTGTAATGTTCATATTCAATTTAATGTAATTCATTTGGGATATTTATTACTTATCAATGCAACTTATATTATTGTATGAGTACACACTGTACACAGTATGACAAATGACAAAATGAAATTTATTTGATTGATATTGATATTTCAATGATCATCTTGTTGCTACTCTATCTTCATTTGTAGATCAGGGTGGAAACCATGTTGCGATCATGTAGTTTATACTATAATTTTTATTAGATACGATGAATTCTTCCACAAAGAAATTAATAATCCATTTCAATAGTTCTCACCATGAATTTGGTCCTATATATGAACTTTTCTGAATTATCATTTTCAATTTACGGTTTTTTAAAAACCAAATTCTCCACATAGAAACGATTTATATCAATAATCTAATCATTGAACCACTCATTAATAAATTAATAATAGAATAGGCCCATCAATTATGCAAGTTTATATTTGATTAATGAGCTGCCAGAACTAATTAAATTACTTGTAGCTCAATCACAGGATTCGGCTTTATCTGCTAGGATAATATTGTTATCTATTCCTCAACAGAATCTATTATGATCGATGCCACGTTTCAAAAGTTTATGTTCAATGCAAACTTTCTGATCTCAAAACTCAACTACCAGTCTTACTATTGATTGAGATAGACGTTTATTGTATATTCCCTCTAATAGGGCATCTCAATTGCTATTCGAGATAGCTCTACCAATAATAATGGAATACATTATTACCAACCAACAGTAATAACATATTGCATCCCAAGGTGTTTGCCCCATATTGTTAACTGTTATCAACTAATCAGAAGTTTACAACTGAATTTATGTTACAAGAGTTACTGGGAAATTTGATAAACACATTTAATCAGACAAATTAGACAGTCAAATGTTCTATTAAATTTCTATACGAAAAATGGAATAGCTGACCAAAACCTAGACATGCATGGCACTTCTCGCAACGTAATAATTAGACTTACTAATGTGAGTCTAGTGAAATCTACAAATCTGTTCAATCTTAAACAGAAATTTATAAGTTATTTAAAGCAATCGATAGCCTGATACCGGTCTGAAGTATAATGGATTTTTGAATTGTCTATCGATTGTAGAGCTGATCAATAGGATTGTAGAAAGTATTGCCAATATTTCCATTGATTTAGTTTCAATTCCCTTTCAATAAATAAAATGTGGAGAATTTTATAGCTATTCAATTTTTGAAATTCTCCTATTTCAAGTTCCTTCCATCTTAAATAATTAATAAAAAGTGGAAAGAATTATGAATTTTTTAGCTATTCAATGGTTGAGATTACTTGAGGCTCCTTCCATTTAAAATAAAGTGTGGAAAGAAGTTAAGTTAATTGAAATGAATGAAGTTTATCCACTCTACTTTCTCAAAGTTATAAACATTTTACAAAAAGAATTCTAATCAACAAATTCAAAAAAACTTGAATAATTTGAAATTGTATGTTCGACTTTGTCTGGCAGTTTTTCATGGTAATGGTTTATCATGATAATTCAATATAAGATGATACATTTTATTCGAGAATGGAAATTTCAATCTGACCGGATAACCTTCAACATCCATTGAAAAGAATTGAATCGAGAATGTTCAGGATCCTTCATAAGCCTTGGAAATAGATTGCAACCATGAAGAAGCCTGGTGGAAGATGAATTCTATTGTCTTGATACATCCAAATCATAACTTCCACTATGACTTTATGTCAATATGTCAATGCAAGGCCGTACCGGGGGGGGGGGGTGGGGGGGGTTGAAACCCCCCCCGAAATTTCCAGAAAGACATAGCCTATTTTGAAATTAAAACACAAATTTTCACAAAATTAAAATTAAACACGTAAAATTAAGATGTATTGCTAATGCTAACGTGTCTCTTTCTCACACTCTTACTCCCTCACTCTCTATCTCTCTTTCTGACTCTCACCACTACTATCCCGCCCCGAGCCTACCAGCATTAGGCTAGGATAGAAGAATAGATGGAAGAGCAGATTTAGTATTATAGGTTTTGAAGTTTTTTAAATATTACGTGATGATTGTATTAAAATTATTCAAGTCTATTTGTATTTTGTATTTATCTATTCATTTTCAGAGCTAACCAATTCACAAGGGAAAGTATTTCCATACTTGAAATTGAATGGTAATAGCTTTAAACATCAAAAAAGGATCAAAGGGTATCATACGATATGTTAATGCAAAAACATTCTAATGGCTTAAAAATGGACTATTCAATGTAAAATGTTCAAGTCAAACCATAGATTTTTGCATATAAACTCTGGTTAATCAAGAGCTTAAAACGGTCTTAAAATGCGTAATTTCACACTTAAATTTTCAAAATTTCCCCAGGGAGAGCCCCCGGACCCCCCGCCCTCCTGGGGGGTATGGAATGTAAAAATTTTCAAGTCAAACCATAGATTTTTGCCAATAATCTCTGGTTAATCGAGAGCTTAAAATGCGTAATTTCACACTTGAATTTTCAAAATTTCCCCGGGGAGAGCCCCCGGACCCCCGCCCTCCTGGGGGGTATGGAATGTAAAGATTTTCAAGTCAAACCATAGATTTTTGCCTATAAACTCTGGTTAGTCAAGAACTTAAAATGCGTAATTTCACACTTAAATTTTCAAAATTTCCTCGGGGAGAGCCCCCGGACCCCCCGCCCTACTGGGGGGTATGGAATGTAAAAATTTTCAAGTCGAACCATAGATTTTTGCCTATAAACTCTGGTTAATCAAGAGTTTAAAACTGTCTTAAAATGCGTAATTTCACACTTAATTTTTCAAAATTTTCCGGGGGAGGGCCCCCGGACCCCCCCCCCCTTCCTGGGGGGTATTCCATACCCCCCAGACCCCCCGGTGCTTCAACCCCCCCCCGAAATTTTTTCCTGGGTACGGCCTTGTGTCAATGGGATGTGTAACTTTGAAGAATAAAAGAGTATCTAAATGAATTTCAACCATTCTGATAGATGTGATGGAAATGGGGCTATTGATGATTGGTGATCAGGAACCGAATTGGTGAGATGAATACTGTATGGTCCTCTGAGGTGAGCAAAAGCGTAGGTCGATGTAGCTCTTGTTGTTCACACAACATGATACGTGAGAGTAAATTGTTTGTATTGGGGTTGGAACGTGCAACAGAGTTTAATTGAGTACAGGAGCAATATTATACCAGGGCAAAGATGTAAATTCTCCAACCAATAAACTTGAAACATGATCGTCATTGCTTTGTTCAAGAGCACCTTATAAGTTCACCATAAGCCACCATTACACGTTTATGTTCTTTGGTGAGACCAAAATTTCAAACACTGAATATAGTTCCTAGAGCCAAAAGTGTCCCAGGAAAGAAGCTTTTTTGGCGTAAAACTATTTTTTACATTCCTTACTGTAAAAAAAAACTCAATGAATACAATCTGTGGAGTCCAATTGGAGATGACAATTCATACGAATATTTGTGGAGATAAATAAATTACATTGGATAGGATAATTTGTGTGATAGTAAATTGATACGTTACAATTGAGTTACATAATGAGGAAAGTTACGTTTTTCACATACACTGTTTTTGTAATCTGTATAAGGTCCATATTAATGAAACTAGACGAAATTGACGCAGACGTCAATGCCTCTGCGAATTTGTCAATGATGTCGGACTAATCACAGAATCACAGTGCACTGGGATTAGTCCGGTGTCATTGACGAATGAGTCAATCACTGAGATGCTCTGTGATTGGTCCGACGCATGCGGAGAAAAATTGACGACCGCATCAATGCCACTCGTGGCCCTAAACAGATATTTTTATTCAAGCAAGTTTGGCTTCAAGCTATTTAATAAAATCATTAAAAATGGGAGGTAGTAGTGTAAAAGACCTGATTTCTCTGTGTTCCAATTATTTCTGCTACAGTGAGAGAACTGTGATTAGTTTTCTAGTTGACCATTCTATTATCTTTAATCTAATCTATCATCTTCAACGTTCTCCATACTAAGAAGTCCAATGTTCTTACAGAGGGTCAGAAATGTCATAAAAATTTTAAAAGCGCTGGTTCATGACACCATCCCGTAACACTGTTCAAGCTTACAGAAGAGAGGCTGTTTATAACTACCTGGACGTGAGTCATTCAGCCTACTGTTTACCATTGGTTTATCGAAACCAATCGACTATCGACTAATGAAAAAAAAAATAGTTCAAATCATAATAAATGTTTAGAGATCGAATTCAAAGAATTAAATGGAGGAAAACTTGAAAAATATGCCATCTTCACTATAGGGATAGAGCAAGATGAGAGCAGTTTAGGTACCGAAGTCTGAATAGAGACCGATCACTAAATATTTTATTATAAATACAGATTATAATGAATAATAATGGAAGTGAGAGACCCATTTCATAATAATTATGCACAATTTGCTTAATACACTATTTTCCATCAGATTTAACCTTAAAAATTTCACGTCGAACTTCCTTGGGCAATTAAGGAAGGATACATCAGATTTCGACCCAAATTAAAATTAAATCTAGCCTACATAATATTCAATAATGGAAAATATTAAAATACTCACCTTAATTTCTAGATCTGAACAGCACCATGGTAATCCTTAGTTCCATGTAAAATGAGGTCCAAACAACTGGGTGTGGTTTGCATTCCTAAATGGTAATCGCTGATGCTGTATTACTGATAACCCCTTTAAAATTTCAAAACAGTAGGAATCTTATATTTATAGCACAGTATCACTTGTTGTAAAAACACGTCACAACTGAGTAAAATTCAAATATTTGTCACTCTCGATCTTGTTTATTATTTCGTTTGTAATTTTTCGACATAGATTGACACGTTAATAAATGTTGGCGGGTACTGTTTGCGATTCAAGATTCGATGGAGGGATTATCGACAGGGTATTTCAGGAACAGACAACGGATTAGTTTTGTATTCATCTTGTGGATGTGTGACACTCACCACGCACGACAAACGGACGACACGACACCTCACGCAACACGGACACGACTCAACTGAAGCTCAAGTTTGAACACGCTCACGCATGCCGGTTCAACCCCCACCCCATCCCCATCCATCAGGGGTGCCAACCCTCCCGACAGTCCCGCGTTTCCCTGTTTCTCTGTACAAATAATATCAACGCGCGAAATTTATTTGCACAAACAACGCCGCAGTCTCGAATAGTGGATCAAATTGTGAATTTATTGCATTTACAGAACTGTGTTGTGTAGTGTAGATGCAAACCGATAAGAATTATAAGCTGCTAGCGTTGGTGGTCTGCTTGAATGCGAACGAATGCAAACCTTTTGACGGTGTCACTGCTCTCTGCAATTGATGGCAATAAATCTCGCTAGCTCTCACACACCCTCATTCCATTTCACATGCACTATCTCACTAACTTTGTAGATGAGATGAGATGAATTTTGGAACTTCGAATTAGAATGATAGTACTTAATGATTCTACTAGAATTATGAATTACCGATTAAGGTTTGGTTGCTGGGTATAGGGTTAATTTTATTTTTAGGGGGTGAAGCCTATAGAGATCACGTGATTGGATATGTCATGTTCAAAATTCATGATAATAGAATAATGAATATTTTGTCCAATTATTTAGGATTTCCGAGTCTTTCGTATCACCAAATAGCATTTATTCACGAGACAGAAGTTAGTTGACCCCTGAAGCAACAGGCAAAAACGATTTCCTTCTCTTTTTGTCATTAAGACATAAGAGAAACCTTTTGAAAATTGTATAAAATCAATAATTTGTTAATGTGATTCATCTATTCAACATAATATGTATGTTATATGGATTCATAATTTTTCAAAAAAAATAATCTTACAAATTAAAAAATGATAATCGTATCTATTGAAACATTCAAAAATAATTCAATTCAATCGTCATTAAAGTATTTGGAAAAACTTTCTACAATATGAAATATGTTGTATTCGCACTAGAATGAATAAAATTCAATGAGCATTAATTACTTCAATCGCTTTTTATCTTTAAACCTTAACTGTTCAATAAGGGGTTTTCATAAACAATCTATCAATACCTCGATTTAATGCTGATAAATCAATTATTATCAATTAATGTTCACCAATAGATTCAGAAATTTTCTAGTTCAATGGGATTGAAACAAATACATAATTTCAATTATATAATATGCATGAGATCAATCAATTCATCAAACTATGTACAATAATCACAATAGAAAAAACAGGACAGATTACGAGAGTAAACTCATCTTCTCCTCGATTTCAATAAATCGTAGAATTCGGAAAATTATTATAGAACTAAAATTCTCTCTAGGAGAATAAAACTTATAATAGAAGAGCAACCCTAATATTGGAAATGTCACTAATGAAATGTCAAAATGAAACTAATGTAGGTAAGTTTCCACTTAAAATTTTGAAGTTCTAATTAACAACACTATTTGAGCAGTGGAAGGGAAAATTATTATTCCATTTCTCTGTAGTTGACGTTATCATAAACCAATGAATGTAACAATGAATGAATTTTGACTGTGGAGCTGCAGACAGTAGATTCATAATAGAACTTACATCACAGTCTAATAAATGTATTTATCAGACTCACATAGCGAAATGGAAAAAAAATTCTCAAGACGTGGTTCTGTTGTGAGAGGAACATGAACAATATTCGGATAAATTTCAAAAATGTGCTTTGAATAAAGTAAGATGATAAGCCTTGAAATTTGAGATGATTAGACTTCTCTTGAAAGTATCTGATAATTATGCTTTTATTGGGAAAGATTTTTGAAAATAGAATTTTGCTTTCATCATCAAGCGTTCTGAATAGGCATCTCATTATACAGTATAGGCTTGTACAAATTGTGCTCTATGATTTACACTTGAAATATCAATAAATATCAATAAAGCTCAGTTGATAAGTTTTAATAAATGGGTTTGTAATATTTCTGTCCAACTATCAATCGGCAATCACACAGAAGCTGCACTGGTCAAGTTACATTCAATATTTTAGTATAGGCTTATGGTTCAATTCACAAATAACTGAATAGCATTAATATGAATCCCATATTAGATATTCACGATACTGTATTCCGAACTCATCAACTGAGATACATTGCATTCATTCATCTGCGGAGGGCGATTGAAATATTTATTACAGAAAACACTCATAGGACCGAATACAATCGCTCTGAATTCAACAGGTTGGGCAATACCTCTCACAAAATATTCTCAATCCCCTTCTCCCTCATACACCACCTCTCACTCTCTCCTGCTCTCACCTAACGTGTTACACGATACTGGTTATCCATTTGAGGCAATGTCACCTTTTTTATGTTATTGGGCTTTGAAAATGAAAATGAATCAGATCTGTGTTTGAAAAATCATGCTAGCTTAGTTTATTAGTTTATCCAGTCGTTGGTTCATTTTTTCTCTCCAGTAAAGTCATGTTAGAACGTGTTTGATGTAAAATCATGTTATAACGTGTTCCACGTTAAATCGTGTTTGAAAAATCATGCTAGCTCAGTTTATAAGTTTATCCAGTTGTTGGTTCATTTTTCCTCTCCAGTTTCATTAAAGTCAAGAACTTCTGTGAAGCAGGATGGAGTCAATCATAAACTAGATTTTAAAGTCGCTGTGCTAATGATGTTGAGTGTGTGTACGCTTTTTCCTATATTCAAGTGCTTTTAAATTTTGTTAAATCAGGACTCCGATCCTGATTGCGATATCTGTTTGTTTGAATATTTTGTTTGGCGATATCCTAAAAATGACTATCTGTTTGAAAAATACAATTATTACAATTTTGATGATTCTCCAGTCGAAAATCTATTCAAAAACATAATGAAATCCGACATGGAAAAAAGATTTGAGTCGAAGTTAAATATAGAGGAGTTGAGGAATGCAACACTAAGCTGAATAATTGTGATACCTGGAAAATAATTCGCGCAGTTCATAATCATTCTGAGAACTCCCCGACAAACATTTTTTTAACTCGTTCTTTCATTGCAAAAGTTCACTTTTTTCGACATGTTGCAGCCTGACAAAGTTTGGGAGAATTCTGAGAATCATATTCACTCAATTCTTTGTACTCTGTACATTTCGTGTTTTAATTATACAATACTCCTTTGCAATACAGTGCTCTACTCTACTCTCCTCTGCTCTACAAGAAAGTGTAACTTTGACAAATTATTGTGAGTATGGAAATGTTTTCACTGAAAAGTGAAATTGAAAAAACAAAACTGACAACTGAAGTTCTGACAAACCTTTCACCATAAAACAATTCCCTAGAACTAATTCTACGCATCTTTATATTTGTGACACATTGTTGACTTTCATAATTCATAGTTGCTAGCCTACGTTATAACAAGAGTAGAAATTGCAAAAAATTATATTTTATTCATGGGTGAACCCTGTATTTTTTACCATCACCACCGTGAAATCAATAATCATTGGATTCCTGCATGTTTCATGAGTAGATACCATTCCATTAAGTTTCAAAATCGCGGTTTGTTATTCTCATTTCTATGTCCAATTCCTCCTTTTTCTCTTACATTACTTTGAATTTATTCTCATGTTTTCAAAATTTGATTGATTTTTATTTCATCTTTTTCAATTCATCCTTTTTCCTTCATCATGTCTCATCTTTCCTCTTTCTTTTCTTCTAGTTTTTTTCTCTCATTTTATTGAATTCTTTAAATTTTTCAATATAGTACTTTCTATAAAATAATTTTAAAATAAATTTTCCCAAAATTTTCCTGTCTGTTGATTCTGATAATTGAATGCGACTCATGCCTGCGTACAGGTTTCTAACCTATGCAGGTATTTTTTTTTTCTCATACTATAATATTTACATGTTTTCATTAGTGTATATACCGGTAACAAACATTATTGTACATTAAACTTTTCATGTTTTTTTATTCTTTTCTTTCCCCTTTGTTTGTACTGTGTATTGTATTGTATTGTGTTTTTTTGGGAAATAAGTTTCAATTTCAATTTCTCTTATCACTTCTCCTGGATTTGCACCTGATTTGATTCCTGATTTCCAGCCGTTAATCTTGTGATTAATTCATCTAACTTAGATTAGCATAAAGATAAAGAGAGAGATAAGGCAGCTTCATATCCATCTCTGAGAACACCCACATATTGTTTTGTAGTTGCAGCATCTCTTCAAGGGTTGGCGCGACTGTTCACTAAGCCGTAGGTTTCGAGTTCCCTTGCCAACAATTCTAACAGAATGTATTTTTTATTCTTCACTTACACGCCAGGTGAAACTCGTCGCTTAGGGCAGTCCCGGCATGGAATAGAATTTCTCAACATAAGAAGAACACATTACCGGCTCAAAGAAGAGCATAGATACCCGTCTAGAAAAGGCTCGTTTCTTGCGAAGTGTTCTACTCTTCTACTTTTAGCACGTGTAATGAAAATAATTCAAGGTGTTTAAGAGCGGCTGAATGTTGCCAGCCTTCTAGGCACCATTCGAGCAAACTACCACAACTGTTTGATCCGATCTCTTATATTTGGATCAAAGTACAAAATATCTGGCTCTAATCTAGTAGCTATAGGTGCGAGAGTTTATTAGAGTATCAGTTTACTAATAACTAATATTATTACTGTATAAGAGTAATAAGTTCACACAGACTATTGATAGCATGGTTACTTTGTGTTACTTTATTGTCATTTATATATCATTTTTTAAATTTAAAAAATGATAATATATAAATCTCATTTATATATTTGAAATTCTATTATACGCTGATATTTAATCCTAAATTTTAAATTTTATGTATTCTATTATAATTAATGTCTTCAATTTATATTTTGACACTCATATTTGAACTTATCTGTAGAAATCTTATTGATGTTGTTGAACTCCATAATTTCATTGAAAATGTGACTGGTGAAGCCACGAAAGCGCGGTCCAGTGCTGTAAATATAAAATAATGGAATTTACAATATCTTTAAGTGTTTTATTTTCATTAAACTCATATTTGACATCAAATGTTAGATAAGTGACCGAATATTCAATTTTCAATTTTTAAGTTCCTCATTTCCACAGGAATTTTGCTCATTCATTGTGCCAGTCTGAGTACGACAACGAGGATCTGTTAATATTCAGAATGTCACAATCTTATACTTCCTTATACTTCTTATATTTTGCAAAAATCTTTTGTTGAGCTTGAGTTTCAACACCAAATTGTGTATGACACCACATAGAACTTAGAACTTCCTTTCTAATTTGTGATGACACCCAATAAAGGAACTTTCAATGATTCTTACATTTTCTGATTTCCGTAACAATTTCTTTCAAAATATCTTCTTGAGTTTGAGTTTCAACACCAATGTTTTTCATGTAGTACCAATATGTTTGAATTTCAGGACGACTTTCTTGTACCTATCTTATTATTTATGTATGCATTAAATTACTCTATACGAAATTAAGCCGTAGAATGACGAGCATGCCAAACGGCAATAGTCGAATTTTGGTTTGCAATCACGAAAACGATTTTTCATTGTTCATGATCATTGCGTATTGCCCAACACTCACCCTCTTTACCCAAACTCTCATTCTCTACTTTCTCTTGCCCTTTCTCTCTCTCTCTCCCATTCTCTTTCTTCCTCTCACTCTCACTCATTCCTTCTCTTTCTCTTGCCCTCTCTCTCTATCTCTGTTATTCTCTTTCTTTCTCCCTCTCTCTCTCTCTCTTACACCATCTCTTCCATCCGCTTTCTCTCTCTCACTCCCTCTCCCTCTTCCTATCTTCATTTCTCCTGTTTTGTGTTCAATTTGAGCCCCGCATTTGTAATCCTGCTCATGACAAATGATGCCCAGTAACAATTCGATAATAAATGCAAAATCGTCGTCCATTGTGGTTGGACATGCACTGATTCCTTTCAAGCTCCATTTATAGGCTAGCTGCCCAACAAAGCCGACAAAATATATTATTCATTCATTAAACTGTTGTAGCATTTAACATAAAATCAAGTTGCGGTCACTCGAATGATTTTCACCACCTGGTGACTAGATTTTAATTGCCGGCATTCTGGTCTAAAGGAAGCACATTACTGCTTCTAATAACTGTGAAAAAATATGTGGTGAATCAGTTCAATCATAACCTACTTGTGATACTTCAATGATACATGTCACTCTCACTTGAGTTGGTCTGGGGTTCTGGATTAATGTAAACTTACCACCTCAGAATCAACACCTATTAATTACCTTTATAAAAATAATAATTGATAACTTCTCATTCTATATTCGGGAAAAAACTTAAGAGCACTTGAGCTCTCCAAATATACTGTGCAATCAAGACAGATCCAACACTATAAATCACTAAACTACAGTTTACAATGAATGCGAAAAATTCCAGATTTGTGAAGGTTTTTGAAAATAGAAAATTGCGTGATTTTCACTTCATTTATTCACAAGAGTTACAAAACAGATATGAAACTCCAATTACAATGTAACTGAACAAAATTATACACTCCTGAAAAATCAAATGTACAAGATCTATTAGTATGTTATGATATAGAATAGAATAGAAAAGAATTTTATTGTTCTCATTACATGATGACATCGAATAATAAACGCTATACTACATTCCATCTTCAATACAAAATTATCAAGTTTTTTATTATTATTATTATTCTGTAAATTTAACAAAAATTCATTAGGCATGGCCGAGGCCGTCAGCCAGAGTTGGTAGCTAAAGATAATAAATCACTTATTTACAGTTATGATGAAGTAATGTTATGATATAACATAATATGTTTATAACATATATGGATATTATCCATATTGTAACACAGCAAGTTCTTAAAAATTGTAAGAGCTGTTGAATTTGAATGTACTAGATTCCAAATGAGTATTCCAGTATTATATACTAGATTCCAGTATTATACTGATTCCTGTATTCCAGATGTGAATGTTGATTGAATATTTGAGGTCAATGGAATATTGGAGAAGACTTCAAGGAATAAGAATTAACTGCATGCAAGCATAAAAAGGTTTAAAATATCTGAATACATGTTGATTATTGTCTTGATAATTCATGTATCAACAGATCATTGTAGAAATTCGAGTTTCAAACAATAATCCCAGTTGTTTACTACTTATTCTAATCTAAATAGAGGAAAGCGATTGGCTTCGTGGTCATGCCGCTGTCTAATCGCAAAGTTGAATAAGAGACTCGCACCTATTACTCCCATTATAATTATGGGTGACCACTTCCGGTTAAGGCCGTTTTCAGCTGAATGTCATTCATTCTTGAGAATCTGAATAGCTTCCCGGTGGTTCGGAACCCACCTTAAGCTGTAGGTCCACTCATCTCTCATCACACGCTAATAAGAGCCATGCACACGCTAATAAGAGCTCATGTGGGCATCACCACAGCAAAAAAGGTTTTCTCTGGAAATGACAAGTTCTTGTTACTTTACACTGATATCCTTTCTTACTCAGACAAGAGAGTCAACATTAACATGCATGAGAATGAAAACACATGGAGAAGAAATTGATGGATGGAAATTGAAATTGAAATTGAAATTGATGGATGATGGATTCACCTTTTCAAGTATTTATTCTCCATGTGATGGAGAAGAAATCCATCACATGGAGAAGAAATACTTTAAAAGGTAAATAGCTTTTTAGTATTTATAACATTTAAATAGATAATTTAGCACTCTTCGTTTCAAAATCATCTTCAAATTCAATCACAGCAATTGATAGAAGTATCCAATGAACAACTTGTTAGAGAAAATTTCTCAATAATTTGAAAAACAATCACAGAGAGGACACAAGAAAGATTTTAGTAGTTGAGTCATCACATAATAGAAAGGATGAAGAACATAGAGAAGCACTACTGGCACGATCATATTTAGTCAGTAGCACAGAAATCTCTCTCCGCACAGACCGAGGTCCGAGCTGTATCCTACTTTTTATTTCCTACACCTTCGCTGATGGACACTACGTGACTTTGCCGAATGGCCCGGCTCCTCCGAGATATGAAACGGACTTTCCTTCGTTTCGGAGGTGAGTATCGATCCAGCTGTTAATCCAAACTTGATTTTCTTTTCATTTTCAACTCTCGCAAACTGATAATTCTTTCGGCTCAGCCCGTTCCTTCTTCCCGTTTTCATTTTCGTCACCCCCCCCCCCCCACCCCTACCGACCATGTAACTTTACAACAGTTTCCTAAATGTGACATCTTGGGACCTTTCTTCTCCCATTTTATTTATGGCTTACAGCTTGCGCTCATAAAATAAGAAACCGCCCCAATGTTAAGCTTTCCGCAGATAGCTTTTTCTCATCCTCAATACCATTCGGCAACAACTCTATAAACATCTTTTCTTACCCCGAGGGAATTGCGAGCTACTAAAGACATCTTTTAAATCATACTCGTGGTGGAATGTTACAAATGTTTTATCTGCTCTTATAATAATGTCAGCTCAGAATGATAAAACTGCTCCCAGAGAATTGCCTTCTGTACAAACAATTGCCTGAATCAAGGTAATAAGACTTTCAATGTTTTGTCTTTAGAAATCCTTTTGTTGTGGAATGAGAACAAGTTTATGATATCAACAATAGAATAAGCTTATGACCTTTCAAGTATAATGAACTACAGGAGAAGTAAAAAAATTATTGCCTCAGGATGCTAGAAATGGTATGAATTTTTTCAAAAACCATTCATTTTCCCCCTTCACATTTACATTGTTTTCTATTACTATCAGAGACAAATATCTCAACATGATCCCGATTAATATTGATTTCAGAGATGCTTCGATTACATTAATGTGAATCATACTTCAAAAGACAGCTTCATTTCCTATGACACTCTAATTTTCTATTTATTGTTTGCATAATATATTCTTTTTGGAGGGGGTGGAGTAAAAATATTTTGCTCAAACCCTCAGGTGGTAACTCTCAAGACTTTCCCAGAAAAAATCAGACGCTTATTCCCCCCTTCTAACAATCCCTGTGGCCATTCGTCGATCAGAATTCGTTTTTTCCACTGTTTTCTATTGATTGTTGATGTACTTTTCATTCCTTACGACATTCATTGCTTATTTTGAATTCATCACTTAATGCGGATACGCAGAGATTTGTCTAACATTCTTGAGACTAGAGTGAAAAAGGTGCTCTGCAAATTCAAAACTGGAGAGCGTGGCAGCAAATTAAAGTTGGTCGACACAAAACAGTTTAAATTCGAACAACTTGCCAACGCTTCCGGTCACAAAGAGAAGAGAGATTGGCAAAGAGAGGCGGGAGGAGGAGAAAAGAGAAGACGATAACGACTGGAGAATTGAGAAATAAGCGAGAGAAGAAGCCCTCAAGGTAGACGACGATGAATCCAATCCAATTTTGCTCGTAGAAAATTTTCATCTCAAAAGAAAACGAGTTTCTCGCTTTCCACACAGTTGTGCCATCGGGTTTCCCGATAAACGTTGACATTGCTCTATCAGTGGAACGTGAGATTTATTCTCTTCCGCATTCAGGATGCAGAGCTTTGTTCTCCTGTAATGGTTTTCAGTCCCCTTCCGCCCCCATCCCCACCAACCAAGGGTGGAAAAGACAGGTGAAAAGATGCCAAGTCACATCTGATGTTTCTCTTTCGCCCCTGATCAGTGAACAGTGAATTGAGACACTGACAAAGGCCGAACCAACCAACGTCTTTGCCATTGCTGCTCAAACACTTTCAAACATCTTCGAAGAAGTGGCGCATAATTTCCCAACAGCAACAACACTAAATTGAAGGAGATGGATGCTCTCTTCATTTATCACTCTCAGAAAACGTTTTCTGCAACTATGTAGACCTACCAAGTACTACATTTAGATAATAATTTGATAATTATTTATCTATTTATTCTTGAGTTATGTTTCCATTTTTCATTGCCTTGTCCAGTTTCGGGCGTCAGCTAGCAACTCGGCAATTCTGATCTCATTCTGGAAAGTTTGAGTCATTGATATCAATCCTCTTTCTATAATTTCCAAGCAAAGACATTCTTCTCCTTTCAGTTCCCTTACTTCCATAAACATTTCCTTGAAAAATAAAAGAAAAATAAATTGATGGAAATAGATAAAAGGATATTCTAGAGGCTTGGATATTTGAAGTTACACAAGATATGACTAAGATATCAAATTTCCTGCGTTTTATACTTCTGCTATTCTCATAATTTGTAACCGCTATATAGATGGTCAACACGTTTCGAGACAATTTTGAATTTCAACTTCAAACATAGGGCTCATTCAGGCTTGACTTCAACTCGTAAAGCCTCGTGAAGGCTTGTTTCAATGAACGTCTCGCTCACATAATTCTCTGCTACTCTGTCTCTCTCGCTCTCTTCAACTTCTAATCAGCTTACCGAGCGAGCTCTGGTGTAATTATCCAATACTGAACTATTTGAAAACCTCTACTTTTGAATAGAACAGACAGGTTTGAACAAAAGTTGGTTTCGAGGATTTCATTGCTAATCGGGCCAATCAATACACATTGTTAAAATTCAAAAAATTTTAAGGCTATTCAGTTGTCTACATGAGTGAGGATATCGATCATACCGTTGGGGATGCGAGCTATTCAGGAATTTTCCTATAGTGATGGGAGGGGCAATTATGTTTCATAATCCTTGAGATCTAACTGAATAATGTCTAGTTTATTGAATGAAAAATAAATAAAAATAGAAAACAATGGGATTTTTTCCAGAGGCACCATGAGAAAATCTCTTCATATTCTCTTTCTGCTAGTTATGTGAGTTCTCTCTGGTGTGTTATATGTACTATTCCTTAATCTCTCTCACAAAAGTATTCGCATAATTACTATTTCATTGGAAATTCATGAAGAATATCTCAATAGAATTGACCACAATTCTACGATTACTTCCAGCTCTCAATAGGGCAAGCAATAAATGATGGTCACTGCAGTAACGACGAACCATATTGCCAGTTACGACCATTCTGCACAATTACTGCCCTTATATGCATTCCAAGTATGATTGCAACATTTGCAACTGCAGTATTCAGTGCAATTCCCATTTGCTCAGTGCAAGATTGCAACTTGCTGGTAGCAGTCTCCGTACATTCAATGTCCAGACATAGAAGGCTGTTTCACCAATAATTGATTTTCATGGAGGGTGGTCTTGATAGCAATGGATTCAGATTCCCCTGATACAAGTGCAATTACATGTTTTAGGAGGAGTATGAGTCAGTATCTGAGTTTAAGCTTGTTCCTTCACTGTTTCCATAAAAATTATCATCATCAAGCAGAAGAGTAGACCAGCACATTAAAAGTCGATCCTTTTTTCCAATAAAGAGTTATCGCAAAACTATTTAGTGCGTATACAGGTTGCTAAATTCAAGTAGAAAAATAGATTGTTTCTTGAAATACAGGTATAATAGCAAAGATAATGAGTTGAGTTCTATCCTCTAGAATAGTTTTAATAATTAAGATTTTTCTTTAAGCTGTTTGTTTTGTTGTTTGATCCTCACTCCCGGTTAAAGCATAAATATTCACAACTGAAGAACTTTCATGTGATTGTTGTTTTATAGAAAGAGAGCCTCTTATAAACAATCGAGTTTTTGAAAAATCCAATAAACGCGAGAGAGAATGATTCAATTAACATGAATGATTCATGTTCTAAGAGTTAATTGAAGACGATATCACATAATTATTAGCCTACCCTTGCAATGTATAGCTTCTGAGATATTCGGTAAAACCGGAAAAAGGGCAATTCATGTTCTAAGATTTATTTGAACATGATATCACATAATTATTACCCTTGCAATGTTTAGTTTCCGAGATATTCGGCAAAACCCGAAAAAGAGCAGAATTAAGGCCCTTAGTACATTCAATGAGTGATTGAATACCGCTCAGTGATCTGGCTCCAACAATGAGTGAACATTGTTGAAATGAATAAACCTCCATATTGGAGCTTTCCATGAGTAGAATGTATACAAGTATTTTGTAGCTCTTGTAGCTCTACACCAGATAAAATCGTTTGTCACGTTTCTAGCAGCATTCTTCTACTAGAGTCGTCGAAATTTCGTATGCTACAAACGGTACCGTAATGGGTAGCAGATTTATGTATTGATATTTTGTATGCGAGCAGTGGAGGCACTTGGCTGTTAGAGTAAGCTCCAATCAGTGAACAATCGCAACAGTAAATCTTGCCGCAACTGATACATAGTGGATACATTATCTACAGAACATATTATGGGCATAAATATCTCTGGTGTGACGTGGCACTAATTAGAGTACATGGCAAACAATTTGTGCATCCACTATCGGATAGATCTCTCTCAGTTACTGCCGCTGTTCCAGTAGGCGTTGGCGGCGGCTGCGTGACGTAAATTTAGTGGCGAAGTTTCAATGCTGGTGCTGCTTGGGCTTTCCGTCAAACCTTTATCACACCTTTATTGAATGTCGTTGGTGTCATGTTAAATTAAAATTTATTATCAAGAAACACTCGACTTTTACAGTCGTGAATTTTACAGCATGTAGGATTATTATGTCTCTTAAATATCAGTATAAAATGTCTCTAAAATTTCAAAATATTTCGAAAGTACTGGAGCACTAGAATAATTTATATTGGCATTATCTTCAAGTATGTTCTAGTTGGACTCTTCACCACTTTCTTTTTGAACTACATTAGGACTTACAATTAGCCTAATATTCTACAATTAACATCTCCCGCATGGAATACCTATATTTATTCGTATGAATTCGAGTTCGAGTGGAAAATGTGCTACATATTGTATAGCTTCAATGCTAAAAATCGTTACTTTCGATTTCGAAAGTCCTAGTAGTAGATTTCATCAATATTGGCCTCAACAGTGCTAATAACAAGAAAAATGAGCTTCCTCAATCTTTGTTTGCCTTTCGCTCACAGGTTTTTGGCATTGACTGAGAATATTCTATTCTTTATCATGAACTTTCAATTATTATTACGTGGTTTATAATGAATAATATTGTTGTTTTTTTTTTGTTAGGGATGATGCCCACATAAGATTTAAGCTTGTGCGTGGATAATGAGAAGGATGATGATGAGAGATGAATGGACCTACAGCTTGAGGTGGGTTCCGAACCACCGGGAAGCGATTTTGAAGCTCACTTTTGTATTTAGAGGAGCCAGTCACCGTTAAAACGGGAGTGATAGGCGCTGTCTCTTATTTGAACTTACCGATTAGACTCGCCTCTGCTACTGCGACAAACGCTTTCATAACGTTCTCTAATAATTATGTTTTATAATAGCCCAGTTTCTAATGCCGGGTTCAGCTGCGATTAGCTATAGATATCAACAATACTTTTCTGTCTATCTACTTATCTGTCATAATCACATCTACTTAATGTCATTGAACCATTTGTAAGTAAAGCATTTCAAATAAAGATTGTTGTGAAAATACAGTTGTAATGATAATAGTAGTGTACTAATCACTTGAAAACAATGATTCTGACTCAAGCAAAAATTAGAATATTATAATAGGGGAGAGGAATTTCTGAGCTAAACAAGCAATCAACGAATGGATCCTGATGTTGTTGAGAGAAAATACAAAAGCAGAAAGAGGTGACGACGATTACAAAGTAGAAAAGGTAATTGGGTCATTATGAAGAGAAAGAACTCACTTTGGGTACGCCAAGAGATCGAGGGCGGACCGAGAACGGTCTCTGAGAGAAACAGAATCCCGGCGGTTGAGTTGCCCGAGAAAACTCAGTTATTCGAAGCAAATACTTCAAAAGAAGAGATCACCTTCATGTTTGCCAAGTTGAGGGAGGAAGGGATGTTACCTAAAAAAAAAGAGAAAAACAAACTAATTAGAATACTCCGGCAATTATGCTGATGAACGCTATAGAGTAACATTTTGAACTGAATGCGCCCTGACTGTTTCATTCTTATTGCGTTATAGGTTACGTCAAGAGTAACTTTAGCGTCTTTTTTTCGGTCTCAGTTCCATGAACAACAACTAGATAGCGTCATTGAGTTTCTCGTTGCACCTTTAAATATCTTCTTTAATTAAATAGCAGGAGGAAGAATTGGATGCCTTCATGAATACGAGATCAACCCTCAACTCGTCTCCAGCTCAGAGTTCGTAGTCTGCCTCTCTTTGAAGGTAAATGCTCAATAGAACTCCCACGCACGCGTTGGCGCAACACAATTTAGGCTCACACGTTTCTCCTTCTCTCTCCTTCTTCTTCTTCTTCTTCTTCTTCTTCTTCTTCTTCTTCTTCTTCTTCTTCTTCTTCTTCTTCTTCTTCTTCTTCTTCTTCTTCTTCTTCTTCTTCTTCTTTCTTCTTCTTCACACACTTCTTCTTCTTCTTCTTCTTCTTCTTCTCTCTCTCTCTCTTCTTCTTCTTCCTTCTTCTTCTTCTTCTTCTTCTTCTTCTTCTTCCAAACTTCTTCTTCTTCTTCTTCTTTCCCTTTATCCTTCTTTTATCCTGTCATCTTGATGCTTCTCTTGTATCTTCTTTTTCCAAGAATGGACATTCATATGTCCAAACTTCTCTTTTTCATCTTAGATAAATACAACTACAGTAGAACTATAATTATCTGGACAGAACTATCCGAATGGCAGATTATGATGCGAAAAGAAGATAACGGAGACCCTATTATATTAAAGAATGATAATATAAAGAGCATAACGGAAACCCTATTATATTAAAGAATGATGATATATAAAGAATTGTGACTTTTTCTATGTCAATTTCAACTAACATTATATTATACAGCATTTAATTTAGTTTTTGACAGAAATATTCCAGTTGAGTTAATATTTATTGTTTTCGTGAATTTGACAAAAATGATGTCAGATATTCTATTGTTATTGTATTCATCAATTTTATTGATGAATACAATATTGTTATTGTGAGCAATTTTGATAAAGTGAAAATTGATTACAGAGACTCTTTTTACATAGTAAATGATATCAACAATTGAGTTCTATATTCAAATATCATGGACTCCAAATGGATGTTTCACTTGATTGTCTTGAGCAAAAAAGAAAGACTGTTCTAGTGAATTAATAATATGGAGCAATTGGGACATCATGAACAGTTTATTCAGATTTTAATGTACAGGGAAGAGAATATTATTTCTTATGTGAAAATTTCAGAATCTTGAGAACCACGAATATGAACAGTTTATGTTGATTTTTGTGAACATGGAAAAAATCGTTTTTCCTTTTTTTTAAATAATCTTTTTTAACATCTTTTTGTTTGAATTTTCATGTATTATATAAGTGGACTACTAAATTGATTGTCTATCTAATTGTATTTGCCTGGTTAGGTGGAAGAGGGAACCAAATGGTTTCAACCTTGCCAGGAGAAAAATAAATCATTCAATTCCATCAATCAATCTCTAACTCTGTCACCTCTTCTCTCTCAGATCACCACCACTTGTTCAAAATGCTTGTTCCATGGTTATTGTCCATTAAAAACCGATAATTCCTGCGAAATATTGTTTGGAAAGTAAACTTTCCGCTGTTTGTAATAATCTATTGAAAAATAGTACTTCTACATTCTCCCCTATGGCGATTTCACGATTTCAGTAGACGTTCAGGTCACTGGAGGCAGGTGGATCATATGATCGTCAACTCTATACAAACAAACAGTCCAATGCACATCAGTCAGTGTTGTGCATTGTACTACTTGTTTGTATAGAGTTGACGATCATATGATCCACTTGCCTCCAGTAACCTGAACGTCTACTGGAATCCTGAAATCCAGATATCACTGCCAGTAGCACAAAACTTCAATTTAATTTGTGAAATGTACTTCATACACAGTGAAATGACGTCATTGCTTTGACGTACGACTCGTTCATTGGTTTCGTTAGATGAAATCATTTTAAAGCGTTTGAATTCAATTGGTTTGCTTGCAAGTGGCTATTGATCTATCTCCCTAGACTTCTTGATGTATGAAATAAGTTAGTGAGATTACAGTGAAAAAGTTTAAACATAGAAGAATAATTTATATTATTCATAGACCATTATAAAATAATCATATTATAGCGAAAGGTACATTATTGCTACATTGCTGAAACCCTTTATCACGTGAATTTACATATTGTGTAGTATGTACCTTTCCATGCATGGAACTCGTACCTACCCGCATCCAATGCACAGTCTAATTGTGTATGAATAAAATTTCGAGCTCTAGTGTCTTTTCTACATTCCCTACGTCAGAAAAACTTACAATAACTATTATACTTATATTATAATTATTAGACAAGTTCCTGGCAAGATATTTGTTTTCCAAGTGATCCAGAGACCTATATCCACATAGTTTATCATATTGATTCAAGGCTGAGGCAACTCCAATGATTCCGATTGATCGTGGAATCTGCAGTGGAAGTTGAAGTGGAAAAAGATAATCAATTTTTCGGTTATCACAATAAACCAGAAAGGAAGCACAAATCATCATTTCAATATTGCATTTTATGAGCGGTTGACATTTAGAAATCAATATCCGAGTGTTCCATTCAGAAAGCAGATGAATTTCTGGAGATTGAACGGATGTGATTCTGGAATTTCAAATTGTAAGTCACTTGCAGATGTTTCTAAATGATCGGCGTTCGGCATTTCATGGCAGCTTTCCAATTTTCTCGCCTCTCTGATAACTTGTCTGAGCATTTATCCTGTAAGGTTCCAGTGAATTGAGATTCTTCGACCTATATCCAAATAAGAACTGTATATATTTCAAAGACATTATTATATATTTCAGTAAAATAAAATAAGATATTTCCTATAGAAATTAAATTACACTCTCTGACATGAATAATTAGCTACATAATTTATGAATAAGTTGCTGTGACCGAGATTCGAGCCCCAGTCCTTGTGATCTGTAGCATGCATAGCTTATTTAAAGGTAGAAATACTTTATATAGTTTTGCTGGTAACATTTATTCAAATTAAACCATCAATGTTCAAGTGTTAATGTTCAAGATTCATCAATTCAATTATGTGAAACTGGCCGTAGGTCTGCAAAGATTTCAATAGTACATATTTTGGAGTGAATGGAGGCCAAATTCACTAAGTAGCTAGCAAGGTACTCCAGTTTCAAATTATGGATAATAATGTTTACTGTTTCGTATACTGTTACAAATTTTTGCCAAAATACTGTACTGAATACTGTATAAATTTGAATGTTGTGATCATCAACAAAACATCAATCCTTTCACTAAAGTAGGTAAATGAATGCTACTTCAATAAGGGGATTACTGATTAACTTGAAGTGAATTGTTGAAGTAAGATTATTATTGAAATCGTTAACTCTGACGAATTCACTAGCGTACCGTACACCTTTGAAATGGAGCAATCATTTGCATTCAACACTGATTTCGTCTGTTGAATGGGGAATTATTCATGCGTTCTGAATATTCAAATTCGTATCGATCATTGGTTATGTACGAGTTAATACTCTATTGTACACAGGAGACATCCGAATTTCAATATTGAGAGGCTTTACAGAGTGGATGAGCACTGTTTTTTACCAGTAAAGGGTAACATCTGCTGAAATATAGCGCAGATTTCAACGAATGATATTTCGTTGCTATTTATTGAAGTTCTAGTTCCAGTTTATCAAACAGGTATTTCAACATTTTATGAGATTGGACACCTTCAGATTTACGATATTATATTACCATTTCATTCAATAACAAGTCAAAAGAGACGTCGTTTTTATCATGATTAGCCTTCTAAAAGACGTTACATTGATTGGGTTGTTCCAGAGTAATCTGAGCTGTGATCAACGTTATTAGCAAAATGACAAAGGAGAATTCCGAAAGCCATTGTTAGCATCAATTTTGGAAAGTGTGATTGGAGAAGGCTTCTTTGATAACATCCAATCAGCGACTTTGTTCGGGGCTTTCATGGATTAAAAGTGAATTTTAGTTAGAATATTATATAATAATGGATTGGTATGCGACAGAATAGTAAGAGAGATTTTAGAGCTTGACATCTTGACAATGAAAAAATTATTTTCATAGCTATAACCAGAACATTCAATTGAATTTATGGCGAATCAAAACGGGTTTTTCCAAATACTGTTCCAATTGTATTTGATCTATATTTTTTACTTTTTTTCTAGAAATGGTAATGTAAATAAATTGAATTGAATGGAATGGAATCATTAAGATCCATCAAATTCATATAATAAGCTTCTAGCGAAGAAAATCTGAAAATTATTATAGGTTTTGATTTAGAATTCAAACCCAGTTCTCAAAAATAAGTTTTCATAATGATAATCAAGAGTTTCCTGATGACTTGCAAACTTGAATTTGTTAAAAAGGTCTGAATGAGAGTTTTCGTTCATTTTCTCACTCATACTTCGTAGTTGAGTGTTAAACTCTAGTTAAATACATCAGAAGGACTTGTGAATAATCAATGCAGGACAGAAAACTCTTCTATAATGAGAAAGAAAATTATTCAGAAATTAAAATTACTGAATTAAAAATACTGTAGTTTTTAATTTTTCTTTGAGGCCAATTCGACAGAAATTTTAAAAAATAGAATTCATTTTCTTCAATTAAATATTTTTGGAAATTAAAAAAACAACTGTAATTAGTAGCTTCGTTGATTCCTATAGCTTGAGATTAGATTGGAACGTCATTCATTTACACTAAAAAACTTTAACATTGTTTTGACACCAAATCATGAAAGGTAAAAATTGAAATAATTAACAATATAATTAGGACACCAATTATCAACTTGAATGTGAAAGAGTGTGCCGTGAATAATTGTGTTAATGAAGGTTGGATTTTGAGTCATGATGAAATTTTTATATTGATTATACATACTATTATAAAACTTCTTATTTACAAAAACTTCTTTTTTTTAAACACTAGTATTAATTATTGTTAATTACATTTCATACTTTCATTGTTTCACTTCAATATCCTGTTGGTGTCATAATAAATTCTGGAGGAAAATTAATCGAAAGATGTCGGTGAGATTTGATGTGAATTTCCATCTCATTCGGTTCGAAAACTCCAAAGTTTCAAAATTATTTGAAAACCAGTAGTCATTAAGCAATTTATATTTCTACTGGGAAACAAAAAGAGGATTGTGAAACAGAGGATTATTTGAAAGGGGAAAGAAAGAGTTTGGTGGGGGGGGGATGTTGGGAATAAAGGTAATAATAGACTGGAAGGTGGCCAAGACACTAGGGACGGGCTACATTGCGGAAGGGGGAAGGGGATGAAGCACTTATACAGGGTGGTAAGGGAAGACGTGACAGCCAACATCAGTGTAGACTCTGCTCGGTGGACGAGGTTTTGTTGGATGGAGGCTGAAGCTAACCAAACATGTCCCTTTCGGCCCTGGATGAAGTATCTCTTCTCTGCTGAGTTCTCAACCGAAACTCCCCGCAAGCATACTCTTAACTAAGTCTGAGCTTCAAAATTATTAGTAAAATTCAAATTAGGAAATAGGAAAATAAGAAATAGGAAAAAATAAAATTTTGTGTTATTAGAGAGAAATGTAACGTTTATTGGCAACAGCCACTCAATTAAATATGTAATTTGATTGATGAAAAAAAATTATTGAAGTGTAAAATGAAGAGATTGTATTATTGGAGGGATATCCGTGTAATGCTTATTATTCACAAAGTTCAAAATTATTATCATGAAAAGTCACCAATAGCCAATTATATAGGACCAATTAATAAATTGACACAAATTTTAAAGATACATTCTCATGTATTAATTCATGTATTAGTTCATGTTTTAATGCATGTGTTAATTCAAATATTTGAATTATATAAGCTCCCATCAATAATTGAAGAAATCCTTATTCACCACTACAGGGCCTGTAAATTATCTAACACCAGATTATAAAATGTATTAGTTTCAACACTTGTTTTATTCCTTGTTTTCAATAAAGGAGATTAATTTATTGATGAACTTCAATCTTATAAAATAATCCTTGGAAATTGAATATTATTCCCATCAGCATTCTATAACCTTTAGCTTTTCAATATTGATTCTCTCAAACACTACATTATTGATCAATTCATTCATTGTTACAGACCAATTATAAACTTATGATTCGAGAGAGAAACAATTCACAAAATACCCCACATCTTCGTGATTCCAAACCAAAGTAGTAACAGTCCAATCTTCAAAGTTGCTTAGAAGCGAGTAGGAGGGAAAACTTGCACGCCACGTTTTTCCAGTAGCCAAAAAATCGTAGATTTATTCTGTTGTTGCGCTGGTTGGAGGCTGGAAGCAGGCAACCACCACACAGTAAATCACCATTAATTCAGTGGCACAAAAGTTCTTACTTGTTAAGTGTCCTCAGAAGGAGTGTGTGACGACAGCCATATTGGTAGGTGCAGGCACAGAATAGGAGAGATTCTTCTCCAGGTGAGTGATGCAGCTTCCTTTGCGGTCCGCAGACCGGCTATTAAAGTGGAAGAGGTGTACGAGACGGTCCAGTTAGGGTCGTAGGATGGGTCGTAGCACCTGTGTCCTCTCAACAGTTACCATTCTAATAGGCTCTTTGCCCGGCCGGCCGTCTAACTGCGAATCGAAACAGGTCGGCCCCCAAATAGCCACAGCCAGGGACCTCGAATAGAGTTTCAGACGGAATTTGTGAGTGCGACCCTCGAATGCCTGACAAAATTCTCCGGCATGCTTAATAGAAACGATCAGTATTTCGATTCTTGAGCCACCTATCAACATTTTCTAATTCTTTAGAGTGAAAATTTTGATCAACAAGTGAATTCTGACCGGTATTTTCAATGCTAAAAGAACCGTATAGCTTGGAATTAAACTAAAATTAATCGTTTATTGTAATAAACTATTGGATGTTGTTATTTGAGTAGCTTCTGAGAACTGGTAGCTGGATAGATGTTTATTTCTATTTATATCCATTTAGCCAATACTTGATTCACTCAAGAATAGCTTGATTAATCTCTAGCTTAAATCACCGTTTAACTACAAGACTACGGAAAATCAATGAGTTGAAAACTGGAAACTATTCTATTGCGCTAAAAATCAAGAGACAAGAATATTGATGTATTAAAATATTGATCACCTACTAATTCTTTGAAGCTACTGATTATGTAATATGCTGTTAAAAATTATTTGTATAAAATTTAATTTATATCAATTTTGCACAAAATAAGACAATCAATAACCGCCCGAAGAAAATTGATCAGAAATATTATAATTTCAAATAATACTAGAGTGGACCTGTGGTGCTCCGCAGCATTACCTTATTATTATCAAAAAAGGTCACCCGTTGTCTCAGAAATCCCATTGAGGTTGAGGATATAATTTCTGTGAAATATCTAATCACTGCATGCACGTTTTTAGATGGAATTTTAAAACACAAAACTCGCTTTATTGTGCATGTAAACCTTTACATTGAACCCGAAAAATTATAAATGATTGATTAGGCCTATTCTATAGATAGAAATTTCCGTCCGAGTTGAATCAGGTTACTTATAGAAAATTTGGGATACATTTTTGATTGATTGTAATATCACAAAAAGGATTAGATTATATTATTCATAATGGTATTAAGAACATCTGTTTGTTAACTTTGAACGTTATCCACAGGTGAAAACTTGGTTCAAAAATTACTACTCCATAAGCATACATTGATAATTTCAAAGTCCCGTAGAATGAACTCCTTATAGTTCAGGACCTTGATTTATGGCTAAGAACCATACTTGGGTTAAAATTAGGTAAAACGAAAAAACTTAGCTATTTAATTATTTAGATTGAATGAATCTGAATCTGATTATACTATTTGACTGACAGCAGCTCAACCGTACCAATGAAACCTACCTCATACAGTGATTATAGGTACTTGTCATTGTACTACTTTTAGAAAATCTTTCTAAGCTAACTTATTACATTTTATGCCAACAGATAGTGCCACTGATAACTTTTTCGATATTTCAACAGAAATCTACCATTTAAAATCATTATTATTGAAAAGCAAATAGAGCCTGCAAAACTTCGATTCTTTATCTATCTTTTGGCGCCAACCGCATCAAAATCGGTCCACTCAATCTTCTCCACGAACTTTCCAAAGTTGGACATCGTGTGGACACAGCGAACACAAAGATCTTTTAATATATAAGATCCTCTTTGAATAACCTATAAGAAAATTATCGTATTCTGGACTGAATTGATTCCCATATCACTGAACAGAATATTGCTATCTTACCTCTTCACTCAATAATGCTTCATTTATTGTTATTTCCAATTTCCTTTTTATTGTTGTATTTGGTAGAATACTTGATCCACTAAAGCATAGCTAGAATGACCCCTAGCTGTAATCACCGTTAAACTTTGAGACTATACTTAAATTTGATAATACTCAAACTCGCAAAGTCGATACTTTATACACGAGAAACTGTCCTTTTGTGCTAGACAATCATCAGGGATACGAAAAAAGCAAAGAAGCTTTCCTGAGTTTAAACCAGAAATACTCCAACTTGAAAACTATGAATTTGCAAGAGAAATCAATATAGTATTATGAAGATTGAATCCACAGAATAAGTAGTAGAGCCATCCTAGAAAATAGAAGATTTTCCTTCCTCTAGTCTATACTCCATACTCTTACTCACTCTACCACATCTTACCTCTTACTTTCTACTCCTCGTATCTCATTACCCTATTAACGCTTCATCCATTGTTCTTCCCATTTATAGTTAGTCAATACTTGATTCGAAAATCTGTTAAAGCTAGTTGAGTATAGCAAAAGAATGAGAGATTCCATGATATTACCATGCTATTGATTTCCCACCACACAGAGAGAATCTAGAGATTCTCAAGAATCAAGAGATTATCTTTGTGTGGTGATATGATGATATCATATAATACATATTACTAATATCATTTTCTCTATTAAACTTTCAGAGCAAAAGTTGAGACACGTCTTCTGTGAGCTTTTTCTGTAAGTGTCTTGTTAATTTGTCTATGTGTTTCAGTTACGAAGATCGCATTACCGAGCACTATTCCCATCTATTGTATTCTCATAGCTGTATGGTGTATACCTTACTGTATCAACTTATATGAGCTTATCAAGTCACCCCAGTGTTCGAATTTTGTTTCAGATTGACTACTGACTGAATGAGAGAGAGAGAGAAGTAGTCGCATGCGAACGGCATATAGCAGGCAATCAGTGATGGTGCTGCCACGGTGCAAGGGCTGAGAAACGTGAACCTTTTCCAACATCACGCTTCTATCCGCTTACAAAGAATACCTTTGCCCTTTGTGCAGGCGATATTCACTCATACACTTACCCTTGTGTTTGGAAAGTGAATGGCGTTGATTTAACGGACAGAAATTGAATAAGGGCAGGAGAACGAGGTGTATGTGATACAGGAGATGGAAAGAAACAAAGTATGTGTGAGAGAAAGGTAGAGGTGAGAAGATATGTGAAGATAGAATAAGAGAAGGAGCAGATGAGAGAAAACTTAGTATGAGGGAATAAATACAATGAATAGAAGAGGAAGAAGGTAGAGATGTAATGAGAGGAGAGAGAGAGAGAGAGGTGGAACCAAGAGAGGTAAGAAACATTTGAAGATTGTATTGGGGAAAGTAGTAGGAAGAGAAAGAAAGAGAACGGAGAAACATTGTGAGAAAGGAGGGGTGAACAGGAAATGGAAAGTAACATAGTACACAAGAAATGAATAGAATGGGAATGGAAGGAAAAGGATAGAATAATGGGAGGAAGAGATGGAGCAGGAAATAGAAGAAACGAATATAGAGGAAGGAAAATTGTATACATGTATAGTAAGGATTGGTAGAGATATTTGAAGTGTTGGTGGATGAGGTCTGTGAGCAGAAACTATAGAAATGAAAGTAATGAGTATAGAAGTACAGAATTAGAATACTTCTACTATGGAAATAAAATATAGTAGTATACAGGGAGTATAGAAGTGGAAGCATTGAAGTAGCAGAAGTATAGTAGTATTCTACTTCTATACTCTCTTTTCACGAGCAGTTTACTGAAAAGATTTCATTCATTCATTCAGTTGAAACCAGGAAGAAGAGGAATGATAGATTAACGAAAAGAAAACGTAGGAATGAGATGAAGATCTCAGAAAGTGAATAAGAATACCACGATTGCATTCTGCATAACTTGGTTTGGTCCTTATTTATTCAATCAGTTTATCAATTCTTCAACTCTTGACTTTCTTTGTATCCTATATTCCACAGTTTGGAAATTCTATAGGGTCAGCCTTTGGTATAATCATATACTAATCAATATTATGTCTAATCTGTGGTCTAATTGAGTGTTAGGCGTACACCGGTTTGTCAAGATAAGACAAGACGAGAGTAGTCACGTTTAGTCACAGTACTTCACATAGTTGCTTATGAAGCAACACACACCGATTAGTCATTGCATCGATGTGTGCTGCTTCATAAGCAGCTATGTGAATCACTGTGACTAAAAGTGACTAATCTCTTATCTTATCTTGTCTTGACTAACCGGTATACGCCTAGCCTTACGATTTCCATCACTCAGACACACTTCAAATAAAAACATAAGGCTAGGCGTACACAGGTTAGTCAAGACAGGTTAAGACAAGATTAGTCACGTTTAGACACTATAATTTACATAGTTCCTTATGAAGCAGCACATACTGATGCAATGACTAACCGGTGTGTGTTGTTTCATAAGCAACTATGTGAAGTACTGTGACTAAACGTAACTAATCTCGTCTTGTCTTGCTTGACTAACCGGTGTACGCCTAGCCTAACGCATCCTTGAGCATTAAATTAATTTCAATGAAAAAGTTTGTCAATTTGAAGGGATACAACATTACTGCAGTGTTGGAGGAAATTTTTATCTTGTAACTTATAATATTTACTCGTAGTATACCTACTACTTAGTAGACTTTCTGATCAACTCAATATTTTCTAGAGTGGAGGATAAGTTGGAACCCACCAGGAAAAATCTTACTTTTAGATGAGTAAATGATGCTGCTATAAACTTTATAAAGTTATCCCATAATAATTCGCTGCTGAAGCAACATCTTTAGAGCCGTGCGTATAGCGAGAAAGGGCAATTCAATGTGATTTAATCCCCCGCAAGGATTATGAAGACCGTGAAAGGCTTATGGCGTAATAATATGTCAATAAAAGCTTGTCTGGAGTTCAGTCAACCAAAATGTGTAGGCTCATTTCGGCTAAGACCATGGTTTAGCATTAAATAACGCACATAAATCATCATTGCTTATAATAAACGCCATGTAGTCCATAATCCCATTACTTAGGTATGCGTTCTTTAACGGTCTAATGGGAATTTGAGAGAGAATAAAGATGGTAATAACATGTAAAGCACTCATGTAATTGGTTGGAATCCGTAGAATGAAAACTTCCACCGTTTATTAGAATTTGAATTAGTGAGTATAATAAAATTATCGATAGAGTAGTGGATACACATAGATCGGATATAGAGCCGAATTATTATAAGCAGCTCAGTCTTTATTCTGAGTATTCGATATAGAATCCAAGGAGTCAACAGGAATAAAATAAAAAAAAAGAGGTTTAACATAATGATAGGAGACATGATGGATACCTGTATTGTTGAAGGATTATAGAAAGTTTATTCTTGTTCAGTATAGGAAGAGAGCAAGAAATCAATGAGTAATTTTTTTTTTTTTTTTTTTTTTGACCACAATGGATCACTTTAGTCTAATCACGGGCACGTGTACGTCCTCTGTGGGCTTCATTGTCCTGCAATCTCTTTCTCTCCCAATACCTTTTCAAATTTTCCGATCTCGCTCGTCTCTGCTCATCCGTCAATTGAACATTCCTTCTCACTCTATCAACCTTGAATTTCCTTGTCCTCAAACAATTGTCTATCTTCGGTTTATCCGTTGCATCCTCGATTCCCAATCCAAGCTCCTCCAGATCCTCCCTGACCTCCATAATGTACCTCCCGCAAGACTTCAAACTAAGTCCTCTGGTTATAAGTTGCTTCAGCAACCTATCCTGCGGCATCCTCAATATGTGTAAGAAGTGCGAAATTCGGCGCTTTTTCATAACACTGATTATTGGCTCTGTAAACTGATACACTGTTTCGTTAGTTGGTATTCTCCAAACGCCATCCTTTTTGTAATTTTTATTAATACACTTCCGTATAATTCTGCGTTCTGTTTTAATAATCTGGTCACTTTTGCCATCGTTTTTTATTTGTAGCAGAGTTTCACTAGCATAGAGAGCTTCCGGGAGAATCACAGTTTTATAATGTTTTATCTTCGCATTTGTTGAGAGACATTTCTTATTATACGTTGACTTGGTTAAAATGTAAGCATTTCTCATTTTACAAGCTCTGTTGTTCCAGGAAAATCTTTCTTTCAAGCCAATATCAATTATTTCACCCAAGTATTTGAACTTTTCTACCAATCTTAAACTCTGATTACCAATTTGAATTCTATTTATACATAGTGGCTGTAACGGCATTATTTCCGTTTTCTCGTATGATATCTTCAATCCAATCTTCCCTGCAATGTTTCCCAAACTAATTATTTGACACTTTACCTCTTCCATATCTCTAGCTAATAAGGCTAAATCGTCAGCAAATCCCAAACAGTTAGTCTCAACGGATTTTTTACCACGGCCAATACACACCTTTGATGGATTTTCCATGAACCACTTTCTCATGATGAAATCTAGGGCTATGTTGAATAACAGCGGTGAAAGCCCATCCCCCTGTCTTAAACCAGTTCTAATCGTAAATGATTTGGAGACTTCCCCGCGAAATTTAACCTTTGACTCAGTATTTTTTAAAGTTAGTCCAATAATTTTGACCAGTTTTGGATGTAAGCCATAGTGTCGCAATATTTTTAAAAGACTCTCTCTATGGATACAGTCGTACGCTTTCTTAAAATCGATAAATGTTATAAATAGTTGTCTGGATCTTTGCCTAAAATACTCCATAATTAGCTTTAGTGTCAAAATTTGGTCAGGGCAACTTCGATATGGACGAAAACCTCCTTGGTATTCACCTATCTGAGGTTCCAGAGTGTTCTTAATCCTGTTTAAAATAATACGAGATAAGATTTTATAAGTACAGTCCAACAACGTAATGCCCCTGTAGTTGTCGGGGTTGGTTTTATCACCCTTTTTGTAGAGAGGATGAATGATTCCTGCGGTCCAATGCCCTGGCAATTGCTCTTTATCCCAAATTTCACAAAAATGGCCGTGCAGTTGTAAAAGAGAATTTTGACTTGCGTTCTTCCATATTTCTGCAAACACCTGATCTTCACCACATGCTTTGTAATTCTTTAGCTCCTTTATGGCCTGAAGCATCTCTTGAAATGTTGGCGAGTTGATGTCTGACGGCTTTGATAGAATTTCTGTGTTCGTATCCACTTCCAATAACTCAGTTGGCTCCGCACAATTCAACAATCTATCAAAGGATTTCGCCATTATTTCTGCATTCTCCACATTGTTATGAGCCATTTTACCATGTTCATCTCTCAATATCAATGTGGGTGGATCGTATTTTCTAAGATGAGTTTTAAAAGTCTGGTAATAATCGCGAGTTTTATTTCTATTAAAACCATCCTCAATTTGTGTTAAAATACGTTTATGATACAACCTTTTGGCATTACGAATCACTTTGCTGGAGTCTTTTCTAATCTCAGTCAAATACCTATTCGTCTCCTCAGATTTCCTGGCTTGATGTTTCAACCACGCATCTTGCCTCTTTTCAACTGCTGAATCGCAATCTGCATTCCACCAAGCATGTCTCTTTCTAGGTCTGAATGGTGCAATTTCCTTAGCAATTGATTTCATATTCAGGGTCAGCTCTTCCAAAGTTCCTGTGTTTTCAATTTCTTGTGTTTCCCTTTCAAATACTTTATTATTAATTAGCATTGTCGGGTCGAAATCTCTCTTACTCCTTTTATTTGGACGTTTCTTCCTCATTGGTGTCAGCTTGATCTTTATCTTGACAATGTAATGATCTGAACCAGAGTCCGTGCCCCTTAGAACTTTCACATTTTGTATTTCTTTATGATAGCTTTTATCCATGAAAACATGATCTAACTGGAACTCCCCCTTTTTGTAATCTGGATGTTTCCAAGTTTTCAATTTATGAGGAAGTCGTTTGAAATACGTTGACTTTGAAATGAAGTTGTTATTCCGACACAGTTCAATTACTCTAATACCATTCTTATTAGTCCTCTTCTGTGCTGGCCATTTCCCAATCACATCTCTGAATTTCCTCTCCCTGCCGAGCTGTGCATTAAAATCTCCGAGTAGAATTTTCACGTGATTTGCAGGAACATCAGCAATGGTCTTATCTAAGGTTTCCCAGAATTCTTGCACCTCCTCATCCGAATCTTTTTTCTCATTTGTTGGTGAATGAGCATTAATCAACGTATAAATCTTGTTAACTGATTTTATGGTCAATGTAGAAATCCTAGGCGACTGCGATTTAAACTCCAAGATAGAATCTATTACCTTTAGGCTAACCAAGAACCCATTTCCGAATTGTGGGACGCAATTCCTCATCACTCTTCTACCAGGAATTCCCTTATAAAGTCTATATCCTTGACTTTCTATTGGGTTTTGATCCGTATTCCTCATTTCCTGCAGTGCCATGATCAATATGTTTTCCTTGTCACAAATGTCGGTTAATATTTTCAATTTCCCAGATTGTAATAGGGAATTCACATTATGCGTAGCGAAGTATACAATTTTCCTGGATGGTATTCGTCTTCTATTGGTTGTTAGACTGGCCTGTGCGGCAGATTCAGGACATTCCAATGTATTCAAGTTTTCTGAGTGTTGCCCCACCGGATCCGAATGGCAACTTCTCCGGTCTCGACCGGACGGTGGAATTTTCCACAAAAAACTACCCATGATTGGACTGTCAGAGTACTATTACTCGACTTTGGGGGACTCTATAAGTCCCGAATTACAATTCCAGTTGTGAACTGGAAAGGGAAGAAAGGAACAAAGAAAATAATACAAAAGTAAATCCAAATTGAGCAACTGAATAGAATAGAAAAATAATTAGACATAATAGGAGAATAACCAAACAAAACAGGAAAAAAATAAAAATAAACAGAATATAAAAAATAACCAAACAGAACAGAAAATTACCAAACTGAATGAAAAAAAAAAAAAAAAAAAAAACTCCCGTAGCAGAAGAAGAATTTGCCAGAAAATTAGAAAATGAAAAATGAAAGAAGAGAGAAAGTGGACAGTAATTGGTCAAGAAAGACCGGACAGAGAAAATGAGACAAACAGAAAGAAGGGCACAAAGCATAGTCAATGGAAAGGTGCCATTCTAGAATAGAGAGTCCAATCATACCACCCAGCACTTCCCGCCCCCGCCATCAACAATCAGGACAGCCCCACGCAGCCCGATCAAGAATAGCGAGCGGACAAAAAACACCAGGCGACAGATGAACTCTCAGTTTTAAAGTTCCAGAGCAGTTGGAAGAAGAAAAAGAAGAAGGATATGGAAAGAAGATAAGAAGAGCTCTGGCCCCTTTTAGTCGCCTCTTACGATACAAGCAGGGATACTGTGGGTGCATTCTATTTCCCCCCACCACACAGGGGGATCAATGAGTAATATTATTAGAATATACCATTATCACTTCTAGTTCATAATCAGTATGATCCACTTGGCACTTCATGAACCAATGCATAGAAATCTGCTTCGGAAGCTTAGGCCTATGAATAAAATACCACTATAATATTAAAATACCATAAAATACTTATGTAAAAATAACTTACATGATATAGCTTTATGTTACGTTGATGTAAGGTCATAGAAAAATTATTTCTTATCGAAGAAAATGGCGTATTTATAATCAATTTCAATCAATTCTTGTTTATTGAACGTTTCTATCTTATGGTCATGGTAATCGCTCTACAAACGTTTCCATAAAACGCCGCACGCTGAAAAATCCGCTGATAAATTACTCGAGTCAGGAGCGACCCCCAGAGTAGCATCATGTGGTTCGGATATCCCTAGATACTCTTGAAACAGAATAATCTGTGTCTATTGCTTTCTTTACAAACTTGCACACAAAATTACAGATGGAACCGAGCAAGTGAGAATGTTATTCAGCCGATTTGAGAAAAAAACTGGTAACATTTGATGATCGATTGCGGCAAAACGGCTGAACAGATCTAGAAGTTCGAGGTCTATTCGACACAGTATTTTACGGTGTTCGATGTTTTATTGATACAAGTTTTCTGTGTGATGCGTAATTTACGAGTTATAAGCGAGAAACTGAAAAAAATTGCCAAAAAACGTGGCCTTTGGGCATCAAAAATTTAACAAAAGGCAAATCATTATTAAAGTTTTTAGAAACCTTATAAGTCACGCCCGGAAATCCCCTCATGTACCGAATTCATGCAAGCAGCCCCCGCCTTTTTAGTGACATTTGGGCGCACATTGAACTACAAATCCAGGAATAGGAGAGGTTTTGTGTGACTGCCTGTGTTTCTTTACAGATTAATCTGGAATAGTTTAGGGGAAAGTCGGGCACTACCAGACAGCGGCTGACATCGGACAAAGCTAGTTCTTAAAAAGTGCCGCAATTGGCAGCACTTGTTATGCTGTCAGTACAACCAACTTAAGTAGCAAGACTGCCCACAGCAGTATTGCGCATTTGACGTAGCACGTTTTTTTGGCTCCAGTTTTATGTATTTTTTACGGTTGACAAGTGCACGGAGATAGTTTTAAAAAGCTGCTGCATCAATTGAAGTAAGTAATATTAGTCATAGTTGGTCTTAAAATACTTAGTGTACTTTATATCAAGTAAATACGACGTTTAGTTCCAGTCACATGATTGATTATGGCTTGACAGCCATTCTCACCTAGGTTGTCTGGCGGCAGGTATCGGACAAAGTGCAATCGGGCGGTATCGGACAATGTAATGACCACTTAAATTCACTTATTTTAATAGATTCTCCGGTTTATTCAGGGATCATGGAATAGAAAAGAGGAAATTGGACAGAAGAATCACTGAAATTGGCTATTGAAAAAGTGTTATGTAATGTAATGACTAGGGGAAGGTCGGGTACTACCGGACAGCGGCTGGCATCGGACAAAGCCAGTTCTTAAAGTGCCGCAATTGGCAGCACTGTTCATACTGTCAGTACAACCAACTCTAGTAGCAAGACTGCCCAAAAATGTATTCATTTGTGTGATTTAATATCCCTCGAACATAATTCAGGTTCGGGTTCATAATTCACAATTCATAATTCAAAGATCGGGTCAGATCGGCAGTCACCTCCATCTAGACTGTTGCCACAGTAAACATGTAGACTGTGCTATCTGCGACATGATTCCTATTTCCAGAGCCCTTCTTCCACCTCCCTTCTTCTTCTTCTTTTGCTCTGGAACTCTTTCGTATCTAGAATGGCTTTTTCTATTGACTAAGCTTTTTGCCATTCTCTCTCTTTCTTCACTTTCTCTGTCTCGTCTTCCTTGACGGATTTCTTCCTCTTTTCCTTTTTAATTTCTCGGGTAGACAAAACTCATTAGCTGTGGTGAAAGCAACTTGTCTAGGGGAGTAAACCTTATAAAAATCCTGCGAGTCCAGATGCAGTAAGGTGGCGGCCCCACCACTGGACTTAACCTGCGCAGCGCTCGTACCGCGGCCAGGGGATCTCTTTCATTACTGACAAACTCACAAATAGCCTCGGAAACCGGACCGGAATTAAGGACAATAAAAAAAATAGGACTGCTAAAGAAAAACGATTTGGAATTGCGGATAGTTTAAAATTAGCTACGTGGAATGTTAGAGGAATATCAAATAAAGAAGATGAACTAGATTATAATCTTGAAAAACAAAATGTGGACATAGCGGTAATTACAGAAACAAAGAGAAAAGTACAGGGAACTAAAGATTTAAGGAATTACTGGATGGTCTACAAGGGAGTCCCACAGCATCAACGAGCGAGTGCAGGTGTTGCAATTGAGGAGTTACATGAAATACGGGCGGAGCTCATGTTCTGCCCTTTTTCCGTTCAATGCTTTTTTGGAATCTACATAGTTTAGTTGGTATGCCTGTAAAGTTTCACTCTAATATCTTCTTTCTCGAGATCAAGACATCAATTTTTAGGAGGGAATGTCAGCTGTTTTCGTTTCCATCGTCTATGATCAGAGCTCAGACTGTTGGATTGTTGTAAATAGTTAAACATTATAAGGTTATGTTGTACTTATAAGCTGTACTTAGCTAACAATAGTGAATAATAATTAGAACTTGAATCTTTTTTCCTCTATTATAATGACCAGTGATGTTGATGACAGTGACTATTCTGAGTTGAGTGAAAGTGAATCGGATCAAGATGCACCAGCAAATCAACAGACGAGAAGGAAAATCAGAAGAAATTCCGGGCAAAAATATACAAATCGAAAAGGAACACTAGTGTTGGGTAAAAATTTCAAACATATTAACTCTTGTTGCCCCAAAAAATGTTATGAAAATGTTCATGTTGGTGATCAAAAGAGACTCTTGAAACTGTTTTATGATTATGGCAACAAGTCTTTACAAGATTCGCATATAGGTAGCTGCATAACATTCGAGCCTGTGAAGGTAAAAAAAGTTGCGCCTAAAACAAAAAATCGTGAGTTCTCCTGGAAATATTGTTCAGATAATACCCAGCAGTTACCAGTTTGTCGTAAGTTTTTCATTGATTTGTATCAACTAAGTGAAAAAAGACTCAGAACAGTTCAAAGAAGAATGATAGATGGAGCGCCCATGAATGACATGAGGGGGAAGCATCTTAATCGCCCTCATAAAATAGATGATGCTGTATGGAACCTGGCCAGGGTACATTTGGAAGGTATTCACACAGACCCTCCCACTACAACAGAAACAAATCGAAAAAATTGTATTTTGAATGCTCTTACTTGAATGTCAAACTTCTATTTGATTTGTTTCGGGAATACTATAAATCACAGACTGGCAACAACCTTAAAATTGGATATAGGTCATATTTTAATTTTTTTAAAACTACAGACTATGCTTTTAAACTACTGCGAACAGATGTTTGCGATTTTGCACTGCATGTAATGTGAAGTTGCAAATAATCCAAATGATCCATGCAAGGTAGCTCATGACATCCATTTGAGAAAATTTTCTGCTTATAAAGAAGTAAAAACCCATTTTCTAAGTTTGTCCAAAGATCAAAACTCACGATGTCTTGTGTTAGAGTTTGATTACGCCCAAAACTTAGCTCTCCTAGATTGAATGTGACATCCCAATTTTATAAAAGACTGCTTTGGTTATATCTATTCAATATTCATTGCCACAACGATGACTCAAGCTTCTTCTACTGCTTCAGTGAGACACAGTCAAAGAAAGATCCAAATACTGTTTGCTCTTTCTTATCAGATTATCTTTTAATAGGAGGAGTCTTGAAAATATTGATGAACTGATTCTCTTCTCAGATGCCGCTGGAGGTCAGAATAAAAATCTTACTGTGGTGCGGTTTTGTTCGTGGTTGGCAATGAAAATGAACATCAAAGTGTTGCATATTTTTCCGGTCCGCGGCCATTCATATAATCAGTGTGATCGCAACTTTGGCTTGTACAGTCAAAAACTTAAGAAGAAAGAGAATATTTATAGTGCTGAGGAATATTACGATATTTTTAGGGCAAGTAGGAGATAATCCATCTCCATTTCATGTCATTGAAGCAGGTGATATTATTTTTGATGGGAGTGAAATATTGAAGAATCTGTTTGGAAATAAGAAACCTACTTGTAAGAACGGTCAGTTCAAAGTACAATCGTACAGTGGAGGGGAATAGTCTGCCAATGGGACTGTGTCCGTGGCAAGGAGTTTCACTGGATGCTACAGTCCATTCTTATGGAAGAAAAATAGGCATGGTATTGACTTGGAAGTTCCCAGTGTTCCACCACAAACTGTGAAGCCCAGTAAAGAGGATGATGTGAGTCTGTATCCATACCTCACAAATGATCAAAAGGCATACTTTGAACAAATATTTGCCAAGTCACATGCTAACATTTAGGTATTTGTAACTTTTTCTGTTCTTATACTATCATGACTACAAACTACCATTTGGGTAGTTGAACTTTTACCTGTTTCTGTTTTTGTTTCTGTTTCTGAATATCTTAATAAATATTATCATTTTCAAGTTTTAATTAATCTTATTGAAATTTATTGTTTGTATTATTTTACGGCTAAAATGCATATAATTTTACTGCAGTCTCATAAGACTGCAACTGCCCTCTCCCATTCATTGTCACTTGAATGGAAAAATTCAATATAGATCAAATGAAGATGTATACTTCTACGTTTTAAGATTGCACTCCAATCATGGAATCCCAAATTACCATATAATAAAATTTCTAAATATTAAAAAAAAAACTCTATATTTTGAAAATAGTTGAAAACTGGAAGCCAAATTTCTGGGTTACGCCCGTATTCCATTCAACTCCTCAATTATGGTGAGCAATAAATGGAAGGGAGCAATACAAGATTATACATATGTGAGTGAGAGAATAATATCAGTTAGGCTCAAGATAGAAAGAGGTTTTCTAACGGTAGTTGGAATATATGCTCCAGATGAAGGTAAAAAAGAAGAAACGGAAACCTTTTATGACAATCTCCAGAAAATAATACAGAAAGTATGTAAGACAGATCATGTGGCTATTGTGGGAGACTTTAATGCTAGGGTCGGGAACATCCCCATTCCAGGAGTAGTGGGATCATATGGAGAAGCTGTTATGAATCAAAATGGACAGGAACTAAGACAATTTGCTTCTTTCAATGGCCTTAAAATCACAAATACCTTTTACAGGAAGAAAGACATCCATAAGTTCACTTGGAGTGCTAGAGGTTCAAGGTCCATCATTGACTACATCATCGTCAATGACAAAATGAAAAGTCTAGTTCAAGATGTAAGAGTATTTAGGGGTTGTGATATTCATACCGACCATTATCTCCTGGTAAGCAAAGTTTTGATCCTGAGGAAATGGAGAGCTATCAAGAACAATAGACTACAGAGAAGAGAAGTGTTTAAAATAAATCTTTTACAGGATGATAGCATACAGGACCTGTATCAGAGGAGATTGCAGGAACATTTCTTGGCCGTACCAACTGCAGATGATATTCAGACGGAATGGACCAACATAAAGTCATGCATTGAGAAAGCTGCAACTGAAGCGCTGGGAAAAAAGTTAAAAAGGAGTAGTAAGAAGCGTCTAAGAATTTGGAATTTTGATATAGAAACTGCTATCAGAGATAAGCAGAAGGCGTACCTCGTATTTTTGCAGAAAAAGACTCAAGAAGCTAAGGAAGATTACTTACAAAAACGTAACATTGCAAAGCAGGTGGTGCGGAACGCTCAACAGGTGTCATGGGATAAGTTTATAAATGTTATAGAAAGTGATATTCATGGCAGGCAGCAATGTGCATATAAGATAATGCGATCTATAAATAGAAGTGAACGAGATGATGCATCATTGAACATGATATCTGATAATGAATGGAAAAGTCACTACAAAGAGTTGTGGTTTTCCGAAAATGTCCCAAACACTACTCCTTCAGATCCGGTTGCAAACAATTCTGTGGACCCAATAACAAGAGAAGAATTGCTTCAAGCATTACAGAGCATTAAAAACCGTAAAGCTACTGGCTTGGATGGACTGAATGGAGAGCTCTTCAAGTATGGTGGTTTGTTTTTAGAGCTGAGGTTTTTGCACCTGTTAAATGAGTGTTGGAAAAGATGTCAGATTCCGGTAGAATGGTGCAAGGCAGAAGTGATATCTCTTTTCAAGAAAGGAAAGCGGAATAATTGCAAAAATTATCGAGGAATCAGCTTACTAAATGTTGGTTATAAAATTTATTCTAAGATAATAAATGGTAGAGTGAAGAATATTGCAGAAGCCATTTTAAATGAAGAACAAAGTGGTTTCAGGAAGGGCCGTTCTTGCTCAGACAACATTTTTTCAGTAAAAAGAATAATAGAGAAGAGAAGAGAATTTAATCTTCAGACGCACATGGCTTTCATCGATTTTGAAAAAGCGTTTGACAGAGTGAATCGATGTCGTTTGTGGGAAATTCTCAAAGAGAGAGGATACCCTCTGCACCTGGTAAATGTCATAAAATCGCTCTACAATAAAACGCAAATAATAATCAATACAGGTAAGGATCGATTAGACGAAATGATTATAAATCAAGGAGTGAGACAAGGGTGCAGCTTATCGCCCACTTTATTCAATATTTATATGGACCACATTTTCAGGAAATGGAAATTTAGAGTAGCTTTAGGAATTAAACTAAAAAATGACGAGTACCTGAATGCATTATTGTTTGCTGATGACTTGTGGATTATTCAGGGAAATGAAAACGACCTCCAAAAATCTGTTTATGTTCTCAATGAAATTTGCAAGGAATACAATTTCAAAGTTTCAATAGACAAAACTAAAATTATGGCATTCACAGGTACACATCCAACCCGGTCTAAAATTGTGCTTGACAACAAAGTTTTGGAACAAGTGTCGCAATATACATATTTAGGATGTGACATCAGTTACAGAGAAGACTTGGATATTGAGAAAAAGATTGGAAAATTTCAAGTGGTATGTGGCAACATTAGCAGAACCTTAGGCAAGAAAGCACGGAGAGATACTATAATGAAATTTTATAAAATAATGGCTGCTCCAGTCCTCCTCTACGGAAGCGAGTCGTGGGTAACAACTAAACCACTTGAGAGTAGAGTGCAGGCGGCAGAGATGCGATTCCTCCGCAGAACTAAGGGCTGCGATCGAAGAGACCACATCAGAAATGATGATATCCGAACAGAGCTGGGAATCTACAGCTTGAATGAAAAAGTCGCACAATACCGGAAGCAATGGAAAGACCATGTGGAAAGAATGCCGGCAGAAAGACTTCCCCTGCAGATATTAAATTATAAACCGGAAGGTAGAAGATCTATTGGTAGGCCACGAAAAAGATGGCAATAAATACATTAATAGCTATGTATGTCCTCGTATTACCATTTACTAAATAATTAGGATTTGAAAATTAATTAGCTGTTTGTAAGTCGGAACAGGCAATAGCCTAATCCTTGCACGTAAGATGATGATGATGACATAATTTCAGTACTATTTTATGTCTGTCCGATACCACCCGCCATAAATTGAAAAGTGCGTTTTGTAGATGATTAGATTTTTGAAAAAAAAAGTATGTTGCTATTGATATTATTTTATATAATTTACGCCAGTTATAGATGATATACTGTAGTATTATTTTACGCATAAGGTTGGCATTTATCATAATCCTTTAACTGGGTACTTGAGAAAAAGCTAAGGTGGCCGATATCACCCGACCTTCCCCTATTGGAGCCTATTTGTTTTACTGATGAAATAAATAAATAAACAAATAATTTCCTATATTTCATTTGAAGCCAATTTGTTCTACGGATCTAATAAATGAATAAATAAATCATTTCCCGTATTTCACTTATCCACAACAACAATGTTGGATGTCTGAATTTGCAAGTATTGAGGAAACATGTTACTTGGGTTTGAAATGCAGTTCGATGTTGACGCAGTTTACGTACGGCATCCATCCATCCACTCCGGAGGACTATTCACGAACAAACCCTATCTCATTTCGATTCACCTGATTCACCCCTTTGTCAACAATAAAACCAGGCGTACTCAAGATTCGATTCCTGACCTATTTCTTTTTGCACTACTTCCTTCATCATCTCAGTTCTCTCTCTTCTATTTCTCCTTCTTCTCCAATTCATTCCTCTTCTCAATCTCTATTCTCTTCTTACACATTCTGCTTCTCCCCTCTCTTTCTTCTCCGTTCTCTCCTTCTCTTCCTTTCTTATTTTACTCCTTGCCCTTCCACTTCCTCATCCCACTTCTCCTCGTCTTCCATTATTTTATTCTTTTTCACCTCATCTTCTAACATCTCCATCTTTTTCCACATCCATTGCCACTATCAATTTCCCTTCTTATTTTACTCAAATTCAGATTTTATTATACTCTTACTCCTTTTTCTTTCAATTTTGAATTTCTCCCGATTTTCTCTACCTGTTAAATTTATTCCTCTCTTCTACATTCATTTTTTATTCCTATTTCTTTTCTCTCTTTTTCTTCCATTGGTTTGTCTCTACTTCTTGTTCTTCTTTCTCTCTCCATTCTTTCTCTCTTATCTATTCATATTTTTCTTCGTATTCATCTTCTTCTCTGCCATCTGATATTCCAGCTACTTCAAGTCCACCTCCTTCGTAATTTCATTCGCTACCACCTACACCTTTTCAATCATTCACTTCCATCTCCTTCTTGTTTCTCCTCTCTCTTTTCAATACTCAATTTTCGTAATTTTTATTCCCCACTATTAAGGTTTCATTGAAGATCTTGTTTCCTTCTGCTTCTTTATCATATTCTTTTCTCCTCTTCTTCTTATTTTTCTTCTTCTCTATCCTTTCTTATATCCTTATCCTTATCCTCCCCTCCTATTACTTCCGCTTCCTACTCATCCTCCTTACCGTCCCCTTCCTTCTCCTCCTCCTTCTCTTCCTCCTAGTCCTCCTCTTCATTATTTTCTCTTTTCCCTACTTTTTCTTCTTCTTACTATTCACTAGGAAAAGTAGGTTTGATAGTCATCTGAGCAGAGTTCCAAGGTAGATGCTTATCGATTTTCGCAAGCAAGTTATTCTCCGTCGTCCAAGCATAGATAGACCTGGCTGCCTTCTCACTGCCTGCTTTACTCAGCCTCCAGCCTCAGCCAATGTACCACTCTCCGCGTACTGATTTGTATGCATGTCTTCTGCGCCGAGGATCAAAAATATGCAGGAATGGAAATTCCGAATAGGTTTATCTCTCCATACCGCGTCGTAACGCATGACGAATACAAAACGACGGTTATAGACAAAATGGAATAATAGTTCGTGTGGGTAGCAGCAAGCCGAGAACCTCCATTGAGCTAGTATTTTGCTGAAATTTTACTGCGCCTTAGTAGAAACGCGGATTACTGATCTGGAATAGGAATATCTGACAAGTTGTTTTCTGAATCATCAGTAAGCTATTGGAACTGTTACAAATTTATGCTAAGTGATTGGATAATATATCTGCAAGCACACATTCTATCAATGATATTCCAACCAACTGTTGCAACAAGAGTTGAGACTAGCTTACGAGAAGTGAAGCATGTTCTCTGTATGATTGAAATTTTAGACTCGTACCCTAGTGTCTTTGCTCGGATTAGGGTAAATTTAATTTATTCCATTTCTTATAATTACTTACGTGTATCTCAATCAATTTTGATGAACATGGAGGAAAGGGGAGCCAGCAAACACGGTTTCCCGTTTAAAATCGACTTTGAAAAGTACGGGCTCTTACATCTGTATAGTGAAAATAATTGGATGAGATGAGTTAACAAATTCTAGTTTTATGACATGAATAAAATATGAATTAACAATTATTTTACATACATGAACAATTATTTGAATTAATTATTTTTGGGGATGAATAATATTAATTCATCCGAAAATTGAAAATGACGGTCCTTCTAGTTCTTATGAACATAGAGTTCATTATGAACATAATTAGTTCATATGAACATCTTATGGCAATCTGCTCTGAGACAGAAACATAGACATGTTGTACTTTATTCATTGAGGAGATCTTCACTTTGTTTCAATACCATACATTAATCCATATGTAAAAGGTTTTATCTCAAGATGAAGGTAAAGGCATGCAGATATCTACTCATTTGACCATTAAGCTTCTAACTTCTTCTTTGACTCATAATCACGAATCCTATATCTCCTTTTCGAAAATGTTTTGGAAAGAATATTACACTGTGATTTTGAAGAGGATTGATTCAAGATTGATTGAACCAAGACTGATTCAATTAATTATACTCATTACCATAGAAAAAGCATTACAAAATAATTAATTTTGTTATTTGCTGGAAATTGTCTAGAGAAAGCGTAGAGAAAACAAGAGGAAAAAAATTACGATATTACTTGCGTAATAATGTAATGATTTCCCTATGTAATTACTTCCTATTTCCAATCTCTCGAGAAGTATTATGACATTATCGATATGACAATCATCTTCGAACATGTTCTATTAGTTCTCATAAAAATAAAACATTTCAACAGACTCCTTCAAAATATACTATTCAAGAATAAAATCGGCCCAAAGGCCAAAGATTCCGTTGTACGCTACATGTAGAATAATCCTCACCAAAAATACCTCAACCTAGGTGCTCACTGAATTCTGTGTCATCTCAAATAAATAATAATAAGCTTTGTCATGAGTACAGTCAGCACAATATGAGTGATATAAAGCACACTGGCAAATAAACAGAGCTACCGCGGCCGTCCCATCCGCGCCACACCGTCAATGACAAAACGGTCCAAAAGCGTCTCGGCCTCCAGGGCTTCACATGAGTAATGAAACAACAATACCGCACAGTAATTTGTGAATTTCATCCAAACACTAAAACGTCTCTTCAGTATCTCGCTCGCAAACAAATAAATAATGAAGTTCGCAATGATGATGAGCCATGTTTCAGCTCTTGTTCCATGTACAATAATTGCTCAGTTCAGTACTAAAATGTGTGCTACAACAATATTTTACGATACAACAGCAACTACTGTCATAATTAGTAGATTAATAAAATGTAAGTATAGTCTTTTTTATCTCTGTTGCCTCCAACATGAACAAAGGCAATTTAAAAAGTCAGAAATCTTTTCCAAAGGCCTTTTCCTACTACAAATCTACAGAACTCATTTGCACAAACATCCAAGGATAATCATCTTTTATTTTGAATACTTCTTGATACAATTCCATGAAGAAATAGAAGATTCATAAATTGAGATTATCTGGGAAAAAAATACAAACCTAACAAGAAAGACTTGGACGAGAGAAAAAAATACAAAAACACATTGTCTTCTCCGATTATTAGGAGTGATTGGATAGAAGCAGCGGACCATGTGAGGGGTATTTCAGTAAATTATCAAACAGGATATTTGCTCGTAATATGATAAGCATACCAGGTATGGCAACCCACCGCAATTTCATAAACATTGGGATTTTGTGAATTATAGTTGAGTATAGAACCACAGAGAACAGACTAGAGAGTATCGCTTCTCTATGATAGAACCAAATAATAAAGGTTCTAACAAGAGGAGTTCTCTGAATTATTTCATTACGTAATGTTAGGTAAGCGTAGACAATAACAGTGGAGTTGGTAATACAAGCGAAATTGTCATAAAGCTGTCACAGCAATTTCGAACCTATAGAGAATAAAGCATTGTCCCAATTAGTTGGACTTATTGATCTGGAAATCCGTCGGGAACTTTCAATATGAACGAGTTGGAAACGCTCCCCAAACAGCAGTTCCATAAACTTATTTGTTTGGATCATCAAATAAATGCTGAATTCACTTTCACTATCCTCCAAAATTAATAATTGAAATAGTTTTATCGCTTCGCTTGCCAATACCGTGCAGTAGGAATAGCTGAGCTATGATCAGTTTAATGAGGCATTCTCCTGAACTTCGACAGAGATTCCTGCGTCTCCTCCCCATTAGCTGATTAGAAAGTTCCTAATTAAATTCGAGAGCTTGCACGTGAACGAGTGGCAGAGAAAGACAAAATGGTCAAATGATGAATTTCTTCTTTCTCATTTCTCTCACAACTACTTTCTCTAATCGCATGTACGATCAGTTTAAATAGATACGAACGCAATAATCGACTTCTACTGCCAAATAATAAGGATTTTATTTTAATTTTCCACTTTTTCTTTAATTCTCCATTCATTTTTTTCTAGTAAGTATGGAATGCTTATATAGTTAACAAAATTAATTTTATGATTTGGCGTTTCCCATGTTAAAAGCGTCCAAAGTATGATATGATAAGCATAAACTATTCATTTCTCTACTCAGAGAGCTCCTCTCTATACGTTTATTGTTTTATTTTTCTTAACTATAATTCATGAAATCCCAATGTTGATGGAATCACGGTGGGTTACCATACCTGGTTTGCTCATAATGTTACTAGCACATATCCTGTTTAATATTTTACTAAAATACCTCTCATTCGGTCCGATGCTTCTATCCAATCGCTCCTAATAATTGAAAAGGTCAATGTTTTCTTTTTCAAGTCTTTCTTGGACGACTTCCTACTTCTCTTCGCTCTATTTTCCTTCATCACACCCTTCTTATTTCATTTTAATTTTCTTCCTGTTTCAACCATCTAATGCCTATACAACATTTTGTTATTATTCTCTCTGGAAAGACAACCTGAATTGAATAATAGTTATATTACTATAAATCGAGGGTGATGTGCCCATAAATCTCTTATATTGTTCAGTGGATATTATAGTTTGTGGAGTTTTATCTGGAGTGATATCGAGGAGTGAAAAAAGCGTCTTTGCACCAAGCATAAATAATGGAAGTAGAGTTGAAGTTTGAGATGTCATTGTAAGAAAACTTCATAGATTACATCCATTGTGTGCGCTATGGTAAATCAGATAACAGTAAAAGTTCATGTTACCATCGTTCAAACAATTAGATTCGAGCTGAATGCTACATTCGTGTACTATAGCCGGAACAAGTTATTTGTTTGTTGACTGTCAAATTGTGATCGAACAAGTTTTTTGAAGCAACGAAACTCACAGGAGGGTCGTTTGGTTTTATATCGAGAGCCCCTATTGATGACGATAGTGGGGGGGGGTGTAGGTAGGAGAGCAATTTTTTGCAGTCGTGGGGTGGTATGGGGAGAGGGTTGATTGTGATCAGGTGAGGAAGAGAGAGAGCAAGCGGCGTGGAACCTTGTAGTGGCCGCTTCGAGTTGCAATTGTCGACGCATCAATTATGTCCAAAGTTGTGTGTTGGAAGTTGCACCTCGGCATCAGGAGGGAATTTTCCAGATGAAAGGAAATTCCTCATCGCCGTTATCCCTCCATCCACATCCCTGTTACAGCCCTGGGCTGGACTGGCCTGTTCAGCCATTGGTCGATACTTTTACCCTCTCTGTTCCTTGGCTCCACGCTATAGGATCCTGCTCCCGACTTTTCTACAGATTTTCTTATTTCCAGTCCGTCTGACTTTTGTTTTCGCCCTTTTGTGTTGATTTCTCAATAAAAAGTCAAAGATTTATTCGCGCCAGTAAACGAAAGCCATTTGTTCCACCCCCTTCGGCCACTCGTACCCGGACCTCATCCTTCATGCACACTCCTACAAGTTTTCTCCGTCACTTGCTTATATGCGAATTCAGTCATAAACAATAAATTATTCGTGCTAATTTCATTTTTACGAATTAATTCTTGAATCGGAGAGGAATTAAAGAAAATGGCACTAAGTGCTGCCACACAACTTCCCCAAAAAACTTTAGGGTTTGGTTAGCAAGAAACAAAACTGTCAATACAGAAAGGTTGTTGTGAATGACAGCTTCAACATTATTTCCAGTTCATCATTAGTGATGATTACATTTTTAGTTGATGGGGAAGAGAAAAATGTATGATGGCTTAAAATTGTCTGAGTTCTCATTGAACTAATGATAAAAAATCTTTTTACTGGATTGTCACACGAAGTACAGTGAGAAATAAATTTATAGGTAATAATGAATTTGTTATCGAAGAAAAAATGAGAAGAGCTAATGGAACGTGTCAGCTCATGCTCTCCGAGTGATTTCCCGTTTTATCGAGTATTTTTCAAGAACCAATCACCAGTAATTTGCTCCATGAATAACATTCAGGTGAAGCCTTTCTAATAATTGATTTGTTGTCCTGAGAACCCGTCAAAATGGCATGAATAAACCAGAGCTACAAGCAGACTTTTTCTATTACAACACTGTTCAGTCAGTCGCATGCAATAAAAGCCTATTCAGCTGATTGAGAGCTGCTTCATAAGGGCTGACAGATTCCCTAATTCTTCATGATCGGGAACACGTTATTACGAAAATGAATTTCAACGGAAGAGGGAAAATGATGTAAAAGTTGAAAGGGTAGAATGAACTTTCAGGAGGAATGAAGATAAGAAATGAAAGAATAAGCAGAAAAATAGTTGAATGTTGTGAGTGTGAGATCTCTTGATTGGTTTCTTTTATAACTTACAAGCGCATGAAAGTGTAGAAACTTATATTAATAATTATTGATTTAGGTACTGGATAGCTGGAATGATGTGAAGTGAATAGAGTGCATATATTGCTCACAAGCATGGAGCTAATTCTATCCAAGTTCATGCTTCATTGACCTTATTGATTCAGTGAAAGACAATAATTATACGTATTGCAAAAGCTTACAAAGTTTTAGTCTCAATACTTGATATTTAATACTCTTTGAATGGGAGTCCAATGCCCATATGCATGTTCTGTTCAAGCCTCGAGTGGAACGTTATTAGATTTGACCTATTCAAAATAAAATACAAAAAATATGTAAAGAATATTCTAATAAACTTCCTATGATCATTTATCTACGTAAGAAACTAGTGTATCCAGTGGCGGATCCAGCTTTAGAATCAGGGGGTGGGGCGAACTCAGTTGTGGATCCCCCCTAACGTGAATTTTTTTTAGCGGAGCGAGATTTGCGTTTATTATTGGATTGGTTTTACCTACGTTGGATTATTGGATTGATGATGAATATATAGTTGCAAAACATGTTTAACCAGATGTAAAGTAAATAACTACACTATTTTTTACAGTATCCAAAGTATTATACAAACCTCTGAGCATGAGGAGGGGACCAACCCCCTCGCCCCCCTCCCTCTGGATCCGCCACTGAGGGTATCCCACATTTAATTGGGTTTAAAGTCTCAAGAAATCACAATACAATAATCATCACTAGAATAATAATCTGATGCATGTTAGAAAGTTTGTTTTAGCGTTTAAGAAAAAATACAGTTTTTATTAAAAACTTTTTTCATGTTCCTTGAAGTATTAGATTATGTTTAATATATCATATGTGGGTAATTTTGAAAACTATATTTCAGCAAATAATATCACCTTAGTTGATCATAGAACATCATGAATGATAATAGTATTCTTCTTTTGAATTGCAATTGAATATTGTTAATTGAAGTATATATTGTAGAATAAATGAATTGTCAGTTTTTGAAGATTATAGTTCGATACATTTTTCCAAAAAAATTACCAAATTAAAAACGTCAGAAATGGTCTTTCATAATGGAAAGGTGCAAACAATTATTCAAAAGCGTGAATGATTTCTCCTACCAAACATTATGGTTCTTATCTAGAAATAAACGCAATTCATCATTCTCCACAACCATAAATCTGGATATTTTGTGTTCCTTATCGTCTCCAACATTTGCAAGTTTGATTTCAATGTTAAGGTTGGAAATGTTGGAACAGTTGGAACTCTAACGTCTTAAAAACTTTCTGTTTGAACTGAAAGTTTGAATTTGGATCACTCTCAGCTTGTTCGGACTTTTGTACGAGAAGTTTTTAGTAGAGGGGGAAGGGAATTTCCTGGGGCACTACCCCACTACTCGCTCCATCAGACTGACAGTGTTTTCTCATTCCAATTATTATTCAAAAAACAAACTAAAACCAATATATTTTGTGAGTCTGATTCATTTTTTTATCGTTTGGAACATAAAAATCCCAATCATTACAAGAATATCTTTGAAATAGCAGTAAATATTTGAGAAGAGAATTATAACAAAAGATCGAGATTTATCAATGATTAAATTTGACAAAAAAATCACACCTTGACTTTTTTGCATTACTCAATGTATCTTGTATTGGCTCACACCTCAGAATAATCCTGTATCCGATAATATTTAATCAATACTATCCAAAAAACTAAAATATCTAGTCTCCAAGCATTATACAAACACAATTCAAGAATGATCCATCCATAAACTCAAATAGGATTCAAAGATAGTAGAAATACATTTGACTGAGTGCTGAGATCATAACTTGTAAATAATTAATCAGAATTCCTTTATAATGAAATTAAAATGAATCAAAACTTATTTTCATGATAATATAAATCATAATTCATCTAGACTCTAGAATATACTACAATTCATTGTTCCTCCTGCAAATCTTAATAAATTCCTGACTCCAGCCTATATTACATTACAATCTCACTGATCATGAACAATTAAACACCTCTTTTTCATTTCTGTTAACCAGTCAATAGACTTCCAAATTGCAACATAATTATTGTTAAACGGGTATGAATGCATAATAATACATTGAACGAGAATACAAATTATAACAATAATGCTTCAAAGTGTTCTGAAAACGACTGCATCTACAAACATTGATAACAGAAGAAATAGCTAGAGGAGATTAGATATATTTTAGTACTGAAGTATTGTACCCGGTGGATACCGATTTGCAGTTTGTTGTTTGCAGTTGCAGAGGTTTTCAGAAATAATTGTTAATAAAAGTTTTTGAATTTTTGTTAATTGCAATGTCTAGTAACTTCTTTCATATTTTTTATATAAGTTCGTTCAACGTCGATCTTTTAAGCAGTCCTATGAACAAGCGTTTTCATTTGATTATTTGAGTAACATGAATCGCGCTTGCTAGGAATTAGATTGATGATATTTGATCAACCTATCCAATTCTGAGCTGCTTTGAAATCACCAGCGATTGATAAGCTGGAAGTTTTCGGAGTTCCGCATCAATCCAAATCCTGTCCATTTAAACTTTTTTTCTCTAATTTATTTATAATATAATTTTATATTGTACGTGATAGATTTCTTTCTTTAACAATGATAAATCAAGCGCATTGTATTATTTTCAACTTGACCCGCTATCAAGAATGACCGTCCATGAATAAGATGAAAAGTTCTTATCAGAGAAAGCTGTTGAGGGAATAACACTTGTTGTTGCGATCCAAGACAAGAGCGGAGCGCGAAAATAAATGGAAATGTGAATGAATGGCGAACAACGAACGAAAGAGATAAAGGACATAAAAGCGAAGGCCGTGTACTTGAGAGAGAGTGTACAAGAGCGGTTAAAGTAAGAAAAATCACTTCTATCCGTGGATGCTACTGATATATTATTGTCTACACTTCGGCTTTTGCACTCTGTTCTCACTTCTGGGTTTTGCTACTTGAGGAGAGGAAACAGGTAAACTGCTGCAAGTTTTTATTATGGCCGCTGACTAACACATACTGCTCCGCCTCCGTTTCGGCCCAAGAAACAATGCTTCTCGGTTTATAAAGTGTACCCGCTGCAATTATAATAACGAGAACGACCCTTGTGTGAATAATACAGCGCCTCTAGTGCTCTCTCACAAGACTCAAACTCCAGTCTTCTTCTAGCCACCTCGTCTCAAACCAGAACACGATTGCAGTTTGCTAGTTGAAGGAGTTGATTACAAAGTGTGGTTTTAGATGAATTCCGGGTATAAATGTGGAAGGTTCAATCAAAGTATTAGTAAAAGATATAAAGTAAAAGTATAAAGTATTAGTAATTTAGATCTTGAATTTGAAAATTCTATGATCAATTCTAAAATCTAACAGAACTTTGAAAATGAATAAAATAGATGAATTTTATGAAGCTTGAATACAGAGAAAGTGAATCTTTAATTTCAAAAGAAACAGGTTGATGTTCAAATCTAAAGATTATCAAATCTTGGAAAACATCAAGGAATAAAATATCCTCTCCAAAAAATTCTCCAAAAAAGAATTCGTCACCCGTCCCCTACCCCCGACCCTACTGAAAACGCTGGTGTGGAAACTAAAATGTGTGTACCAAAGAAAAAATCCAAAAATTTTTATAAGCTTTCAGTAAGAAAAATGTTTTGATATAGCCTAAATAAGAAACCCGTCTCCCTCTGCAATATACATTTATACATTCAATATAATAATTATGTGTAGCCAACCCAAACAAAAATGAAAACTCTGTTCTGGAAGCCATTGACATTGAAGAAAAAATTTGGAAGAAATTTTGGGGGAGGGCGAGGGCGCTCAATCTCACCCACTTAAAATCACGAATTAGAAATATGGTAAACTTTCATGAATCATACTCTCAGTGTTTAAGCTAACAAGTTTTTATGAATTTTCTAAATTATTTAGCGCCTCGCCCTCCCCAAAATTTCTTCCAAATTTTTCTTCAATGTCAATGGCTCCAGAACAGAGTTTTCATTTTTGTTTGGGTTGGCTACACATAATTATTATATTGAATGTATAAACGTATATTGCAGAGGAGACGGGTTTCTTATTTAGGCTATATCAAAACATTTTCTTACTGAAAGCTTATAAAAAATTTTTGGATTTTTTCTTTGGTACACAAATTTTAGTTTCCACACCAGCGTTTTCAATAGGGTCGGGGGTAGGGGACGGGTGACGAATTCTTTTTTGGAGAATTTTTGGAGAGGATATCAGTTTTTAATCACCTTCTTGTTATGGAGGTAAAACACTGCAAACACAATGGATGGGGAGAGTTAATTTTTTAAGTGAAATGCTATGTTATTTGATAAAAGATATTTTATCCTCACTATTTGGGTGCTACAAAATTATTCTAGCTATAAGTGAGCCAGTTATGGTTAATACTGAATGAACAAACAAGACGTTGTGACTGTGTCTGTTGCATCACACCTTTTCATTTACTATCCAGACTTTAACGACATATCATTGTATAGCAACATTAATTCATGTATAAGCAGTTATCCACAAAGTTTGTTAAATAAGATTGAGATTTTGAATTTAGATTGAAATTTTAACCCATTACGATAGGTCACATGACCACTTTTGATGAAAAAAATATTTTGTAATCGAAAAATGAAATCCTTGTAAAAATTTGCCTAACACCATTATTGTACATTCCAGGAACAAAATTCTCAAATTTTCCCCATTAATGATAATGTTTCAAAAAATATTGAAGAAATGTAGAAAAGTGGAAAAATTCAACAATAATTGATAAACTGAAGGCCAACATCTCGCAAACTATTGGGTCTACAATAATCTATTTGGTCTCAAATTGTAGATTTTTAAATTATCTTTCAAAACATAGAAAGTCACATTCGAAAAAGTGATGCTTCACGGTCAAAATTGACCAAATGTAAAAACAAGTGAAAAATTACGATAATTTGATGAACTTTGAAGAGCTGTATCTTGCAAACGGTTGGGCCTACAATAGGTATCAAAATGTAGGAATTCGAATTTACATTCAACCCTATGTTGGATGTCCTATATGAAAAAGTGATTCTTCAGGGTCAAAATTGTGAAAAATTAAAAAAGGGTAAATTTTCGTTAATTTTATGAACTTTAAAGAGCTGTATCTCGCAAATGGTTGGGCCTACAATGATAATTTGGTCTCAAATTGAAGGTAATTTGATATACTTTAAGAAATATGTACAATGTCCTCTATGAAAACAGATTCTTCAGGGTGAAAATTAGCCAACGTAAAAAAGTGCAAAATTCCGCCATTTTGTACGATTTTTGGAGATGATCCGGTAGTTTGCCTAGGTCTAAAACTTGGATTTAGCATCCCAGGACTACCATAAACATTACTAAAAAAGAAACCGACTATCCCATTTCATACCTATTCAGACCCTATTTTTGATGACAATTTTTCTGGGCTATTATTGAAAAGGTCGAATTTGGCGGTGGCAACAGTGTGAAACTTTTAGTTTTTAACCGCTAGGATCGCGACATTTACATCAGGGCCACCTAGGAACATGGTCTAGCTAGACACTGAATTTAAACGTGCAGCTGACGTCATCACATCGTGTCCATAACAACTCATGTTTACAACTCATCCCTCCATTAAAATTGGAATTCGTGTTTGGTTTTCTCGTCTCGAGCTTATTTCAACTGCATAATTACCTTTTGGTGGGTAAGTAGGTCTATTTATTTATTTTAAATAATAAAAATTCAAATATTCAAACTTGGTTGTGATCAGTGGCTGTTTATGAACAGTATAGTGGAGTGGTAGGCCGCTTAGCCATGACGTCACATTTCAGTGTCTAGGCCATGTTCCTGGGTGGCCCTGTTTACATTCGATGAAAAGCTTCAAATTCTAACTTCAAATTGCAACTTTAATTTTTATTCGGACAGAGCTACAGAGCTTAATCGGACATTAAATGATTTGAAATTTTAAATGTAAATAGTTTAAACATGTCTTCAATCGCTTTTGGTAGTCCGAAATCTCAACTCATTACAGATTTTTCACATCAAGTGCTCAAAGTTGAAAAAATTGAAAAATCCCAAAATTAGTAAAATGACAAAATACACGCATATAGTATCTTCGCGAATTTATATCGTAGAAAGTTCGTTCTGATCTTAAATTAAAGCGCTCAAAATCTAAGAAAATAATGTCATTACAACATTTTAAAATTTTCACTACCTTCCGCGTAAATTGAGACGGCGGCATACGAACTTCAAAGGGAAGTTCGTTACAGAATATATAGTAGTCCCGGTCTTTCATTCGTATCACGGGGGACGGGTGGTGGAACGACCGTTCCACTAGATAAATGTGGATAATAATCATGTCTAAAATTATATATTTTTCAAATTAATGTGGTTTTTCATCTTAATTTGTTATCAAGGCCCCTGCTTTGAGGGGAGGGAGAGTAGGATGTACTAAGCACTTTTACTTATGCCTATACGGGCAGAAAAATGGCGAGAACTAATGGCTCCTTTTCTATTAAATGACCATGGATATGTAAAAAATGATCAAAGAACTGTTCATTCAATAATCGATTTTAATTTGCCCCAGACTATACGTGCAAAAAAATCACGACCGACAATTTTCCTGTGCATGCGTCAATTACGACGGACCAATTTATAAAGTTTCATGGTTCGTCGTGATTGGTCTATTGTCATTGGTCTATTGACGCATGCACGGAACAATTGTCGGTCGTGATTTTTTTGCCCGTATAGTCTGGGGCTAATTAAAATCGATTATTGAATGAACAGTTCTTTGTTCATTCTACATATCCATGGTCATTAGATAGAAAAGGAGCCATTAGTTCTTGAAGAACATTCAAGACTCAGATGTATACTGTATACTAAATTTATTAAGGTTTTTTTATTCATCTAGGCTCTCCTCTCAGCACGAGAAGAGTGCTGGATGATTATTATACAATTACATAAAAGCATCCATGGATACAAAGCAGTATTGATCGCTAGAAATCGAACCAGACAGTTATTTGAGAGTCGAGTCAGCAATCAGAGTCAGTTGACAGATTGACAGACAGGTTGAAAGTTCATTGCGCATGCAATGCCCATAATAGGACACCTGATGACACGGGTAGTAGAGCTATCCTAATTTAGCATGGCTGATGAATTAATCTAGTGGAACGGTCGTTCCACCACCCGTCCCCCCCGTGATACGAATGAAAGACCGGGACCACTATATATTCTGTAACGAACTTCCCTTTGATGTTCGCATGCCGCCATCTCAATTTACGCGGAAGGTAGTGAAAATTTTAAAATGTTGTAATGACATTATTTTCTTAGATTTTTGAGCGCTTTCATTTAAGATCAGAACGAACTTTCTACGATATAAATTCGCAAAGATACTATATAAGTATTTTGTCATTTTACTAATTTTGGGATTTTTCAATTTTTTCAACTTTGAGCACTTGATGTGAAAAATCTGTAATGAGTTGAGATTTCGACTACCAAAAGCGATTGAAGACATGTTTAAACTATCTACATTTAAAATTTCAAATCATTTAATGCCCGATTAAGTTCTGTAGCTCTGTCCGAATAAAAATTAAAGTTGCAATTTGAAGTTAGAATTTGAAGCTTTTTATCGAATGTAAACAGGGCCACCCAGGAACATGGCTAGACACTCGAAATGTGACGTCACGGCTAAGAGGCCTACCACTCCACTATACTGTTCATAAACAGCCACTGATCACAACCAAGTTTGAATATTTAATTTTTATTATTTAAAATAAATAAATAGACCCACCAAAAGGCAATTCAGCAGTTGAAATAAACTCGAGACGAGAAAAACAACACGAATTCCAATTTTAATGCAGGGATGAGTTGTAAACATGAGTTGTTATGGGACACGATGTGATGACGTCAGCTGCACGTTTGAATTCAGTGTCTAGCTAGACCATGTTCCTAGGTGGCCCTGATGTAAATGTCGCGATCCTAGCGGTTAAAAACTAAAAGCTTCACACTGTTGCCACCGCCAAATTCGACCTTTTCAATAATAGCCCAGTAAAATTGTCATCAAAAATAGGGTCACCTTGTATGAAATGGGATAGTCGGTTTTTTTTAATGTTTATGGTAGTTCTGGGATGCTAAATCCAAGTTTTAGACCTAGGCAAACCAATGGTTCATCTCCAAAATCGTACAAAATGGCGGAATTTTGCACTTTTTTTATGTTTGGCTAATTTTCACCCTGAAGAATCTGTTTTTCATAGAGGACATTGTACATATTTCTTAAAGTATATCAAATTACCTTCAATTTGAGACCAAATTTATCATTGTATGCCCAACCGTTTGAGAGATACAGCTCTTCAAAGTTCATAAAATTAACGAGAATTTACCCTTTTTTCAATTTTTCGCAATTTTGACCCTGAAGAATCAATTTTTCATATAGGACATTCAACATAGGGTTGAAATTAAATTCAAATACCTACGATTTATACCTGATTGGTTATTGTAGGTAACCGTTTGCGAAATACAGCTCTTCAAAGTTCATCAAATTATCGTAATTTTTCACTTGTTTTACATTTGGTCAATTTTGACCGTGAAGCATCACTTTTTCGAATGTGACTTTCAGCAAAGTTTTGAAAGATAATTTAAGAATCTACAATTTGAGACCAAAAAGATTGTTGTAGACCCAATAGTTTGCGAGATGTAGGCCTTCAAAGTTTATCAAATTGTTGAATTTTTCCACTTTTCTACATTTCTTCAATTATGACCCTGAAGAATCATTTTCCATGTAGAACATTCAACATAGTTTTGGAAGCTGATTCAATTACCTACAATTTGAGACCAAATTTGTTATTGTAGGCTCAACCGTTTGCGAAATACAGCTCTTCAAAGTTCATTGAATTATCGTAATTTTTCATTTGTTTTTTGAATTTTGACCGTGAAGTATCACTTTCTCATATATGACATCCAACATATTTCTTAAAGTATATTAAAATACCTACAATTTGAGAATTGATTGGTCATCGAGGGCCTAATAGTTTGGAAGATATAGGCCTTCAAGTAGATTAGTAGAAGGCTATTCACATTTAAAATTTCAAATCATTTAATGCCCGATTAAGCTCTGTAGCTCTGCCCGAATAATAATTAAAGTTGCAATATTTGGAATTTGAAGTTTTGAAGAATGTAAATGTCGCGTCAATTCAACAATTTTAGCAATTAAAAGAAATAAAACTCTGACAGGAAATAGAAAAATTGAATCGTTCATTTAGAATCATTAATGTGGAAAATTTGAGAATTTTGTTCCTGGAATGTATAATAATGGTGTTGGGCAAATTTTTACAAGGATTTCATTTTCGATTACAAAATATTTTTTTCATCAAAAGTGGTCATGTGACCTATCGTAATGGGTTAAAATTTCAATCTAAAATCAAAATCTCAATCTTATTTAACAAACTTTGTGGATAACTGCTTATACATGAATTAATGTTGCTACAATGATATGTCGTTGAAGTCTGGATAGTAAATGATAACGTGTGATGCAACAGACACAGTCACAACGTCTTGTTTGTTCATTCAGTATTAACCATAACTGGCTCACTTATAGCTAGAATAATTTTGTAGCACCCAAATAGTGAGGATAAAATATCTTTTATCAAATAACATGGCATTTCACTGTTTAAAAAAAAATTAACTCTCTCCCCATCCATTGTGTTTGCAGTGTTATACCTCTATAACAAGAAGGTGTTAAAAAAAACTGATATCCTCTCAAAAATTCTCCAAAAAGAATTCGTCACCCGTCACCCCGACCCTATTGAAAACGCTGTTGTGGAAACTAAAATTTGTGTACCAAAGAAAAAATCAAAAAATTTTATAAACTTTCAGTAAGAAAATGTTTGATATAGCCTAAATAAGAAACCCGTCTCCCTCTGCATTTATACATACAATATAATAATTATGTGTAGCCCAAACAAAAATGAAAACTCTGTTCTGGAAGCCATTGACATTGAAGAAAAAATTTGGAAGAAATTTTGGGGGAGGGCGAGGGCGCTCAATAATTTAGAAAGTTCATAAAAACTTGTTAGCTCAAACACTGAGAGTATGATTCCTGAAAGTTTAGCATATTTCTAATTCGTTATTTTAAGTGAGTGAGATTGAGCGCCCTCGCCCTCCCCAAAATTTTCTTCCAAATTTTTTCTTCAATGTCAATACTTCCAGAACAGAGTTTTCATGTTTGGGTTGGCTAACACATAATTATTATATTGTATGTATAAATGTATATTGCAGAGGAGACGGGCTTTCAGGTTAGGCTATATCAAAACATTTTCTTACTGAAAGCTTATAAAATTTTTTTTGATTTTTTCTTTGGTACACAAATTTTAGTTTCCACACCAGCGTTTTCAATAGGGTCGGGGGTAGGGGACGGGTGACGAATTCTTTTTTGGAGAATTTTTTGAGAGGATTGGTCTTTATCGAATTATCTGACAGTTCCTCGTGTTATATAGACCGGGCCAGATGACAAAAGCTCATATGACATTCAATTAACTCTAATTCAATACATACGAAGCAATTATAAGAGGAATTATTATGAACTCTATCTATATAGAGGAAATCAACTGAATATCTTTTAGCAAATTATTTCATTCTAAATTCATGTATTTTTCATCTTTTGGAAGTAAAGTCTATTGGATTCAAAAATATTGATATAGAAACTGTCATAATTTCATTAGATAGGTAATTATTACATTTCTCATTTCATGATTCTCAACATGATTCAGTAATCTTTTCACTACTCGTATCAATTTCTCAGTAATTTTCATGCACATATTTTATTTATCAAAGTTTTTTCATCATGTTCAGAGTAAAACGGGAATGACAGTAGGCTGCTTATTTCATTCACAGAGCTGTCCAGTCATAAATAATTATATAACTCACAAGAAGTACCCCCTTTACAAGTACATAGCCCCCTTTAAACTACAGTAGTTTATTAAAGGGGGCTTTGGTACCGTACTACCAGTACCAATGAAAAAGTATTCAAGTTTCCATAAATTTATTTTTCATCAACTTCCATCTGAAAGTCAGAACACCGATAGATACAATACAAGGGATTCCTAAATATGTTTCTGATTGCATATTTCAAGATACAATTTCAAGACCAAGTACTTAAAGGTAGAGTATAGTAACAATAATAATAAAGTAAAGGAAACGCTTAAATTTTTCATACTCTCTCTCGCCTTTTCCAACAAACATTATTTCAAAATATGTATAGAATTTTAATCATCTGTGTTCTTCATATCAAATGTATGTGCCTACATTAGTCTCTTCTTCCCCAATAATTGAATTTTCCATTCTCTAGATTTACTTCCCCACACAATCGGACACTTCCTGGTCGGAATCAACCTCTGTCAAAATTAGTCAAATTAGACGCCAGACAACCATATTCTCAGAATCTCTCAAGCCTTCATAACACAAATTCAATTCTATTCTGCCTCTCCCTACACTCATATTCAACATATTCCTGCCATATTTAACATTCATTTTCACAAATTTTCTTCTCAATAACTATCAATGCATTATTTTACTGCTATCTGCAGTTTGTCTTTCATTTCCTGTATTGATCACGTCATCATCTGGATAAATCAGAGGCCGAATGGTACTGGTGTACGTACCATTACATAGTTGCTCATTATTTCATCAATTTTATTATAATCTAAATCAATTACAATACCATATTGTTATATCTGTCGTCTTCGATATCTCCTTCAAATGAGCTTTCACCACATGTTTGAGAAAGTCCTCTCTGATACATGAATAATCGACTAGAATTGATTGCAATCAATTGAAAAAGTGGAATCTTGATCTTGAAATTCAACATTGATATCATTGCATCAAATCATATATATATTGTCTTTTGTATAACATCTTCTACTTGCTTTTTGGAGTATATTCTCAGTGATCAAAATCCACACTGAAAACTCCTTACATAAATCATCGTGTAATCCATTGTGTTCAATATTGAGAACACAAAACCAAGGTCCTAAACTTCAACTAGCAAAATGTTACTGCACGAATTTGATCGTTTCAATGTGGAACAATGAGGCTGCGACAGCAGATAAAGCTGCTGTGTGAAGAATGAAGTCGAGTCTGAACACTCGACACTGAATACAGAATACCCAGCAGCAAGAAGTCTCCTTCACCTCCGACCACAGAGATGTGCAGCTGAAGTCTTGAAGCGCCGGCGACCCTTCTTGACTACTCTCCGTGAAGGATGCTCGAGCACTCTCTGCCTCTGAGCTGATTATACTCGAGCGCACTCTCTCACCACCACACACAGATCTCTTCTCATCCCTTTCCATCATCATCTCACTCTTGCCTACTAGGTCAAAAGCTTAGTGCGGTCATGAAACAATCAGAAAGAGGTACAGCACATCATACTACCAACGGGTCATACGTCATACTCTTGTTTTTCTCCCATCCACTCTCTCACACCCTCTCTTTCTCTCCCTCACTCTCTCCCTTTCTCTCTGAGAAGAGCTGATTCTCTTGCACTCCTTACGACACGTTTTCAATTACAGCACTGCATACCTGAGCTTCAAAGCTTTCAAAGGTAACCACACTACACAACTACCGTATGTACTCCTACTAACCTGTTGCTTGATTATTGAAATACTTGTTCTCGAAGTCCAATTAATGTGGTTACTCTGAGAAACATTGACCGGTACCGTAGTGCAGCCTTTGTAGAATTTACAATTTTATATGCTCGAGGGCCTTAAATCTGTTCTGTTCCTATTTGTTTGGGGTGAATTTATGGAAGAGTAGAAACTTTAAAATCAAAAAGTGCGTGTAAGATCATAGAGTTTGACAGGATTAGATGCACGAATATGTGAAATGATATGTGATCAATGATATAGGTGGGAAACAATTGCCTGAAAAAAAATTATAAATCTAGAAATGAAATTTTGCAATTAATTTCCAAGTTTTTTATTCTTATCAACTTGTTTCAGTTCAGGAGGAAAATAGTTGAAGCAGACATAATATTATAATTATTTGACTTCTGACACAGTGTCTGGTAAGATGTTGTAAATTCTACTAAATACAGTGATATTTTTTGACTAAATCCTAGTGTTTTCTTTATATATAATTATTTGACTTCAATACTCGAATTTTTCATAATAGCATAAACACTCAGTAATAAGTAACTGAATTAATGATAAATTAGGTTTATTCTTATGATTAAACTAGGACGCCAATACCAATAGGGTGAGGAGTTCTAAAAATTTATAAGAATGTGTATAAATAAAATATTTGAATATTTAGAGTACAATGATCTGTTGAGTATCTGATATAATAATCATTTTTTAGGTTTAAAAATTCTTGGAAGAAGTGTAGATTGTATACAGATGGGTAGCACGTCAGTACTCTCTTCCCTATCAGTCCTGTGGGAGAAAAATTGTTCATCTCCATTATTATCCACATCATCACTTATGCATTAAAAACAGTTCTGCAATTATTTCCGGCCATAATTACGATTAATGGGGTTAACAGACTTTTCAAATACAGAGGCGGCCAAAAATTAACAAAATATCGATGGAGAAAAGCGGGGAAAAATATAATCAGGCCTCCGGCCGCCGAATGAATCATTAATGGCTGGGTGCAAAGTAATTGCGTGAAACTTAATTGCTACTCCCATCCAAGGTTTTTTAAGTGTATTTTTTTCGAACAGCAAACACGAACTCGCTGGCAAAATATGGAATTAATGGTCATACTTTTTTCCCAAACGCTGACCCCGCTGGTCATAAATTGGCAACCGTAAATTTCTAATACAGGTCAATGATTGTGGCTGACTTGAAACATCGTCTACTGGATTGTTTTGTTGAGTGTGAATGCTCAATGCAGCATGTGGCATTGTCGTGCGTACATTCTAGCAGTACCATCATTGCTGCTCAGTGATTTATTGCTTATCCCACCTGAATCAACTCATACCATAATCCCACTCTGAGTCCCATACCCTTTCCTGTCCACCCATAGGATGAAGACTAGTGGTTTAGTCCATTCAATGGATGAGTTCCATGAGTATTAGTGTAGTCCATGTCGATAAGCCAGGACACGAAATAATCTGTTCGCCGGTACTAATATGAGATTGTCAACCAACTATTTAATACACTTCACGGAGGTTTAACCCAGGGACATGAGATGAATAATTCAGCGAATCCTGCAGTTATAAATGGAGATGAGGATTCTCAACTTGATTGTTGATCTCATACTGATTTATGTGTTATTCATTTAAATATTTGATCTATGTTGAAAGATTCAACCACAATGCTTATCAACTCAATTCCAACTGTGAAAATTCCTTGAGTGTCTTTTGGAAATTCCCTAAATATTTATTCTAATTCTAATTATTTAATTATCTCTTAATTTTAATTTAAATTAAGAGGATCCTCGAAAATGTTTTGAATTATCTGGTTCGGTCCCAATAATTCCAAATAATTGAATATCACTGTATTGAGCGTTTCCCGTGAAAATTGACTATAATTTGGGCGAGATCTTCATTCAAAGTAGGGTTTTCACAAAAAATGATGATACCTGTCTACCGAGAATTAATTCCCACTCTACACACTTCAACTCCCTATTACGAACTGCTTGATAATAATTCATTCACTTCAATTATTTAGATTTTCCTCATTATTCCTTCACATAGCTGTCTGTTTCTGTTCAATCATTATTCCATTCACGGTAGTGGTGCGCTGCTCGGACTTTCTAACATTCTCAACTCCTGGTGCATTAGCATTGTTTCATTGGCTTCATTGGCTACAAGGTTTCAGTCAGGCGGTGATTAGTTTACAATGGTACGATGGATCATAAGTTCGTAAACCGATTATGAATGTAAGACTTATACTTCATTTGCTCATCAAGTACAGAAGTAATGTAGGCTGAATCTTTTTATATGTAAATTTTATAATGCCTGAGGTGTATTAATGTACTAATACACCCCATATCGGGTACGGCCCTCTTTTCTATTTGAATTGTTTTCATATTTTTTGTTTTGTTTTACTCAAAGAGAGAAGAGAGATAGGTCTGAGGTGTATTAATGGGATAATTTACAACTTATCACAGGTGTACGGGCCCTTATTTATTTGAATTGTTTTTCTTATATGGGGAGTTTGATATTATTATTGCTACAACTTTTCAATCCATTATGAGAAGATAGAATGGGAGTTGAATATTATTGTTTAATTTTTTCAAAACGATGTATACAGATTTGACAACTTCTACCACACAGAAGGTTAAATCATTTTAATATGTAGATCTCAATTGCATTAATACACAAAGCCGGATTTCAATCTGTGATGAGGGATGTGGAAGCATTAGTTGTATCAGTCACATATTTGTGATTTGGTTAATGCTGGTATGGAAAAAGCTACTCAACTCTGTGATGAGAATGTAGCATTGTCATGTATGAGTCACATATTTGTGGTTCGTTAATGCTGAAAAACATGGAAAAGAATACTCTGATTGGTAATGATGGATTCAGATGAATAATTCATGATGTGATGAGGAAACAGGATCCGTTCCATTGTGGTCAGTATTTTCCAAACTGATAATATCATAACTGGAAAAACAATTTTCTCAACTGAAAAACGACATTTTCCTATGTCAGAAGAGAGGCAACGGAATTGAAAATTCATTGTTTTTCTTCTTTCTGTACGCGCAATCCTCTTTTCAATAGAATAGGTGCTGAAGCCTGAAGGAATGGAGCGGGTGTAGCAATTTGCTCGGTTTATCCAACGATATCGGAAATAATAGCTTTTACGACTTGTGTGACCGTTTGCAGTGGTAACTTTATCACAATTCACCTTTCAATAGAGAAGTGTGTCCCTCGTGACACATTTATGCTAGTTTCGTTTAGCAATTATGCGCAAAAAGGTGCATCCTGTGTTTGCAATTCGTTTTTATTGCTGAATAGTTTTCCATGAGTTATTTTATTGCCGTTTTGATTGATTACAGCAGTAGCTAAATCCCTCGAGAGTATCGACTTCTAAAAGTATCTGCTTTCAAGTTTGTATTGATTTTCTATTTCTGGACGCTGATCAACCATGACCTCTTATCCACCTTGGAACTTTTCATGATTTTTTCTATGGAGTTTTCACTGTGTCAAGCTGATGTTTCTACTTTCAAATTCCAAGCCGAAAGAAGTGAGTACCTCAAATATTTGTAAAACAATCATTATATTACTTTTTAAATTATTAATTTTTTTCTCATTCGATCAATATTGGAGTGCAAACGGTAATGTTTTCTTTCGCTGGTAATCCTCAAAACGGACTAATGTCCTCGGAGGATACCTATATTTTTCTAATGCGAATTTATTCATAAGGGATATTTATAACTTTATTACTCTTGCTGAATATGTTTAATTCATGTGATTTTAATGTAATCAAAATTAATGTTTTGATGTTATTTTCGTTTGCTGGTCTGTGATAGTTGTACTTATAGTGAGATAAATAGGATAAATTTATTAAATATAATGGCCCAATAAAATTACTAGACCAGAGAATTACTACTTATTGATTCGAAACTGCTTCTTATCGCTCCATAAATCTTGAACGCAGCAATGAAAGTGTATAATTCATTACCCGATACCAGGAATCAATTTTCTCTCTCATTCTATCACCGAAAAATCAAAAGGATCCGGGAATACCTTACACAGAGCAGACCTTACACCATAGAACAGGTAGGCCCATGGGATCACATCAGTATTGACCAGGAGAAGCATGGGGTTGAAAAATAGCCGGGCTGAAAATCAAATTATCACCGTTCCCTCTCGACCCCCTCGAAGAGTGCAGCTCCCCCGCCCCCCTCGCAACCAGGGTCTCAGTAGAACCGACGACTAAACATTTGCCGGCAAGCGCCGCATAAATTTTATATATCGGCGTGACGGTGAAAATTGATACAGTCCAATTTATAAGCACGTCAACATGATCTATTATATAGCTGGCGGAGCCCGGCGACCATCGTTCATTTGTCGACTGTGACTATTCCCAGAAGCCCCCTACCCCTCCCCATTCACCCAAAAAGAACCAACGGAACAAAGATCTCCCCGAAAATGTCCGTTTGTTCCTAAGCGACGAATCGCTTGACATATTGTTAACGATAAAACATTTGATGGCGGATTTAAGCTCGATTCACACATATAGTGCCGTGCCGCGATGGGGTTGCGTTGCGTTTGGTGCCGTTCGATTTCAGATGGATTCGCTAAAACGGCTCCTCCATTTGAAATGCATGGAAACGGCCGCAAGTGATTCACACATGTAGTGCCGTGCCGCGATGAGGTTGCGTTGGTGCCCTCAAGAGCAGTTTCGAAGCGAATTTCCAAGGCCACGGCATCATGCCGCCTGGGGCCGTTTTAGCTTCGGCTGTTTCCGTTCAGCTTCGGAATCCTTCGTGTACACCTCTCTTCGTTCTTCATCATGTTTCTTTGTCGCACAAGGCGACGGCACCAACCGAGCACGGCACTACATGTGTGAATGATAGCGGCTCCTGGCGGCGACAGCACCATCGCAACCCCATCGCAGCACCATCGCAGCACGGCACTATATGTGTGAATCAGGCTTTATGATGCGATTGTTCTAAAGCTCTGATGGTACCCTTTTCAGAATTTTTCAATGCAGGGATGCTGAGTAAATGGATTGAGATAATGATTTTCAATTTCTTGTTCTCATATCCAAGCAAATTCTATCGATTTTTTATGTCGATTTCATCAGTCCCTTACCTTTTTTGGTTTAAATGAATGTTTCGCATACCAACTGTCAGGTAGAACCTCATTCGTGATACCCAAGGTTATTAGAGAGAAGGTTGAACCTTCGCTGGTGTAAAGCGCAAAGTGGAGGGGGAAGTCTGATTTCTTGATTCATGTAACGTCACACTCGCGGTCCGCCAATTATCAACAGCTGATATTATCAAAATAAATTATCAAAATGACGTCACCTGAATCAGTCCCCCCACTACAACAGCTTGTGGATTCAAAAAGCATTAGGAAATGGTTCAACCTGTAATCTAATAACTTTGCGTGATACCGGTACTGCAAATCTGCTATGCAATTTGTCATTAAAAAGCAATAATTTCCCATTCTAGGTGAAAGCGTTAACTTAATTCATGAAAATCAAGAACTATTACAAAACTGCAACTCCTCGAAATTTCACTTATCTGATTGAAATTAGATCCTAATCAAAGTGGAATCGTGGCCGTAAAGACTTTTTCAGTAGTGAATCCTGGATTCGCCGTCATTCATGCTACAATAAATTAGTAACTCTGGCAAAGCCAGAACCTTCATCAGAACGAACTTCCAAGCTCCAGGTGGTAAAGCAATCAAAGCATTGCTGACCATAACTGATTTAGAACTTTGATTAGGCCTAAGCCACTTGTACCAAGAGTTAATGGACCTGGTGTCGTGCCATGAAATCCATTCTATACATGAAGTTCATGGGGTAATACTCCGTATGTATTGACTTATTGACCATTAGCTGGTGGTCAAATATTGTGCTTTACCTTGTAACATTACTATGTTGTGGGTCATGTATGTAACGCTATTATTTTTATGTTGTATGTCCCGTGACGTCAGGATCAAGCAAATATAGTCAAATGTGTCACAAGATAAGGGAGAGCTATGTGATGGAATATAGTCACGCATCAAAGACAAGATCTCAATCCACTTACGTAACACACTTGGCTAAGCATACCCTTACGTGACTGGGCATGTCAAAATTTGCCTTGCAAGGGCTCATCCAGGATACTGATATTTTCATAAATTAAATAAATTTAATGTATCAATTGGGATTGCCAAGACAGGTGCAAGAACGACTAGAAAACCCAGTAATTAGGTGAAAACTTGGAGTATATTCTCCTGTTCCTTTAGAACACATAACTTGAATAATTAAATGAATTTTACAAGTTTCGTTAATAATTATTAATAACAATAAATAGCTTGTTACAAAATTTATATCTTCGGTAGAGCGTGGGTGTGGGTATTTTGCCTGGCAAATAAGATAGTACAAAATCTCTAAATTTATGAGTGTCTTAAATACTAGACCATGAGCTCATGTTTCTATGCTTCACGCAGTATGATAATTTTTCCCCACTATTTCACTTCATAGAGGCTTTTCGCGCCTTGGCCAAAGGATTAAATAAACGGATCACTCACAGTATTGGCGATGCTTGACGTCGGTTACCGTATCCTGGTTTAGGCAGCCATCTCAGGGGTAGATTGGATTCCGTGTGTCATCTCAACGATACTGCTTGGCTCTGGACCATGGGTTATAATATTTCCGCGACTTTACATGAATTTAATCAATTATATATTGCCACAGCTCAATATATCACAGTTAGAAAACATTTAAATTGAAATTGAAACTGATTACATTTGAAAATAATTAAACTGCACTCATGTGCTCAAAAACAACTGCTCTCTAAGGACTCTCAAACGGAAGAGAGTTACCCTTGCTAAAATTCAAGGAAACAGACTTTCAATAGAACATTCTAGAATTTTTAATGAAATGCTGGCTGTGATTGGTCAATTTAATATCGTGTTTTTGACGTCAGTACAATGCACAAAGTAGTTCCAACATTTAGCTACAATAACCATTTAAATAATATGATATATTATATATAATACAAAAATAACATATAGGACGTTAAAATCCTTTCAATTTTTATTTTTATTTTTGGAAGATGCCTTTAAAAATATTCTTTACTTTTCAACTCCACTGCCAAATTCAAAAGGTGAACTGAAAGTTTATTGTTAAATTAATATACATCCAAATATTTTATGCTATAAAATAACTGATTCCTAAAATAGTATAATCGCATATACAACAAATATCTCCAAAATATCTTGCTATGTTCGTGAAACCACTGAAGATACGAGAACTGTATATACATTATTTCACCGGCTTGGGATGATATTTTTGGTGAGTACAAATAATAATATGCATTATTTAATAGCAAGTTAACATATGTGGATTAAGTATTTATACATTTTATAAATAATTGATGAATCATAATTTTTCCAATGATTTTATTGGCATTGACATCTTTCAGTAGATGATCCATATAGGCAGTGGTGTGTTTTGATATTTTTGGATGAAGGTTATGGCTATCTTCAAGATTTGGATTTTTCAATTACATAAATTAACATCAAAGAATACAAATAAATATACAATGTGATATGAGTCAGAGACTTTTGGTGGTGAGTCGGAGCTCGCTTCCTTGTTATCATTATTTTATCAATATTGAGTACTGCTAAATTAGGTCAGTTTACCGTTAATTATGCTATCTATTATAATACCAGCACTTAGTGGTCATTGACAATATTTTATTGAGGCTTTATTTGGTTGCCAGAATTTGTATCGTGACAGAAGCCCCCTATAGTTATATAAATGAGCGAATAAATAAGCTTTTAATAAGCTGCAGATAGAGCGAGTTTGTATAACTATACAAAGAAAACGAGGCAAATTTTCTAAGATCTCACATAACATAAAGAAGGCTCTAAAAAATATGTGAACACAACTGTCTCATGTTAGCTTACCTCCCGACTCGAATTCGGTACGGAAACATTCTACGTTACCTACTCATAAGATTTACAGAAGCGTAACATCTAATCATGGCAGTGATTTACACAAAAAATCAAGCATTTAGCTGAGAAAAATAGAGCAAGGATAATACATCTAAAAGAGCAATATGAGAATTCAAAAGTTGGCGGCTAAACAATACTATGATGACGACATGTCAAACCAAAGAGTATGCCAGGTGCCGAGGAATTCTACAAGCGCTGATGCACAAAAGGTATGTGAGGTTATCTCAGATGACACTCGAAAATACAATACAATTCAAACTCATAAGTTCTGCTAGACAATAAATGACATAAATAAAGCTCTCAAACAATTTACATAGATAGATTCACAATAACTCTGGTAACTGATCTGAAGGAAATAGCAGGTGACTTAAATGGGTGCCGACTTGTTTTATCGATTGACAAAGTTATTAGCCTAGGGCTCACAATCGTAATCTGTGGTTTCACCACTTGACTCAAAATTCACTGCCATGCAAACACTTATGGTTACAAATAAATAAACATTCAATAATAATATCAAAATATGTGTTAATCTTAGTTTTAACAAAATTTACTTAATAATACTGGCTACATTATAACAATTTGATTATAAACTTTCACAGCTGTGAAGTATGGAATATATACATGCTGTTCGATTTATGTGGCCTTGGCCTATCGTATGAGTACAATATATCGTCTACGCACACAAGTAGACATCATAACATATGTGTTTTTTGGTTATGTGCATAACGATGACTTCGTAGAAGCTAACAAAAATTCAGATATTTACTAATACTAACAAATATATGATATAATAACATAGTAAGTCTTGGAAAGAAGGTACTTTACTAATGTTTGAAGTTGGTAATCATTTACGGTTAGGATTCCGTTTGGTGTGGTCAGGAGATATGGCCAGCCCTGGCCACCCATGATTTTATTAACAGCACTGTGTATTTTCTAAAAGTTCAATATCACTTATTTTGCGTAATTAATACGGTCAGGCGTCGTAGTACATCCTTGGGACGATTCTGGCTCATGTTAGTTTGAATCCTGTTGTAGAAAATCACTTTTTCGTTTATCTCCAAACCGGAAGCATGTGGTTCTTAGGAATGATATTGTTCATTCTCTATAGTAGGGTTTAATGTTGGCGAGGTTCTCGTACCAAATAGACGAAGTGTTTTCAGGGTCTTGAAGCTGCACAGTATTTACATTTGAAACTGCTATGATACGGTGTGGTCCGCTATATAGTTCAAAAAACTTTTTAGTAAGCTTGCTCAAGGCGTCTGATAGTCTGTGTACTTTCACTAAAACTTCATCTCCAACCTCATATTTGAAATGTTTTGTGCGTTTATCGTGATATTTCTTACGATTCTGGGCTGTTTTTGTTAACTTTTCATATACCAGATGTATACGATCCAGGTTAGGTAGGCCTGTTTGTAGTGGGTAGTCGATCAACATCTCGAGAAAGGTTAGGTTTCGGTGTCCGAATATAATTTCATAGGGTGTGTACCCCGTACTTTCGTTCACACAATTATTTAAACAATCCTCGAGGAAGGGTAGATATTTTGACCATTGTTGATGTTTTTTACTAGAGTACCCAGCATAAATCGTGATATCTCTGCCATTTTTCGCTCAACAGGGTTAGAATTTGGATGATAAACAGACGTTCTGGATAGCTTAATGCCTTCTTGGCCCAGTATTTGTTTCCATTTTGCACTGCAGAAATATGTGGCATTATCAGATAATACTCTTTCTGGTTTACCGACGGTATTCGTCCATCTTTGTGTGATGCATTGGGCTAACTTTTCACCAGTGATTTTACTGATTGGGAATAACATGGTGTACTTTGAAAATAAGCAAGTTAATACGAATATGTATTTTTCCTATGCTTAGCTTGTGGTAATGGACCATAAATATCAGCTGATATTATCTCAAGTGGCCTACTGGGTACCAAAGCAATCATTTCACCTCGTATGTTATATCGTGAGTGTTTTGTTTTTGACAGACGTCACAGGCTCTTACTAGCTTTGTTATTTTTCTATCCATGTTTTTAAAATAACAAACTTGTTTCAATATTTGTTGGACCTTAAACGCCCCAAAATGCCCACATCTTTCGTGCGATTCACGTATTACATCACGTTCTAGTTCACTGGGTATGAATAGTCGCCAGTTGTATGTATCTCTGCATGGTCGATAGAACAAATATCCTTTATACAGGGTGTACTGTCTCAGGTGTTCAGGAGTATTTGGACCTGGATGTTTCAGTTGTTCAATTATGCTGGCTGTTTTATTGTCACTTGACTGTGCTATTTTTATTTTTGAAGGAGTTAGCGTGTCTTTGTGTATTAGCGGTGTGATGTCAGCTGGATACGGCACAGATTCATGTTCTTCAAGCGCATAGCAACGGTATGTTGTTTCATGGGGGTATGTAGCATCCGTCTCTGGGGATAGAAAGTGGGCAGTTTGATTATATTTTCCGGTAGGTGAGTCAATTCCAAATCAAACTCCTGTAAAGCCAGAAACCATCGTGACAATCTATTGTTACTTAATTTCGCTGTCTTGAAAAAGTGAGGGCCTTGTGGTCTGTATTTACAAAGATCTTCTGTCCGAGTAACAAGTACGATACTTGGTACACACTTCCAAAATACTCAACAACTCTTTTTCTGTAACAGAATATCTGCGTTGTGCCGCATTCAACGTCTTACTGAAAAAGCTATGACTCCTTTGATTATCTTCGTCGAGTTGAAATATTTCAGCGCCGATTGCATAGTTAGAAGCGTCTGTATTCAAGTAGAAAGGTTTACAGAGGTCGGGATGTTTCAGCACAACTCTATCTAGGAAAGCTTCTTTCAGTTGTCGGAAGACTTCTTCTTCTTTATCACCCCATGTCCATGGTTTATTTGATGATAGACAATGTGATAGCTGGGCAGTGAAATGAGCCATTTGTGAATTGAACTGTCTATAGAATTGCAGGAAGCCAATGAATCGTTGTAATTGTTTGCGATTAGCAGGTGATGGAAATTTTCTAATTGACTCTAGTTTGCTCGGATCTTGTGTGATGCCTTCTTTAGAAATGATGTGGCCTAGGTATTTTACTTCTTGTGCGAAGAACTGGCATTTTGACAATTTCAACGTCAATCCGCATTTAGCTAATCTGGAGAATATGACGTTCAAATGTTGACAATGTTCTAGGATGTTACTAGATGAGATGATGCCGTCGTCTACGTAGAGAGTGCAGAATTCAGCTATGTCTTCGCCCAGTGACTGACGTAAGCAACGTGTGAATACGGCCATGGCGTTCCTGACTCCAAATGCCAATCTCGTAAAACGTAGGTTTCTGCCGTTAAATAAAATGACAGGTAATCTCGACTCTTCTTCAACTTGAACTTGCCAATAACCAGCGCTGAGATCGACAGTAGAATATACGGTTTTTCCGTGAAAAGTCTGGAGTACAGTTTCGATTTTTGCGGGAGATTCGCGGTCATTATCGAGAACTAAATTCAATTGTCTCGCATCAAGGCATAGTCTAACAGTGCCGTCCTTCTTAATCACGCACACTATCGGCAAGCTATAGTGAGAAGTTGACGTCTCAATTATGCCAAGTTTTTCCATTCTACTTATCTCATCCAATGCAGCTTGACGATATGCAAACGGTATGGGATATGACTTCTTAAAATAAGATTCATGCGGCTTTACATCCAATTTGCATTTAAAGTGGTTGGCTAAACCTGGTTGTTCTGAAAATACATTTCTATTTTTCATGAACATATCACAAATTTGTTTTCGGGTGGTCTCTTCCCACTCTTCACGACTATCGATGCGATCAAATAATTCGGGGAGCAATATCTCTGTATCATCCATTGTTATTCCCTTTATCTTTCGAAAAAGTTGTAACATTCAACACTGTCATGCACGCTAACGATTCTTGCATGTGATGGAGCCCCATTTTCTCTCTACCGTCCATTTTGAAATATTAAATTTATTTCATGACTCGGAACACTTGAAACTTCTTTCTTAATTTCTGTAACAACAGTTGTTTTATCCTCATCATGAGTTAAATGCAATAAAGGCGGATCAAAATTTATAGTAGCCCTGAAATAATTCAGAAAATCGGTACCAATAATGATGTGTGGTCCGCTGACTGGTAACACTAAAATGTATGAGAGAACTTCTTTCTCTCTATATCTATTTCTAATAGACATTGTGTAGAAACTTTCACACGACGACCTGGATTTATTCCGGACAAATAAGTAGCGGTAAGTGGTAATATAGCCAAATCCACCCTACTTCTGATTCTGTGATACGAATCATTCTGTATTAAACAGCATTGCGCGCCTGAGTCTATCAGAGCATGTAACTTTATTCCACATACTTCGACCTGGATATAAGTTTGAAAAAGCGTATTCGCCGATCTAGTCTCATGATCCTTCTCTTCTAGAATAGTGTCACGGAGATCTTCACGAAACGTAGTTAGATTCTGATAACTGGTGGTATTTTCACTAACTATACTTTGAGTTGGTGATGTCATTTTACAGTCTCTTGACTTTATGGCGGGCTTAAAGCGAATATGCCGCGGATGAAAACATGCATAATGCTCAAAAGCTGTCGGCTTTTTATATCGAGCATGTTTCCTGTGAAGATGAGAGTTATGGTGCACTCTCTTATTTATTTTGCTCAACTGCCGTTTAACTTTGCTCTGGGCTGCCGGAATTTGAACCGTCAGAGTCTTATAAGTTTTCTCCCCTTCTAGTCATGCGCGATGGTTATTGCCGGAATTTTTTCCTGATGGATTATTTGATTTTCCATTTGTTTTTGATGGTGTACTAGTAGAAGGTGGTGGGTTATTATCTTTATCTGTATTAAAAGTGGTATTTGGTGATGGTGATTTATTTGATTCGTTTCTAGAACTACTTGTGTTGTTGTCTCTATTGGAGTTCATGTAATCTCGGCCATCATAGAATCTATCTTGATCATGGTATCTACGATCTTTATTCCTATTAAAATTGTTATTATTTTGATTCCTTCTGAACCCATTTTTGTTTCGGTAGTTGTTATTTGGTGGTGGTGACTCTATTTCAAAGTCCTGTGGATTATTATTTGTATTGTCAGCAGTGTTAGAATTTTCTCTTGATTGATTTGGTGGCGGGTTGGTTTGTACAAAATTATTATTATTTCTATGGTTATTATGCTGTATATTGCTTGTGGAGACAGCTTGAACACAATGAAGGTGGTTTTCAAGGTCTTTGACACTTTTAATGGAAGCGGTGGCCAATGCTAGTTGGATGTGATACGGCATCTTCTTAAGTGCGATGTGAGCTAAGGTAATATCGGGAATCTGGTTGTCTAGCTGCGAATTTTGATAGCGTAACCGTGAGACGAATGCGGTGTATGTCTGACCACTTCTTTCGTCAAAATTGGAGGATATTATTTTTGATAACAATTCTTGTTGTCTATCTAGGCTCCAATATTGCTCGAGGAAAGCTCTCAGAAATTCTTCTAGGCTGTTGAATTCATGTGCACGTCCGTGAAGGAAGAGCAGAGGTTCCCCAATTAAAAGAGAGGATAGCCGGAATCTCCATACAGGCCAACTGATTGGAACTAAGTCCTGTACCACTTTTAGCTGTTCTGCAAACGCTTTAGGTGTCATGTGGAATTTTGTGTTATCAAATTTTCCTAATCCACTGATTAATTGTGACACATTCTGTGTTTCGGGTACTGCTACTATCTCACCTCCTTCTCTCACTCTACTCATATTCATTTCCAGCTGTGATATCTTTGTGTGTGTCTGTTTTATTTTACTATTTAAATCGATTTTAGTATCTTGCAACTCGCTGTCTAGTTGGGTGATGGTTATTTGGTGTTGGTTTAATTCTTTTCGGTTTCTTTAACTCTATTGTGAATTAATGTATGTTCGGTTTCTAGACTTTCAACTTGGGTTTGAGTAGTACTTAGAGACGTGTTTGTTAGGCTGTTGAGTGTTAATTTCTTGTACAGATTTTTCTAATGGCTGGGTGGAATCTCTAATTTGCTTTTCCAAATTCTTGCAGGTGGTGGCACACTCTGTCTTCTGTTTCTCTACTGCCTGTTGTATGTCGGTTTTGGTTTGTTTTACAAGATTTTCTAGTTTTTTGTTTAATCCATCAGTGTGTTCACTTACGTTTTGCATGACCTTGTTTTCCAGTTCAATCGCATGCTTGCTCCAATCTTCACTCAGTTCCTTCCTCAAATTCACCTGCATGTCATCCATTCTTTGTTGAGGCATACAGTAGTGTCATCTAACTGCTTTCTCATATCCTTCATCTCTTCCCTGATGTCTCTGATCTCTATTCTCAATCCTCCATCCATTTTTTCTATTTGATCATTGATTCGACTATCCATTCTCCCATTCGGTTATCCATCTTCCATTCGACTATCCATTTTTTCTGTTTGATTATTGATTCGACTACCCAGTTCCTCTCGGGAATCTTTGATGTCACTACTTAGTTTAAGTATGAGGGTGACCAAATCGGTTGGAGTGTCATTCATTAATCTGGTAGTTAATGGACTCAGTTCATCTGGCGAGAGTTGTGTGGTGGGATTGACAGTGGTATGTGACGGTGTACGTGGAGGCACTTCCGTCGGGACGACCTCTGGTTCCAGGCGGTGGAAGACAGCTGACGAAGATTTTCAGGGTCGAAGTTGGCGCTAGTGATACTCCTGCGTCTCGCTCCTGGGCGCTGTCTCATCAGTGTTGTTTGTTGCCTCGGGTTAGGTGTGGTCACGCAAAGTGTTGTTGTCTCCCAGCTGCATGTAGGACGCAGAGGAGTTTGCTGAAAGGTTCTCCATGATGGTGAGTTAGGATTTGGACAGCTGGGCTAGTGGTGAAATCCAAGGATGTCGCGGTCCGATGGTGTGAACGCGGCGTGAAGGGTGTAGGCGCGGCGTGGAAATAGATGCGCGGCGCGAGTGCGATAGTGATTCGAGTGCAGTGAAATGTTGACCGAAAGGATTAAGTGATAAGTGATATATACAGTGAGACAATAAATTTTCCAAGACTTATTACAAATAAACATGCACAAAATAAACATGCAATGATAGTTAAATCAATAGATATCTGGTAATTACCAGTAAATAAATTTTTATATATGGTAACTATTAATAAATAGCCCTATATTCAATGCTCATTAATAATCTGGCGATTTTCAAACTATCACAGATAAACAATAAATAAACAATTAATACTCTTAATATTTTGCCTATGATATCGCTTTTTTGGGGATTTTGCTTAAATTAACAAATTGGTTAACAAATTAATAAGTTCCCAAGACCTTAATGTTTTGGTAAACTAATAATATTTTGGTACCTTTAAAGCTTTAATTTCAAGGTTAAATAAGCTAGCTTTCTTAATAGGCTACCTAAAATAATTATTTGAATGATCACGGAATGTGATTCGAAGCAATAAATGCATATATCTCTTTAAATTGTAGGCGATATATCTGAGTATACTCTTCCTCGACGTCTCCTCAGGAATAATTTAATAATGAAATCAATATTCAAATTAATTAATTACTTTATTAAAGCTTGGCAATTCCATAAGGTATATTTTCAATTTCAAAAAGTTTTCAACCATCAACTCTGTGATTTCTGAGTTCAAATTTTTGGCTTTCTTAATAAAGAAATCTTGTACATCTCCGTCAGGCCGCCATGTTGGGTGCCATGTGTAACAGCCCCACGTTATGGTGCCATGTGTAACATTACTGTGTTGTAGGTCATGTGTCTAACGCTGTTATTTTTATCTTTTATGGCCCGTGACGTCGAGATCAAGCAAATATAGTCAAATGTGTCACAAGATAAGGGAGAGCTATGTGATGGACTATAGTCACGCATCAAAGACAAGATCTCAATCCACTTACGTAACACACTTGGCTACATACTCCTTACGTGACTGGGCATGTCAAAATTTGGCCTTGCAAGGGCTCATCCAGGATACTGATATTTTCATAAATTAAATAAATTTAATGTATCAATTGGGATTGCCAAGACAGGTGCAAGAACGACTAGAAAACCCAGTAATTAGGGTGAAAAACTTGGAGTATATTCTCCTGTTCCTTTAGAACACACAACTTGAATAATTAAATGAATTTTTACAAGTTTCGTTAATAATTATTAATAACAATAAATAGCTTGTTACAAAATTTATATCTTCGGTAGAGCGTGGTGTGGGTATTTTGCCTGGCAAATAAGATAGTACAAAATCTCTAAATTTATGAGTGTCTTAAATACTAGACCATGAGCTCATGTCTATATGCTTCACGCAGTATGATAATTTTTCCCCACTATTTCCTCTCATCGAGGCTTTTCGCGACTTTGGCCAAACGATTAAATAAACGGACCACTCACAGTCTTGGCAATGCTTTGACGTCGGTTACCGTATCCTGGTTTAGGCAGCCATCTCAGGGTAGATTGGATTCCGTGTGTCATCTCAACGATACTGCTTGGCTCTGGACCATGGGTTATAATATTTCCGCGACTTTACATGAATTTAATCAATTATATATTGCCACAGCTCAATATATCACAGTTAGAAAACATTTAAATTGAAATTGAAACTGATTACATTTGAAAATAATTAAACTGCACTCATGTGCTCAAAAGCAACTGCTCTCTAAGGAGTCTCAAACGGAAGAGAGTTACCCTTGCTAAATTCATGGAAACAGACTTTTCAATAGAACATTCTAGAATTTTTAATGAAATGCTGGGCTGTGATTGGTCAATGTAATGCCGTGTTTTTGGACGTCAGTACAATGCACAAAGTATTGCCAACATTTATCTACAAGAACCACGTAAATAATATTCGATATATTAGATATAATACAAAATAACATAGAGAACATTAAAATCCTTTCAATTTTTACTTTTATTTTTGGAATATGCCTTTAAAAATATTCTTTACTTTTCAACTCCACTGCCAAATTCAAAGGTGAACTGAAAGTTTATTGCTAAATTAATCTACATAAAAATCTTTTATGCTATAACATAACTGACTCCTCAAACAGTATAATCTCATGTACCACAAATATTTCCAAAATATATTGCTATGTTCGTGAAACCACCGAAGATATGAGACCTGTATATACATTATTTCACCGGCTTGGGATGATATTTTTGGTGAGTACAAATAATAATATGCATTATTTAATATAGCAAGTTAACATATGTGGATTAAGTATTTATACATTTTATAAATAATTGATGAATCATAATTTTTCCAATGATTTTATTGGCATTGACATCTTTCAGTAGATGATCCATATAGGCAGTTGTGTTTTGGTATTTTTGGATGAAGGTTATGGCTATCTTCAATATTTGGATTTTTCAATTACATAAATTAACATCAAAGAATACAAATAAATATACAATGTGATATGAGTCAGAGACTTTTGGTGGTGAGTCGGAGCTCGCTTCCTTGTTATCATTATTTTATCAATATTGAGTACTGCTAAATTAGGTCAGTTTACCGTTAATTATGCTATCTATTATAATACCAACACTTAGTGGTCATTGACAATATTTTATTGAGGCTTTATTTGGTTGCCAGAATTTGTATCGTGACAGTGCAAATATCATTGAAAATCGCATGTCAGGGTATGAAAGGTTTGAAAATGGCGAGTATAGCGGGAATAACGGTATCGGCTAGTATTTCATTATCTGGAAAGTCGGTTCAGCAAAGAAAAGTAATTAATAAATGTTAAAAAGTTATTTACTCGTAAAGTAGTTTGTCAGCTCCTTCCGTCACTGTGTTACTATATTATAATTGCTATATTATTACACAACTTGTTGTGTCATGTGATGGAAGACTGGACGAGCTCAATAATTTCACTAATTATTTATTTAACGAATCTACTCATCATTTATTTTTAATTCATCCAATGCTGTTTTTGAATGACCGAAAACTTGATGAAATGATGAAAACGTGAAGATTTGTGTTTATTCTAGATTATGATAGATACAGAAACTAGAAATTATACTACTTTGATGACGTTTTGCTACAGTATTATTTTATAGTAGGTAAAAGCATCAGAGCTTTTTGAATGCTTAACCACTCAATTTCATCCCAAGTACGTGATGGATTGTAATTGTGAAGAAAGGATCACATTGATTTTGACATGAAGTCCGTCCATCAGACGCTTAACTGAATGAAGTATTTCGTATCCTGTCGGGCCTACGGCTCCTTTCATCACTTCCTTTAATACAGGAATACTGGGAGAGCTTTCATTCTGATACAATATGATGATATTCCTTCGATTACAGAGAATTATTAATTGAACGACTCAGTAGAGGGCAAGTGTTATGTCTGTTCGAGGAGCTTAAAGTCACCTCGAGTTAAAATCTTATACACTAGTAGAAGACAAACACTAGTGGATTTCTGAGTTATCCCTTTTTCAAATAGTGGAAGTCAGCTTCATTGCAGAGGATATTGATCTGAAATTCTAAGAATTTGTCTACAGTATAACAGTATTAACTTTCCAATAATTTATATCGGATCAAATAATGTGAATCAAATCACCTTCATTGAAACTCGTGCTTTGAAATCAGAGTATGCTATAATACCAGGTATCAGAAATTTCCAAATTAGTAGGCAGTTCCTCAGACCTTTTTCTCGTTCGATGATGCACGAGGCAGCAGTAGCAGAATAATAAAAATTAAAACTTTTCAAGATCTCTTGATTCTTGAACATGCGGAATTTAATTTCATTCATATGATACTAAAGTTATAATCAGTTATAAACGTTCCTGATATTGATGCCACCAGTTAAAACATCCGTAGATCTTATCAATATTCATTAATGTTGGCTAGAAAAAAACATTTGAAAACAAGATTGGATTCGCGTTCTTTCCTAATCCGTATTCTGCAAGAAATTTTGTCAGCACTCAATCTTACTCATTTAGAACTAATACAAGATACCCCAGAAGGTGTACAATAGATATTGAAGGAATAAGTTAAAATGTCCGGGCAAGTAGTAGAACATCAAACAAATTGAGCGTATGTATTTTTCTTCCATGCAAGAGTAGGAATGAAAATCATCCGAAAATAACATTTTCGGTTGATTGTTATCCATATAAGAGAGAAGAATTTGGAAGAGATCAGTGAAATCAGCGCTGGCTGTTGCCTGGCATTGAAAGTTTTCCCGGGGCAGTGATTGATTTTTCAAATCGATTCCTGATCGAATTTTATGATCATCATCCCAATATGAATATTGGGAAAAGGAAAAGTTTATTTGAAAAATGACTTCTTATTTCATCTTTGAATATAAATTTGATTATCATAAATTTGAGTTATTAAGACTTTTTTATCCTTCTGTTTCACGATACTTGTTTATATATAGAGGAAATGTGGTATATTTGTCGCTCTCCGATCATGTAGATTGTAGATGTCATCTGTGATAGAGCAGATACATGGCATATCAACAACATACATAATTATTATTATTGTCAATTAGAATGTTTATTAAAAATGTCCTATCTCTCCTATAGGTTACTCGATCATATCCATCAAACCCCATTATTCTCGATAAAAAATTAGAAAAGGAAATAAAGTGTGGCAGTCAGTAAATAGTTTAATCATTACAAAGTTGTTGGCAATATTAAATAACAACTGCTTGACCAAAAGTTCTTTAATCTGATACCACTATCGAATCGGCGACAACATTTTTTACACGTAATTCATATTACTATTTTGTTATTTTCCAAGTTTAGTCTCATTTATTTTGAGCATCAGTACCATGATTTGGAAAATATATTATGTTCTCAGAAGTATGAAGTTCAATTTATTTAATCAATTATAATAGTCGCTTCAAATTGGCATATCCCCTGGTGGGAAAGCAGTAGACAATTGAGAATTTAGAAACAAAATGGCGTGAAAACAGATAAGAGAGATGAGATGAAAGAGGTGAGATCGTGGATTTGAATCGCAGACAAAATCAGATGGGAGAAAAATAGAAGAAGATCAAAAGATGAAAAATGAAGAAAGGAAGTCAGACAATTTGAAAATGAATGTGGAAGAAAAAACACAACTGGGAAGAATTGGAGATTGGACAGAGATTTTGAATTTAGATCTCAAACCTAGGATCCCATACACTCTTTATTCATCCTCCTGCTTCTTCTACTGTCATTCGTAAAACTCACCAATCCTGTAATTCTTCCCAATTGCATACTTTTTCTTTTCCATATTCATTTTCAAATTGTCAATCTCTCATTCTTCATTATCTTTTGATCTTCTTCACATTTTCTTTCATATCTGATTTTATCCTCGTTCAAACTAGATCTCACCTCTTTCATCTCTTATTATCATTATTCGCCATTTATTTATAAATTCTCAATACTCTACTTTCATTTATGGCTATTTAATTTCATATTTGCTTCTAACAAAGTCATGTTGTATTACTTCATTTTCATCTTTCATATTTGTTTCCATTTCTCTCCCCTCTCATTTCTCTTCTTTCATATTTGTTTCATCTCCTTTCATTTCTCTCTTTTCATATTTGTTTCCTATTCCTTTCATTTCTTCTTTCAGGTCATACTTCCATTCCTTTCATTCCTTCCAAAAATACTTTCAAATATTTCCAGATTATGTTAACATTCTTTTCTCAAATCCATTTCCATACTTTCCTCCTTATCTTCATAATTCTCCTCACGTACTAAAATATTTCACCTTTTAAATCTACATTACCCAACACACACCTTCTGTTTCTTCCACTTTTTTGTTTCTTATGTTTTTAAGGTAGCATTGTTTCATTTTACTTCTCATTAAAACTTCAAACTAAAATATCGTTTAATCAATTCCAATCTTACCTTATTCACTGTGTCTCCAATAAGTCCACTGATTCTTTTTGCTTCTCATTCCTTTGTTTACATTATTTCTTTTCGGGTTCCGTCTGACGCCAATTTGAAGCAGACATTTTATCTGTCTTTTTTTCCTTCTGCACTGTGTTGTATCCATCAATTCCCTGAAAGCATTTTTATCTTCTTACGATGAATTCTTGTCCAGAAACTTGTAGTTGGCTGGAATTTCTTTCATCGTAAACACCACAAGTTATCTTCAAAATCTAGTGATCCTTTCTTTACACAATTTTATTCTCCTTTCTTCTACTGTTGCTTGTAATGAATGAAAAGCTGGGTGGTGCTATAGTTAAAGAATTTTTACTTTATTGTCTCTGGGTAGTTAACATCATTTTGTAGTGTTTTAGTAAGATGATTATGCGATAACTCAGTAACCCACTCTTTGTATAAATTCAGTTATGCACTGGCTCCGGGTATAAGCTTGAGTTGTACTCTCCTATGTAAATTTCTTGATAGATGCTCCATTGATTGATTGACTGATTTGTTTAATTTTAGTAGAGGCTTGGCAGCGTAAGAGGAGACGAGCCGTTTTACATTTTTGCCACCCGTCTGTTCTCGGAATGCCGTATTTTCCACCGCGAACTACACCCGCCAAGCACCTGGCTGTGTCGGAAAATGTTGACGACCTGGAGTATTTATGCAACTACATAAAAACTTCTGGGTGAGTACTGCTCTCATTACACGCCGATCAGCACTTGCTTGGTGCAATGTTCCAGTCAATTACCTTCACCGTTTGCCCAATTCAGACATTAATTAGATCACTAATAATAGAGTAAAAATTGAGCTATTGCTTGCCAAATCTTCGTAGATGAAATTCTCAATTCCAATGACCAATTCAATAATCTAGAATTGTCAGGTTGTCTCCAAAATCTGAGAAAAAATTGACGAGAACTTTAAAAAGTTTCGAAAAAACAGGAATTATTTATTGCCAAGATATTCCGAAGACATGCTATAACATAATATTCTAACAAAATAAATTTTGAGTAATGAGAAAGATTTAGGGTATCTTATGAGCGGGATTTGCCGAAAGGTGATCAGATTTACTTAGCATCTCTGCAACAATTGTGATATTGGGTTAGAATTACGGCCAATGCAGTGCATACCAGCGCCATTACTGGAGTCGAATCGTGATGTTTGATTACCAACTCCTACTGGGTCACCCCCGCATGCAGCTCTATTTTCAATCAGCAAGTGCCATTTTCCGGCAAATTTCAGAACGATGGGTTCATGTTCTAACTTCTCTGATGGAGCTCTCTTGATGATGCCGACACAGAGGTTCTGAGAATTCACAGTCCAATCGGTATCAAATCACTCCAGAAACGAAATTTGCACTGCTTTATAGGTCTTCTTCATATCATTATTTTTCTTTCCTTCCTACGTTTTTATCATCTCCAGTTGGAGAGATTTTTTTCCAACTGGAGCATGGTACGGAAAATCACAGGAAGCTCGTGCCATCGTGCGAACTCTGATGATTACTGTTTCATAACAGACAGTGTTGGAGAAAGATAGACCTAAATAATATCAGAAGATGACAGTTGAAGAAGAAGATATAGTTATAGAAGAAGAAGAAAAGTGTTTATTTTAATATAAATGAAGATGGTGTCTGTTCCAATTCAGTGGTCAATGACGTCATGCTAAATATTATTTGATCGATGAAGCTGAAATGTTGTCTGTTACCAAGAAGAGGCAAGTGTTTATTTTCATAGGTCGTTATTTGTTATTTAAAGCGTTAGTTTTAATGAATTCGAAATTCAGTTCCCCAAGCATTGATAAGGTAATGTTGAGATCAAATTCATGTGATTTTTCTTAAACTTGGTTGATGATTTGTGACAATATTACCATAATTACGTTGAAAGTATGATCTAGCCAGAATGACAAAAACATATATATAGATGCCTTTAACCATCAAAACTGAATTCGTTAAATTTTCTATTATAGGTGATTTTCATTCTTGAAGACACCTGAGCACAGTAAAACAGTAATCCACAACTTTCCGGAGCTTACCAATCACACGCCTGTAACGTGTCGTGCCGCAATACGGTACTTCTATAATAGTGGGGATGATCAGATGTTCAATTTCGATCATCTGTCTCTACTTGCAAATCATCCAAGTTGAAAACACCGAGTCGTGATATCGGACTATGCTTTTCTTTATGGTTCAGTCTCTCCTCTTTAGGAGTTCTGTTGAAGCCAAAATCTGTTGTATCAATGCTTTTGTTGAACTATGTTTGGAATAGAGTGTTCTGATTAGCATAAAAGATTAAAGATCATTGAATATTAGTATAACACTAGTTGTTTGTAATCAAGATTCCACCTTGTAGTCAGCTATTGAAAATTTTTGAACTTCTAATTGACAAAAATACCAATAAATCTCACTTTCAAGAATAGAAGTCTTTCCACAACACTGCTTTCATAAAGACTGGGTTTTAATACTTTCGATCCGCAGATCAAATGACCAATCCGGTAAAAAGCTCTACAAGGTTTGTGTTATGTTTATCGCTTCATCACGCATTGCCATCTCTCACAGACACAGTCCCATATACACAGTGAAAAATTGGATGATATTTTATATGATGTGGACAAAGGTCATTTGATTTGTGCTTTCAAAAATGAAAAATATCTACTGTTATTCATCAGGAACAGTATTCCTTTTATTAAAGCTTCCCAATTTTTTATGGAGTTCATTTTCTCACATACTCGTATCATTTTTAAAAATGTAACTCCTCATTGATAAACCAAAGCTCTAACGCCATTTTGATTGCGCGGTGATTCAAGCTTTTGTGAGTGGAACGTTTGACCAGCAAATCCAATAATTTATTTTGACACAAGTTAGATTGGTGAAACAGATAACTTGACACAAGTTAGAAACGGATATCATAGAAAAGATTAATTGAGCGCATGTTGAGTTGTGATAGCACACAAAGTGAACAATATTATTCATACATCCTGTGCATGGATTTTTAGCGGAACATGTTATTCGGTTTTATGATGTAATTTTGAGTTTTCATTGATCTGATCTCTGTATGTTCTATATAGGCTAGTGCTGCTCCACTCATCATATCTGGCATTTTTTAAACATTGCTTGCCGCTAGAGATGTAACAGAACGAGCGACTCGTTCACTGTAACTGCCTTTTCAAAATTAATAATGAACTATTGTTATGTTCATATGTTTTTGTTCCTAATGCTCTTGCTTTGCTCATTTTCAGAACGTAGTTTAGGTTAAGAATGAAGTTATCTTAATAATGAACTGCTTTGTGTTTTATCAATGCATTTCATGGTTTTAATTGCATTTTTATTGCAACATTCTTGTGACTCTCTTTCTGTTGGCTCTTTCACATCTCTCAAGGTGATAATTACAGAACCGAAATACCAAAGAAATCTATATGAATATATTTGAAGACTTCTTCTACAGCAAATATTGGCAACAGAACTAAATAGCAAGAGGATATTTCATGAATGTCACTTTATAAAAATATTCTTTCACATTTCTCAACTAGAAATATAGAACTAGAGCAATAAAAACTACAGCTTAAAACTAGAGCAATATATTATCTAGAAGATTATACATTCAATACAACTTCGTAATAGAATCATTGATAAATACCACAGAGAAGGAAGAAGGTCTATCTCACAATCGCTTCTTGTAATGAAGTCAGAGCAAGAACATTGTCTTACCACATTAACGTAGAACGCATCCCTAAAAAAATAATGTTGAGCAATCAGTCAATTAACTCATTTTTAATTTTTCTCGAGTTACAAGATTTGCAATAATTACAATGAAGCTTCATGAAGTTAAGAATGAGAAATTATATGAGTCCAAATTCACTAGGAGCCCCCGAAGAACAAACATACCCATTATAAAACTTCAATCTTGAATCTAATGCCACCTCGACTCAATAAATGAATGGAGCTCGCATTGTTCACACCCGTGGCGAAGCATGGTATAGTCTTTGGTCCTATAGGAAATATACCCGGTGATGACCGAATAAGTATACCACGCTTCGTCACTAACACACACCCATACTTTGTTCGCTTACTAACACACACTCTACGTTCTCAATAACATGAATATTACCATGCCAGTGGATCGAGGAATCTCTTGTGGATAATACTCCGTGAAGTAGCCTTCAGTTGAATTAATGCTCTGCTCTGACCGAACCTGTGAACGAATGGAGAAATGTTGTGCAACGTGAATCACATTCACCGAAAGAAGTCACTTCGAATCAATGTGATAAGTCCATGGGGCTTTTGTTGATTTTCTTGTGTGGGAATGTTGGTAGCAGTGATTACTCCTCTCACTCTTTTGAATTCACTAGTCGAAATGTGCCTTTTCTCTCAAGGGGCTCAGCTTCAACTCGTCTATCTGGAATCAACGAAAAGCTCTTCAAAGCATACTACACTCACTACTCAGACAACAGTTCCGATAGAAGTGCAGGATTGACCTACAGCTCAGCGTTCTCCTTTAGCTCCCTACTTTGCTGAATTTCTATACTGCACAAACACTTTCAATCTGTGAGCCATTATAGGGGATTGAAATATTCTTAAAACTAGGTTATACGTTTTTATTCCATTCTAAGTACGGTATTGATAATAGGGATCAAACGTTTTATGGGGTCGGTTAGCGGTTTAAACGATCCCTTGAAAGATTGTGCGAGGAAAATAAACTAGTCAAGGTGATGAAATCAGTTCTATTGAATTTTTCAACACAGTGAATAATTTTGATGATGCCCATATGAATCTCAATTAGAATGAAGATGGGTCTGTTTTTTGTCGCTTGTCATTCATATATAGATTTTTGTCGAAACAGCAACTGAGGTCAAACAAAAGATATCGGTTTTGGAAAATATGAAGAGAATAATGTGCATTGAAAACACATTGAATCCTTTTCTAGCTCTGATAATAATTCAATAATTAACTTATTCAATGAGACATTAATTACATAGGCTACATTCATATAAAGCAACAAATAAAATTACATTCAGTGCAAGGGCGCAGATACAGGGGGTCAAAGGGGCCATGACTACCCCCTCCAAAAAAATCAAGGTTAAAAACTCCCCAGAGCCAAGAAAAAATAGAGTGAATACTTCGTTCTAAATTAAACTAAAATTCTCCAAAGTCGCGAGCCCTAAGAGTATGTTCATTGTTCAGGGTCTTCTATAATACCCCTTTCCCAATCACAGCATTGAAAAAAAGACTTATCCCCCCCCTACCAAAAAAAAAATCGATTCAGTGACTTGCTGTGCTTTATTTTAGGCGGAGCAGGACGGCGACAGTGATATTATATTCTGATATTATGATATGTATACTGATATCGTAATCATAATCAGTTATATATACTATGATATTATGGTATTTCAAATTATTCCTGATGTGGACAGTCAGATGAATCGTGTGTAAATGAATATGTTTACATACTAATAATTTGTTAGTGAATTGGGAATAATGGTTTCAAATTTTTACTGTTATGTATTGGAATGATAGTTTGACGTAAATTAATCAATAAATATGGTGATAGATGCGAAAGGTTTCGAAGATCATCCTTGATGATATCGGCAATGGACAAAAAAGAAAAAATCCAGAGAATATAATTATAGTGATGTGAGGGCCACCACCTACAATATTGTGGAATAAGCCAAGCTGATTTCGTATTCTTGGAAACTCATGTATATTCCTCTGCTCAAAGATTATTATTTTTTCTCTGAGAAAGTCTCCAAACCTCAGTTTGATGATTTACCCTCTAGTAATATCTGGCAAGATCTAGGACAGATGTACGCGAGGTGAAGGTAATACAATTTTCATAAGTTTGAAAGGGGAAGGTGAAGTGGAGGAGCTCTTTGGAGTGGGAGCCGGCTCAAAGTAAGAGATTACAGAGTATGATTTGGCGAAAAAAGATGAAAAGATCTGATGTCGAGAAGTGAGGAAGAGCGAAGGAGACGAGGTACACCATCTCAGGTTCTCAAATAATCCTCATGGAGTAGGGTACAATATTTACGTCACGAGCAAATCCAATTTACTGCACGCTCCGACTTCAACTCTTGAATACACTGTGCTTTGCAAGGGGAGCTGAAAATTATGCGAATAACTCAGGGATTGTGAAGGAAGCTGGAATCTCATTACAAGCTCACTTAATTTTGGAAAATTTCAATCGTAATGGGAATGATGAGAGTTTATGTAAGTGCCAGCATCATTTTTCTTCAAAGTAAAATGAAGACGACATCCTATTCCATCAAATCAACTCCGAAAATGTGAATCAGAAATCTAGTAGCCAATTTAAATTGAAGTAATGAGATTATAACAAGATTGAACGTGGTTGATTCATCACTGAGAAAAAATGTTCTCGTAGTGTTTGCTATATATTTTAGGCCACAATTAGCCACCAGAATTAGAACAAACAGAACAAAACAAACAGAAGGATGGTAAGGAGATGGATACTTCTAAAGAAAACTTATTATTCGTAAACGTAGTGGTAGGCTCACACAGACAACAATAATAATGTATTCTGGAATAGAATTTATCTACGGAAACTGAATTCAATATTATTTATGAAAATAACTTCTCAATTCCGATGTTTTATTAAACCAGGTAGCTCAATGTTCCATTTTATGATGACTAGACTCATATACTCGTAAAAAATTGATTGGATTCAATTTCGTATGAATTCTGATTAGTGATTATTATCAGAACCACAATCAATTTACTCATTGTCCTGTTTTGAGTTCACACTAGAGCTTAATATGAAGTTAATAATTCTAGGCAATATTGAATTACTTGTTGGATAGCCGAAGTTTATTCGTGAATGAGAAGTTTCAGGCATTGTATTGCATTACATACATTACACACATGCATTAATACATTGTATTGCGGCTCTTAAAACAGTGCTGTTTTCTTAATTTGTATGCATAATTAATATTTGGAAGGCTTTTATTTTGAATATTTTTAACCTTGTATTAGGCTACTACAATTCAGTTGGCATGAAAAAAAATTAATGTTCAAAGTTTGTTCCATTAACCTTGATAACCAACTATTTATTCTGTTTCAGAAATCCTAATGAACGTCAAGCAGGTGAAGACAAAGCAAGGCATAGACAATCTTTGTACTGGGAAGCCTTTACGCCTTCAACCCAGTTCTATCTGAATGTTGGTAGGTAACTCCAGATTCGGTTGAATAGGCCTGTAACATATATAATGATTTCTTATGTCTCAAATATAATAATTCAGAATTTCAAATCATCTTACAAAGGAGACAGATTTATATGAACAATAAGAGATTATTATCAAGATTGTACAGTATCTATCATTCATGCATGTCTTAAAGAATGGTAAATAATTCGAAACACACATTCAGCTAAAACATTTCCAACTTTCTCATTTAATTTAGTCTCAATTTTAATTAGTTTCTTGATTTATTTATTATAATATGAAAACTGAAAATTCAAGATAAGGAAAAGTGTACAGCTATAGCTATTGAAAAATGTTTATTGAATGTATCATCACAATGTTTACTGAGCATAAGTTTCACTTCAATTGACTCTTGAGTGTAGACCGTTGATTATAATAATCTTAAGTTACTGCTTCCACTATGGATCATCTTTCAAATTTCATTCGAAATAAGATAAATGTTGAAGTTTCACTGTCAATATTAACGTATCAATCACAATATCACTTTTTCGGTCTAAGAATGCGTTTGCCTTATACACTTGATTGGGGTGAAACGATCTCCAACTTGAAAGTGTAGAAGAGGTGAGATGAAGGGATGGAGGGGGAGAATAGAAAAAGGAATAGGAGGAGACAGAGTGACTCAGTTTGAAATGAATGGAAAAGAGGCTGAAAGACCACAAGAGAAAAAGGGATGTTAAAGCAAAAAAATACAAAAATTGAATGACAGATGAGAAATGATGAGGAAGAAGAAAATTATCGGGAGAGAGAGAAAATAAATAAGAGGAAGACATAAAATTTAATAAGAGTTCTGCTCTAAAGCATTGGAATTGAGAGCAGAACAATACTGTAACTAGTAAATAGAAATAAATCAAATATAAAATAGAATTGCACTTGAAAAGTAAAGACCTTTTTATTATCTCTATTGTATGAGTCTTAAAACATGCAATTCCATTCACATGATTTTTTGCTTTGGCCAATCACGTTTCATGCTTCTCAACAACTGAAAAAAGCTTTATGAATGATTGGTCGAGACAGAAAATTGTGGGAATAAAATCTTATGTTGAATCTAACTGAACATTTTAAATTATATTCAATCAGATGTTGGTGAATATAATTATCTTTTTTATGTTTATTTGTAATGTTTGGGAGAAAAATATATCAATTAAAAAAGATATAAATTTAAAATAAAAGAAACTGTAAAAGATTTACAGCGATAGAGAAAGAACACTGGGAAATGAGGAAAATTATTGGTAGAGAAGAGGATGACTAAAGAAAATGAAGAAGGGTTAAGAGAAAAATATTAGAGACAAATTCTCTCATAGAATGGAAAGGATAATATAGTAGAGGGAAAAGATAATAAAGAAGAGAGAAGAGCTGATAAATAAATGCAAACAAAATTATCTCAGTCATCGAGAACAGTGCGGAGAGCTCCAGAAAAGCAAACCCGTTGAAGGCGTAGAATTCATTCCAGCGCAGATCTGTTTGATGATAGAGTCTGATGCCATGCAGAGAAGAAACAGGCGAAATTCGCTATGGCAGAAAGGGAAAGTTTTCAATTTGCTAGGCGAAACGTGAGAGACACGTCTACTGCATGACAAAAAACGAACTCTAGTGAGAGGTCAATCTCCTGAGGCGCCTATTTCTTTTTTTAAGGGTGAATTTAGATAGAGGCTGTGAACAGAATGGTGGAGAGTGAGTGGGGTGGTTGATGTCTGTGACTGAGACGCTGGATTGGTCGAGCAACGCCTAATCAAGCCAGCCAGGCGCTCTAATTCGACCTCGTTCGTCACCATCTTTGGTCCTGCTCACTTCCCCACAATAAGTCCAAATCAAACCCCCCGGAAGGAAGGAATTAACAGTGTCAATATTGGCTCACATACAGGTAGCAGGCCAACTAATCAATCGTTCAAACACTTGACCATGATCTGGTGTGCTGCTGTTCAATACATTGCTCAGCTCACAAACATCCATCGATTCAGGTACCTACAGCAAGGTCGAGCTTTATTATGACATTCCTGTTTACTGATAGTATTGTTATTCCTGTATCCTAACTTGATTAAACAGTTTTGACACCACTGATACAGTTTGTCCACTGATACTTTTGATTTGGAAACCTGAACCAGGTATTCGTCTTCTCTCATATTTAACTCACTCTCAGAACATTTTTGATCAATCAGTTCGGGATTTATATATTTGAAAAAATTTACCAGGTATCTTATTCCTTTTTGTCTCATGAATAGCTTCTTGATTAAAAACATATCGCTTATGATTAGTGTTTGCAAGTAAAAGATTAAATCTAGCTAAATTATCGCAAGGTTAGTGTCGCAAATACAATTACAAACTAAGTAAAATGATTACAACTAGCGCTTACATTTGTTACATCAAGTTCCATTGATTTAACAACATTGGTTACATTCAGTTACATCATTCATTCATTTATTCAATCAAAATACAATATCATTGGAAAGAAAAACAGGCGTCAGCCCTAAACTTCTTCTTTTCGTAAATTTACCAAGAAAAATGTCCAAAGTCAGGTTATGTCCGAAAAGTTTGTGATCACTCAACAATTTAAGATTTAAAACCAAATCATCCTCTTGCTGGTTCTATGTGTAAACAATATCACGCATTGTCATTGTATGTAGTCTGGAGATTGGAGCTTCCTTTTCAAATAAAAAGTAATTAATCTCATAAAATTTGAGATTTTTTTTGTGCTAGAGTAACTTGACTTGAATCTTCTTTTGAAGGAACATAAAACACAACCAATTTCATTAGATGAATAAATTTTCGAAGCGGTGGATATCATTCGTGGGAAATTATTCAAGATCAATCCTATAGAAGACTTTATAATGAAATAACAAGGGTAGGAAAACGTTGAGAAGTGGTTGAGTGGGTCGATGGGTTGATGGGTCGAGAGATTAGAGAAAATAGGTGTGTCATAACGGTAATCATGAACAGGGAGCATGAGATATCCATCAAAAATTATTATTCCTGGCATCTTCCTCATCTGAAAGGCTCTGAGATTCTTATCAGTGCCGTTCTAATTTTTATTACAAGCTCATTTTATTGTCCCTGAAGTAACAAATTTGGCAAACAACATGACGGCGCTCTTGAAAAGCAACTTCTGCATTCAAACAAAAACAGTGCCTGGGCCTGGGCATGAGGCGGGGAATGAACAACATAGAACGGTTCGATTCCGTGTGAGAATTGGAAATGGAAACACTGATATTGGTTTTTGCTGTCAAGTCGGTGTATCGGTGCTCTTCAACAATTCTATCGAGCGGACAAAATATACTTTCTGGAGGCAGCCGATTCTTTTGAACTCCAAAGGTTCAATAATGTTTGCTCTTACTTATCCTCTATAACTCCAGTAAAGTCTGAATAATAATTATAATTTTTATGTACGACTAATGATACAGTTATGCATAAATAGTGATTTATCAATTTTATTCATCATGTCGCATGTTCCAAAAAAAAAAAAAATAATAGAAATGCAACAGCTAGGATTCCCAGTCTTATAGAAACCAAAGGACTGTGCTCTTGAAAAGCAACTTCAAAATTCATACGAAAACAGTGCCTCTTTGGTTAAAATGTCAAAAGCCCTAATGGTTATTATTGTTTGATCTCCTCATCTGCTTACATGGAAATTCAGAAGATCAATAGTTGTGGAAGAGGCACATTGCTGAACATTTTGATACTGCTGCTGATGATAACAATCAATCAACAATGTATCAGTAAACTAGACGACTGATCTCTTGTGATGCAATTGACGTCTTGTTTTGACGCTCTAGTTATGTGGCGTGGATATGAAGGCTTGAAGTGCTTGAATTAGACGTGGCACAGTTATTTGACTGATCATGACTCCGCGACGTGTCTTCATGACTCATTTCCCAGTTACATGATATCGCTTCACGAAATGATAGTAACTCGCTGTTCAGTAACATACTGGATTGAATGCCAGCCAGGAGACTATCAGAAACAGACCTTATCGAGATTGATGGATCGATTAATGAATTGATATTCTGCATTTCTTTCTCAAACGAAAAGGATCGCCCATCGATAGAAAAGTACAGTAAAAATGTTTGACAATCGATTGCGGCAAAATTGCTAAATCAGATCATTACATTGATTAAGAGGTTTCAGTAGTCGTAGTATTTTGCGTTGCTCAATTCTAGTTTTGATGTGGACAATTTTCTAGGATGCATAATTTTCGAATTAGGATGAAATTGAAAGTGCCGAAAAACGTGTGGTTTTCGGACACAAAAATTTATGACAAAGAAATTTCGTTGGATTATGATGATCATGATGTTCTCTAGGCACGCAATATTTACCCAAATAAATCCCCATTTTTCCCTGAGTTTTGCAAGTCTGAAATGTGCACTGCACTGGACCAAGGCTCACTAAAGACAAGTTTATGAAGGTGTTTATAGAGTCAACACCGACTACAATCAATTTATGGCTATGAAACTTGAGTATGCATGCAAACCTCGTCAGGCCTGGAATAGTTTTCGTGACAGCGCTTCTAAATTAAGGGATTGCATTGTTTGTTTTGTAGCTCAAAACCGAGATTGGAAGAGTCACCACTGGGGGACATCGGATGGCTATCTGGCTGAATTTTGATAACCACAGTTTCATCAGCCGGGGACGGTGACGTCAGCATGAGACATCATCACTTCCATGAGAGGGAGAGCTATTACTGTTCCGGTAGCGCACCCTGTCACCTTACATTTCTGCTTGTCTTCATCATACACTCGCTCAGCATTTCCTCCTTCTCATTTACTGTCTCTCCAACGCCTCGTCAAAAACAGATCCCAAACTGAGCTCTGCTGGCTTATTGTGCCAGTTGATCAACTCTATTAACTTTTGATATCCTAATACTGTGTTCAATCCTTGTAATACTGGATGAATACCCTACATAGATCCCACGCATTCAATTGAGATTATAAGTTAGCAGTATACTTACTTCATCCTCCAAATGAGTATTATTAAATGAATAATGATTATAAAATATACAATTTCATAATCATTATCACTCCATAATATTATATCATTACCATAATAATGTGGGATAATAGATGGATAATCGATGCCACATTGTATTCATGTTCAATTTTCCACATGGAGCTGTAGTGATTCGAGCTAAGCTCCCACAACATGTAACAATTCAAAATTCAATATATTCGTTAATCAAAATATAATTATTATAATGAACCATAACTCTGCATTCAACCATTCTGGTGACAATATCATCAAAAAATCACTGAGCAGGTAAGAAAATGCAAGGAATAATCGGGTTCCTAACCACAAAAACATTATATGCATCTCTACTGCGTAAATTAATAGCGGGCCTAAGTAGATCGGTGAAGTTTGAAAAGGATCGTGTATGATGGGCTAACTACCCAAGTACAGTGGAACGTAGTTGAATATATTATTCTATCCCAAATTTCATTCTGCTTCGTTTTGGTTATTATGTGGATGAGTGTAAGGTATGTTGATAGATAAATTAATTATGCTAGGATGGAGGAATGAATCAGATTAAAAACATGATAGTTCAACAGAGTGTGATTCTAAATACCTTATTCGACTGTATAAAGAAAGAAGAAACAATAGATTTCTCCACTTTAGAAAGTTATGGAGTGGACTACTCTTAAAATTAAAAGAGTTTTTATGAATTAGAGGTCACGATTCAAATAGATCTACAAAAGAGGTTGAATACTTTTTGTAAAAGTGGTTTGGTTCCATAACCAAACGGAAAATACTACCTACTTATTTGAAATGATTGAATTCATAGAAAAATGTTAATAAATTTCGTGAGAATTATTGCATTTTTGAGCGTTGATTTGAGTTCGCTGTTACCAGCTCAATCCCCACAAAGAAGAGAATACTATTTATTGAGGAGGAATAAATTCATAGAGGAATGTGAACTTCCCTCATTTCTTTAGTAGAGCGTTTCAGTAAATGAGACGAAAAAGCCAATGGTACCAACAATGTCACCTTTAAATCTCAGGGAGTCTTGTACCATACTCTCAATAATGTATAGTCTCTTCGCCACAATACTGTGAAGCGAAATGCTCAAATGACATTGGATTCTCATTCTCAGAGTAAAAAAAAGAGTTGAGAAAGAATCAATGGATTGGTTGAACAAGAAAGAAATGAGTATGTGTGTGTATGTGTACAGAGTACTTTTCCTTCCAATACTCTATTGGTCGATCCTAAAGAAAAAAGGACTCGTTTTGTGTGTTTGAGACGACTGCTGGTTACATCAAGTGTTAGTTATTGTGATATTTCATGATGTTATAACTGTTATGCAATGAAGTAGGCCAGAATAATATTTATCTCAATCAAATTCATTTCAATTTAAAAGCATACTGCATTGGCAATTATGAAAGCCTACTAGTGAAAGGTGAACATTAGGCTACTATGATTTTCGAAGAAGATTCCTGATGAATGAGACATGATTTTGTAAACATTCATTAAATTATTGAAAACCTCCCACCAGTCTCTATCCAAAGTCACGTTACTATCCAATTTTCTATAGTAATTTTTAAAACCAGAGTGGTGCTGAGGTCCAATACTGCAGGATAAATCGATTGTATTGATTCCATGCATTGATACATCTCGAAGTCATATTGAAACTAGTTTAGCCTACCCTCTATCAAGATTGCAAGGAAAGCTATTATTTACTTTCAACTGTGTTTCAGCTTGATGTAGCATTCGTTCTATATGTAGCAATATTCAAAATACGTACACGTTTGGAGCGCTTTAGCTCAGTGTTGAAAATTAACATGAAATCCTAAAGCTCGCTTGTGTGATAACTCGAATAATCACTAGGGTGGGCGGGAAAAAGAGTATAAGTCAAAAAATGTGTTTTGTGGGAAAATGTATTCAAAGATCTCAAGATTTCACAGCTGTTGGTCAAAATAGTATATTAAGTCACTTTCCGATACCGCAATAGTGTTAATCAGACTTATTCTTCAATGGCTCTGATAGTATAACTGGACTTATCTTTTCTGTGCAATCTATTCGAAAAGTCAGAGACTTATTCTTTTAGTACCCATTCACTTTAACTGGGCATAGAAACATATTTACTTATTCTGTTAGTGCCAGGTTGTAAATTATGCACTATTTACATGAAAAACCGACTTATCCTATTTTTGCCAAATTTTGACTTCTACTTTTCACCCTCCCACTCTATAATTAGTATTCGAAAAACTGTCATGTCAAGTGGAAAAATTAGTGTGAGAAGAATTATTAGCAAGAAGTTCGTTATGGAGATTCGGTTAATTGAAGGGTCTGTTTGCACGGATACTAGAATACAGAGTAGGGTTTAATGAGTAGGGTTCACAGAAGTCTGATGCGATTATGTCGAAGCTATTAACCGATTACCATGAAACGTTGTATAACACTTCTCTATTTCGGTTTATAGTAGCGTTACATTTCTCAAAATCTAGGCTTGAATATGGCAGGCAGGTTTGTAAACCCTACCGTGTATTCAGGTACCGTTAGTTTACAGTATCTTATCTCTATAAGTTGTCTAATCGATCGATATTATTGTGTGTGTTGAACAGGAGTGGTGCGCCCAGAATCGTTCACCCGCGCCCCTCCATCGCAGCTGCCGAAGTCGGACGACGACGATGTGCTGCTATTGGAGTGCACCGATAACGGGACATCACCGCTGCTGAGTGGCGACAGAGACGGCGACAAAGTGGACGACGAAGAGGGACAAGACCTGCTGAGGAAGAGCCAAAACGCCGCCCTCGGTCTCACACTGGCCGTCGGCTTTCTTCTGCTGCTGCTCAACGTGCTCGTTTTCGCGTTTCTCTACCGCCAGCACGATAAGCGACGTCAGAAAGGCTGGCCGCCTAAAGAAAAGTGCGGCCATGGAAATGCCACCCTGCCTCCGCCTCCGCCGCCTCCGCGACCCATGACCCAAAATCCCATTCATCCGCTCGGTGCCACTGTCAAAAAACGCTTCCAAATACAGGAGATATCTGTGTAGTTCATGAGACCCTTTTGAAAATCGAACATTCTCCACACAAATACAAGAGCTGTATCAGTTTTATTTGAAATTCCAGGGAGAGTAATGTGTGTAGTTCATCAGACCCTTTTAAAAACCAAACATTCTCTACACAAATACAAGATTGGTCTCAGTTTTATCCGAAATTCTCGAAAAGATATCTTTCTACTTAGTAAGACCGTAAGAAACATTTCAAAAACATTTCGTACTGAAATACGAGAGCTGTATCAGGTTTATTCGAAATTCCAGAGAGAGAGATTTCTATGAAGTTTGTGAGGCCCTTTCAAAACTACACGCTTTGTTCTGAAATACAAGAGTTGTGTCAGGTTCATCATGAACTCGAGGATGAGATATCTCGGTAGTTAATCAACTTTATAAAACGTAAGACATTTACATTCTTAGAAGAAAGAATTTACAATCTCTCAAATGTATCAATTTGAGAGAATGTAAATTCTTTGTACATGTAAATTCATGGTACAAGAGTTAAAATTTGTCTATTAAATTCCTCTTTCTAGCGTAAAGAGAGGGCAGACTTCGCCCTAACTTCGCGCTCCCAGGCATCTAAATGAAGGCAGTCATTCTATTCTATTGTATCAAGTTATCGCTTCGTTTACGGTCGAAGGTTTCTATTTATTGAATGTTGTTGAACCAGCTGAACCAACAGTTTGTAGGCCATGTGATAATAATATGATATAGGCCTACTACACGTCCATGTTCTCGAATAAAAGAGTTCCATAGGGTTTATTTGGAATTACTGAGAAGAATGTCTAGTTGCTGGACTATTATAAAATCAAAATTAGGCTGCGAGTTAGAGCTATTGAATGGGCCACATCAATATTGAGAGTATTGATTTGAATATCCGTTGAGATATCTGTGCAGATGGACTTCTTTCACACTCGAAGTTTATTCGAGATTCAAGTCAAGTTTTTCTCTCCTTTATTCTAATTTTGATTTTTATTCTCGATTATTGCGAGTGTTGTGATTCAAATTTCCGATATTGGTGTAGTTTACTGAATGTTTTTTGTTCATGTTGTTTAATACAGAAGTTTTTTTCTATATTAATTTGATTTCAGCAAAGTTCATTTTACTTTGAATCGGTCATTAAGTTTATTTAGCCCAATAGAGAGATATGTGTTGATCCATCAACTCATTCATGTACATCATTACAAGTTCTTGTAAGCTTCTGAGAACTCACTCTCCAAAGTGCTTTCAACAGTTTTATTGCAATTCACGTAAAAAAATATCTGAGATATTTAAGATATCTAAGATGAATATCTTAGTTAATTTGATCGAATATGTAAGCTCATTTAGTATGACATTATAGCAATTTTGAGAAGTTACTATTACACTCATGAGGATTTACATCATGAGGAAGCAAGAACAATATAACACGCATTGGGAAGAATATTTTATTTTACTGAAAAACTAATCCTGAATTACTGAAAAGAGGTTAAATTTCTTCCATGTTCGTATTCTAATGCAATAAGTCTGACTGATATGGTTGAGGCCTAGTATCCAACCCTCATGTTGGATATTATCCTTCAAAGAAGTCCGTAGTTACCTCAACTTGATAGCAAGATTGATTACTTATCACATCCAGAAATATTCAGCAAAGTGTAGGGTATGGTAATTGATTTGTAATTAGTTTGTTGACTTACAGTTTAAACTTCAGAAACTCGGATCTTGAAGTTCAAGCCAGCTTCGGGCTAGTTATGCTTGCTTCCACTCACTTCATGCAGCATCAATAAATATTTGTCAACAGAAGTTATCTAGGGGAGCTCGCAAGCGAATTGAGTTTCCAATCTTGATAAGTGATTACATGAAATGATTGCCGAGCAATTCATCAGTGTTATATGAGCTCTAATTAGAAATGTGAGTGGGATTCAAATAATTTTATTCTTTCATAACAGTTCATCTTAGTTTTAGCGTGTTCATCTCAGTTCAATGATTTTAAAACTGTATGTTATTTAACACTAATGATGTTATATTATGTCGAGTAGTTACTGTTACATATGAAATTACATCAACAGTGTTAGATAAGAAATCAATAACCAATCTACTCCATTCTACTGTGAAAACGTTTTCCCAATCATTCAATGGAATATGATCTTCAATACTGTGTCCTGTATGAGATGGATCGAGTTCAATCAAGCCAATTACAACATAATCTTCTATTCTGTTTCATATTTCTGACATTATCACTGATATGCCTTAAAACCCTGATTTGAGATTGAGAGAGCTCAATCACACAATGCACATTCATTTTCAAAACATATGAATTATAGTTTTCTTGTTCATTATGAATGTAGGGATTCAGTTTATGATTGGTTTTCTCACTTCTTCCAATCATAATAAGAGAGCTCGATGTCGAAGGAAAATCTCCTTACTACTTCCAATTTTCGAAGTTGAGGGTTGCAAGTTCTAATGTATTCTAACACAAAAAAACCAATGACTTTGTATGAGAAATGCGATTGAATGTGTAGATCTATTCGAAATATCAAAGAATCTGGAGAATAAATTAACTTACTGTATCCAATCTGCTACGAGCTCAAAAAATACAATCTGGATCAATTTATATAGATATATTCCACCCCAACCTACTCAAGAGTCTCAATTCTCGATAACCCGTGTTCTATTTGATAAGTCTCGTAATCATATTCTGTACAGTAGATAGCTAATCAATAATAATTGATATTTTTATAAGTATAATTGAAAATATTGTCAAAAAAATTAATGTTGAGAGTTGAATAAACTTTTTCTTCAAATTTTAGCTATGGATTATTATTTATTTCCTATGCGTTATTGAAAAAAATATATAGTTTTGTATGAGATTGGTGAGGGTATATGATGTATGATAATCATTATGGAGTCATTATCCAAATCTCCTCGTGGAATTTTGTATGAAAATTAGAACTTTTATCACCGACACAAAAAATTGTGCAATTATGGGTCTCCCCACCGATAAAAAGCCATACGATAAAAACAACTTTTATCAACTCAGTACTTCAAATATTGTCAGCAATGTATCGTTCAAAGTTAATATTTGATAATCATTAATCACTGCAGTAGAATCTGTATCTCATTACTCCTGATAATCACATCCTATTATGAATTAAGGCCAACAATCCATCCATGATAACATTAGCTTGAACATTATCACAATTCATTGAACAAAGTAGTCTATGAACGTTTAATAATTCAAAAGAATGGAGCTCGTTATCAATAATTTCATTAAAAAATAATTTTTCAACTCGTTTTTCACATTTACATGTCGTGTGAAAAACAAGTTTCATAGAATAAAAGTGCTTCATAGAATGCAGTTCGTCATGGATAGCATAATTGAAAAGAGAACATTATTATTAATCATAAAATTCTTACATTTTCAAGTGTATTTTTTCATTTTGAATGCGTTGAGTTGCTGTTTCTCCATAGTCCTTACTTCCATAATAAGATTCAAGTGTATTCATCTCTTTCCGTCGAAGATTTACATTACTGTGTCCAAATCAAAGATTGAGATTTCTCCAGAGAATCTCTCTCAATCGCAGCAGAGAGATAAAAGAAAAAGCACGCTTTCAAAATTAGCTTTCTCTCGACATGTATAATAATAACAGAAGAGCAAACCTTCTGGGGAATGGAATCGCGATTTTAACCAAGGAGAAAAAATGGAAAAGCTTGCCTTTGCTCTGGGGCGTGAAGGCTTTGTTGAGTTCACAATCTCAAGAGTTCTTTTTTGAATGATTGCTCCCGAGTAGTAGGGAGTCATTTTGATCAAAGAAACTCGTTGTAGAGGTGAACTTTGAATCGTATTGACAACAAGAAACATCATTGAAATATTCGATTCCTTGTTTCACAGTTCGTATCACGAGATACGATGATTGGAAAATATTTGTTTTTTTATCAAGGGAAGTCAGAAAATGTTACAAATAAATCGAGTTGACGATCGAATATGTACTAGTGATTGCTTCTGTCAATTCTGTTTGAATGAAGCTTTGACTGCAGTTTTTGTACTACCAGTGCTGGTGCTGTGATTCACAAGTATGAGTATCGAAGTCAAGAATCATTGGATATTACGGAATCTTTTTCAACCAATCAAATAACATTCATCAATATTTCCAAAAACTCTGCTATTGCAAATGTGTTTAGTTTTTTCATTGTCGAAGTTTAATTCAAATTTTACCTTGACAATTTTTTACCTTGTTCTAGGCTACAAGGAATACTATGAATTATTATTGTATCATTCGTAAAACCATCAAGATATATAATTTCAAAACATGAGATGCAAATAAAGAGAATTTAGCACATAGCACAGATTAAAAATAACAAATCTTTCCAACCTTTAAATAGTTTTAAAACTCAACTGCCTCCTCGAAAGATCATACAAGTCAAATCGGAGTCAACCTTGGTAACTCATTGAAGTGTATAAAAAAGTTGAATACAACGCTAAATGAATCATCTTTCCGCAGGCTACTCTTAATTAATTAGTCCAATTTTAACAATCTTTTGACGAGAAGCGTTTTGATGGTGTTTTTCACATTAGTGAAACGTTATCAAACGCATAACACGGCGGATTGCATAATATAAAGGTAGACTCCCGCATCAAGCGACCGAGACATCAGACCGAGACAGGCGACAAATAGGCATGACGGCTCTCATCAACGAGCATTTGTTCCATCAGCTGATTGATGCCTGTCTCTGTCTCGGGCTGCGGAATGACCTTGATTGAATTACATTGAGAGCAGTCATGCCTATTCGTCGCCTGTCTTGGTCGCTTGTTGGGGAAGTCTACTTTAAAAAAGTCAATTGAATTAGTCGCCCTGAAATGACGGAATCAATGCAATAAATTCGCTCTCGATATGCATCAAAAGATGTCATTTTGCGGTGGGATTATCCCTCATGCCAATGTCCAATGATATCATATTCATCCAATAATAGCAAGGTATAAAATATGTTCAGAAGAAATATTAAACGAATTTCTAATTTCATATGTTTTATCATTGATCCAAATTATCAAATCAAATAATTCTTTATTTAAGAGAAAATACATTACATTTTGCATGAAATATACGCCTACATTGTAGGCGTCAGAAAAATCCTAAACATTCAATGTCCTAGAACGAATTAGTACAGTTTTATTTATACTTGACATGTACAATAATAACAGAAGAGCAAACCTTCTGGGGAATGGAGTCGCGATTTTATCAAGGAGAAAAAATGGAAAAGCTTGCCTTTGCTCTGGGGCGTGAAGGCTTTGTTGAGTTCACAATCTCAAGAGTTCTTTTTTGAATGATTGCTCCCGAGTAGTAGGGAGTCATTTTGATCAAAGAAACTCGTTGTAGAGGTGAACTTTGAATCGTATTGACAACAAGCAACATCACTGAAATATTCGATTCCTTGTTTCACAGTTCGTATCACGAGATACGATGATTGGAAAATATTTGTTTTTTATCAAGGGAAGTCATAAAATGTTACAAATAAATCAGGTTGACGATCGAACATGTACTAGTGATTGCTTCTGTCAATTCTGTTTGAATGAAGCTTCGACAGCAGTTTTTGTACTACCAGTGCTGGTGCTGTGATTTACAAGTATGAGTATCGAAGTCAAGAATCATTGGATATCACGGAATCTTTTTCAACTAATCAAATAATATCCATCAATATTTACAAAAACTTTGCTATTGCAACTGTGTTTAGTTTCTTCATTGCTGAAGTTTGATTCTAATTTTACATTGACAAATTTTTACCTTGATCTAGGCTACAAGGAATACTATGAATTATTATTGTATCATTCGTAAAACCATCAAGATGTATAATTTCGAAACATGAGATGCAAATAAAGAGAATTTAGCACATAGCACAGATTAAAAATAACGAATTTTTCCAACCTTTAGATAGTTAAAACTCTACTGACTCCTCAAAAGATCATACAAGTCAAATTGGAGTCAACCTTAGTAACTCATTGAAGTGTATTAAAAAGTTGAATACAACGCTAACTGAATCATCTTTCCGCAGGCTACTTTTAATTAATTAGTCCAATTTTAACAATCTTTTGACGAGAAGCGTTTTGATGGTGTACTTCACATTAGTGACTATTCTTCTCGAAAGAATCATAATTGAATCGGTGATTGTAGAAAACACAATTCATAAGTGCTATTTTTTCATAATTGACTTTTTGCCATTTAACATTCTAGCGGTCAAACTACACATTTGAGTTTCCAAAAACCACGTATGCCCCATGTTTCCTTCCCGAGTTATAAGGCTTTGAAAAGCTTACATTGGTTGTAAAACCCCACATGTCACCGAACATATGGTGTTTTTAACAATCCAATAATCACCAACTGATCCTGAAAACTTAACCTCAATTTTTATTTCGGTTTGGTTTGAACTTGCCAGTTATTATTCAGAATAGCTAGCTACAGGTAGAATCATGTCAACAGCAATGAAGATGAAATAAATAGTTTCGCCAAAGAAAAGAATTAAAAAAAGGAGTAAGGGAATGAAGATACAAATATAAAAGAAATTTATAAAGAATGCAAGATTGAAAGGAAAGAGTTACACACGTCTCAACAAGGAAGGGAAAATTACTGGTGCAACAATTGGACCAGATTGCAAGTAAGTTAACCCATTTTCATAATTTTGGTACTAGTCATTGATTATTATTTAACATTATAGTATTACTGATAACAGAAAAACAACCAATGTTAAATTATATTTTGGATGTTAGTCTTTATACTGAATTGTAATGTCTTGTTTTATTGTGAGCTTACCCAGTTCTTGTTATCACAATTTATCAGATCTACCTTATACCAGTAGATGTTTTAAGCTAATTAGGTGGAATTTTCTAAAGTAAATTAATAATAGGTAGTAATTATGTTTTTCAAGTTTATTATCTTTTGAATATGGTACCGGTATTATTTTGATGCTCTATTATTTCAGTTGAGGTTTAATCAGTGAATGTTTCATTGTTCCAGGTGCAACAAGAAATGCTTCATGAGAGTGAATGAATATGAGAGGATTGATCTATTCTCAGGACTATACAATTTGTGTTCAAAAAATGAACAGGATATACACCTGAAAACATTGATTGAAAAGATGGATGTGCAAAAACGTCAAAAGAAAAATGATGGTGAAGAAAGCAACCGTACAATAACATTCAAATATTTTATCAATCTTGACAACAGACTTGAGGTAGCCTATGTAAAGAAGCATTTTGTTCAATATTTGGTGTATCTCCAGACAGAGTGCGTCGACTATGTAATCTACTTAAAAAAGGTGAATTGCCAAATGACAAGAGAGGAAAAGCGCCAGCTTCAAATGCAGTACCTGGTGATATAATAGTGAAGATTATTGATCACATAAAATCATTCCCATGTAAAATTTCTCATTACTCATCGAAAGAGATTAGATATTTGAATGCTGATCTCAATGTTAAAATAATGTATGAGCTTTTTGTTATAAAATATCCTGCCACAACAGTAAAATATGAGTTTTATAATAACATATTTAAAGATCATTTCAATTTGAAGTTTGGGAGACCGCAAGTGGACTCTTGTGTGACATGTGAAGTTATCAATGTTGAGCTCAAAAATCCTCATCTGAATGATGTTGCTCGAAGAGTTGCAGAAGCAAAGTTGAAAGTGCACAAAAATCGTAGCAGCAAGTTTTATAAAAAAATAAGGGCTGCAACAGAATTGTGTGAAAAAGACAGTAGTGTTGTTGCTTTATGCCTGGACTATATGATGAACTTGAGTCTTCCTTGTATACCAGTTCAAGATTTATTTTATATGAGACAGCTTACAGTGAATGTTTTTTGTATATCAAATCTTTCAACAAAGACTTCGAAATTCTATATCTATCATGAAGGCATTGCTCTGAAAGGCCCAAATGAAGTTTCTTCTTTTCTATGTGATTATGTAGATAACGAAGTAGGTCCTGATGTTAAAACAATATTGTTATTTAGTGACAACTGTTTTGGTCAATGCAAAAACAATACTATAGTACGTGTTTGTAATGCATTAGTAGAGACTGGGCGATTTAAAGAGGTAGTCCAGTATTTTCCCATACGTGGGCATTCATTTCTGTGCGATAGGGCTTTTGGAACAATTAAACGGAAGTTGTCAAAGATTGATCGCATTTATACAGTCAGAGAATATACTGAAATAATATGCGATTGCATCAAATAAGTTCATCAGTGAAAGAAGTTTCTACAGTTGATATTTTAGATTTCAAAAAGTGGTGGCCAAAATTTTATAAGCGATCTTGTTTCTATCTGAAAGTTGTTCCTATGGCAGGAATGTGCAAAAGGAACAAAAAATCAGGTTCCAAAGCACGAACTATTATGAATGTAAACACAGTGCTGCTCTTGTAGGAAGAGTTCAATGTAGACAATTCATTGATGGTCTGCAAACTCTCATCTTTGGCATCAAAATAGTATCAAAAAACATTTCCCCTCTCCAATTACCTCAAGAATTGTCGTACACCAACAAAATTCCTATCAATTTCAAGAAAATTATTGATTTGAAGAAAATGGAACATTACATACCAGAAAATGTGAAGAATTATTACAATGAACTGTATGAATGGCCCATCAATGGAGAAGACACTCAAGAAGATATTGAATATGAAATTACAGACTAGAAAAATATGAAGAAATATTATCTTTTCAATTGAAAATATTTTTTAATGTCAGTTTAAACTCGAATTACAAGTGAATAAAAATGCGTTATCAATCTGAATTGTCATTCTCACTCTTTTCAATGCATTTTAACTCATGAAAAAGGTTGATTGTAAAACACCACATGTTCAAGCTTACATTTTTAATTTCCTGATTGATGTAATACATAAAAATGGGTAAAACTTGAAGTTAACTGAACTAGTCCCAACAACTATTAATTAATTGGTTCAATTTTAACAATCTTTTGACGAGAAGTTTTTTGTTGTTTCCCAAAATTAGTGACTATGCTTCTCGAGGGATTCGCGATTCAATTATAATTATTATTGTTCTCATTTATCACATAATTGAGAATCTGTTCAACTGAAAGAGTCACAATTGCTCAACAAATTCAACAACAGTGTCTTAACAAATTCAACTGTCGTCCTCTCTTCAAACGATATTTATTTTTTTTAGAATTTCAGGTTCACTCATCTCTTGAAGCTCATGCAATTCAGCAAATGAGTTTTCTCATGAAATTGAAAGGTAGAATTCATGAGAATTGTAGTTTTTCCATGATTGTAAAAGATATTTATAACCAAGAGCAAGCATATTCTCCCATACAATTCATAATAGAGTAAGTATGACTCTATAAATCCGTTTTGTTGCATGTGATATTTCAAAGCAGAAACATTTACCGAATCGCTCAATCATGCTGTGATCTATAATAAGAGTTCATTAGGTCTCTTCTAGATTCTAGATAATTATGAAGTAAACACCTGAAAACTTATGATTTTCTAAAGTATCAGTAGTTACTTCCATCATTCTAGTACTCAGTTACAATCCTTATGTATCTTCAATATCATTGGAAATAGTCTAGTGTAATTCAATATGATTGGATAATACATCACAATATTGTACAATAAGTTCAATAATTAAAACCGTTATGACTCAACATTATTACTCAAGAATGTTTTTGTTGAGCATTCTTCATTACTTTTGACCCAACATACTTTCAATAAGAGTTCTGAAATCCTTCATTGGTCCTTGAAGGGTATAATCTTCACTCAAATAATCATAATGTGATTTCAATCACTCCTATATTTTATGAGGCAGCATTAATTCCATTTTATTAGTTTCGTGGCTCTAGAATGCACCTCGGAATCACAATCAGAAAAATAATAATTATGATTCTCGTCAAGTGTCGATGTCAATGACGGGATGATTATACGTTCTATTCTCTCTTCCTCATGAAAGTACCAGTTTTACCATTATTTATCATCAGTAATCATAATCTGTCTGTCATTCGGAACAGAATCTATTGTTATGGAATCTACAGAATCTATTCGGAACAGAATCTATTAATAACGCCAATCAATTCTCATTATTGCACTTATGCTTACATCAAAACAAACCCTTACATTATTGAATTGAACTACATAGATGACAATAATTGAGCTATTGTTATTATTATTATTAAATTAAACTTCACATTGATAATAATTATTGACATTGCAACTATATGCATTCAAGACAATCTCCATTTGAATTCTAATTTATGAAATTAAACTCTATCGATACCAATAATCATCATTGTTACAATTATTATTATGATAATTGAATTGAAATTTCATTAATTTATAATGATGAGAGAAAAAAACCATACACATAATGCTAGATTATAATCCCATTATTTTCCGTTTGAAACACATTTTCCTGTTATCAGTAACAGCACGGTTCCAAAGGATGATTAAAAAAATGATGACTCTTTTGATACTCAATTGCATACCTGTGAAAATGATACTTCTGAAATCGCTTCTGAATACCCCACAAAAAGAGTTTAAAAATAAACGAACCCAACATACGAGCACATGATTTTCATGAAACGAATGAATTTTGCCTGCAGCTTTCGCTACACCGGTAATGTTTGAGACTCAGTTTATTCAGTCAGAAGGAGACATTTTTAATTTTTGGCTATTTTTGCTGATTTTCCAGATTCAGAGACTGAATATAAAAAGTGTAGCTATGGTATAAGGGAGTGAATTAAACAAAAACAGTTTCATGAGACATTGAGTCGAATGAAAATAAACATAAAAAAAAGTTATATATTTATTCCACATATAAAGTTTTCTATTACCTCTCAAAAACGCAGCAACGCGCGACGGATCTATGTTAAATGAATAATAAAATGATATTTATGTTGCACGCGTTGTTATGTAGGTTACGATGTCTGTCTTTGTCTGCATTTAAATGAATTTAAATGGATTGATTAGTGAGCCGCAAATAATTCTAAAGGGAAACAAATAAGAAGGGGAATTAAGAAAACCGGTTCCAGCTTCATGAATTGCACTTGCAAAAATAGCAAAAGTAAACCAAATAATATTTGGTCAACTTTAATATAATAATCATATTATTTCTTCATATAACAATATTATTAAATGTCACAACTCAAGACCTGTTCTTCACTTCCTTGAAGTGTTTTTCAAGTAGCTGATGATCAACTCACACCCCATAAATGATTTTAAAAAGAAACTGTGTTCAATTTTGAACTAAAATAAACAATTGAAAAATAATACCTATGACTCAAATTCATAACATTCATAAGCTCTTAAAACAGCTCACTTTATAATAATCAAGACTAGTATTTGGAACTTACTTACTTACTGGAGTATTTGGAACTGCGATGAATAATATTTGATAGTGATAATCTTCCAATCTTCATTTCAATGTGGTTATACGTAGCGGCTGAAGTGATCGTGATAGTTGATCGTGTTAAATGGAAAGCCTCAAGCTCACATAAACAAAAATTTATTAAAATATCAAGATACCGGTTTCGATTAATACAACATTTGTAATCTCTGGAATTAAAAATGGATTTCACGCAATCTCCTTCCATTCAATCACAAAGCACCAAAGTTCACCAGGAATTGATTGGTGTAACGACCGAAACCGGTATCACGATATTTTTTGAAGTAATAAATGTGTGGTTGTGACAACTTTGATTTTTCTATCCAAAATCTGTGTTTGATTGTGCAACCAGAACAATTAGAACAAGAAACTACATTTAACCCCATCGATGATCAAAAGAGCAAATCTGTGTTTGTTTGTTCAACCAAATCACTTACTACAGGAAAGTTCGCTGAAGGAGTGGAGAGCTGTAAGTTGTGAAGTGGTGTGTGGTGGTTTGTATCGGCTGGCCCGGCCCCATTGCATCACTGCTTCCTGATAAATTATAGCGGCGGTCTATTAGAAGTGAAACAGTGACAAATTTGCACTGTCAGCCCCTCTGTTAGCTGCGACCAACTAATCGTATTTGTGAGATGTGAACACTTGGATTAGTGGGAGACACAGGAGCGCGTCGCATGTATTAGTAACATGCCGGAAAATTACAACACGGATCAAGTTCGGTGCAGTAATAGGTTCACAATGGGCCGAAGATTCTGGCAGGTGGAGGGGGGGGGTTGAGCTAAAGTTGTGTATTTAACTGGCACTTGCTGTTTGAGCCGAGTTTGGTCGGCTCTTCTAAACTGTGCCACAACTTTCACAGCTGAAGAGCAGGATGCAAAGGTGGAAGCTTGCTAAGAGAACAGCGCAGAGGTGGAACAATAAAGTTAGCAGTATTCGAGCAAGAATAATAAGAGGGAATCCAGCGGAAGACTACATAAGAATATCAAGTGTGAATACCAAGTGGAGTCAAGTGATGTCGATTATTCGAAAGCTGTTGAAAAGCTTTTTCTGGTAGTACAGTACATGGATTTCGAGTTTCATCCTTTAGAGATCAAGTGGATGAAAATAAATGGCTGAATTGATCTACCTTGAAACATTGCAGAGCTTGTACCTGATAAATCCTGAGTTAGTAATATTTGAAATGTTTTGGGCGAATGCCTGTCGTTGTTAAGTTACTTGATTACAATAATTCAAATAAATATATTAATGACTATTAATAATCCTCTCACCCAGCATTTCTAATTGAGTGAGAGTTATGGAACTTGTGAATGAAAAGTAAATTTTTTTGCAGTTGATTGTTCCGTAATGGAATAGTGCTTTTGATTTTCCCTACTGTAATGTAAGCTGGAAATCAAAACAAGAGTATATAATTTGATATTATAATAAATTATGGGAAGTATGAAAATCGAATTCAAAAATATGGTACTAGAGTTGACTATAATCTAAAGAAGATCATGAAAAGAAGACTCAGTTTCTTTCAGATATCAGTTTTCATAGTAATAATTTACTAATACGTGAACTGATTGGTTTACTAGAGATTTGAAATAGCTATTATTTCTAGAAAATAATAGAGACTGGTATCTGAAGACTTCGATAAATATCAGGTTTTGATAACTTCTGGTCTCCATTTCAATGTGGATATCCACCAAAATATTACTCCTACACTGACAGCAGTTGGAGATCAATATGTTTGTTTGAAGAAGATCATGTTTTTTCTTGTAATCTGCATTAGGCTACCTTTTGAAGTCTATTCAAATAGGACGTACGCCGTGAGTTGTCCGGAAATCCAGTTGAATTTAACCGTTATTGAATTTTATCTGTCATCTGACGAAATCGAGTACTGTACGTATCAAACGCCTAACACGGCGGATTTCATAAAGGTTAGACTGTCGCATCAAGCGACCGAGACATGAGACAGAGACAGGAGATCGAGACAGGCGACGAATAGGCATGACGGCTCTTATCAAGGAGCATTGGTTGCATCAGCTGATTGATGTCTGTCTCTGTCTCAGGCTGCGGAATGACCTTGATTGAATTACATTGAGAGCAGTCATGCCTATTCGTCGCCTGTCTTGGTCTCTTGTTGCGGAAGTCTACAAGTCAATTGAATTAGCCGCCCTGAAACGATGGAATCAATGCAATAAATTCGTTGTCGATATCCATCAAAATATGTTATTTTGCGGTGGATTATCCCTCGTGCCAATCTCCAATGATATCATATTCATCCAATAATAGCAAGGTATAACTGTTCAGAAGAAATATTAAACGAATTTCTAATTTCATATGTTCTATCATTGATCCAAATTATCAAATCAAATAATTATTTATTTTGGAAAAAATACATTACAAGTTGCATGGAATATACGCCTACATTATAGGCGTCAGAAAAATCCTAAACATACAATGTCATGGAACGAAATAATACAGTTTTATTCATAAGAATCATAATAAAATCCAAAATGATATAGAATGGAAAGAACATTTTCGAGGCGGAGTTTGGACTAGAGTCCTCTCTCCTACTCAATCTAGGAATAGCTGCGAGTATATCGATATAATCTGAAATGTGACGTGTAATTTATTAGCAAATGAGATAAGATGAAGATGATTCCAAGTGATTAGCTTTGCCCAAAGAAGGAGCTGAACAATGCATTGTCAATGGAGCAGCACTCTGATTGATGATGGATGCCCAGAGAGGTGGTGTGGTTTTCGGCGATCAAACAAGCACCAGCACAACATAACACATCACAGGGTTTGCCGCCTTGGTTAACCTGATTTCCAGCGGCTGGATGAGAAGGTAGGTTGGTGTTGGCAGTTGATTACCGTTCAGTAGACACCTGCAAATCTACATAGGCAACCCATCATCAAAGCAGTGTAGTCAGCAGCTTATAACGATCTGTTTGCGCAATGAATATCAGTGTATTTTGATTCGAATATCGTTCATAAGTATTGATTTGATTCATTCATTCATTCATTATTTAATATCATCAATTCTGATAATATTCATCAATATAACTTAATATCAAAATTAACATGGTGTGTATATTGTAAATAAATGAAATAAATATATAAAATATTATTTAAATGAAAACATATCATTATTTATCAAATTTATTTGGTCGAATACTACAGTACTTGCAATGTTACATAAGTCATCCCATATATCGTCAACGAGTGAATACTATCCAAGGTGAAATATTATCCTTACTTAAAATCTATGGCGCTGATTTCAGAGTAGAGGGGGACATCAAATTTATCCCCTGTCCCATTATTTTATACAACCTGAGTACTCGAGAGGAAGATCATTACCGTATTTGTTATAGGCCCAATGTATTCTTTCATATTTTTGCATGAAATATTAATGTTTTCAAATTTTTAAGTACAATATTTTTATAATGTACTCGTACTATAGCTGCAAGGTCTTATATAAATTGGGTAGCTCATCCTCTATTGTTTTTATTAGATGTCATACAAGTGAAAAGCCTTGTGAATGATAAGTTTTACCATAGACAAGCATTAAGTTTTCTTTCTTCTTACCATGGAGAAGTTACTAAGTTCTCTGTAGTTTTACCAAACCAGGGATTTGGTTCGGAAAAGCAAACTTACCGAAGAAACATGAGAATACAAGTAGGTGAAAATGAGTAGTAGTGCTTCGGCTTGAAATTTTGTTGTTTTCCAGCTTGAAAATTTTCACTGTAATCGTTAAAAATGTTTTCAAAATCTAATTTATGTTTAATTAAGATTAAAAATTACAATCAGCAACCAGTTTCGTCACAAAATGCGAACACTGACCTACGAATACAAGAATAATTTATTTCATTATTATTTCATTTTTAGTTTGTAAAATTAGGCAGGGCTTTTTCTCTAGAAAATGAGGTTCATTCTTGAACCGTTCAAGAAATCTAAAATTTTTGCTTAATTTTTGCACTCTATATATTGTAATAGGTTAGGTGTACTCATTTGTCCACTCTTTACCCTGTGTAGGCATAATACAAAGTATGAATAGCCAATTTTGGTATAGGCCTAAATATGAAGTTCAAACATTCAATTTTTGTAAATATAAAATGTTAAAATGAAATTTCGTTCCTAAATAGTAGTTTGATATGTCATATAATCAGATATATACCTAATATTCAGATATGTCATAATATAACAAAGCGGTACTGGAACGCCGTTCCGGCTAAAAAAAAAACCTGCATTTAGATACAGTATTATCAATCACGCTTATTATTTTCATGCATGCTTTCTGATTTTTTGCACAAGCGTATTTTCCTCTTCCTACATGCGTTCGAATAATAAATTAATGATCTGAAATAATAATAATAATTCGTTGTCTGGTAGTATTGAAACTATGCATTTATAGTCTGTTCACTTAATCCAGTCAGTGAATGTAGACACAGAGTGAGCTTGCGTGTGTGTCTTTTTTTAGTGTATTGCATGACGACATGTTCACATTTCAGCGTATGCAACTAATTCAGCTGATACAGATTGAGAGCGAGATAAATTCAATTACTGTATAACATGCCTTTGACTCGGTCGTCTAGCTGTTTTCTGATGCACGCACGCACACTTTCTTTACGTGCACTGCCTCGTTTCGGTGAACAGACTATAAGTCCGGAAGAGGTTACGGTGGCTTGAAAAACTTGCATTTTTTTGGAAAAAATGGCTGAATTTTAAGTTTCAAGACAAATATACTATTTTTCAAATACATAATTTTCAAAACATAATGTAGAAGAAGAAAGAGATGGAGGAGGATCGAACTTCTTACAAGCTTAAAGCTCATCGAGCTTCTTATGAGCTCATCGAACTTCTTATGAGCTTGTTCATGATCTCCAGTGCAATTTTCTACTATCGGCTAAATGAAGAATTTGGCTGCACAAGTCATGATGATCAATCATGATGATCATGATTGATCATCATTGTATTATTTCATTAAATAAAATACAATCATCATTGTATTTTATTTATTAAATTTTATTCTATTCACTTGTCAACTTTTCCATCTATTTTATTTCTGTTCAACTGTCGTAGATGTCAGCTGACTACACACAAACCTGCTGTCTCCTTCCTGATAGCCTGCTGTCTCCTTCCTGTCTGTCTACTAGCTGCTTGCTGCAGTTTTGACATACGCCGTTTTGCTCGAAACCCGTTGTTCGGACTACCAGGCAAACATAACAGCATAGAGTAGGCTACCTATAACCTTGATGTTGGCGTATGCAGTCAGAGACTCCTCAAGACGATACCGTTGCGCTGATACGAGAAAGTTTGTATCTTGAGCGAAGCAAGCATAACCTACTCTATATTGTTATGTTTGTTCGGTAGACTCGAAAACGGAGTTTTCGAGCAAAACGGCGTAAGTCAGATAGGAGTGAGTTTTTCCTTCCTGTTTTATTCCCCATTCATTCAGTTCCGTGTAAATCAATTCCGACAAATCCTATTAGATTCTGGGGTACTTGAGTATTAAACGGAGGCCACCTAACCTAACCTAACCTAAGGTTAGGTTAGGTTAGGTTAACCTTAAATTAGAGTTAGTTAGGTTAGGTCCACTTTTCCACAAACAATACTAGAATAGTTCTACTACAACATCTATAACAATTTAACCTTCTATAAGTGCCGCGGCGCGTTTCGTAAAGCTTGATTCACACATATAGTGCCGTGCCGCGATGGTGCTGCGTTGCGTTTGGTGCCGTTCGATTTCAGATGGATTCGCTAAAACGGCTCCTCCATTTGAAATGCATGGAAACGGCCGCTAGTGATTCACACATGCGGTGCTGTGCCGCGATGAGGTTGCGGTGGTGCCCTCAAGAGCAATTTCGAAGTGAACTTCCAAGGCCACGGCATCATGCCGCCTGGAGCCGTTTTAGCTTCGGCTGTTTCCGTTCAGCTTCGGAATCCTTCGTGTACACCTCTCTTCGTTCTTCATCATGTTTCTTTGTCGCACAAGGCGACGGCACCAACCGAGCACGGCACTACATGTGTGAATGATAGCGGCTCCTGGCGGCGACAGCACCATCGCAACCCCATCGCAGCACCATCGCAGCACGGCACTATATGTGTGAATCAGGCTAATGGTGGCCTGCGTTTAATACTCAAAGTACCGACTCTGGATTCACTTCTGGGGTGGAGGGGTCTATATCTAGTGCATTTTTCACGCTTCTCGTCGTGGGGGGTTCATGTCCTCATGCCCCCTTCCCTGGATCCGCCACTGGATCCTACTGATCCAGTAGCCGCGCAACGCCTATGCTGATATTATTCATACATTTAAAAACATTATTGCTGGGTTTCACCAACCTTCGTCAAATGAAATCTGACGATCTTCGAAAAGTGCCGCTATGGCACACATACAGTAAAAAGAGGTGGTAGCAAAGCAAACGTATCACCTGTTGATACGTTTGAACATCGTCAAAAATTATTTTAACAAAAAGTTGGTAAAACCTGACATCCACGGTACAAGCTTGGGTCTCTTTCCTCACCGCTTGGACTAGGAGATCTGATATAATATCTTTCAATAAATTCAATTGACAACTTTAGTATTGGACATGGATTGTGTCACGATACAAATCTCCTGCAACCAAATAAAGCCTCACAGACACACGACTAACTATGCTGGTATTATAATAGATAAAGTATAATTAACGGGCTGACTCCATACTATTATTTCATGTCTTAAGGTGCAGTACTCAACATTGATAAAATAATGATAACAAGGAAGCAAGCTGCTGACTCACCACCAAAAGTCTCTGACTCATATCACATTGTATATTTATTTTGTATTCCTTCGATGTTAATTTATGTAATTGAAAATCCAGAAATATTGAAGATGGCCATAACCTTCATCCAAAAATATCAAACACACCACTGCCTATATGGATCATCTACTGAAAGATGTCAATGCCAATAAAAATCATTGGAAAAATTTTATGATTCATCAATTATTTATAAAATGTATAAATACTTAATCCTCATATGTTAACTTTGCTATTACAAAATAACGCATATTATTATTTGTACTTACCAAAAGTATCATCCCAAGCCGGTGAAATGATGTACTTACAGGTCTCATGTCTTCGGTGGTTTCACGAACAGAGAAATATATTTTGGAAATATTTGTTGTATGAGATTATACTATTTTAAGAGTCAGTTATTTTATAGCATAAAATATTTGGATGTATATTAATTTAGCGGAAAACTTTCAGTTCACCTTTTGAATTTGGCAGTGGAGTTGAAAAGTAAAGAATATTTTAAAGGCATCTTCCAAAATAAAAATAAAAATTGAAAGGATTTTAACGTCCTATATGTTATTTTGTATTATATATAATATATCATATTATTTAAATAGTTATTGTAGCTAAATGTTGGAACTACTTTGTGCATTGTACTGACGTCAAAACACGATATTAAATTGACCAATCACAGCCCAGCATTTCATTAAAAGTTCTAGAATGTTCTATTGAAAATTCTGTTTCCTTGAATTCTAGCAAGGGTAACTCTCTTCCGTTTGAGACTCCTTAGAGAGCATTTGCTTTTGAGCACATGAGTGCAGTTTAATTATTTTTAAATGTAATCAGTTTCAATTTCAATTTAAATGTTTTCTAACTGTGATATATTGAGCTGTAGCAATGTATAATTGATTAAATTCATGTAAAATCGAGGAAATATTATAAACCATGGTCCAGAGCCAAGCAGTATCGTGAGATGACACACGGAACCAATCTACCCCTGAGATGGCTGCCCAAACCAGGATCCACCTACCGATGTCAAAGCATCGCCAATACTGTGAAGTGATTCATTTCATTAATCCTTTGGCCAAAGGCGCGAAAAGCCTCTTTAAAGTGAAATAGTGAGGAGGAAATTATCATACTGCATGAAACATAAAACTGTATGAGCTCATGGTCTAGTAGTTAAGACATTCATAAATTTAGAGATTTTGTACTATCTTATTTGCCAGGCAAAATACCCACAATCTCACGCCTCTACCGAAAAAGTATAAGTATTTTGTAACTGAGCCAATTATTATTATTAACGATAGTTAATGAAATTTGTAACAATTCATTTAGCTTCAGATCAAGTTACTGCTTTGTTTATTCTGTTGTATGTTCTAAAAGAACAGGAGAATATATCTCAATTTTTCACCTAAATACTGGGTTTTCTAGTCGTTCTTGCAATCTGTCTTGGCAATCCCCAATTGATACATTATACAAATTTATTTAATTTATGTAAAATATCAGTATCCTGGATGAGCCCCTTGCAAGGCCAAATTCTTTTGACATGCCCAGTCACGTAAGGAGTAGTGCTTAGCCAAGTGTGTTACGTAAGTGGATTGAGATCTTGTCTTTGATGCGTGACTATAGTCCATCACATAGTTCTCCCTTATCTTAGGGCCACACATTTGACTATATTTGCTTGATCCCACGTGTCACAGGACATACAACATAAAATAATAGTGTTACAAACATGGTACCATGCTAACGTGGGCACGTTACAATTGGAAAAACCACCTACGACCCACCGCAGGGTTCTCTACAAGAAAATCTCAACGTCCCTACTCCATACCCCTGACATTTAAGAAAAAAAAACAATAATACACCAAATCAGCATTATTATCACGTAATTTATTATTTCATGTCTTAAGGTGCGTTTAGACTATGTAACTTTGTTATAAAACATTTGTTATAAAACAAGTTCCACAAAAATGTTACCAATGTTATGTAACAAAATGAATACCTTTGTGTAGTGTCAGCTGTTGTTATATAACAAAAGTTACAGAAAACTTGTTACATAACAAATGTTTTAAAACACAGTTACATAGTCTAAACGCACCTATAAAATATTAATGTATATGCATGAATATATTATGTATTCTATACATATAAATATGCTATAAAATTATAAATGTTTTAAAAATACTGTGCTACAGCCACAAAGTAGAAAGGAACTTTCCTTTCTACTTTGTGGCTACAGCTGATAATACTTGTATTGATACCACTCTTATCAAGAGTCAAGAGAGGTGATCATTGACCATGCTCTTCATAGAATAACGTAAACTGTTTTAATATTTCACAAATCTTCTTCTTGTGAAAGTCATACATGGAAAAAAAATTAATCATGTAGCTAGAATCCAAGGTATGTAGGTATCTCTGCAAACCTTCGCTAGCATCATAGCCCCCTCTAAACTCTTTAGAGGGGGCTATGCTAGCATCAATAACGATGAATTTTACAACATATGACTCATGGATCACAAACATGTGATCATTCAAGTTCATCACTGTTTTTGTTATTGTTCACATTCATCAGTAGAATTATAAATACAGAGCTTTGAGGTTTTAATCCTTAAAGCCAAAAATAAACACACTCCACAAAAACACGTAATAATGATTCACCAAAATTAAAGTCCAATCACATATTCATTCGCAATTATACTCAACAATTTGAAAAATGAGGTCTGCATATTTGAAATTGATTATCACCATTGTAGCTCTACAAATGTGTGGACTGCCTTCTGTTTCAGGTAAGTGGTAAATTATCCTCTAATAATACTATAACTGGAAGTTCAATTGGCTAAAGTGCAGTATATCAGCACATTTTTTTCTTTGACATTTTTTGAAGTATTACATAATATGTGTATCATTATAGAATAATAACAACTAACAATAATAAAAACTATTTTTACCAAACATACAGAAAAACTTGGAAAGGCTGAATTAGGCTAGGCGTATACCGGTTAGTCAAGACAAGACAAGACGAGATTAGTCAAGTTTAGTCACAGTACTTCACATAGTTGCTTATGAAGCAACAAACACCGATTAGTCATTGCATCGGTGTGTGTAAGGCTCATCCTGAGAAGTCATACTTTATTTACGGAGAGAATATTTTCTTCTCAATAATTTTTATTCCTTTTTTCCATTGAAATTCTTCTTTGAATTATTGTTTCAAGCTGTTATTCATTTATATAATTAATATGAATGTTCTATACTATAAAATAAATGTACTATAGTCTTTTGAAAAGTCAATTCTTTTTTTCAATCTGTGAAAAAGTGTATATTTGCTTGATATATCCATACTTGCCAGTATATCCATGGTAATTTATCCATATTATAATAGTTCTATGACAAGCTTTCGTGAATGAGGCGAATGTTAAATTATTTTCTCATTTTTTTCTACCAAATCATGTATGATTATATTTAATGTATGATTATACGAATACTTATTATTGACTTCGTCATTTTATGGTAATAATTAAAAGTTATACAAATTTTTGATGAATATACTTTTGTTTGTTTTTATCATGCAATGAAAAATCTAAATTTGGAAAAATTTAATTTGAATCAAGTTACTTCGTCTGATTGACACATATTAGAGATAGAAGAACTTCATCGTTGTGGGGCATGTGTTCAGCAAGAGAAGGAATTTGGTATTGAAAAATTTGTCTCATAGTATTTTTGATGAATTTTAACTTTCCTGATAAATTTGGCGAGTAGCCCATTATTCACAAATAGTTTGATTTCAAATAAATCAAATTTGTTGTTTCCCACAGATTTTCATGTAATAAGGAAACAACTCAAATCAAATAAGATCAAAACAAGCCATGACAAAACACTACCATTCGATCCAGAGGACCAACCCTTATTGGAGCGAGAAGAAGCATTTCAATTGGACAACGTTGTTGTGTTTGGCCCTCAGAATCAAAACTCCGAGCCACAAAAATTACAGGCTTACCAAGAGAAAAAGTGGTTCGATACGTGTCCCGCATCAGGATTTCACTTTTCCAACCAATCCCTTGTTCACTATCAGTCTTTAGATACCGAAAAACACGATCTGAAACCGAAGAAGGGCAGGAGAAATAGAATTCGAACGAAAATTTCTCCTAAGGTCGATCGGAACATCCAATTTCACGCAGATGAAGGAAGTGATAGAATAACAAAGCTAACTAAAACGCACGGAATGCATAACTTGGAGCTCCAAACACTCATTAACGACTTTCTTGAGAATTTTATAACTCTGAAGGCACTTCTTGACCAGTTGAAAGGTGAAAATAATGAACTGGAAGGGAAAAGAATAGAAACTCGTGGAAAGTAAAGTTATCACTCATTGAGAAGTTTGTTGGCAAACTCCTGCAGGATACGAATGAACCAACTTCCAAAGAAACTGATGGACCAGAAGACTGAAGTCACGAGATATCGAGATACTACATGGGGCAGTAAGGGATCCGAATGAACTAACTGCTCGAGAAAATGATTCTATCGCAAGTTGAATGCAAACAAGGTAACCATGATCCAAATGATACTATGAAGGAGATCACACACACTGACTAATAAATCCTTAAAACAGCAATTAATATTCATCTATATAACTCGTCAAACTAAAGAGGAATGATTCAAAGAGTTAATTGAGCTCCAATAACACAGCAATAAAATAAACTAATGTATCCACTATGAAAATATAATACTACTGTATATTGATTCTTTATCCATAATAATATAGAATACTACAAAAAATATTTTTTGTCAGAAGATGATGAAATAAAATCAATTCTCCATATTCTTTTTCATATTCATGATCTTCCCTTATTCTATATCAATTCAAAACATTGTTGAACTAGAGTAATCCATGTACTTGGGTCATGCGAGGAATGAAAATGGGTAATATTTCGGCACATTGAGCTCATCGATTGTTTGAATCATACAATGAAATTTATCACTGAAGAAGCAATTATTCTATAACTAGGACTTCCCAGGAAGCACAAAACTGAGACTTTTGAACTGCATGAAATAGTTTCTAATTCTCCTCCTCCCCCCATCCTAATTCTTCTTCTCCTTCTTCTATCTCTTTTTTCTTCTTCTGATTATTTTTCTCCTCCTCCTCCTCCAACTCCTCCTCCTTCTTCTCCTCCTTCTTCATCTTCTTCTTCTTCATCTTCTTATTCTCCTTCGTATTCTTCATCTTCTCTTCCTTCTTCTCCTTCTTTTCTTCTTCTTCTTCTTCTTCTTCGTCTTCTCCATCTTCCCCTTCTTTTCCTTCTTCTTCACCTTCTCCTTTTTCTTCTTCCCCTTCTCCACTTTCTTCTCCCCCTTTTTCATATCCTTCTTCTCCTTTCCGCTATTCTGCTCCCTCTATTTGTACTTCTTCTTTTCCTTCCTCTTCTTCTCTTTCTTCTTCTGCTTCAGCTTCTTCTCTCTTCTCTCTTCCATTTTATCCCAGCCTCCAACTCTCTCTCTTCCCTTTTCTAGTACTCTCTCACACTTCCTCCATCTTTCTCTTTTTCTCTCTCTGCACAAATGTCCTTAATGGTGCAATGAACAATGAAAAATAAATTTTTTATCCAAAACAGCTGATCATAAGTTGAAATGAGAAAATTTTCAGCTCCCCGATCCCTATGTTAAAACAATGGCAAAAATTGAAACTTTGATAATAAATATTCTTCATGTCCACGATGGCTTTTTTCAAAATGTAAGACCTCATCGAACATCTACTCAATGAGATCTATCACATCTTCAAATGAGATGTGAACGAACAAAATTGGTTGAGAAACCACTGAGGAGTTCTTGTTACAAAAAACATATCCGCCTATTTTATATAAACATTCTATTCCTTATCCATCACAATAGAGAGTTCCAGCTAATATCGGTCCAGCTCCGAAAGGATAAAATATTCAAGGGTTCAGGGGTAAGGGCAAAAACTTATCAGCCGTTCCTTATATTTTTCTAGTTATATTCCTGTTTTTTTTTTTTTGGGATAGGCATAATCCTTGAAAACTCTAGTTCTCTATCTCTTTCTAATTATTGGGAGCATAAAAATAGTTGATGAAACCTGCTGATAATATTCTTGTAGGACTTGTGATTGGGTCAGACTTCGCCCTTCATTTGCATCAAATCAAAACAACCAATTATATTAGAGCAATGTATTTTTATTGTGCACGATCAATACTGTGCCGGCCGTTAGTGTAAATGTTACTGTAATGACGCTGTCAGGAAAATACCATCGGTCGGCGTGGACAGACGCAAGTTGCAACAGCATTATTTGTTGGAGTAAAGCAGTGAAAGGGTGCCAACTCCATCAAATCAATGAGCAATGGTTGCGTACTCAGCCCTGCTTCATCTGTTGTTGACATAGCCCTGTTGTTGTTACTGTTGCTGCGCGCGTGTGAATCGACTAGAGGTGGAACCGTTGACAGGTGTCACACTTCGACCGTTTTAATACCCGGTTGAATATAATCGAAGTAATGATTGTGAGTTGCTAAATGTGACGTCACTGCATTCCTCGACGGGAAAGGGTACAAGTTTAATTCTCGGAAAGAAATCTCGTTTCCTCACACGTCTTGTGCAGGAAATTTATTTTTCATGAAACTTGCAGTATTGAGAGTTGTGTAGAGTATTTTTCTCTTCTGCAAAACTGCACTCTTTTGCCATAGAGCATTATGGTGCTTGGTCCACAAGATAGTAGGTGTTTTGAAGACCAATACATTTTTGGCACTTCTTCATAGAAGAGTGTGTTCAGTATTGTTTCTCACATGTAAGTATTACTCAGAGAGTATAGAAGAGAGTAAGTATTTACTACTATTCTCTCTGGTATTACTCTAAAAATGAGTTGGTGAGTTTGAAGCTGTATATTATTTTCCACTCAATATGATAATAAAAAATAATATATCTAGTGACAACCTTTTCCAGTTCCTCTAGTAAGCTAGACTTGAATCATTTTATTTTATTCCATTTATTCATTTTATTCATTCCCAATATTATCCTTATCTTATTCAATGAATGTAATATCAATCAATTGTAACGAAAAAAGTGTTCATTTCATCTAGGATATTTCTAGATGAAACAAGAACATGAAGATGTTCAACATATTACAATTTTCAGTGATCTGATTAGTGAATATCATGCCATTACCAAGCATAAAATTCATCTAATCATTATATCTCGCTTGACTATATTTAAATAATATTTTTAAAAAATCGTTCTTATTCTTTAGTTATAGCAATATAACATTGAATGAGAATTTATTAATTGATTATATAGTTAAGTAGTTCATTTATCGAGAATCATTTATACATCAATAATGATTCCTTGTCATTTGATTGGAAATAACTATCTACGGAAAAGAATCTCAGTAATACAACTCCTACTACTGATGTTTAGTCTACTCTAGTTTAGTTTTATAATCAGTTCAGTTTTTAGCCTTGGAAGAGACTGGTCCAATTTCACTCGTTTCACTCGTCCAATAATTAATTTATTTTTACCAGTTTTAATTGCTTTCAATCACATAAAAAATAAAATTATGAGATCAATTATTCATGAGAAAGTGCTTTTTGAACTCTGGCTGCTCTTATACAACACCACTAGTCTCACCTCGTGAGAACTTCATCGGTCGAGGAATGTGGATGAATATTGAAGTATGGATAAACTCCTCGTTTTTCTCTCTTAAAGTATTGAATTCGGAGTCGCAATGAGTTGATGGCAAACATCATCCATCATTGTGCATAGTATTGAAGTGGATGATGAGGATGATGTTGATGATGATGGAGAGTTATTTGTTTGTTTCTCTAGTCGGCTAAGAGCATTCCGTGCTATTCCATTAAGAACCCCCACTGTGGATTCCCTGGGATACTACTGTGAGCTCTGAACGATAATGATCCAACTTATATTTATCATCGAGCGCATACTTTTCAAGCGCAAGAAGGGAAGTTGTATTTGATAAATAAATAACTAAGTGGAGAGTTTTTAATTTATAATTTCTCCTTTTATGATAGTACTCAATATTAAAGTTTTAAATTACGCGATCCATTGAAAATCTTGATATTTAAAATGACATATTCTCCAATTGAATACTTTATCAATGATTGCGGGAAAAATAAGACCCCACTAGTTCAAATAATAAGAGTCTTATAAAGTTGTTATTGATATATCATGATTTCATAGTGAAGGCTTTCGATGGCAGGGAAACTCTAGTCGTAGGTGGAACACACTCTTTTACCAATAATTTCAATTGGTAGTATAATTTGCAATATACTATTACATTGATAGTATTTCAATTGATGTACGATACTCTCGTATATTATATATTCAACATCCAAGATATACTTCAAATACTCCAGGAAAAATATTTTTAAAATATTCCTCTACATTAATTTTATTATTATCACTACTTCAAAGTTGGAACTCACCAATCCTCAATAGAATTCCTCAAAGAGAAGAATATTTGGCATCAAGTTCCCTGAAGTCATAAAATAGTCCTTTAAATGAGGGCTCAGAAATTCATTGCTGTGCTCCAATAATAGTCTCTTATTGGTTACAGGAAATAGAAATACTCTGTTACGACTAAAAATTATTCATGGTTGAGATAGAGTATTGATTGAGTTAGTGCTTTCTGAAATATTGTGAGCCTATTGCTGAAATAACATTTCAAAACCAAATTATACACATAGGCTACTGTAGATCGATACCATAATCCGAAGGCAAGTGTCTTCCCGTTAGCATATTGGAAGTAAACTTATAGGATGAATATTGAAGGCCAGTTTACTAGTATTATTCAAATTGTTATTCATAACAGTTATATCTCCAATAATCAATTTTCAGTCGATGTAATAGAACTCGGCATTTTTTGGCCGCTATATCGATTTTTTGTTGTGACAAATTTTTTGCTTTTTGTGCCTATCACATAGATATTCTCAATCTAGGATTAAAAAGGAAGAGATTCATACCATTTCCAAGTCAGTATCATCTATGAGTCGCACGTGGGAAAAGTTTTCTGATACTAAGTGTGTTGAAGAAAGTTGCCTTACCTCCCAAGCCGATGTTTCCTTCATCATCAAACAAGCTAGAGCTTCAAAAACAACACAATTATGAAGCTGAAAAATAGATATGAAATTCATAGACTCAAAATTTCAGTTCATCTCATTTGAAAAATGAACTGTCAGCAAAAAATTTAAATTTTTGAAGGAAAACGTTTTATAACAGTAGGCTAAAGTTAAAAAAATTCATAAATCTTGGATTATGCGTCCTAGACAGAATTTTTTTTACAAAAAATGTAGGAAATTTAAAAAGAGAAACAATTACATATATAATAAAGATGACTGATTACAGTCAACGCAGGAAAACTCTGAATTTTTCGGATGTCATCTTGGATTTCAGGTGACGCACCCCTAGCACAACTTATCACTATCGATATTCTTATTCTTCAGGTTGAAACGAAGAGATTGAATCCACTCACAAACTCCAATAACTAATAATTGTGCTAACGGGAGCCCTTTTTGGTAAAACTTGCCTCCGGACTAACATGCGATTTTCGCTCCTAAAGCCAAATCGTAGTGCCTCTGTTTGCTCCAAACTCACTCTGATATCGCCCCAGGATTGATAGAAGACATCCAAAGCATGTTGTTCCTCCACTGTTCACATGCTCCATTTGCACAAAATTAGCCTTAATCCAGGTCACAGGGAATCAATTCGCATTGGGAGTAATTGGACTGTCACATTCCATTGAATGGGCCATGACTGAGGTATCAGTGGCTGAACAACTGGAGTATCGGACATAATAATTACTCCATACATGTGGTTCTCCAGAATCTTGTATTGTAGTGTTATTTCAGTTAATACTAGAGGACTATCATTCAACAACAACAACAACAACAACAACCATAACAACAACAACAAAAACAACAACAACAACAACAACAACATCAAAAACATCAAAAACAACAACAACAGAATTATCGTTACTATCTAGCTAGTATTATTCAGGTCTAGGTATTATTATAACCAGACATAACACAAATTTAGGCTTTCCATTTCTTATCCATTCTACTATTATTACAACAACAGAAATACAGCCAATAATTGTATGTTGTATTATTATTTTATTAGTGATGTTATGAAGAATTAACCTAGAACAATTGAAGGTTTTTCTTTTCACCTGTTTATGTCAGCACTGCATCAGCAGTATTTCCCACTACTAGTTAAGTGGAGTGATCCCAAGATTACTAGACAAAAAGTTCAACCATCGCCTATGCTATTTCTGTCCACAAGCCGTTGGAGTGGGGGGACTGCATCGATGACGTACGCTGAATCACAACTTCAGTCCAAATGCCCCAGTCCAGCACGTACTCAGTGCAAATTATGATTGCTATTCATCGGTTTATGATTGCAATTCATCGGTTTTATCGAGAAGAAGAAGAAAAAGCCCTAAAAAATGTTGCAGGATATTTTTATTTTATTATAAAGAGACTTTTTCCATTCTTATTTTTATTCATAAAGAGACTGATGCCCAGTTCAAAGAATCTATGTACTTCAACAGTGATTGGATTGAATCTCTGAGTTGAGGGAGTTTAACATGTCCTACTGATGAATTTTCGAGAATAATACATCAAGCGAATGATATATCCATGAGGATTCATGGGAATACAGTTTCAAACAACAGTAGGGTGATTGAAAGCTATTTAAAAATTCTAAAGAAAACATTCCCCCAGGTGAATGACAGAATAAAGAAATTTGCACGTACGTGAACATTAAATTAGACTTAATTACATGAATGAAAAACAAAGAATGGAAAGTGAAGAACGAAGAAACAAGAGGAAAAAATTCAGTTTTCAAATTCATCAAAGCTTTAAATATAAATATGTAGATTTGTTTTCAGATGTAGTTGTGTAAATGATGAACACATTATTATTTCATGTAGGTTTAGATATCATGCTACTATCTTTTGTGCTACCGAAATCGAGTACCAGTGATCGAAATAGAAGTCAAATATAATTTTACAAATTATTAGAGTGAAATAATTCCTGTGAGACAGTTCCTGTGCAACACAAAATTGAAGTGCCTTCCGATTGTAAGTTAATATACCATCTTATTATTACGGTAGTTTAATAATAATTGTATTTATTAGACTTAATTCACTGTGGATTAATTAATCATGAAATCATTATTTAATCATTCATATTATGATTAATCATCAATGCTTACTTCTTCGTTCTTTGTGAGTACCGTATATGATTAGGCTACTTTGAGTAAATTATGACCATGTATAGTAGCAAATCGATGGTTTGCCTTTGGTGGTTTCGCCTACGTTCCGCCGACAATATCAGGAGAACGGCTGGTCGTAGAGAAAAAATGTTCAAATGAAAAATTAAATTCATCTTTTTATCTACAACTTTCCCGCTTACAAAACTTGCCTACCATAGAAATGTGAAAATTCCTCGCTTACTAACTTTTTCATGTCACGTTTTCAGATGTGTGAAAATCTGTTTACTTTTTCTTCTCATAGGAGTTGAATAAACTTGAAATCGGTATATTTAATTACACCATTAGAATCAGTGATTTATTCGCTTCAAGTACTGTGAATTTGAAAATTCTAACTCAATTCTAAGAGGGTTAAACGACGATTTATTCAAAGCAGAGTTGAGTGAACGGTATACGAAGTCAAGTTACTGTCTAGATTTTGTGATTCAAGTGACGTCACGCTGGCGTTCCCCCTCCACTTTGCGTCTTATACCAACGATGGCTTAACCTTTTGTCTAGTAATCTTGGAGTGATCCCACCAATGATTAATACAGTGTTATTATCATTTCGTCACGTAGGCCTAACACCTTCATACATCGTGAACAATATTTTCCAATCAAACCAGTGCCATACAGAAGAAAACACTCCTAAGTTTGACAGTTACCAATGAATAGTTCTCTAGCTATCAAAAGTTTTCAATGAATAGAGCAATAAATTTACATTTTTACATTTCTTCCTATATTTGGGTCTGTCAGACCCAGCCCATCCGTTCATGTAACTTTTCTCCGCCCTTTCGTTCCAGGGTTAAGATCTCAAGAAATGAATGCATGTTTTGCAATAGAGTTTCTGATTTAGCTCTAAATAGAACAGTAAGATAATCCCTTTTATTATTAATAGCCCAGCTTAATTAAAGATTACAATATGACATGAATAGTTCTTGAAGAGGAAAATATTCCCTTATTATTGGATAAAAACGTCATTAGTCATTACAAATTTTAAACTGTTTAATAATCTATGGACTTATGGATTCTACTGGAATATCAAGCATATGATTATTGTAGCTCTGAAAATACATTATTTGAAGTAAGTATACGATCCACTTCCAGTTAATAATTCTTATGTTGAATGAATTATCGATGATCATTTTTGAATATGATCAAACCCACATTCTTGGCTGTATGAAGCGACCTGAAGCACCAAGAGTAGGTTACTCACGAATAATTCATGAAAATATTTTTGAATGTTTTAAATTGAAGTTACTAGAGAAGTTCAACAATCAACGCAGGATATGACAGGGAAAATATGCTTACGAACAAAATTCCGGAGCTGATTGAGGATTGTGGTTACAATCTGAAAAATAGCAACTCTTATGATATTTTTGCTGAAATTTCCCTGATCAGAGTATGCTACAGTTAGGGCCGGTTCATGAGCTCGGGATTTAGCTAACTCCTAGACTGAAACGGGTGGCTATTGTAGCATCGACAAACGTTTGTCTCAACAGGTTAGTGGGATAGCAGCATAGAGAGAACTTTCCAAATTAAACAAAAAAATTAATGAGATTCATTGCATTCCACACTGTCAATTTTGATAATATAAGGAAATGTTCCGTTAGAATACGATACCATGAATTGAATGAAAAACTGAGTTTTCCCCCGTGGATCCAGAGTACATTCAAAACTAAGATTCAATTCAATTCTCATAATTTGATATTGTTAATAAGAACTTAGTCGACTTTGTGAAAATCAAGTTAAAAGAACGCTGGAGAGCTGTGAGATGTGTCAGCTCAGCTCGGTTAAAATTATAAAACCAATTGGTGAGGTTTTAGTAGATCATTGTGAGGAATAATTCAATTGACTAAGCTCTCTTGGAATTGAAATTGAAAGCATTTAAAAGAATAATATTTTTTTGAAATCATGGAAGAAAATTTCAATTAATAGAAGTTTGTATCTTATATCAATATTATGTATTATGTAGTATCTTATATGATATTAATGAACATAAGGCCTACTATTTTTAGAAGGCATACACAATATTGGACATTACACAGGGGAAATACATGAAAGTATATTATCATACATTGGAGAATTTTGGATAAATAAGAGAATTAGGCCTAATTATTTTTAGTGAATCATTCAGATTTATATTACTATCAACATTCAAAAGTTGATTCACGTGCTATTGTACGTCTAAATAATTGTTCTATGGCTCTCATATTATGAGACCGTAAGAATAAACTTGTAAACGAAAAACAAACTAACTTGAGTCATGAAGCTTAAATGCAGAAGCTAAAGTTTGAAGCTGATTCAAGTCTGATTTGTAGTCGTCTTCAAACTTATTATATCATCAACCGAATCAGAAATGCAAAATACAGCTAGATATTGAACTGTTGTGTGAGATGCTTTCCGAGAAGCGAAATGAGAAATTTGTTAAGTGAAAACTATCATGCAAAGTGGAAACTTAACCAATCTTGTCTTGAGATGAGGTTTTCTTCCTACACATATTGAGGATTAAGTGCAGATCAATCTTGCCAGCTTTGCTCTTAGTTTTCTAGAGCATCTCGTAGCTTGCTGAACAACAAACAATGTTACTGATCTGATAAGCGTGACCCAAATATTTCCCGCACGTCAGAAAACCAAACACCAACATAATATATGTCGGGATGAAATGCACACACATGTACCATTGATCAATTTACCAATCTTGACTTATCATCGGTACCTTGAATGTGTGTTCTGGAATAAAAATCAACAAGATGCTGAGAGGAAAATATTTCGTGCTCTCGTCATATATGTGTTTGATAAGAAAGTTAGTGAACTTTATGACCGGAGTCGGAATCTTTATCGAAACAAGCCGAGTGGAAAAATTTTATACAAAATTTTCAAATTCACCGACTCACAATACCGACCAAAGTATAAGGCTAGGCGTACAACGGTTAGTCAAGACAAGAAAAGACAAGATTAGTCACGTTTAGTCACAAAACTTCTCATAGTTGCTTATGAAGCAACACACACTGATTAGTCATTGCATCAGTGTGTGATGCTTCATAAGCAGCTATGTGAATTACTGTGACTAAACGTGACTAATCCTGTCTTGTCTTGTCTTGAATAACCGGTGTAATTATACTTCTACTGAGGTTTCTAAAATAAGAAAACGAAATATAAGTCAAAATGGAAGCATTGAAGAAATATATAACAATATTGTGCAATCTATTCAAATGGCTTCGAACAGAGTAGAACGAGTTCAAAATAGGAGGGGAAGATTGAGTAATAGAATCTCACCCGAAACAAGAGATCTGATTGAAAAACGTGAGAGGTTGAATAAAATTGTAACAAAGACAGACGAGGAGAAGGAGGAGCACCGAAAACTCAGAAAAGAAGTAAGGGAAAGGTGCAGGAGAGAGATTAAGGACTATGGAGAAAATGTAATAAATTCAATCATGTTAACAACAGGGTCAACTAAAAAGATAAATCAAGAGCTAAGTGTCACTAAGAGAAAATGGATTGCTAAATTAAATACGGAAGATGGAATTGAAACTGAAAGAAGTCAAATTATAGACCATGTCTCACAGTTTTACGAAAAACTATATAAGAAGGACAATGTAAATGAAGGATTGATTGAGCCAGGAAATCAACAAATAATAGAATTAGATTTTGGTGTGCTTGAAATATTAGACAGAAATAATCAATTCTATTAAAAGTCTGAAAAAAGGAAAAGCTCCTGGAGAAGATGGTATTACCGGCGAAGCATTGACAACAGGAATGGAAAAACTTGTACAACCACTGAAACTGTTATTCAACAAAATCTTGGAAGAAAAGGCGATACCTTCAGCTTGGAAAAGGAATAAGGTCATTATACTTTTCAAGAAAGGATCAAGACTGGATATTAAAAATTACAGACCGATTACTCTCCCCTCAGTAACATACAAATTATTTGCCTCCATAATTAAAAATAGATTGTTGAGAAAAGTGTACGAAAACCACCCTACAGAGCAAGCAGGATTCAGGCCAGGATACTCCACAATTGATCATCTTCAAGCTGCAAACCAAATCATAGAGAAAGCCATAGAATATAATATACCACTATACCTAGGACTGGTGGATTTCCAAAAAGCGTTCGACAGTCTAAGTCACTGCATGATGTGGGATGCTCTACGGGAGGCAGGCATAGACAGAAACTATATAGACTTAATCAAGAGTCTATATGACAACACGGTGGTCTATGTGGAGCTGGAGAGAAGAGGAAGAAACATTAAAATAGAAAAAGGATTGAAACAGGGATGCCCACTCTCCCCAGTCATTTTCAACTGCTGCTTAGAATATATATTTCGCAGGCTGAAGTGGGAGAACAAGAGGCCTCAAAATAGATGGAAAGAAGCTTTCAAATCTCAGATTTGCCGATGATGTGATGGTTGTAGCAGAGAGCGCCTTGCAGATGAAGGATATGTTGATGGAACTGATAGATGTTAGCGAAGTGATGGGCCTACATCTAAATGCTCAGAAAACAAGAGTAATGTCCAATTCAGAAAAACAAGGATTGAAGTCAAATACGGAAATATTGACTATGTTGATGAATATGAGTATTTGGGCCAGATATTATCATTCAGAAACAGAACAGAAAAAGAAGTCAAGAACAGAATTGAAAAAGGATGGAAAAAGTACTGGGCGTTGAGAAGTATCTTCAAGGGTGACTACTCCAACAAACTGAAAGCAAAAGCACTGACCATGTGTATATACCCTGCAATCTTGTATGGATCGCAAACGTGGGCACTCACAGAGTACTTGGATAAGAGGCTGGAAACGACGCAAACAAAAATGCTGCGTAGCATCCTTCGTATTAAGTTGAGTCACCGAACAAGAAACACCGAAATATTGAAAAGAGTGCCAGTGAAATATCTGCAGAAGGAAGCTCACGTATCAAAATGGAAGTGGGCAGGGCATGTTGCGAGGATGAACGATGACCGCTGGACCAGGATTTGTACAGAGTGGGTGCCGAGAGACAGAACCAGGAACAGAGGACGACCGCCTACAAGATGGAGAGACGAACTGTGCCAGAGAGTAGGATACGCATGGGCAACTACAGCAAGAGACCGTCAACTATGGTGCAAAATAGTGATGAAGCTCTAAAAGAATATAAGTGCCAGCTTTCTCGAAATAAAAATGGACAATATAATCACAAATCATTTCAAATTTTGTAAATAACTTAGTCAAATAGAGTTGCCAACCTCTAAAAAATTTTACCTCATATAAGAGAGGCTTTTGTTCAATTTGGATGCAAATAAAGCTTTATTATGAGGTTTCTAAAGAAGTGTGAGGCCAGGAGGGATGAGAGGATATCAATTTATCAGAAATTAATGAAATAGTATCTACACATAAAACAGAATTGGCATTGATAAATGAGACAGATATAGGCCTAATATCCGATGCGGTCCATTCCCCCTAAGAGAGCATGTTTCGATTTCAATTAATGGTTAGTTCAAGTGATTATCTATATTAATAAAAGAGAGTTGATGTCTGTACGCTCGCTTATAACTCGAGAACGGCTGAACCGATTTAGATGATTTTGGATTAGTTAGGATTGTTACAGCACTGGTTAACATAATATGTATTAAAAAATAAGAAAATCCCTTTATAATTAATAAATAATTAGTACATTAATGACATAACCTATCAAAAATGACATCCATTCTGATCCAGTCCAAACAATAATGCTCCTATAAAATCGATGTGTAGTTGAACATGCTGCAATATAGGTGTTCCAAGAGACGACCTCGGTGGTCTGTTGGACAGCGGCTCTGCCTTCCACGCAGAATTCTCGGGTTCGAATCAGAGACGGGTTAAATTTTTTTGACAACTTCAGCATTGATTAATATTTATCCACTCGCTTTAAAAATTAGTATATTGCAGATTTCTTTTAATTTCCATCAACAAAGCGAGTGGATATAGATATTTTTCCTTCGTGACATTTTTTTCGTGGGGGTGATATGAAGGGGTCATTTGGGAAGAGGGGTGACATGAAGGGGTATTTGTAGGAAGGAAGGGGGCATTTGAGGGATGACATTTTGGGGGTGGCATGAAGGGGACATTTGTGGGGAGAAGAGGGGTGACATTTGGGGGGGGGAAGTGGGCGATGCGAAGTTCGCCGGGACAGCTTGTTTCTAATAAATTAATTTAAAAATAAGAAAAATCGAGACCTTAACAAAAAAAATTCAAGATCACCTGTGAACTTGTGCTGCTAAAGGATCAATGCAAAGTTTTAGCTTCCCCACGTCTTCTCTTGCATTATTCTTTGACACCTTTAGCCTTTTCCTGTATTCGATCTTGGAACCTTATCAGACAGGCGCTTATCGCCCTCGGCTACGGACCACTCCTTGAGCACTAGATCAAGATCAGGTCCAGTGGTCAAGATCTAGGATCAGAACCGTCTTTCATTGAGTTGTTGAATGTTTTACATAGGCTGTTGCCAAATACCAACCAAATTTTTTCTCTGCTATTGCCCTCATTTCCAGATCAATAAGTTCTTCAAATTGTTATCTTCCAAAAACTCCCGGTATCGATTCCTTAAAACTATTCACATCTCTCTATTTTATGCATTTTCGTTACAAGGTAAATCCCACAACAATCAGGTATTAATATCTTGAATTGATCGATTTCGAAAATCAAGTAGAAAAGGATAATAATTTTCTAATGAAAAATGAAAGATTTAATAATAGAAAGTACGCCTAAAGCATGCTATTCTTTTAGACGGCTGATGAGTCATGTAAAAATTATCAATTAGGCCTATCCTTAGCTCAAAATTCTATTTAAGCTTATGTTCAGCTTAAAATCCAGTTTCTTCATTGATACCTTCTTGATACTTGATTATTTCGAAAATTTGCTCTTATATCCTTCATAGCCGATTTTCCCGAGTGAGTAGATTCTTGCGCTTTCTAGCGGGAAAGTGAAGAACCTTTTGCAGAAGAGACCTTATCGATTCTACCAACTACAGTATTCAAATCTCGTAATGGTTGACCGATTGCTTATTCCATTTTCCGAATATTTATTCATCCTGAATGAATCATCCTGGATTATTTGAGTTTGACATAAATTGAGACATCTATCTTAAGTACATGTTTGATTATGTTGCCAGCAAAAATGCGTTTTACTGGTTAAATTGCTTCAGGAATAAATTTCTCATGTATGACATTCGAAGGCATAGGTTCTTCAGTTCAACTTTGAGAATTGTTTCGAGAGTTGTAGATTATGATAATTGAAGATAGCAATGATCAACCGTTTGAATGGAGATTGAATTGAATAGATTTGAGTTTGACTAATGACTATAAATGAATAATCAGTTTGAATAGATTATGATTAGAAGTGATAAGAGCATCATGCTAATTTTATTAATATCATTGCTACCAAGGTAATTAGAATATAAGGTAGATTTCACGCGCATCTCATTCCATTCAAACCTTTGAGCCAGCTATTCAAGTGACAGTATTGGAGATCAAGAGTTTGATTTTCTCAATCGTATCAAATTCAGCAATTTCATATATCATTTTTAAAGAATTGCATGCTTCTCAAGTCACTGCAACCTCTCCCGGGCTTCATTGAATTACTTTTTTGCTAATTATTTCAGAACAACTGAATCAGCTGTTCGCCTGTTCCCATTTGATTAGCATTCTACTGATCCTAGATCAAAATTGATCTTTCTTGGTGCAACCAAACATCAATTATTCAATGGCATGCATAACGGATCCAAAAAGCATTATCGAAAGTATCCTACTTCCAATCTTATATACATGCTTTTGAATAATCGAATGCTCTGAAATAGTTAGGAGTCTGATAGTATTGAAACTATTGCCCGATTCATTTAATTTGGCAGATGGCGAATAACTTCCATTCAACTTCCATCAGCTGAATGAAGCTTGCTACGGCGCATCATCCTCGTGAAATCTATAATCAGATTCATTCAATTTGACGCTTGTCATTAGATAGATAGATGGAGAAATATCATTTCTTGACGTCGCTGATGACCGTAGAATACGATGGCAAAGAAATAATATCTATCTATCTATCCAATGTCAAGCGTCAAATTTAATAAATCTGATCATACATTGTATTCTATATCCGGAGAGGTTCGTAGCCGAGGCGGCTAAGGCGTCAGACTGATTAGGTTATCAGCAGTCAGATAAAATCCATTGGGCCAGGGTTCGAGCCTGGTTGACGGAAAGGATTTTGGCAAATACGGCCACTCCCGTCTTTCGGAGGAGACGTTAAGCCGTCGGTCCCGACTGCCTAAAAAGTAGTCGTCATATCTCATCATCACCCCACTCATTACCCACGCACAAGCCTAGAGCTCATGTGGGCATCATCCTCGGAAAAAAAAATTCACCTTGATTTCCACTACACAGAGTGTTTCAGAACTCCCTACTAATATTCTAGCTAGGACATTGTTCCTGGGTAAGAAACACATCTAAATATCATATTTAAACTGTCCGGAAGTCCTTAGTTACTCACACAGCTGCCAATTTGTTTTTTTCACTTATTATTTTTTTTCAAAATAATGGTTCAATATACGACATTGAAACATCGCACAAACATTTTTGACAACGGAAAAAAAGCATCAGCTCTTTTTAATTTATTGTTAAGATTATTTTAATCTACACCTTGATGTTTGTTTCTTTACCTTAAACTCCGTAAAATTCAATCCTGGTTTGTGAATTCAAAATATATACATAGCTAGTACAGTTTTCAGTGATTTCTCCAACATGAATCTCAAAATTTCAACAGCTCTGAAATGAATTCATTCGGAATTTATGAAAAATTAAGAAGTAATATAATCAAAGTGTAATAGCAAGAGCTTATTATGAGATGATAAGCTGATTACTTTCTGTAGACTTGTCTAATGTGATAGAATATGAACAATAATAATTATATGGTCTGATATACATAGAATATGCCAATTTTATATTATTTTGAATATTAATTATTGAATAATAAATGAGAATGGAGATTTAATAATTTTCTGATATTCGATTAGTGTAGCGAAAGATAGGGATGAGATTAGAACTACTGTAAAGCAATGATGTATGTCAAATTCTATCGAAGAACAAAGAAACACTTATGAACATCTACAATCTTGCAGATTGTCAATATCTCTAATCAAAACTTTTAATCTATTTTCACTTCAATTAATTTATGTTTACTAGAACTTCTCTTGGAATTAGTAATCTGTTGATGACACTTAAAGTCGCTTAATAAGTTAACTATGGACTAGTACTCGTGTTCAAATCTCATTATGGAATCATCTCTCTTGTCGAAGAAAAGCTTTAAAACTTTTGGATTCTCAAGTTGGCACAAGTTGAACATTCGACTTCTTTGCAATTATCCCACAAGCAGATTTACAGAAATGCAACTTTGGATTCAATGCTGTTCTCTGCAGGATTGTTTGTTAGAGAGCCTGCTTATAAAAAGTGTCATCTGCTGATGCACCTTGGTTAGAATTCGCCTAAGGGATGATGACTCCACTGGAATATAAGTGCAGGTATTAAATTTAAGAGTAATAGTATTTTTTAGAAAAAGGTTTTAGTTCTCTTAAATTTTAAAAGGACTCGAGCAGAGGTGATTCTTCAGGTGATTCAATAAATCCCCTCAAACTAATTCACTCGGATTCTAAAATTCTCTGAATTAATTCATTTAAAAAAAAAATTAAAAATAGAGAAAATACCAAGCTACATGGGTGGAATAACATACAGCTACAATATCAGACTACTGGAAGCAAATAAGGAAAAATGATGGAGAATATTTTCTCATAAATCTATAAAATCAATTACAAACCTCTCGAATCAAATCACTCGACTAGAAGAGAATAATACAGTAAACAAAATTTCTCTACAATGAATATTACTGTATAAAGAAAGCGAGGAAGCCTCTTCACGTAAGAAAGCTCTGTCATTGACAGAATATGACAATAATTTCATTCCAGCTAAGCTCAAACTTCCACTCCTCAACGCTAACAAGCGAAAACCGGAAGGATGTCAGGTTATGATAAGAATTTCAATTTATCTTATATCGTGACACTTGATAACCGTATAGTCACTTACGTACAGACTCACAGCTTAGATGAGCATCAACATCAGCAATTAAAACTCTTGTAGGCCTACTCTTCCGATATTAGATCCTATTTGATAATTCGAGAAGTGAAGGGGTCCATTTTCAATCAAGGATAATTCCTATTTTATCTTATTTTTTCATCCTTGCCTTTTCCATATTCCATGTTCAAAGGTTCCATTTTATTCGGTTATATTCGGTATATTCATATAATTTGGCGGATGGCAAATAACTTTCATTCAACACTTCTATGGTAGGGGGTGTAGTTCTGTTGATTTATTTTTTAAATATGTTTTTTACGTGTGATAAACAGTATTTATGTGAGAAAAATTCAACAGAAAATCACCCGTTAGATGAAAGTTATTTGCCATCCACCAAATTAAATTAATATACCTTAACAGTATATTATCATTGATTCATTGGCAATGTAAGTTGTATATTTATGTAATTATCTACTTTCGATGGATTCAGTAACTCAGACAGCAGTTAGACCCAACGTTCTCCCATCAACAAAAATTATAGAATCAATAAGAAAATGATTACCGTATAGGGAATACAATAAAGAAAGAAGAATACAATAAAGAATATAAGTCATAACTATAAAGAAAATGATAACAAGATTCAGTAGAAATATTGTTAGTCTATTGGTAAGCTGTGTCCTGAATTCTTGCCATCAATAAATAACATTGTTGAACATTGATGCAATCTGCCACGGATATAACAGTCTTCTCTTATAAAATCTCTCAATAAAATAATAATATTGACTAATTAACTGTGATCATTAAATTTAGAAATATTGATAACATCACTCCAAAGCAATCCAGAAACCATCTATGAGATCTCCATATTGGCAATAGTTTGCTCTCAAATCAGGGCAAGCATTCTATTTGAAGATCATTAGTATGCAAATTCTCCTCCCCAATCACAGAACAAATGATTGTTTGCCCCAATTACAAATGAATTCAACTGTGGGCGTCACCATGTAGTGGACAACAATCTATAGGAATACATCACATATTCTTTTCACGTTTTGTTGGAAAATGGTTTCTTCAGTTTTGATTTGATTGACTAGTAAAGAAGCTTCTAAATTGTCTTTCTTGAGTTTAAATCACCTTTCTAGAATAATGAAAACATGGTGTTTCCACTAAAGTCATAACAGCCGTCCACCAAAGTAGACTTTTCTACATTATTCGATAAGGAGTTGACAGTAAAGATGTTGAGATAAATTGTTGAGGAGATACATTACTGAGATTAAGTATCGAAACTAGAAACTTGTTTCGAATTCTTGTAGTTTTTATACCTACGTCTATTTGCACGAAAATTAAATTGAGTTCAATCGCCGTTAAATGATCTCATCTTATCTCTAATGGAACCAATGGAACCAGTGATTCTATGTCTATTAATTTTAACTGAAATATTTTCATAAAATATGACAGGGTTTAAGAGAAGTATCTAATTTTCTTTAAATTTATCAGGAAATATATTCATGTAATGAATCCAATGCAACATCTTTTAATTTTGACCGAAAAAATCTTTTATTTTATGAAATATGACAAGGTTTGATAAAAGTGTCTCATTTTCTTGAATACATATCAGGAGAATAATAATATCTCAAATTCTATATTTATTGAGACCTATCATTGTTATGTACCAATCATTGAACATGTCAAAACTATCCGTTTCTCTCAATTAGAAAGTCCCGTATTCTAAGATACAAAAGCTTCTTAGATACTAGATGAAATCTTCTAGATGCATCTTGTTAGTCTTACCGTCACACCCTTTCCTCATTGTGGAAGCCAAATTCATTCGCAATTCAAATTCTTGATGAGGCACCAAGACACCATTCTATAGGGAGGGGAGCAGTCTGGAGAACTTGTGAACAGGGCGAGGTATGCTGCAATAAGAAGAAAGGTCCAGGCTCGGCAGGAATGGCTAGGTATTGGATCCTGCTGTCGTAGACCACTACTGATGATGCAAATTTGTGGCTGGAATTCTATTGGAAATGTGATTAATACTCTACGGAGTCCCGCTAGCTTCAAGGATGAGAAGCTATTCTGAACCAAAACTATTCGAACTTTTATGACAAATGTTTTCAGAGTTTAAGAGAATACAAAATTTGCACATTCAATATTACGAGTTTACCCCGTGCAGCGTAAAGCGCCACTCACTTGAATTTTCTAAAATTCCTCATTGTTCTGGCGCAAATCGCATCAAAATCGGTCCACTCAAACATCTCCACGAATTTTCCAAACTCGGGCACGAAACTCTAATATAATACTGTGGATAGAGATTCCCGATGCTGAATAGTAAAACTACTAATAATTATTATAGACAAGGCGAGAACTTGATGTTGATGATGAGAAATCAATATTGGTTTCTTTACCAGTACCAAAGACAATTAGAATACTTAATAGTTCCCTATCGTCTTTGCCAGTACGAATCTCAATCAAATGCAAATAAAGATACACAGCAAATAAAATGCAGTCAATAATATTATAGGAACTCACTTCTCTCAGAAAATACCTCGCCGTGTTAACAATGGTACCCATACGTCAAGCTCTTTACAATGATTCTAGTACTGTCATGTTTTGGTTTGTTCCATATTGATGATCGCAATAAATGTAAAATCAAACTATGAAATATGAATGTTGATTAAGTAATTGAAGATTATTTTTCAATGTTGATATCTATCACATAATCACCTTCAGCACTTTAAAGAAGATTTTTGTTGAAATCGAAATGAGCAAAAGATTTATCACAATGTATTTCGTGTATGGAATTAACTCGTTGAATTTTTCTGGCAACACAATTGATAGAAATCACAAATCCACTCCATACTTCACACCAAACTAAATAGGATCGTTTGCAGTTCTTTGTTCTGTTTTATATGGATTCATCATGTCATTTGCAAGTGGGAAAATAGTAAATCTAGGGTAAAGATGCTCATGAATGTTTCCAATGATCATTAATTTCTCATCACTCTTATAGTTGAACAAGCCCAACCAAATAGACCTCCATCACAATTAGCCTATTGATATCATTGTTGAGTGTTAAGTAAGAATTTTTGATATAGTTTTTATTGGATTTCAGATTTTATTGTATTATCTCAATGACCTATTCAGAGGCTACTCAATCCATCTGTATATCCTGCTAAATTTGTCATCATTGGTTTGCTTCCTTTCAATTTGTAAGTTGAACTACACTCCATCAGTTGTACTGACTTGCGCATACTTAGTTCACTGCCCTAGCTGTGGACAGATTTTTATTTCCCATCTTATGGTTGAGACCCTCGTACTATTAATAACCGGTCGTATACACCGCTGTAATTTCAAATTGTTTTCGACAGCAAAGATACATTTAATCACATTTTAAACTATGAAGTACGGTAGTGCCTCCTCCTCAAATAATCCAAACCTCATTTACCTCTACTGTCTTAAGGGACAGCTTTGGGCATAAGCCTGTTGTACCACCCATTGAGTATTAATAATTGTATTAATGAATAATTGAATAGAGAATATATTTTAAAAATGTCATGAGTTATTGTGCTTCGAGTGTGGCCACTCAAAACATTCGTCAACCCACGCTACAACACGCAATCGTGTGATGAGCCGAGGACACTGCTATCAAGGTATTTACTCCAATTATTTCTTCATTCTGGTAACCTCTCTCAATCCTGGGCCTTAGACCCAATTGAGACGGGCCTCCCCTATTGATTTTACATTTTATGATGAATGTACCCTCATCTATGATTTTACATCCCCACTTCATCGTTCCTTCCTCACTTCAATATCACACAATCAAGAATGCAATTCGATCATAAATATTTTAGAGATTATTAACGAATGAACACACCACCAGACCTTTTGTTGAGATAAAAGAAGAGGGTCACTTTCTAAGGTATGTCGGTGACAGATTGGCATTACTAGGATCTGGAATCTAAACATTGAAAGCTACCATAATAAGTCGGATACTTAAATGAGCCTCTCAAAACGAGGCTACCCCCTTTTTTCCACTCTTTTGCACCCGAATTGATAGATATAATTATATCACAATGAAACTCACATACGGTACGGGAAAATCAAGTTAGAATAACATAGAAACTCTCTCCTACTTCGGTAGTGACAGTCTAGACGTAGACTCATATCAATTCTGGAGATGAAACAAACTTGGTAAGGACAGGTATCATGAGAATAGAAGATTCTCTCTTGAAGAGAAATAACAAGGTCACGTATGATACAATCACAAAAATGGAACACTTACTAGGGCTCTGCTCGCTCTCAAACTTTCAATTCAGATCAGGGGCGAAGGTTGGTAGAAGCTGGAGGCTTCTGCGCATGCGTCAACCCTTAGAAACGCGTTTTCCGTTCAGTTGAAGCGAGTCGCGCGATGTGTGTGCTTCGGTTTCCCGCGTCGAGTTATTTATTACTTACCGGGTTAGTTCATGCCTTCCCTCTCAGCTAAATACATCCTGTGGCAACTGAATATTGCGGTAATAAATTTTCTACAAAATTACAGCGCAAGATTATTTCACTATTGTAGATTCAGATGTGTAAGTAAAGTAGACAAAAATAGAATGAAAAATATGAAAATACATCAGCCAAAACTACTCAAAATAATCTCTTTAGAGTAGTGTTGTAAACCTTATTGCATGGAGACATGGAACAAGAATTTTGAGTAAAAACATTCTTATATTATTGTCAGTGAACTTGTTATATTTAAGTATAACTAGAAGTTATAGTCGTTTGCAACTTTTGAAATATTTCCTATTTGGAATGTTATCAGATGGAGTAGAAACTGTCATACCTACAAAATACTGTTGAAGAATGGATATATCGACTTCGTTATCAGGATTAATACATTACGAACATGTTATTTACAATAATTAAATACCATGATATAGGCCCACAGGCTGAAGATTGTAAAGAATTTTTATGCAGAGGTTAAAAGAATGTACAATATTATTGATCGAATCTCAGTACTGTAGTAACTTGAGTGAATGAGTAATTCAGTTTCCACTGAGACTTGCGGACGGAAACACTTCCTCGTTTTATTCAGTGATGAAAGATTCAGTTTAAGATGGATGTTAATGGAATGAGTTATTGTAATAGAACAATCAGAGACACTATTTGAATTGAAATGATGGAAGTGATTACAGAGAGTGTATGGTAACAGTGGAGACATTACATGTCACACTTTTGAGTGGTTAGCTCGGACAAATCCACCATACTTTTGCCAATTCCCATGAGATTAACATTGAAATAAAACCCAAATCATAATGTTATGTTGATTGATTCCTTTCTAACCTACAATTTGCCTTTGCCAGTATTAGGTTTTATCATTTTAAGCTTTCAACAATTTACCAAGAGTAGAGAGATAATGTTTAGTGTTAGAAAACTTATTTTTCGATATTATTTCTCTTGAAATGAGTTTGAAAATTAAGTGGATGGTTTGCCTGTAATCCTCTATCAAATTTAAAAATTTGACAAATGAATGGCGGTGGCGGGAAAAAATTAATTATCTCCACATACTGTTATGGAGTGCGCCACACAAATGGCCATACTGTTAGTATACTACACTCTCTGTAGAAGTGATTATCTGATTGTAAAATTTTCAAATATTTGAATTGAACATTTCACAATCCACATTTTAGACCTCCAAATTGAAAATTCATATAAAAACATTCTCATGTTATTACATTTTGTTATTAAAGAGAGCAGGTGTCTCTTATATTGTGGTTTTCAAATTACAGTGAAATAGTAGGAAACTCCTTGAAAAAAGAAGAGTTGGTGTAGCTACGTAGGAAGAAAAAGTGTTCTGTCAGACAGACGAAGGATCATATCTTTCCACTGGGAAGAGTCATTTGTTTCAAGTTTATGGAAAAAGTAAGCAGACTCACCCAGTGAACCGGGAGTCCGTGCTGCATTATACGAGAACAATGCACCTGAGTTTTGACAATGTTTCAATTATATTTTGATAATTTCTATTGTTTACATTAATCTATGAATACAACAAAGTACTCGGTATCTGGAATGATGAATTATACAACTTGCTTTACTCAAAGTGGATTTGGGGAATTTAATCCAGTATACAGATTTTAGACGGATAATTCGAAAATTTTCAAAATTTTCAAGACAATAGGCTAATTAATTGGTGGAAATGCTCGTTTATTAGTATGCTTACAATATTATTAATCCTAGCCATGTTGCTCGTGATGAAACAAGATGTGAAATGAATTAATGCTATTGCATACACAAATTGGATTATCGAATAGATTATAATAACCCTTAATTTGTGTTGATAGTACAGTATCAGTACATTACAATATCAGTAAGATCAGTGATACCATGTGATGACTCACAGAAATTTAAAATTATGTCAATATGATAAGGAACTTCATCCTTAAAGCCCTGAAACACGTAGGCCCAGTCATGTTTCAGGTCATATCATGTTGATCAGTCATGATAGTTCAAGTTGGAAGCCGGATCAAGACAATTCCTTCTCTTCAAAAACTAGCCTACTTGATTTCCATGAAGAGTTTTGTTCAAAATTACAAATTTCTTGTAATCTATGAGTACATTCACAATGGGAGCAAGTTACATTGTTAATACTTATTAAGCATTGCTAATACTTTATAATACATTGCTAATTAATAAAACATTGCTATAATCTATCATTTTTTGAGTGTACGCGTTCACAGACATGTGGTTGAGTTCAGCTTTCTTCGTAAATCATCACTGAATTGACTATTATGCATATTCAATTATCAATTTAATAATCCCGTATAACTTATTCTCAGTGTTGCGTGATGTGGCACTTTGTTTTTTTTTTTATATCGTATGGCTTTTATTGGTGGGGAGACCCTTACGTGTAGGTTGCACCTCGGCACTTTGTTAATCAACGTTTATTCTATAATCCAATCAACTTTCTCTTCAAATTCATTTTTCCAATTATTGATGAGGTTCACCTGTAAACCTTTAAACCCTATTGTTGCTCACAAATCATCATCTGCTAATAAATTTTACACAGGTGTAAAATTGATTCCCACTCCCTTCCCGTTTTGATTGATGTCTAGAGCTGATGTGGAAAAAGAAGCGCTGCTGGCTGCTGAATGTAGGCTACTCATTCGTCTTGTCCAATTTCATGATGGATGTGATTCTATGATGAGTGGCAAAACATTTATTGGACACGAGAAGGCCTTGTTGTGTGACGATGTCACTATCCCCTCATTTTGAAATCTGTTATGGATTAATAACATCCCTCCCTACTCATTTCACTGGCAATAATAATGACAATACAATCCTGTTCATTCGTTCATGGTCGTACAAGCTGTGACTGTTCATTACATGCGTAATTGTACCGGAACAAAAATAGGACAGTTTATTTTTTTGTAAAAAAAACTAAATGCATTCCTTAAAATGAGTTTTATGCTACTGCAGTTTTTGTCGAATAAAACTACGTAGCTAGTAATTATCGTGGCTGGATCCGATAAAAGAAAAAAGTAATTTTCTTGGCTAGACAATTTTAATGAAAGCATGATTGTGATCCTATTGGGGCTATGCGATTCGGGATTCATGAAAATTTCGTTGTAACGTGAAGGAGAATGTTCGCCATAATCGGTTTCTAGTTTCCAAAGGAAAAGAGATGTTTCTCTCTGCTATAACTCCCATACTCTCATTTAGATCAAGGTTGCTGGTCTTCTTCTGTTATATTTTTTAATATATATGATAAGAATTAATTAGGCTATATAAGTATCTGGAGAGTTGTTAATAACAAGGCATTTTCATTTTTTTGTTCAAGCTGGATGTAGTACTAATATTGAAAAGACTGATTAGATCATTCTCCTAGAGGGACTATATTAGCCTGTTTTCCACTTCATTTTCCACCCTCCATTCAACTTATACAGGGTGATCGAAAAGTCGCGCAACCCAAAATAATAACAGTCTTAGAAAGCTGTAATGTGTTATTGATTTTTCTTTCAAAGTTTATGATGCAAGTTACAATTACAACTTACCTACCTACAAGTTCACAACAAGTGCTGGAAATGTCCACCGTGATTTGCAATGCATGCATCAACGCGTTTCCTTACGTTGCACGCAACCTTTTTGAGTGTAGCAGTAGCAATATTTGATATACAGTCTTCAATGTTTCTTCTAAGTTCATCTAGTGTATGCGGGTTGTTTTTGTACACATTACCTTTCAAATAGCCCCACAAATAGAAATCAGGAGGAGTCAGATCTGGTGAACGAGGAGGCCACAAACCACGAGAAAAGGAGAACCGTTTCTCCTTATCTGGCTCTTGGAGCTGATGCGTTTCGTTAATACGGTCGGGATGAAATTTTAATAATTTAGTGGCTTTATGAACACTTCCATAAGACAGTCCAGTCTGGGTAGAAAGTTTTCGAAGAGACTCTTTTGGAGAACGAATGGAGAACGTTTCACTTATCGTCTGTAGTCTGTCGTCAGTCAAAACACTTGGTCGGCCGGTACGATTACGGTCATTCACGCTACCTGTATCCCGAAAACGATGAAACAAACGACATATGGTCGATTTGTTTGGTACTTTAGCATCTGGAAAGGCATTGGAGAAATGTTCTTGACACTTTGCGTAGGATTTCGATTCACAGTAACTCAAAACGATAGAAACACGTTGTTCTTGCGTAAAATACATTGCGACTTGAACTGAACAAACAAACTGATTTCTGGCTAATTGTCGCCCGATGGCGTGATCTGGCAGTGCTGCCACCTGCTGTACTACTGGACGAAAAATTGCCATATGCAAATCATACTTTACAAATTTACCTGTCATTCCTACACGGCTTCAAACATTGGGTTGCGCGACTTTTCGATCACCCGGTACAACAATCCCTGTTTTTCCACAGTATCCACTCTCAATTCTTGAGTTCCTAATTCATATATTAAGGAATCCTTCTGATTAACTAGTAAGGGCCAATCAGAACCAATTTTTATTTCAAACTTGGGTTTTACCACTCACTAGAAACTTTTTTGTCAGAAAGTTCGATGTCCAAACAGCTGACCATTTGATTCAATGATGCTAACATTGAACCTGAGTTTAAACTAAACTGTCGTTGGAGAAACCGGCCCTAAGAATTTCTCATAGAAGTAATTGGAGTGCCCAATATTATCTTACTTTTGAAGATATTAAAGATTTATGAAGACATCATTATGATAATACTCAATTATGAGTCATGATTAAATAAGCGAAGGTGTCATTGTTGTAGATGTCAATAACCTGATTATGAGGAATATCATATTTATAATTAGAATAAGAGATAACTTCGTGCTATACAGTACTTACACTATTTTGAGTCGCGGACGCGTTTCGAACAATGATGTTCATCCTCGGCGCTTTGGGCTACGACTGACTACCTTAAAAACATTGTAAGGCTATGGAAGGTATTGGGATGTGGTGGGAGTGGGGGGAGAAGAGGGAGAAGTTTGGGTGGGGGAGGTGTTTACAGGAATATCGGTGATGATGTTGAATAGGGTGTGTGATTTGAAATTGAGTTGATCATTGAGTATGAGATGAGGATGATTGATGGAATTTTGTATATTTGAAATTGTTCTCATGTAGTTAATTTCCTGCTTTTGGGGTGATATGGAGGATCTGAGATTGGTGTTGATGTCTGTGAAGGAATGATTTGATGAGATCAGATGTTCAGCAAAGTTAGACTTGGTAGAATAGTGCTGGTGGATTGATTTTATGTGTTCATTAAATCTTATTTTAAATGAACGTCCTGTCATGCCAATATAGAAATGGTCACAGTCATTGCATAGGAGTTTGTAGGTGCCGGGAGGTCATGAATGTTTGGGGTGGGGGGGTTATTTGTGGTGTGTTTTTTCAGGCTGTTTATGGTTTTGAAAGCTACTTTGTAGTTAAGTTTACGGAAGTTGTTTGCAATTTTTTGGGTAGTCTGATTAATGTAGGTAAGGGTGATATATTTTGATGTGAGAGGTGAAGGTTGTGAAGGGTTTCTGATTCTATTGGTGATTTTTTGAATTTTTCTGTCGACCAGGGAAGGGTTGTAACCGTTTCTTGTGGCTATGTGTTTGATTATTTGGAGTTCAATATGGTAGTCAGAGGGGTTCATGGGGATGTTTAGTAGTCTATGGATCAGGAAGTTGAGGGCAGCATGTTTATGTTGGGTGGGGTGGTCTGAGGTGTTGTGGATGATCATGTCAGTTGATGTAGGTTTCCTGTATATTTTAAAGGTGTGTTGCTGATTGGTCTTAGTGATTGTGAGATCAAGGAAGTTGATTGATGAATTATTTTCAGTCTCTAGGGTGAATGTCAGGTTAGGATGTATTTTATTTATGTGGTGGAGGAGTGTGTGGACTTGTCTATTGTTACCAGCATATAGGACAAGGATGTCATCAACATATCTATGCCAGTAAATGATTTTTCTGGAGAGTATACTGTCATTTAGTATGTGTTTTTGCACTATATGAATGAATATTTCGGCTAAAAGTGGTGAGAGGGGTGATCCCATGGCGACGCCTGTGGTTTGGGTATAGTATTTCTGATTGTGGGTGAGAGTCATTATTTCGTGGATATGGTTTGGGTCAGTGTTATTTTCAATGAGCAAAATATATAATATATAATATATAATATATAATATATAATATATAATATATAATATATAATATATAATATATAATATATAATATATAATATATAATATATAATATATAATATATAATATATAATATATAATATATAATATATAATATATAATATATAATATATAATATATAATATATAATATATAATATATAATATATAATATATAATATATAATATTTAATATATAATATATAATACAAGCTGTCCCGGCGAACTTCGTATCGCACTCTTCCCCCCCAAATGTCCCCCCTCTTCTCCCCACACATGTCCCCCTTTCATTTCCCCCCCAAAAAATGTCACCCAAACATATCCCTCTTCCCACCAATTATTTTTTTTTAATTTCTTCTATTTTGTATTTTTTTTTTCATTTTTTTTTATTCATTTCCGTTTATTCTTCAATTTTATTATTTGAAACGATAGAACATGTATTATACGAACGATAACTCATTCTTAATTGATGATTCTAGCGTAAAAAATAATTAGAGCAGAGAACCTAGTGCAAAAAAAATGGTTCGGGGCGGGGATCGAACTCCCAAACTCTAGGTCGCTAGGCCGAAACGCTGTCCACTGAGCCACGGAAGCTTGAGATAACATTGCTAATTATTCTGGTCTTGAATCACGATCATCTTTCCGTTCTTCGGTAGCCGGCAATTTCAAAACGTACTTCTGTGAAATGTTTGATAGGTTAGGTCATTAATGTACTAATTATTTATTAATTATAAAGGGATTTTCTTATATTTTAATACATATTATGTTAACCAGTGCTGTAACAATTCAAACTAATCCAAAATCATCTAAATCGGTTCAGCCGTTCTCGAGTTATAAGCGAGCGTACAGACACCAACTCTCTTTATTAATAGATATAATATATAATATATAATATATAATATATAATATATAATATATAATGTATAATATATAATATATAATATATAATATATAATATATAATATATAATATATAATATATAATATATAATATAATATATAATATATAATATATAATATATAATATATAATATATAATATATAATATATAATATATAATATATAATATATAATATATAATATATAATATATAATATATAATATATAATATACAGGGTGGTGCAGAGGAAACGCATGTTTTCAATATTGAATTACTGGGACACAATGGGTTGAAAATAAAAAAGTATTAAATGATAGGGTTTTTAATGCAGTTTTTGAAATTACATACCATATTTAGGTTCGGAAAATAATGTCTTTGAGATGACGTCCTTCTTGCTGCATACAAATTTGGATCCTCTTCTGAAAATTACGGACTGAATTCTCCAACATTTCATTTGGCACAGCTTCAATTTACTGACGAATGGAATTCTTAAGGTCATTGAGTGTGCGAGGCTTGTTGATGTACACTCTTGATTTCAAATATCCCCACAAAAAGAAGTCACATATTGACAGGTCGGGTGAGCGAGGGGGCCAGTGAACATCACCAAATCTGGAAATCACATGTCCTGGGAACATTTGTCGAACCACTTCCATGGATGCTCTCGCCGTGTGGGCCGTGGCACCATCCTGCTGAAACCAAACGTCTCTCATGTTCACTTGACGCCTTTCAAGTTCTGGACGACGGAAGTTGTTTAACATTTCCACGTAGCGAGCTGATGTAACAGTAACTGCAATTCCTTCCTCTTCAAAAAAATAGGGCCCAACAATCCCCAACTTTGAAATGCAGCACCAAACTGTTACCTTTAAACTGTGCAGAGGTCTTTGGTGTAATTCTTGTGGGTTCTCCGATGCCCAATACCGACAGTTTTGAACATTGACGTAACCGTCAAGATGAAAATGTGCCTCATCACTAATGAAGACTGTAGCATTGGGATCTTCCATGAACATTTCATCCATTATGCGACAAAACTCTCTGCGCTGTACAAAATCCCTTTCATTAAGCTGCTGTACGATCATTATTTTGTACGGATGGAACTTGAGATCATCATGTAGGATGCAGTGAAGCGAACGACGTGACATACCCAGCGCCCATAGACTACAGCATGTCGTCTAGTCGATCGTCTAGGACTAGTAACAACTGCCGTTCTGACTCTGTCAACATTTTCCAGAGTACGAACTGAACGGGGAAGACCAGGTAGTTTTTTTTCATCACAGAACCCGTACTTCTGAACGCTGCAACCCATCGGAGTACGGTATTTCGATCAGGCACTGCACCTCGACGTCCAACTCTAAAATATTGACGGAAAAGACGTTGCACTGTCACTACAGAGTCATTGTTTCTAAAAAACTGTTCCACAACGAACACACGATGTTGTACGCTCCAACGCTCCATAGCAACTGAAACGGCATTGTTGTAGCCGTCTGCCAACATTTGTTCAAGGTCAATGCCCCCTCCCGTTGCCGCGTACTAGCAGTTCGAAAAACATGCGTTTCCTCTGCACCACCTTGTATAATATATAATAATATATAATATTATATAATATATAATATAATATAGAGCAAAAACACATACTAAATGACAGTATACTCTCCAGAAAAATCATTTACTGGCATAGATATGTTGATGACATCCTTGTCCTATATGCTGGTAACAATAGACAAGTCCACACACTCCTCCACCACATAAATAAAATACATCCTAACCTGACATTCACCCTAGAGACTGAAAATAATTCATCAATCAACTTCCTTGATCTCACAATCACTAAGACCAATCAGCAACACACCTTTAAAATATACAGAAAACCTACATCAACTGACATGATCATCCACAACACCTCAAACCACCCCACCCAACATAAACATGCTGCCCTCAACTTCCTGATCCATAGACTACTAAACATCCCCATGAACCCCTCTGACTACCATATTGAACTCCAAATAATCAAACACATAGCCACAAGAAACGGTTACAACCCTTCCCTGGTCGACAGAAAAATTCAAAAAATCACCAATAAAATCAGAAACCCTTCACAACCTTCACCTCTCACATCAAAATATATCACCCTTACCTACATTAATCAGACTACCCAAAAAATTGCAAACAACTTCCGTAAACTTAACTACAAAGTAGCTTTCAAAACCATAAACAGCCTGAAAAAACACACCACAAATAACCCCCCCACCCCAAACATTCATGACCTCCCCGGCACCTACAAACTCCTATGCAATGACTGTGACCATTTCTATATTGGCATGACAGGACGTTCATTTAAAATAAGATTTAATGAACACATAAAATCAATCCACCAGCACTATTCTACCAAATCTAACTTTGCTGAACATCTGATCTCATCAAATCATTCCTTCACAGACATCAACACCAATCTCCAGATCCTCCATATCACCCCCAAAAGCAGGAAATTAAATACATTAGAACAATTTGAAATATACAAAAATTCCATCAATCATCCTCATCTCATACTCAATGATCAACTCAATTTCAAATCACACACCCTATTCAACATCATCACCGATATTCCTGTAAACACCTCCCCCACCCAAACTTCTCCCTCTTCTCCCCCCACTCCCACCACATCCCAATACCTTCCATAGCCTTACAATGTTTTTAAGGTAGTCAGTCGTAGCCCAAAGCGCCGAGGATGAACATCATTGTTCGAAACGCGTCCGCGACTCCAAATAGTGTAAGTACTGTATAGCACGAAGTTATCTCTTATTCTAATTATCTCTGCAGTACACGAAGTATGGATATACACAACAACCATATTTATGTTAGGAATATGAAGACTCCATAATTATGATCATGGTAATAATGCTCAATTATGAGCCAAAGTATGGTCATGATGCTCAATTTATCGAATAAGCGAAGGTGTCATTGTTGTAGATGTCAGTAACCGGATTATAAAAAATAGCATATTTTATGTTGACCCAACTACATTGAATGACACAGAGTGACCAGCACATTTCGTGTTTTTGTGATGTGTTAGTGTTTTATGAACTTTTAGAATTTCATGTATCAAAAAGAACCTTTTTCAAAATTAGTGAACATTTTGCAAAGTGGAATAGAACTTCAACCTAATGGAATTAGGTTATAAACGGCGAGGTGGCACTACCTTCAGGTCTCCCCACCAACCAAAGCCATGCGCTAGATAGATAGCTCCGGTTGTTACAATTTCACCTCCTATTTCAACTAAAATCCATGATTAATTGATTAAACTGTCACCGTAATGACATAAAAATAAAAAAAATCTTTCTCTCTTCCACTGTTCCAATAAATATGGTTCGGTTCTCAATGAAAAAAAAAACAAGTATCGTAATACATAATCTGAATGATTTCATCTCACCGCCATCATCATACTACTGGATATTTTTAAAAGACTAGCAGATGAAATAACCTTATATTAAAAATGACGTTTTCTACTTCATCTCTTCCCCTCTACGCTGATTATGATAACAGATTAGCCTATTGAAATCACATGAATGGAGTGGTACTTTTTCCTGTGGAATATGTTCAGGAAATATCAGTGTGAATGGAAAGTCTTTTTGAAGGTAGCGTACCTGCCTTTTCGCTGCCGAGAAAAGTGTCAACGTGTTTAAATGGTTGTAAAAGGAGAAAATGGGCTCCATGTTGATAATGGAGACAGGACATATCGATTCGAAGAACGGTTTAACACCGTCGTTATCAGAGAAAATGTCGCCATTGAAATGTATCTCCAGGGAATACTAATGATACATTTATTCGTTACACGCATTGAAAAGCAGCTCACTCGACTCCATACTGAATGGCATCAAGCGAATTGAAGTTAGTAGTGTTGGAACCACTAAAGAACTTGAACAAGGCTTTCATAGAGGAAGCCAACGACCCCGAAATGAGCCGCTCTCGAAACCAGACTATGGAACCGCAACCTTCGTGAAAATACCCTCGTAACGCTTGATACCGATCAAATAATGTAGGCGTCCTTTCACTCAGATATGAAAATTCTCAAACTACCAGATATTGCTTTGCGTCGAGATTATTTTGCTGACTTGTCTTCTGTATGACAATAATAGAGCTTCAACATCATGACGTTTGGAGTTTTTTCTACACTCCACTCGGAATTCTACAGAATTAAATCGAGTTTTTCCTGCTCTTATAGAAAATATGAAATTGTCTCTAGTACTCAGGAGTATTCTATGAAGCAGCATAACCATTTGAAACCGACTTTAGTTGATGATTTGTTTCTTGATGATTGAAGTGGGGTTTCAACTGTTGAGGCAAGAGGTATATTCATTTTATCAGAGTTCTCATTTCTTGTCGACTTTTTGAAGCTGAAGCTCAGCTATCCATTTCCTATGTGACCTTTTTCAACCGCTATTTATTTTTTCCCTAATGTTCTTTATGATATAATAACTTTTTCTAGAGTAGATTTTGATTATTCTTCTTCATTCATCAGGGTATGGTTTTGCGATTTGGACTAGAATTACTCAAGTATAACAATCCAAACTTGAATAACGACTTATTGCAATTAATTTTCTAGAAGTATTTTTTAATGATTTTTATTCATTTTTCCATTGATAATATAATATAATTCAAATTAATTCATCTGAATGAGGAAGGTCGACTTCTGATCATCTCATATTGTTGATGGAGTTATTTGGTGGAATAGATTTAACTGATTTGATAATAGACTTTTTAAAAAATTTTCAACATCAATTTATAGATATAACCTTTATTGATTGTTGATTGCAAGCTCCAAAAAACTATCTAAATGATTGAGAAGTAAATGAAATGCATAAAATTTCCAATTTAAGATATCTTGTATAGTAGAAGCTCAAATATTCGAGAATATGCATATTTTTGTACGTTAGTCCTTATTGGTATAAAAAACACTTTCCAATAGCCTATTTGAAATCACCTAATATTTTGTCGATTCATGCAAGTCATTTTATTACATCGTTTCAAAGTTGTATAGAATGTTTGTTGACACTTCGACAATGGTATCGATGTTTCCAAAGTTGGAATGGCTAACAAATCTCTGTTGAATTAGAAGAGATAGTTTGAAATACCTAGCTTGAAAACTGTACCGTAAAAAGTTGCAGTTTGTTAGGACGAAATAACCAGCGATATAACTTTGACTCCGAATCGAGTGACAAACTACAGTCCATTTACTTTGTAATATATGACTCCAACTTCTAACGGATGAAAGGCTGCCCTGAACATGTGAGTTGTTCAGAACGTTTGTTGAGCAACCTGCTTGTAACTGGAGCTCAAACTTACTGCCTCAATCCTTCCAGATCACTTAACACAGATGGAGTCACTTCACAAAGAATCCCATTCATTTCCCAAAATAGCTCCAATGAAAGATGATACTTTTCTGAACTACTTTGTCTACCTCACTTTTGTATTTGAATATAGCACAAATTTGTATATAGAAAATAGCACACGCAATCAAAGAGATAGGATAAGTTACTCTCAAATGTGAGCTTCTGCAATTGGTAGTTTGTTGTCAGATTGTTTACAATAATTGAGAACGTTGTAAGCAAAATCAATCTGATACTATGATAACATTCAAAAGCATAAGAAACATTCAAAAGAACACGTGAGAGGAAATAATTTTTCTTTTCTTTCCCTTTTTCTTCTTCTTCTTCTTCTCCCTCTTTTCCATCTACTTCTCCTTCTTCTTCTCGTTCTAAATCTTTTCATCCTTCTCCTTCTCGTTGTCCTCTTTCTCGCTCTCACTTTATGTTTCTCTTTTTCTCTCTGTACGAATGCCCTTAAGGTGAGTTTTCGTTACTGCGACCGAGTGCCGCAGCGGAGCCCGACCCAGCGTTGCCAGATGCAACTGATAAAAAATCCCAACTATTTATAGTGGGGTTTTTCATCAATTTCAGTAACTAAAACCCACCTTTACTTGTGCAATGAACAATAAAAAATGGATTCAAAATAAGTATGAAGTTTTGTTTGAACAATGAAAAATAAATTTTTGTTTTAAAACAGCTGATCATCAAATCATAAGTTGAAATGTAAAACTTTTCGGCTCACCTATCCCTATGGTAAAGCAATGGCAAAAATTGAAAATTTGATCGCTCATTTCTCATCTCTACGATAACTTTTTTCAAAATGTAAGACCTTAACAAAAATCTACTCAATGAGATTTTTCAAATGAGATGTGAACGAACAAAATCTGTCAAGAAACCAAGGAGGTCACAAGAAACAATGTTCCCCTATTAATAATATGGATATATATATGTTTTGTTTCTGCTTTTTCTCCCTCATTCATCTAGATTTAAATTTATTTATTTATTTAGCGTATGGCTTTTGTCGGTGGACGGTGGGGAGACCCGAAGGTTGTTCCACCTCGCCGATTTTAATATATTTTAGTATCAAAATAAGTCTCATCAAGTGTATTACTGAATAACTATGACAGTGGATGAAAAGCAAGCACTGCGATTCCTGTTTCCCAATCAAGATTCCCACAATCGAACTGATGTCCCTTGCAGTATAATTATATTTGAGCAATCAAGCCATGGCTGGTCGATTCAGAAGCGAATTGTAAATCTAATGAATAGAATGAGTCATCACTGGACCAGCGCTGGCAGTGATGGATGAGCACAAGAGTGGACAACTGAAGAGGCACGACAAATCACACAGCGGTTAATCGTAAATCAACAGGCATCCGACAAACGAAGTTTGTGTTTATTGTCGCTCTCACACTGTGCAGGGTTCGTGTTCCAATCTGTTGAAATTCTCTCAGACAACCACTGACGAGTATCTCAAAGTTGTAACTGGACACTCGATAGGCCCAACATTCGATTAGGAACGATGCTTTGTGACAGACATGTGCTGTACTGAAGCCATTAGAATAACAATCGAAACATTTTCTTCTGTGCATTGAATGAGGCTAACCATTCGGGTGTAATTGATCAAGTGTGATCTGCTTGGAGTTGGTGTTTTTCATGTTTATATTGGAAGGTGCATTACGATAGATGGACTATTTTTTTATAGAAGCTCTATTTATAGGTATTCTATTTATATTAGATTCATATTAGGTCTATTTATAATAGCTCTATTTATATAAGGTATTCTCTAGAATTAGCAAAAAATCATTATAACAGTAACAGAAAAAAAATCAAGTAAACCCTGAACCAATATTAAAAAACAACCAATAAAAAAACATGTCCTACAGCTATGAAAATATTATTCATGTCTCTGTTTATTTTGTCTCTCTAATATTATAATGTCTCTCTAATCTTGAACTTTCAACTCTGAAATTCCCGTACGGTAGGCCTATTCTAATCTTCCAAACGGTTCTTGATCATTGTACTCATCATTCATGTACTTGAAAAATTCAATGTCAATGGATGAATATTATGATTCAATCACACCGAAGTCTCAAATAATTCCAAATCAACTGGAAGTAGTCTATTGCTCACGGTTTATCATTTTAAAGTAACGTAGAAGGAGATACAACGTAACAAATTAATAAGTTAATGGATTGACCTGATAACACAACTTTCGTCCTGCTGAATGATAAATTCACTCTAATTGCAACTGATTCATGGAAGAAACGTCTTCAATAATTGAGTCGCAAGTGAAATAATATATCATTAAGTTTCAGGATATCAGATTAGGAAGAAATTATTGCTAATTAGTCATCTAAGACTAAATTGCAGTATTAGGAGAAGAACGTTTTTAGATTCATACATTGTGTACTACACATATAAAAATGAGCTTCTATACAAAATGAAAACACTTTGATGTTGACAAATATAACTGGAGTACACTGAAGGTGGCACAAAGTTGCTGAAGCATGTTTGTTGATTTCCTTAATATATCCAGTGATATTTGACAATATTTAAGTGTTTTCATTATGTTTAAATATCACATCTCACCAGACACTGTGTTAAAAGCATCTATACCTACAGTTTATGAGATTCTCACACAGTAAATTCCAATTTGGAACTTTCAATACTGCAATCCGCATTTGCTCCATTTCTGATGGTGGATCAGTGCAGTTACTATTGAGGCGTTATTGCCGTTGAAATATGACGCCCAATCATATCGTTCTGGCTGCATTCCAAGAGGAGCACTACCACCAGTCCTGCTAGAGCATACACTGCTCTGGGTTCCGTGCTAGATCAATAGCTAGACTTTTTCTTACCATCTTTATATTTCTTATAGGAGTCTGGAGCGACCGGAAATGCACTACGGAAGTATTGATTACGGATTAGGTAGGGGAACAAAATTCTCATTTTCAAACGAATCTTTTTTACTTGATTGAGTGTATTTATAATGATGATTATACATGAGGGCTGGCCAGAAGGAGAAAGCAGATTGCTCTGGGACCTTTGTTGCCTATGAATAGAATGGACTACAATTCTACAACATAAGCTGAACATGAATTCTATGAATTACCTTGATGAAACACAATTGGGTGTTCTGCTGTTGATTTAAATTCGAATTATATTGCGCTGATTGCACAGATCACTGAAATTTGAGACCACATGAATACCCCACAAATTTTCTGAGGTCATAAGGCTCACTCTTACTAAGATCATGAGACGGTTAGTTGATTCCCTGTGATCGATCAACATCAATTTCGAAGTTGAAAAATCATTCTAGCTGATAATTTAAATGTGGAATAAGATGAAATGATGACATTAAAATCAATATAATGGAAATATCAGTGGTTATGAAAATCAACCATACATTTTCATGTATGGACACACACCATTGTGTGTTGATTCAGGTTCAGCGTGTAGTAAAAAACGTTTTCCAGTTTCCTAAAAACAAATTCAATCTAGATTGGTTGCTGTAATTATATTTCACATTACAGCACTTTTAAAATACATGCTGCGTTTGACAGCAATTGTTATGTGTGATTGATGTGTGAGATAAGTCCTAAAACGCACTCATGATCAATTTAACATCTTCATTCAGAATTTAAAAAAAAACCCTAACAGGATTCCACTTCGAATGAACATCAATTATATCATATTGAAAAGTCTCGAAGTTGTAATAACCATAAATTCATTAAAATATTGATTCATCGGTTTTGGTTGTTACACCATTATCGATCTTTGGTGAACTGTTTATAAGTGTCACAACTGAAAACGGTATTTTGGTATTCAAATAAATTTATGATTATCCTAACTACAATAGCCTTTAATCCAATATGTAGTATAACAACTATCATAATATCACCTCCACTAGTTCAAAAAAATTGAATTATCTCCCACTATACTTCTATACTTTAACTGCAATTTGTAGTAGTTACGTTGAATGAATTTAGATCAATTTTGAATGAATGAATTTTAGATAAATGTACCTCTTCCTCCATAATTATCATCTAGTATTTCACCTAGAAACAAAACCTGCAATAAGATTTCCAGTTTCAGCAACAGTCAATTTCAAATTAATCAAAAAGAGAGGGTAATCCACTATTGAGAAATTTATTTGATGACTCAGGCTATGAATAAAGATGAAGAGCTCCCAGGTTACGCGAAATTCACTATTCCCGACCACGTAGTTTATTTCAAAGGGTTTCTGTTCTCTAGTACACATTGCAATTTTTTATCGTTTTTCTTTGCTTAGATATAGTTCATTCTCTATTCCGACTGTGTGGTGAAGGGGGCTGCAATTATAATCAGGGTTTTGGGTCCTGGTCACTTGTACTCATTATGTTTCATTCGTTGATTAGATAGTTCATTCCTCATTCCGATTGAATATTCAAGGAAGCTGCAATTATATGATTTTCTAATGCACAGTGAATAACAGTCTTCTGAAGTATCTAAATGTTGTATTACCCGAACTCTACACCATTCTTGCAATTCTTCCTGTTTTTTTTTCCATCAGGGAGAACTATATTCTACTTCAATGTTCAATTCCTTCTTAATGGAAATAGATAAGTGAATGAATAGAATGGAGTATTATCTCTTTTCCGCCACAATTTCCATTTCCATTCGAAAATACAAAAATGGAGAAGAATGGATTGATGAGCTAGCGATATGGAAGAATTGTTCCATTCAATTCATTTAATCAATTTATTGGAGTCTGTGAGTGAATTTCGGGGAGTGACAATGCGTAAGCCTGAGCGAAGCTTTTCAGCGTTTCACGAGAGCACTGTGAAGAGTGTACGTAATGCTTGTCTTTCCATTTGGCAAGATTCATATGCACAGCTTTACTAAAGAGAGAATTCGGTGCTTTTGAACGGAATAACTCACTGCTGGAAAATGGCGGCGCCTGTACAAGCCACCTGTTTTCTTACTCCACTGAGCAAACGCATAAGAGAGCAATAAATTCTTCATGAGACGGCAGTCAAACGTGAAGAACGCTGTGTTGAATGTGAACCTTCATCCTCCACGCTATAATCTCGTTCAATTCGCATACTGTATTCCACTAACACAGTTATCAACGGGGAGGAAACAGTTTGCTGAATTGATAATGTGGTCGACGTGGGTTGATCTATCAATAGAATGTTCTCCACATCTCAAGTTACACACTTTCACTTTTCAACTCAAACTGATTTATTGAGTGACTTTTAGATGAATTCATTTTATTCTGGTTGACAAAAGAAAATTATCATACAAAGGGTTAATGGAAATTCATCCGAATTCATTGCTGCAATATTTTATTGATAGTATAGTGTTTAGGGTGGAACTAATTCCCACAAAAACAAAGTTTGATTTCTTTAATTCCTTGATTGTTGCTATCGAGTATTGATCAATCTCACTGTCAGCTGAAAAGATGTAAAACACGCTTATTTTCAGGAAAGTCATTCATTCACACACAATTCAAATGGCTCAATGATTTCAAAAATTAACTCTCCAATTTTATTCATTTATTTAGCGTATGGCTGGATTCAGTCTAATAGGCCAGAGTGGTCCCCAGAATTCGGACATAGGTCATGGGCGAAGTGCTGCAGAACTCTACGATTGGGGATTTATTAAGGCGTATAGCTTAGTGGCGAAGCGTGGTATGCTTTTTCGGTTATCTAGTAAATATACCCGGTGATGACCGAATAAGCATACCACGCTTCGCCACGGGTATAGCTAGTTGCAGGATATTAATCCTTTGTCAATTTATCAAAACAGCAAAATGATATAAAACATACAATATTAGGTAAACTACTAATTAACTCAATCCTTGATTGTCAGATTAGAGTCGGGTATCTAAATTTCTTACGCACTCTCTTGCCCCGTCAGTCAGTATAATGAAATCTTTGACATCTCCATATCTCCATGATAAGCTCTTCCTTCGCAGTGTCTCACTATGGCCTCACTGTCTGCCGGGTTTCTCCACAGTCACAACCTGGTTTATCAATAAATACCTAGTTGTTGAGTGCGGCAGCACTTCGCCCATGACCTGTCCGAATTATGTTCAGTGTGGACCACTCCGGCCTACTAAGACTGAATCCAGCCACACTCTCACCCTCTGGATAGTACATGCACACACTGAGGGGGGCATTCTCAAGCCATTCTTCCCTTCATTTTCCAATAGTGGAGAATCTTCCATTTTGAAGCTCCTTGGCCATTATCATGGTGAAAAATGCCTCGAAAATCCTGATGGAATTTACTATGAAATACAGCTTAACTGATCATATAACTCAAAATTCCGCAAAAATCTGCAAGTGAGTTATTATAATTATGTGATCTGATCATTTCATTTATATTTTGGACGATCACAATAATCTATTTCGGACAGTGATTCGTTTATCAGTGGAAATAGGTATTAGAGTCCTGTCATATGGATGTCAAATCATATAAGCGATCACGTATACTTTCTCATTATCAATTACCTCACACTATCTTTCAAAATAATATGTCATTTGAAAGCGGAAGTCTGATGAATATTCTCAAAAACTGTTATTCATACTAATTTATCTCACATTAAATTAATTAATGCTCAACAGCATAACGTTTTTCAACTGGATCAAATTCGTTTTGACTCGGATTGTATAACGAAATGCAATTGATATATTACTCAAAATATAACAGAACAAATATTCAAAGTACTTGACTGTCAATAAAATCATCATAGTATCGTTCGAGTGAAATGGGAAAATGATGAAATATATATCACAAGTGAAATTGTATAGCAGCTCATGTACTGCAGTTGGAAAATATTGGAGCCACACTACGAAACAGTATTCTAGAAGACAGTGTTTTATCACTTTTGTCCCATTCCATAGAGACCACCTATCCACTGAGCAATTTCTTCTGGCTGACTCTTCCCATTTCCAAGTCATTTTAAAGAAGGGTCAGCAAGCACTTGCTTAGAAAATGTAAGTGACCGCGCAGATGGAACTCCACCATGAAATACTCTGTTCACTCTTATACACTCTGGCCATCTTCCTGCCAACGTGGTAAATGCCAGGGCAATAACAGTAAATCTAGAGGCACAATGTTTTCAATCTCCATCCACCTGCCGGGCCGCTATTTATCTTCACCCTTCATCTGTGGCTCTATTGAACAATTTTCATTTTCCGGACTACGGCTGCTTCAAGAAACTATTGGAGTATTCATCATCTCCTCGATTATCATCGACAATCTACGTATTATAGACTCTGATTTCTTCGAAAGCAATGACTACAAAAAAATAACCAATCATTCAGACAAAAAAACCTGAAATTTGTAATAATTATTAATAAGAAGATATAATCAATAGGTCACCTGAAATTTGTGATAATTATTAATTAATAGATAATTAATCAATTGATCATTTTCAATTCAAATAATACTGAAGATTTTTCAATCTACTGTCATATTGGTGTCTGATATGATTTATATTGGTACAAAAAAATATATATTTTATATAAAACAACATCATACATCCTCAACTCTGGATAGAGTGTATCCAACGACCGCTAATAGCATCATCCACATCTTTTCTTATGTCTATAATTCAAATATGTAAGTTGTATTAAATTTTTGATTTTCAAGTAGGTATAGTAGGTAGGTATTTAATATTTCGTCAAATATAAAATATCATAGTATTTGCTTAATATCTTTTTTTAATGTCTCATCACTTGAATACTTGCCATTGAATGTATCAATGACATGTTACAGTAACAATAACCTAATATAGTTTGCATCTTTCTCGAAAAATATAATTATAATTATAACGAAGTTAATTTTAAAACACATTTCAAGAGATTCTATGATCTAGATTATATATTTGAGTTTTATGTCGTGTTTACTTTGCAAAGACACTCGTTTATCCTTCTCAGGACCCTACACTCCTAATAATTATAAAATTTTGTTTGTTTCAGGTGTTTCCAAGATACGCTTCTCGGAAGTGAGAGGAGTCAATAGCCAGAAACCTCAGAAGTGACTGCATTTTTTCTTTTTTGTGTGAAAAAGTAGTTGAAATATTTTTTTTAGATTCTGGATAAGTTCGAAATCTCGTGAACTACATTAACTATAAGAATTGAAATGCTACACTCCCAGCCTCAATCATAGTTTTTTGAGCACTTCTTACTTTGACAAAACAAGTTGATTCAGTACAAGTTGTATAGTGTAGATAATGATAGTGATAACTTATGAATATTCAATCTGTTCCATATATGAGCGCAATCCGTTATAAATAGTGGAAGAAGTTTAAATAATAAAACAAAAATGGAATAATTGTAATCAAACTGCATAATAGAGGGTGTTTGACAAGTTGAAACATAAAGCTCGTGTAGTAGAAGAGGTTTCAATGACAAACGAAGTTAGCATGAAAACAAGGTTTAAATGATAGTCGAGTAAAATAATGTTCGTATGATATCAAGTTTGATTAATAGAAAGAGTTCGTATAGTGAATGGAGTTCAAATGATAAACGAATACTGGTGTTTCATTCTGATTTGATTCAAGATGGTGCGCTATGATTTGTCGATACGGCTCTGCAGGGAAGGATTAGATAAACATTTATTTGAAGTGAGCAGATGCTACTCTTTCCCGCTGCCATTCTGGTGAGCTTTTTCGGGAGTGTTTGGACAGCTAGTCGATGCCGTGATGTGATGGGTTCTTGTTCTTGGAAGGATGCAGACATGGGACGGGTTCAGGGCGCTGATGTTTCCTCGCTTAGGTCTCTTCGCGGCCACTTTGCTGACTCTGCTGACCTGCCTTTCGGCGGGACCTCGCTACAGCTCTCGCATTGTGGATACAGAGGCCGGCGCCATACGAGGGGTGAGTTCCAACAATATACGCTCCATTGATATTTCTCTTGTTACTCTACATGAAAACATCATCTGCATTCAGAAATGTTTTTCATCACCCATCACTCCATTACAGTATTTTACCATGTTTCAATCATGTTTTTGTTCTTTTCGGCAATAATTTGATTATACTATATAGGCTAGCATAGGAATTGATAAGATAATATGAATAGAATTAATGGTGTTGTGAACTCCATGATAAAAGAAAAACACTATTATTGTTGTGGAATTTTCAACATAAAATTGTGTTTTCTTTCGAGATAATATGATGTAAAATAATGTAGTATACAATGAGATAATAAATTTGATAATAATTAGACAATTTTCTACATTTATGAAATAAGGCAGTGCTCCATATTTTAGTAATTAAGCTTTGGGATCAAAAAATAATTAACAATTCATTATTCTATTTGAATTATAGTGCCTCAGCTCCAGCTTCTAATTCTTAAAAACACACACACTTCATCTGTGGTGAGTGGTTCGTAGCCGAGGCGGCTAAGGCGTCAGACTGATTAAGTTATCAGCAGTCAGATAAAATCCATTGGGCCAGGGTTCGAGCCTGGTTGACGGAAGGATTTTTGACAAATACGGCCACCACTGTCTTTCGAGGAGACGTTGTTGTCGGTCCCTGACCTGCCTAAAAAGTAGTCGTCATATCTCATCATCATCACCCCACTCATTACCCACGCACAAGCCTAGAGCTCATGTGGGCATCATCCTCAGAAAAAAAAATCTATAGATCTCTATCATCCTTCCAATTCAATTCATCAATTCGTAATTTCCTATTTGACAAACAATTCGTTGTCGATTCTTAGTGGTGTACTATTTTCATAAGAAAAGTCTGTAATTATTGATTTTAACCAAAGTTGCTTTATAAGTACTTGAGCTTCATAAATGGTATTCACCTATTGGGAAAACCATCAATGTGTCCATGTAGATTACACCAATGTTATTTGTAACAAGAGGAGTGTTACCCTAGTGTTGTCCCTGATATAGAAGGCTACTGGAACATCCCAGACTTAGCTTTGAAGCTAATGAAGATTTACTAATAAGTTTTGGACTCACACATTCAGGGATCATTTAAAATGTAGTATCACTATAGTATCACTAGAGAAATCATTAATTTAGTGGTAATGATTCTGAAAGAGTGATAATATGTTGATATATGGAGAATACATGGACTTGATGATATAATTTGAAAATGTAGAGTTGCCACATTGGCTGCATGTTTGGTTGTTAGCAAACCGAGAAAGAGGCTAACAAGTTGATATGCCATAAGATTATTGCAAGGAGTTTATGGGAATCCTCCCAATTAAATAAGGACTCTCTGTGTACTGACAGTATCACCTGAGCTTCGTGGTTAGGTAGCAGGTAAACAAAGGATTAGAAACCTCTGAGAGTGGGGAAATTGTTGAGCTGCAAAGCATTGCACGAAGAGTTACGTTATAATGATTTCCCTTTAAGGTTTAGGCTAGGGCCACACGAGCGCACAAAGTGCGTCCGTTGCAACGTACTTTTTGACGTCTGTTGTAGAAATACATAGAAGTGAATTGGTGACAACACACGAAGATCTTTGTTGTCACCGATTTCTACAACGGACGTCAAAAAGTACGTTGCAACGGACGCACTTTGTGCGCTCGTGTGGCCCTAGCCTCAAACCCACTACACCGTATCATACTAGGACCGTTATAGGAACGGCGCATGCAAGAAATATTGTATTGATCACTAAAAGTATTGTTCACTTGACTGTATTACTGTCTGGCAATGCCCACTACACCGGACCGGCAGTGTGCATTGGCAGTCATGTTACGTGCCGATAACGTTCCTATAACGGTCCTGGTATGATGCGGTGTAGTAGGTTTAGACCTTAAATAACTCTCTTTCAGGTAAGTTATGAGAATACAGTTTTTAAAAGTTGATAGGTTGCAATGAAATTGGTTCTAAATTGTGAAGTGAAAATAGAGAATTATGAGTGAAGTTATATAGTGGAAATATCAAGAATTCAACTAAGCAAGAACTCAATAAGAATTATAACAAAAAAATAGAGTTATTTGAACCGTACAACATTGTTAATATCCCCCTTCTCCCAATCTTCCTCCACCTCCTCCTCCTCCTCTAATGTTCACTCTCTTCCTCTTTTTCTCCATCACTCCTCTTCTCTCTTATTCCCTTACTTTCTCTCTCCCCCTCTATTCCCTTCTCTTTCTCTCTCTTTTTTTACTCCCTTCCTTTTCACTCCCTTCCTTTCTCGTTCTTCCTTTCTCGTCCGTTCCTCTCTTTCTCTATTTCCCTCTCTTCCTCTCCACCCCTCACTACCACTCACTTCCTCTTTTCCTCTCCCTCCTCTTTTCCTCCCTCGTTCATCCTTTCTGTCTCTTCCTCCCTGTTTCTCTCTTATCTTTTCTACTCTGTCTTTGCTGCTCTCTTTTCCTCTTCCTCTCCTTCTTTTTTTTCTCTTTCACTCTCTCTACCTCAAACAGCTGTCACCCTATGTTTCTCCCTTATCCACACTCGTTCTCTCTTTTCCTCTCTCTAGGCACAAATTCCCTTACCACTGTAGTGCACAATGAAAAATACAATTTTAGTTTCAAAATAGCTAAAATGTAAAAATTTTCACCTCATCTATCCCTATGCTAAAGCAATGGCAAAAATTTATACTTTGATCGTTTCTCAATATCACGATGACTCTTCAAGAATGTGAGAGTTTATATGACATGCACTCAAAGAAATCTTTTAAATGAGACGTGAACGGAAAAAATCGTTCTAAGAAAATAATTCAGAAACTCCTGATTTGATTCATGATTCAATTTGGGATTTCCATTACATTTTTATGGAAATCATATTGTTATCGAAGACGATATTGAATTTCAAAAATCCCTGAATGTTTGTACAACTAACAGAAATAGATTTTCTTTTGGAAATATTCGTCTGTACTTTGAATCAACCACTCAGCGCCTTTTTCAATCAAAATACACAATACAGAACTGATACAGTATTCTCAATTAATGACTTACAATCTTGTTTGCTTCAGGACACAATATCAGCTAATAGTGTTTCAAATGCATGTTCCATCCACTAAAACATTTTGTGGCGGATATAGAGGAGAATGTTGATGTTCCATTTCTGATGGCTAACGTTTCAAATCAAATCCGGCTTGAATATCGCAGCCATTGGAGTGTGAAGAATTAGCTGTTTTGATGAGCTTCTGAATTCACTGCACTATTATGTGTTTACATGAATTTTCAATAGGGCCGTAATTACAACTGCCAAATAAACGGAACTGAGTTATGATTGCCTAATTATTACGCGACAATGGAATCGTTCAGCATTTCCCTTGTCAGTGTATTTCATTTTTTGCGATATGTGTAGCTCGCACAGTTTAATTGAATGGAAATACGATAAATTGAATTCAATGTCGACTAAACGTTTATTTCCGTGCATGATGTGACCGAATTTAAAATTCATTTTCCTACTTTCTACACTAAATCTTTTCACATTTTGATTTAAATTATCAATCTATATTTATTTAGTAGAATTTTAATCTTTTCAGTCGATATTCATGGTTAGTAGGATAAAAAGATCTGTTTCAGCGCACTTCAAGGTCATCAGTGACATCAAACCCCCTCGTCATCACCCCAATGACGTCATCCCCACCCAGCCACACCCCCCCCCCCAGAAAAAATAAAAGAAAAACACAAGAATGACCGCTGAAAAAGGACTTGAGAAAATATTATCTCCAATCTGGTCCTACATCCATGGTCCAAGGTTCAAGCTAGGTAGCATCCAGGGATCTTGAATCCATCCAGTGATTTAGCATCCCACCACATGGTTCCTTCCTTAACAGCATCCAGCAACAGTAGAGCTGGAATCAGATATCCTTTATGGTGTGTATTGGTTAGCATTTCTGCTTTCAAATACAAAGGCTCTTGGTTTAAATCCTATTGTAGCTCTGCAATCTCCTTGGCAATATCTTTAAAAAAAAATATTTTAATTTTGTTTTTATTGTTTAACTAAATTGATTTTTTTTTGTGTTGGGGCGTCATGGGTGGGATGACGTCATAGGGGTGATGATGACATAGGGGTGAAAAAAGAGGGGGGTGTGATGTCATGGCGGTGATAACGTCATTGTAGGTAGCGGGGAGGAGGGATGACATCACCGACGACCTTGAAACAGATCTTTTTATCCTACTGTGGTTGAGCAAACATTGTTCTATAATTCTTCAGAAACTTTTTTTTATATAGAATCAATTCAATACGATTGTAGTTGAAAATATATTCTGTATCACAACATGTACGTGGTTCAGAAGACTGTGGATGAAAAATTGTGTGCCGTACCAGTTCGAACGATTCAGCTATCCTCTCACGTCATTAGTGTGGCTGAATTTAGATCATCCCCGTCACGTGCAACGGGAAGTTTACTGCTTCCTGTAATTCGACAATACAGGATTTGAAATCTCATCAAGCTAATTCCTCTGATTCCGACTAGCGTAGTCGTAGTCATCATTAACAAGCACCTGTGTTTTGTTGTCTCACCACTGTTTAATGCAGAATGGATTCCCCCATGGGAAAAAACTCATAAGGGAGGAAAACCCACAATGGGGAAAAATCATGAAATTTATGATTGAATTGAGAATTTCGTGGAAAAAAATCATTTTCCAGGGCTACTTGGTTGGCAGGGAGAATTCCACTGATGCTAACAAATTCGATTGTGTACTAATGAAACCCATCAAACGATTTCTTTCTAAAAGATCTGCTTGCTACTCGTGCACCTGATATGCCTGTATGCACCTTTCTTAATCTTTTTTAACAAACATTGAACGTTTTTTGTGACATTTATGGTGAACATTTTTTCATTTCTATAAGATTCAAATTTGCTACCTTTGGCTCTCTATTCCACGATTAAAATCAATCAATTACAGTATTATGAGTCCGACCTCGATAATTTCATTGACAAACAGATTATTCCTTTCATGCTTCCAGATTATTATATTGAAAGAAAATAATATTGTTAACTTAATTGATTCACAGATTGATTTATGTCTAAGGTGTTTTTATGAATCCAATTCGATTCATTCTCATCCTACCACACTAATATTGATATTAATAACCTGATTATTTCGAATTAACAGCTAATCGAACATTTGCCTTATCATGTTCTTTATGAGCCTTAAGAAGCATGACGAACCAGTCGATTTTTCAATTACTCTTTCTTTACAGACTAACCTAGAATGTGAAGAACCGAGATTTCTATTGAATCTCATTGTTTAATGTTTAGTATACAGTATCTATAAAAAATATAGTATTGTTTAGTTGGGCACTCATCTAGTATTTACCAGCAGGTACAGCTTCATTCTTGGTGAATATTTGAAATGCTTTGACCATTATAAATAAAATTCAATTTCATCCCACAACAAATAATCTGAAAATCAGATCATACTCAATGGATAATTATTTGAAAGCTACATTCAAAGAGTGGAATAATTTTATCTAGAAACTTTGATAACGCGCAGAGACTTGTTTTAAAATATAAAATATAATAATAATAAAAAAAGAGTTTTGCTAGGACACGATAATTATGATGATGATCTAGAAACTATACAACTCCTACTACAGTATCTTTTCTCACTAGAAAAATCACTACAGTGATTCAACTTGAAAATTAACAAAAAAATTTTTGTAAAATTGTATAATATTGGAAGCTGATTTGAAAATTTGTCATAAGCATGAATCCAAGTCTCAATCTCTCATGATTCTCATGTATCCAATCCAATCAAATCCCTTCACTAGTACTGTGAAAATCGAATCATACTCAATTACTCTGTTGCTGAATGTTGAATTAATTTGTCAAGTTGATGTACTTATTCATAATCGAATCATACTCAATTATTCCATTCTGATGCAGGACTTCATAGCTGAATGAATTTGTCATAGCTGAATTATTTTGTCAAGTTGCTATAGCCTACAGTTCCAAATTCAGAATCGTGTCCTACTCTGGAACGATCAATACAGAGCCTCACCTCGAAACTGTGATTGCCAGGTGATTCTGGAGCTGAACTCGAGACACCTGGAGCCGGTGGAGGCGTTTCTGGGAGTGCCGTACGCGGCGCCTCCCGTGGGAGAGCGACGCTTCGCGACGGCGGCTCGGCCGGTGCCGTGGACGGGAACACGACTGGCCGACACTCTGCCGAGCGTCTGTCCCCAGCGACCTCCCGACCTGTCCAATCAGACGGCCGCCCTGGAGCTGATGCCCCGCGCCCGCTACGAGCATCTCTCACAGCTGGTGCCCCTCCTGGCCAACCACAGCGAGGACTGTCTGCATCTCAACATCTACGTGCCTGTCAGTGGTAAGATGCCAACCAAACTGTCTTCATCACTTTCACTCTAGTACTGAATATTCTGAAGATTTAAAAGAATTATTTATAAGCATTGCATGATACGTGCCAAACTTGTCAACTAAAATTTACTCTTATTTCTTCTATAAATTAATCAATAAATTTGATATTTGAAATTTTATTGAAATCTATAGAAGTATCAATAAATTTATACTTCTTCTGAACTATTTTTTCTATCTCAAAATCAAACTTAGAGATTGGCTAGTTACTAGACCATTCTATACGGTAAATGAGATTTATAATTTGACTGCTTGGTTATCTGTAATTATTGAGGTCAATTAATTTGTGTGATTTTGTTTAATCATAATATCCCACTCCAAAACATGGTGTTATTTTTATAGTAATTCTAATATTGACCCATCCTCTGTCTATTTTTGTAGATGTTTGGTATGTAGTGAAAAACTAAACTGAAGAACTCTTTTTTGGCTCTGGCTGATGAGTGATGAAGCTCCTCATCAGGAGTGGAATGCATCCCAATTGTGTCCAATAATTGTGTCCAATTGTGTACAAGTCGTTACATCGACTTGTATTACAACTGAATTTTCTACAAGTATTTTGTCACTGAAAACAACATTGATTACTCTTTTTTGTTAGTCCATAACTCCATCTCTCTCTGTAAGGAGAGATATAAGGGTTAGGTGGAAGAGGGGGCTTGTATGCCTCAACTTCGCCCACAGCACTTTTTTAACGTGAAAAGTAGAAAAATAAAGTCATTTATCTATCTATCTATCTATCTAGGGACTTTGTTTCTCCTCTTCTGCTAAGTTCAAGTCAACTTGCTCTTTTTTCGTCATCCTCTTTTCATATTATTCTTCTCAGAATATTCTCTTCCTTGGAATTTTTTTTGATAGCATAGATAAGATGGAGAATACCTGAAATTCTTCTCTCCATCATCTTACTGCCTTGATCCGTATTACTCTTTTCTCAATCTGCTGTTTCTTATCAACCTTTCTCCCCTATTCTCCATCGTCAAGTGGCCTAATCCACTCTACAAAGGAAATCACATTCACAATATTCATTAAGTTCGAGAAGTATTAACATTAATTTACATGTATAGCAGTGAATGAATAATTTAATTGGCTTCATCTCAAAGGTCGTGGATGTGAACAAAAATATACCTGGAACAGAAATATTTATTATCAACAAACTACCAATCTCTTTCATCAACAACAAAATCACTGGAACCACAGCTAAAGAAATTGATAAATGGATCCAAGAAAAAATTTACTTCGACTTAGGAATATAATCATATTAACAACAGCCTACTGTACCTTATACAACTTTCAGCCAATATTGACCACCACATCATAACTTGTATTTAGCTTCTTTAACTTCATATATTTATTCAATTAACTCTATCTATTACCTTCATTATATATACCTTATAATGATATAATATCTATTATATTATATACCTTATTATATTTACTTATTAACTTATTACTGACTACTCAACTTTAATTTTAAATTTCTTTCGTTAAATGATTCATTCATATTAATTACAAATAATACTTTATATCAATAATTATTAACAATAGAATAATGAATCATACCATCTGCAACAACAATTACACAAAATCACGGCTAGCGCACAAGTTTTAACTTATGCTAGTCGAGCCACAATATTAATAAAATTACATTGACACTTGCATACTGTACTCACATAATCGATTTTAATATTATACTCAGGGGACTTAATTTAACTTATGTACGTCATATTAAAATGTGTATTTGTATTAACTTGTGTATATGTGCATTTTGTCCATTTGTTTTGTAAATTTATGGCAAATAAATTTTGAATTTTTGAATTTTAAGATTGAACAAATTTGTGTCAACATAATACTGTATGATGCGGAATAATACTAGGAAAGAGGAGATTCGAGCATTTGCAAGTATTGCAATAAACCTATTCAATTGGCTTCATCTCAAAAGTCGTGGATGTGAGCTCCTGGAACAGTGATATTATATGATCGAACAAGTTGTGTCAACATAATATGATCCAGAATGATACTAGAAAGGAGGGATTTTGAGAAGAATTTCTTCACTTGAATGACTATAAACAAAATAAGATTGTTTCTCATGATCATTCAGTATGATTCGAGACAATTGTTCAATTTGATTTTTATGTGAAAATATTCATGAGAGCTCCTATGGATAACTTCTTATGAATAATAAGGCTCTATACGAATAATTCAGATACGCTTCTTACCTAGTCTCTAATCCGAATCCCTGTCGAATACATTAAGATGATGAAGGAGGGTTCAATCAATTCCAACCACGAAATATTGACTTGCACTATGTTTATGAGAATAACTTCCCATATAAATGCAAGTAGGCTCCTCACTAACATTCGAATCGCTGAGTGCAAGTACTCACAAACAATGAAATCTCTTCTGCATGCATTTAGATGACAAAGAATGAATCCATCGAATTGAATTAGAGAATCCTCTACATGTGCATTGAGTGGTACTCGTGGAAAATGGCGATGAGCCTATCTTGTGAGGGCACATGTTGCCAGAACTTTGTATTCCGAATGTGGTCGCGTCAACTGTTACTTCAATGTATGTGATGTGAATCGTATTACAGTTGTTGGAGTCTTGGCGGCTTCTCTCAAGCAGCGCTCCTCTCCCAAAAACCATTCGCTTTAATGACTTGATTCCGCGCTGCCTCTTCAAATGTAACCCGATGAGCCAAGAAACGTGAGATTCAACTGAGCGGCATACTTACTCGTTCCTAAGTGAAACGAGAAAGACGTTTTCAAGCTCACGGCTAATTATTGCGTATCTGATTAATGATAGCTCGCCATTACTCAAAGTGAAAATCACGTGGTGAATGCTCAGAATTGTTCATTTGTCTCGTCGGAACAAGATTAGAACAGATTTTAAACAACTCGCAGTGGAAGATTGGTATTCTATTAAAAGACAATATAGGCGAAATGTATGAATATGAGTACTAACACCCGTGGCGAAGCATCACCACTAACTGTCACTATAAATACGCAATACCATTTTGGTTCCTGGTAATAATTTCAATAGTTATCATGAGCCAAATGCTCGCAATTACTCAAAATGAAAGTTACGTGGTGAATGCTCAGAATTATTAATTTGTCTCGACTCAACAAGATAAGAGCAGACTTTAAACCACTCGCAGTAGAATATTGGTAGGACTGGTCTATCGAAAGACAATTTAGGAGAAAATGTTGAGTATTAGTATAACTATTTATGTAAATAGTTCTAAATCATGGAAATAGTTCGAAGTTTGACTTTGAACTACATCTGATATTATGACCTTGAAATACATAACAAAACAATTTTTTCAATCTTAGTGTTAAGATCAGGAAACGGATTCATGATCAACCATGTCTATACTTCTTTTTTGTGATTTTCCACTTCTCTTTCCTGGTACCTGGTCAATATAAGTCATTAATCGTTCTGATTTTATCATCATATTTTCTCACCTCATTAAGAATTTTGTACTTGAAGTAGGCCTACTTGAAGGTGTCTTTTAGGAGATTTGGGAGTGTTTGGGGCGTTAATAACATTTTTATCTACAAATATGTTATTACTTAGATATTGCAGATTCACAATATTGATGAAAGTATCACTGTTGAACATTATAAACGTGTTCTGTACCACTCAAGGAACACAATTTGAGATCCGTATGGTAAAATAAATATTGTCGAACTAAAACAGCTGATTCGATCGATCATCATTAGAACATTCGTGTCAAGGTTGGTTTAGGTTTATAAAATTTCAATAGAAATTATAAGTATCATAATCTTTGTATAGATTGATGGCCTATGGCCTATGCGAAAGTTCTATTTCGCGCTTAAAGCACTCGTGAGATATTTAGTACTTTCGCTTCCTCTTGTGTGCTAACTTCCATCTCACTTGTGCATACTTTCAAAGGCTCTCATAATAAGATTGTTGCATGAAGTACTAACATGAGAATTTATTTCATGATAGTCTGGAATAATCCATAGGCCTACAATGTATTCTATACTCCAAACACTATGACAATCGAATTAGATCCTAATAGGATTCACTATGAATTATTAATGAGGTAATATATGATGGGAAAGCATTTACCTGAGCAGAAACTAGAATAGTTTCCTTATACATGAGTAAGTTATGCATTGTAATACAGCTATCTCAGCAAATTACAGAATACTAAATACGAACACCATCACAACACTCTCACTACTGAATGTTCTATAAGTGTTTCTATTCATGCTTCAACACAAAGAATCTTGTATGTAGTGCACGGATAAGTTGAAATATTGAAGAATTGAACAATTTAAATTGAAGCTCAATTCATGAACCAATATTGAAGAATTGGAATTTATTTTTTTCAGAAAATATCAATAAATGAGACATCACGTTAAGAGTTTTTAATTTATGAACCATTGCTTTTTATAAGGTAAGACTATTGTCTGTAACTCATTATGATGATCGAATTCGAGGCGATGCGAAAGGTAAATACGAATGAACGAAGTGTACCCAATTTCTGAACTTGTAATAGCAGTTTTCTCCTGAAAGAGCCAGTATCCAATCAGAAAAAATAATGACGTTTGCCTTTTTCTCCTGTTCAAAGGGTGACCGTTTCAGACCTGCTTAGTCGAATAAATAAATATGTTCAAGAACATCAAAATCACTTGCTGGTGGTTCACAATCCACTTGAAGGTGTAGGTCGATTCATCTCTCATCATACTTAACCCATTAGCACAAGCCAACAGCTCATTTGAGCCTCACCCTCAGCAAAATAGAAGAATAGACTTATGTAACAATAACCTCTATTGAAATATTGCTCCACTTTTAATGCTAAGTATTATCATACCTGAGCAGAAATTGGAATAGAATCCTTATACATGAGTCATGCATTGTAATATAGCTTCCTCAGCAAGTTACAGTATACTACTGTATATTATCACACTACTACTACTACTCCAAATAATATCATTTATCATATAAAAACACCATTAGTAGGCTAATCCAAATGACTAAAATTTTTAAGATAGCATATTAACAAAAATCGTAATCACATTAATTCATATCGGAAACATTATGACTTTTTATACAGTATTCACGAGCTTTATCACTGTATTTGGACCGTGATATAGTGATCAAGATAAAATTGAACACAAAAATCATTGATGAGTATGAAAGAAATCGGATGAAATTGTCGAGGAACATCGTAAATGTATCAAAAACATAATTATTTATATATTATTCAATAATATAATAAGATATATCAAATACTTACTACGATTCATACTATAGTATTTCTTTATTGCAAAATTCAACTCTATGCCCAGTGTTAACCTGTGCTTCATCTCTTGTATGGTTTCCATTGGACACATCACACTATTAATAGTAGTTATCACCCTCCACATGTTTAGCTGTAGGGCTGGTTGGCAATGACCGTAGGTAGCTCTCTATCTATTATCAGTGGGTTCATCACCAATGCACCGTATCTACTGATGATAATTATCATTGAGATGACTGATGCTGTGTCAAGTCCATAACAGGATGTTGCAGCTCTGCAACCACCCGACCGTACTTGGATCGAAACCAATTGATCCTGTTCGCAACAGAGAGAAAGGTTTATGAGTCCACCTTTACGCTGAAAGGGCCACGTTCAAACTAGAACTGAGAATTTGTGCTCTGACAGACAGATGACGAATTTGTATCGGCGATCTGAAATCAAGAAAGGTTGATGAGTTTTATTAATGGTTTATGAGAAAGTTTCACCTCAAAAGCTGAAAGAGAAAATGAGATTTTGAGATTGGAACAGAGAATGTGTACTCTGACAGAAAGATGACGAATTTCTATTGGCAACCTGAAGTTATGAGTGCTGTGAAGAAATGAATCCCCATTGGTGACAATTTTCCGAAATCAGACATTCTAGTACCACTGTATTCGCAATCGATGAAAGCGTGAAAATGTTGTGAATTGTTTGAAAACAATACCAAATATATGTAATTCTTGTTGATCTTTTCACCCTTTATCCTAATCTTATTAGAGTCTACGGATTTAGAAGGCTCCGTGAAAATATTCATGTTCATATACATATTTATGCTGAAAGGGTCACATTCAGACTGGAACAGAGAAATTGTGCTCTGGCAGATAGAGCAAAAATGATCAAATTATCGATATTAAAGAAAAGAAAAAAAAACAGGCTTCCTTGTTGTGTATGTCTCTGAATGAATATGAGAACAATCCTTCCATAATAGAATGTGAATTCTTCTAACTTAGAATAATAATAAATATCGGGGTACCGAGCTCTGCTCGGGGGTAGGCCTACAAAGGCACAGGAATGGAAATTTAAAAGGGAAAATAAATGAAATTAAACAATTTTTCAAAGTACAGCCATCAGTCTTATGCACTGAATCATCATTGCACTATAAAAAAAATAATCTTAGCTTTCGAAATATTATGAATAATCGAGTTTGAATGCATATCATTTGAAAAATCGCACTTGTGGTAAAATTAATAAAAATAATAATAATAATGGGTTGATAACTATTTTTAGCTCAGCTGTTTTGATGAACTCTTGACGATTTTTTACAAATATAGCAGGATTCTTTTAAATTGTCAGAATACAGCTGATTGATGTACGCTTGTTTACTAACGTTAAATCAGGTGTTCTCTGACAAGTTGAAAGAATCCTGCTATAAATAAAAACAGATCACATGGCTAACTTCATGCCTCAAATTAAAAAATAACAATACAATATGGAATATTTCAAAATTTCAAATTCCTTTTAATTTTCTATAGATAAATTAAAAACAGAAATGAAAAGGGAAAATAGGAGCAGCTTATGTGTTTCGATATTTTTCTCAATTCTAGTAATGGAACCGCTGGTTTCACCAAAAAAGTTAGTGTAGTTGTGTATTTCACGAGCGATCATGTGATTGAAATGCATTGTCTCAGCAGCTGAAATAATCTTGTCTCACTCCCACAATCACCGCTCTCACTCTTTCTTATCATTTACAGCCGATGGAAATTTGTTTCTGCTGTCAGCTGATTCCTAAAGGATCGGTTTTTCCTTTTTAAGGTCCTTCAGCGAGTTATCCCAGGGATGAGACCCGGCGCAAACTAATTTTTGTATCACAAACCTCCTATATTCCAAATTTCGTCAAAATCGTTAGAGCCGTTTTCGAGATCCGTTGGACATACATACATAAATACATGAATAAATATAAACATACAGAAATTGCTCGCTTAATATAATAGGATAATCCTATTTTCATTCAGAATAGAAATACAATATATAAATTACACAATTCTGACAATTCAATATTAAGTTCAACTAATAATAAGAATCACATTATATTATTTTAGAATCTGACAGCAGTTGATTATTAATATGGAGGTGATCCAGACACTAACTTGTGACTAGGAGGTGACCTAGTTCAAACACATAATTCATATACGATGTTAAATGTAAGTGAATCTATAAATTGACACAATCATTCATTTAACTAGGTTGCCACTATATGTTCGAATGAGTTGCATGGAAGTTAGATTTTGACGTTCAACAAAGTACTCGAATGATTAGTCGAGGTAGAATAGGACTCGAGTTAGAAACTGCTGTAGTAGGTGCGTGCGGAGATTGCGAATCATATTATGAATTTCTCCAACTAATTGGAGTTGTATTCAATGTTGAGTGGATGGATTCGGATGGATCCATTCGACTCAGTTTCTGAACAGAGGTAATTCTACGACTGTTAATGACAGCAGTCCAATCTCCATCTAATGTGTAAAGTTTGCTGGGGGTTCTGCCCTAGAATAGAGAGATAAGTTGTCAGAAGGTTTACTTGCAGGTTTTGAACAAGAATTTTCAATTCAATTACGACACACAAGAGAATAGTTGCAAGAGCGCTGTATCTGCTGTGCTATTATTCTATTCTCTGTCTGTAGAATATTATTGTTCTTGCTCCAAGACACATTGTAAGCATTGCTTCATATTCTACTAATGACTACTTATTAGCTACTAATATGAGCTGGTAGTTCCAATTACAGAGGGTGTATAGTAACAGTGTGGACATTGCATGTCAAATCCACTTTTGTCAATTTCCATAAGTTTTGCAATGTAATGGAATGCAAATCATAATGTGAGTCATACGGGTGTAAGTGATTCACTTTTAACCTACATTTTGCCTTTGCCAGTATTGGTTCTCATCATTTTAAGCTTTCAAAGCAAGAGTGGAGAGACAATATTTCTAATGTTTGAGAATTTATTTTTCATGTTTTTTTCTTTTAAAATAAGTTTGACGAATGGGCTAATGAGTTCATGTTTGCCTGTAATCCCATATCAAAATTTAAAAATTTGGCAAAAGTATGACGGCGGCAGGAAAAAAATTATCTCCACATACTGTTATGGAGTGCTTCACTCAAATGGCTACACTGTTTCTATACACACTTTGTAGTTCCATTGCCTTCTTTTTGAACGATTGAATTTGAAACTTCATCTGCATTAATTTTTGAAAACCTTCCTGTCGTGTGATACATCAGCTCTGCTGTGTAATATCAGCTATAATATCTACAATTTTTTCCACCCAAACAATTTGCAAACTCCAAAACTGTTGATGAACTGAAAACTGGTAAACTGGTATAGTTGATGAGATGATTTGAAGTTGATAAAAACACGAACATCATCTATATCTTTTTTTTTAATTCATTCAATAGGAAATAATAATGTAATAATTATTATTTCAATATAATAATACATTACAATACATTACATACATACATTACAATAATAATTACATTATTATTTCCTTCTCAATTCAATGAGATGTATGCTTGCCACACAGGTCACAATCACTCATGGCAGGGCCTGAAGAATAATTAAAAATTATAAGAAAAAATTGACGTTTTTTTGACCGCTTGTCGAACTACAGAAATAGGTTTATTGTTGAACGAAGGTGAAGCGTCGTTTTTGAAGCAATATGATTTTAGCGACAGCATGAGGAAACCTACGCCTGAAACTAGATTGAAAAAAGAACAGCCAAGACCTAAAAATATCAAAAAGTGACGTGGATAATAAATATAGTCATGAGCAATAATGTTGGAGAACTGACATATTCAGAGAAATACCATGAAACAATGCAATGCAATTACAAATCAATCCAAATTTTGTAATCAACTGTTGGAGAATTCGAAGATACAATTGAGCAAGCCTCTCCATCTGGTGACTCGCAGCTTGCAACATGCTATGGAACTCTCATTTGCAATAGATTGTACATTAAATGAGTGCACTAGGCTTTCAATTGACAAGCGTTCATTATCCGGACATTTCCATTGATTGGACGTTTTGAAATTCTCACATCGTGAATGTCAATCATCTGAATCATCATTCTAGAACTAGCCTACACCAAAATTAATGTTCATGAATGAAGAATGTTCTGTAGTATGTTCTAGATATTAGGTGTATGGATAGATGTTCTGCAGTATGGATGATCTAGAATGGGGTTGGCTAACATTGTCTTTCCATCTTCAACGAATTTGATGCAGATTAAATAGACAAATTTCCACAGAGTATAGAATCTTCTTCTTGTTGTTTAATGAGATTCAATCATTATAATGAATCGAATACAGTTCTGAAAATTTTGAGAGCTCCGAGACATATAAAGATACAAAGTATCTTAATTTTAAGAGTTCCTCGCGAAGCAGCACCAAAGCAGTACACTTTCTCAATACTTCAAACGCCTTGTTCACTTTTTAATATGTCCTGCATGTAAAATGATACACTCCTGGAATATTACTGATCTGTTTTGACTGTATAACTTTTTGATTTCGATTTCTACAATAATCAGTATTTTTCAGTTACCTTATCTCGTCTCTCAATGTATATGAGACATTGCTGAGCGATTATGGGCGATTAACGGTGACATGAGAGTTTCCAAATATCATTATCATTATAATAAAACTATGTTTGACCTGAACATAAAATGCATTGCTCTATACACTGTTCATATGATTCTTATGATAAATTTATAATTACATCTAATTTAAATACATATCTCACCCATGGATGATCAACACCATTGAAACAATGTCCACCTCACACCAGCAACTGAGTAACCTGATAGTGATCAATTGGATAATTAATTTTGAGTTCAGTGAGAAATTTGATTGTGGTATAATATGAGTAGAATATTTGATAATTAACATAATCATCATCAAAATATAGTTCAATAATTACACTGATAAATATAATTATAGAATTTTTCTCTCGAAATTGAAGCTTATTGCAAAAGCAATACACAATCTCCAATATAATACTTCTCTCTCAATAGGAGCTTGACAACTTGAAAACAGCAGGCCTAAGCCGATTCCTGTTGTTTGCTATGTTCAGTATTTGATATGGGATTTTTTTAAGAAGGGGATTGTTCAGGGATTCACAATATGGGATTGCTCGACATCACACTATAATGCTTCCATTCAACCCAATTTTTTGTATGGTTTGCATATCGACTCTTCAGACAGGAATATAATTCGATTTCTAGTGGAAGTCATCATAAGAGTTGATAACAATTCTTCAGGTAGTACAGGCCTAGTATAGTAAGTTATTCGATTCCTAATCATTCAGTAATCATGCATCCCCGAAAGTTGCAATCACGATTGTGCTGATGATAGCGCTGCTATCGCGTAGTATTCAACTAATTTCGCACGATTCGATGCACAATCAGAGGACAGATTCATTTCAGAGTCATTGGTCCGGAAACAAGTCGAATAAAGGCGAGTGGAGGCATTTAACCATCAGGAACAAACGCTTCTGACAAAGTGCAACGATAACAAAGCCCCCTCCCCCACCACGACCCACTTCAACTCAATAGCCGCGAGAAGACTGGCATGTCACGATAAGAACAGACCTCTTCGCTACAACAGGAGAGTGATAAAGCAATCGAACAAAGCTGGGTACTTACTAGTGATGTTGTCTTGTGAGTGATTTATCACAACGCGCTTTTCAAAACGCCACGAAACAACTTTCAACTTTTCAACGTCACAACTGCCGGTGGAGAGAATTGAGAGACTGCAGCGCTTCTCCAGTAAACTACGTACATCGAACAAGAAAAGGGACAAGTAACGTAGATCCTAGAATAATTGGATCTTGAATCAGTTGAAAATTGATTGTTTAGAAAAATGATTGTTTATATCCGCTTAGTAATCATTACAATATGAGTTATTACATTGATAATAGTTTGCTGTTCTTATGTCAGTTGGTAAGTGTTGTCTTCAAACATCAAAACGAAGTGAAGAATTCTCTTTTCTTGGATCTCATAAATTATTGTGCCACGGTTATCGATGTAAACCGTAGGTCGACTGCAGGTGGGTAGATTTTGATTGGTGGATGATTGATACGGTTAATCAAGAAGGCCGTGGTAATTTTTTACATGTTCTATTATCATGGATGTTTTATGAGGTGTAGATAAACCTTCCATATAATTATTATTTAATTAATTAATTTTGAGTTCAGTGAGAAATTTTGCATAGTTGTTACCATAAGTTGTTACTATCCAGGTAACAACTCAGCAGTGCTGCGTCAGCTCTAATGATGGTTTCAGCTACCTGTCTTTCGATTTTCCAGCTCTATAACAAGTAGCATAGAGAGAGTCACATCTGAGTGTATTAATTAAAGTGTGTGTAATGCTTCCTCTATGCTACTAGTTATGTTGTGGACGGTAGACATCAAGCAGCTAACTTCTTCACATGTCTCATACAAGATATTACATCCTTTACAAGATGGGTCCTATCAACCGGGCGAACAGCAAAATTGAACTATCAAATAATTTGCATGCCAGTGATGCAGCTCCGTGAAGCTAGCACTACATAGTAAAGCACAGTTTTGCAAGAACATAAGAGCACATTTCGTTTTTATGAAAGCACACTTTTTTGGTATCAGTCTTAAAAAATGTACTTCACTGGGTGGTGCTGGGATACTCCCGTACTTCTTCTGGAATACTCCAGTTATACAATTATTATTTTACAATTTTTTATTCAAATCGAAGCGTCAAGCGTAGGGCATTTCTTGTAATGGATATTAAACATATGTTTGTAACTCAACTATCTTGTAGATTACCGTGATGGTTATGACCTCACTTTTACGAGACACTCTTCACAATAGGTAAAATCGATTACATGATTTCAAATGGAGACTTCATTTAAAATATCCGTTGAACAAATGGACAATATTCATGGGAGGGAAACAAGCAAACCAGCAAACGCTGGTTCTATTCCTAAAATTAGTCAGGAATTAGTTATGGCCACTTCTGAGAAATCCACAAAAGTAGTGAGTATCCAGTTTAGATTGCACTCATTTCAATACGATTGAATGTATCCATGCATATTCATTGCACATGATCTATTGCAATTTCAGAAATTTCAAGTTTGAAACAGTTTCATAACAGAATTAAAGTGTATCGTTGTCGAGTTCAACAATGAAAGGAACAAAATAATTCTGTAGGACAAACAAGAGTTGAAATAATTTATTCATTGGATTCAGTATCTGAGCTGAATAGACGATTGTGCGGTTTAATGCAGTCTACTTCCTTCCCATTTTATTTCATTACAATCATTTACATTTCAATGCATCTGTTAGTGTTCTATCAGACAGATGTTCTAAATTTGTGTTGAGGAAGGCAAATATCTTCTATTGTGCTAGAGGTAACCTCACTCTTGAACCCGGCAATTTATACAGAACAAACTTCCCCTATCCAGCGTAAAGTAGCAGCCTCCACTAAGATTAGTTGACAGGTTCTCTTGGAGTAAGCCAATACAACCAACTCGGTGTGCTCCAAGACAGTCTGTTAATTTAGAAAAACAATGAGGCAGAGAGGAAACTGGACAAAATTTATGTGAACGCATCTTGACACCTTGGACAGAAATTGCGGAGAGAGCCAACTCATCTGAAGACTCATTTCGAGCCATTTTTGAAATATATCTTCTCAGTTTCTCCTTCTTAGTTACTTTATTAAATGTTAAAACCGCTGAACAACAAAATTCAACAAGGATGTGAGCTACATTTACAGTAGAATAATGAAGCCATTTATTGATGGAATACGTTCTGCATTCTACATTCAAAGTACCTGAATACTAGATTTTTAAATTTATACATTAGCTGATATTATTGTAATTATCATGATATTCATTATGATGTCACTTTAATATTATTATGTCACTTAAATCATATTATTTCATCATTTGGGTGATCTAAATGATCCCAAGCTCTTGATCCGACAATAGGGTTTATGAATAATGGACAGTAACCCGTGGCGAAGCGTGGTATACTTTACCGGTCATCGCCGGGTATATTTCCTATAGGACATGACCACGCTTCGCCACGGACAGTCACAGAGAAATGTCAGGCTACGGCATAAATTGAAACCAAAGAAAGTTGAAACATCAAAAAGAGAACGTACTTTGAGAGTCATGTACTTAATTTGATTGCATCGACTATGTAATAATGTGAAACTTCACTGGTTGATTTACTGATTATTGCAATTCATAATTTTAAGGAGTGTATTATTTTCATCATCTTTTAGTTAAGTATGCAATGTAACTCACTAGATGTATTTTTAGATGAATGTTTTTTTTTTCGAGAAATGATACATACAGTAATCTCTCAACGAAATCACAAGCTTACGATTTTTTCCCCATTTCCATTCTTCGGTCTGACAAGAGATGACAATAGGAGGCAATATGATTACTTGAGAGAATAGCAGACAACATGTAAGATTTTCCAAGCGAAGAAACTTTTCAGATATGTATGAGTCAATAGATTCTACGCTAACCAGAAAAGCTCGGATCTGCTCTCGAATATATAAATAATAATGATTCCAGCTTCTTATATCTCCAGGAAAGAAGAGAATCAAGTCATCTTTTCCACCTTATCGTGATTGGATAGACAACTGAAGTATCGAGTCTATTTTTCTGGAATGTAGATAATTTAATGTTACCACGCTAATGGCAATTTTGAGTCAGAGTTATCTTTTGAAAATATTATAAACATGTCGGTTTTTTACTGTGATATTTCAGTGATGATCATAATATAACATATAATTTATAGAATGATCATATTATGACATCTTTGAGAACAATTATTGAAAAGACCGTTAGATATCAAGGTACTTGTATACTATATATTAGACTGTAAAAAAATCGGTTTATACGAAATTTGTAGAAGACAATGTTTATGATGTGGAATCAATCTTAATAATTAATAAATCTTGTTTAGAATGTCACGCTATCAACATGAAACCAAGGTCCTGTAAAACATTTATTTTCAATTAAAGTGGAATTGACAATCTCAACAAGATCTATACGGTTTAGGTTTAGGTTACGGTTGGGATCCTTATCGCCATACCAGCTCAGTTATCATGTTGGGCATTGATAGAAGTTATACTGATTTTATACTTCCACAGTAGAAAAGCAACAAACTCACATTCTATTAAAGTAAATTAAAGTATCATTTACAGCGGAATACAAGTTGTTACTTTAGAATTTTCTACAAGTATTTCGTCATGGAAAACAACATTGATTTAAACTCACATTATTGTGACGACCGAAAATCTTGTCGTTAAAAAGTTATCGGACTACTTTGGAAGTTCTGAGTAATTTATAAGAATCAGCGTAATTAAATAATTAGAAGAAGTAATTGAACCACAGAGCCTTATTCAACTACATCACTATTGTATTATACTCTACTATTATTTTATAAGCATGGATATTCTATTTATGATTACAATGAATTCATCTCATGGATACTTTCAAAATTTGGAACTGAAGTTTGAAAGATTTGCCACATTCTTTTATCTTTTAATCACGTAACAATTCAATGGAGTTGTTCATATGACAATTCCAAAGAACATTCATTCTAATTCGATTCTCATCAATAATGACAAGAGTTAGAGATAAATGTAATATTGAAAATGTAATGTGATGGAAGTCTCCATGGTCTATGATTATTGTTCAGGATATGAGGATTATTACAGACTAGACCTAGCTTCTCTTTCCTTTCATACTTTTTTGGCTTCGATGCAAGATTATTTCAACGTTACAGGAATAAAGAGATTCATTACAAGCATGGTATACGTATACAGAAATGCAGTAAGTGTAGCATGATAAGGAAACAATATTGCAAACAATATACGTACCAATATCTTCTCCACCAGTGGAAAAGCTTCAACTTTGAGCTTGTAACGATGTGATGGTGACGAAACTACTACTTGACCTTTTGCTTCTCTGTTTGCTCTGATCAGTAACAAGACCTTCGTGAGTTCACCAAGAAAACATTCCTAATATAGAGAAGGGTGCGGCGCTGTAACTGAGTTAGAAGTCACTCACTGAATGATAACCTGAATGATTAATGTATCTCGAAACCTAAACAAACAGACATTCACTTCATAGCGTTGTTCGCCAGGTAGCCTACAAAATACAGTGGATAAGATGTAGTATACCGACACATTTCATTTAAAGCACAATGAATTCATAATTATTTATTTTACTTGTAAAATTTTTTCTTCATCAGTTTTAAAATCTCACCGATTTGATAAAGATTATTGTCTTTGAAAAACAAGCAAATGTACACAGAACAAGGAAATTCCAAATGGGAAAAGAGATTCACATCTGTATTCATCCTATTGTTTCCTGATATCATATTACGAGAAACAACATTTGCGTGAAATACTCCTCCATGTTATGAATGTAATTGATCCAAATTATGTCTTAATATAAACTAGGCACAACCGGATTATTAGCCCGTAATGTTCCCGGTACCCAACATCTCAGTACATCTTTCGAGTTCCAGCTTTTGTACGAAATAAATCCGCACTGGAAATCAAGCTTCCAGATGAGTGTACTGTGTAAAGATTATTTTCGCTCGAATCTGTTCTCCTTTGAAGATTAATCTGGAACGATGAATTCCAAGCTCCAAACAGGGCCTGGCGGATTCGGTGTGGCGGGAGGGGGGTGGTTTAGGAGGAAAGGACTAAGACGAAGTGCCATTAAACCGCTTCCAATCGCGTTCAAAGGAATTGCCGGCGGTCATTCTGATCGTGGTAGTCAATAGCAGTCAAAACGGAAAAATTTCTCCCATCACTTAGAATAGAATCCAATGTTGGTGTTGGTTCCCAATGAAGCATTATTTCTACGAACCTTGAAAACGACATTTGCAATAATTATCAAAATTAATGGTCAGGCTGAATATTACAGTATTTCCAGAATCATACTTTTTCTTTTATTATTTGACTATTCTATTCACTTGGATTATTTTCATGGTTGAGTATTTAAAGACATCCTTCCCCAACAATCGTAAACGATATTTCAAACTTCGTCGTTCCTTGTTCACAATGAAATAGAATTGCGTGAATCTCAATCACATTATCGTAGGCATATTAAATGTCAACTTCGTATCGCTAAATAATACTTTTAAGATAATGTTTTATTCAACTCATCAAATTATCATTAAACTATCATATCTGGGGATCAAGCCGATATAGTTTGTGGATATAAATATAATATATGAATAGAATCCAATCCAAGCATATTTTTTTCAAAGAAAATTTCAAAAACATTTTGTGTAAATAAGGATGAGAGTCTTTCTTTTTGCGTCTTCATCTGCGCTTCCCAAAATAAATGGATACATTTTCTCTCCTCTTACTTGAATATCTTTTAATTATAGCTCTAGTTTATCAAACTTCTCAAGCTTATAACAGAAAGTTCGTTGTAAAACTCCGAGCGTTGATTTGGGAAATTGCACTTTTCTCTCTGTCTTCCTTTGAATAATTCATTCACTTGGAGAATATTTATTTGCCTTTCTCATATTTTTGTCATTTGAATTCTCACAAATGTCACAAGAGTAAGGTTGAGAGCTTTCTCCTCGTGTTCTCAGCATTATCTCCAAAAATAAATAAACTTTCTCCTCTCATTCTCAAATCTATTTCATCTCAATAATTTCAATTCTAGTGTGCCTTTATCTTTGCTTCTCAAAACAAATGGATACAATTTTTTCTACTCTTTCTTGAATCTATTTTTTAATTATAGTTTTAGTTTGGAAAACTTCTCAAACATATCATAATGGTTAATCGAGAAACTTCAGTGTTGAATTGGGAAAAGTTGTTCGGGTACTGAAATTATGAGGAGTGAAGAACATAAACTCGTTTGTTATTTAGTATTTGGCCGTGAGCCGTAATGTTGGGCTGAATAGTTGAGGTTTCGCATGCAGCCTGCACTAAATGCCTCCTAATTGCTCCGATGCTCGCCTTTGTGCTAATTAGTCGGACCTTCCTTGTTCCTTGTGTTAAACCGCCATTAGAACTGTTCCTTGTCGCACACCTTCTTAGTCATGAGTCTCACCGCCTTGTTAAGTCTGAATACAGCCAACGATAAATGGGCGACAAACTTCAACCCTCCACACACTATTAATCATTAAAGAAGTATTATGAGGGCCGAATATGGTATAGTACGTGCTATCAAAGATCACCTTGTAACCTACAGTCCTACAATAGAAACTATCGTGTTAGAGAGTAATAACATTGAATATATATCCTAAAGGATTTATCATAATTATTCAATGGTAATAACAGGGATACCAAGAATGTTTATTCAATACTGAAGAGTACTGATTCAATACTATTCAATACTATACAGCTACTGAAGAGTGTTTCAAAAAGTTCGCACTTCAAAATAGTTTTGTCTCTAATAAATGAACTATTTCTTCCAACATCATTAAATTAGAAAATAAAGATAACAAAAAATAATCATTAGGATATCACATGAAATTAAATTATTGATTTTTCTGCCTTATGCTAGCCGTGAAAAGTATTATATAAATCTGAAACAAACAATTCAACTCATCTCCACTAGTCAATTCAATAATTAAATTTCTCTTATTAGTGGCTCTCTTATTTTTACAGCTTCTTTTACATAACGTGCTAGTTTTCACTAATCTCTCCCATTCAGCCAAGCAATGATCTCAGAGTCACGTAATTCAACTTTCCTCAAAAAGACTGTTCGGACTTGCTTTAGAATTGGACATACCACTATGAAATGTTTAATATCCTCCCTCCGCCTCATATTACACATTGAGCAAATCCACTGGATTTCCCCTCAACCATATCTGAAGTTCAAATTCAGTAGTGCTCCTCCAGCCTTTAGTATTGAACTCACCATGCACCTGTCCAATCGTGAATTCAGCTTCTTTCATCGCCCAGGTCCAATAGATGATAAATGCCATGATAACGCGCAGCAGTTGTACTTAGAAAACAACTCAGTTTGATTTTCTCTTTCATTTTCTCCCGCATCCGCTCAAATTCACTCTTTCATGGAATGAACTTAGCGGAATAATACTTCATACAAAAAAAAAATGTTTTAATTTGTGAAAGAGTGAAAATGTGTTGAGTAGATTAGGAGGTGACCTGAATAACTATTCTGTTATAACTAATTATTATGGATAATTTATTTTTCATAGAAATATCCAACAAATTCTATCCTCCTAATTGAAGTTCAGTTTATAGATAGAAATAATTAAAATTTAATTTTATCATAATTAAAATTATGATCGTTTGTATTACTGTATTAATTACAAGCTGTTAAGGAGTTCTAGATGAATTGGAAATAATCTCAAGCGGCCCATTCTTGAGCTCATAATAAGAAATGAGCATTTCATCAACCCAATGAAGAAGAACTTTCGCTGAAGTCATTGAATCTTTCCTTTCAATTTCATGCTTGACTCCACAAATCAGAAATCAGTCAGGGATTTCCAAACATCCCAGACTTCCTCGTTACAGATACCTTGTTAAAAACTTGAGATTTGTGATTCTTCTCCAGGAATAATCGTCATTATAAACTTTCTAATCTGTTTGATCAAGTAGCAAGTACGTTTATAATCTGCTGATCATCGCAATCTTTAGGGCTTTCTAGCGATGTTAAAAAAGGGCTAAGAGAGATTCTAAAAGACTACTTCACTTGGGATAGTATTCTACCTTTTAAACAAATTTCACACCATTTAAAAAGTTTCAACGAATATTCCGATTTCTCAAAAAAGAAATCTGTTGCTGACCGACTAAGGAAACACTCATATCTGTATTTACATACATTAGATAAATTAAATAAATTGTTTTGAGTATTTTGTATAAGAGGTGGAAATGTATCAGTAGTTCAATTCTTTGATCCTCCAATTCTTTGGTTTAATCTTTAAATAAACTTGAAATTAATTTTTATGATGAAAATAGATCGCAGTAATTTACAAAAATGCTTAATTATAAACTATATTCTTTTCTCTTTCAATCACCACTGGAAGTGTTTTCAAGCCTCTTTATGATGTTATCTTGAGGTTGTGATCCTTTCTGATCCGTCTTATTCATGATTATTCTTTTTTGTATCGATAACCCCTGAAGCAAATGCTCTTGAAATAGTCAAAGGAGTATTAAAACCTTATCATATCACAGGAACCCAGTCTCAATGATGAAAAGATGAGATCCACTCTTATTTATTACTATCCTCAGTGTGACTCGAAACTCATAAGCAAGCTCTTTAAAGAATGAAAAAAAAGGAATTGTTCTCAAGGATGGTCTTTTGTGAAGATTAGCGTATTAAGTAATTTTTGTTGTTACAAAAAAAGGAACTAAACAAGAGAAAAGAAAGGAATACTCTATGTGGAAATTTTTAGTAATGCTATTAAATTTCCAATTTTATCTAAGCTTTGTAGCCTAAATCATTGAAATCTGATATCATTAGAGTTGAAAAAATCGGATTGTGTTATTTCTTATACATCAATTCCATCTCCAACGCCTGTTTTGATATTTGGAAATAGGGACAGATGAAAAAGTGCATTTTTCTTCTTATAACTTTCCAAAATATTGTAGTATCTATTACAATTATAGCTTTACAATGTATTCTGATCACATCAATCACTGGTTTTGATAATACAGGTCAAAGCGTGACTAGTTAGAAAAGGATAAGTATTGAGATTGTAGGTATTAGAACGAGAAGTAAACTAGCTCCAACCAACACAGGTTCCAAACCAAATGAACATTCGTTCAACAGTGAATCTGATAGACGGTTTTTCACTCGAGCATCGACTGCCTAATAATTTGTCTTGCAGCGAAAAAGACAGATCCCGGTGCTGTATCGCGAAACGAATCTGGTCGGTGCTTGAGATGTGAATCAGCCTCAGATTAACTGGGAACTTTGTACCCGATTTGGGGATTTTATCAGTAGCGAGTGTCACCTCCTCAATCCCTCACAAGAGTGGTTAATTTATAGTATTTCTGGCGGAGCGACAGGCTCTAAGCCCATAACGCGCCCTTCTTAACGCTTCGTCGCCGGCCTGACGTAGCTAAGAGCGACGATTGATGGATGACCTTGTTTGCCATTCAGACTGAGACGGATTTCCTCCTCTTCGATACAACTCCTGAGCTTCACGAGAAGAAATTACAGTACGGCAACCATTGAGAAACTCCAATCACCAAAGCAATTTATCAAGGAGAATAATTCATTCGATAGTTCAGACCAACACATACGTTGAGGTTTTCTCTAACAGACTAATCAATAGAATGTTTTTACATTCGACGATTATTTCCACCATCTTGATTCACTCTACACCTCATGATTGTCTATAAACCGAACCTGAAGAGTAACTAAAATATTTCATATACATCACGTACTAAACTAGATTGATAATTAGTGGCATCTTACATACTTCTTCAATCACTTTTTTCCCCCATAATCGTCTGCAAATGAAGACAATGAATAAATTTGGAGATGTATTCAAGTCAGCATATACTTATAAGAACTATTGATAATTAATTGACTTAATTTTAGGAGGATGATGATCATCACATTATTATATCATGCTAACAAATGTCCAAGCTTACAGATTAGAATCTCCTATCAAATTTTATTTTCAATTGATTCCAGGAAGCAGAGGAGTGGATGCTCCTTATGCTGTGCTGGTGTTTCTGCATGGAGAGTCATACGAGTGGAATTCCGGAAACCTTTACGACGGAAGTGTGCTGGCCAGCTTCGGTCACATTATTGCCGTAACGGTCAACTATCGTCTCGGTATATTAGGTAGGTGCTCCTCCATATTCGAAATCAACTTTAAAATTCCTATGATTTCTCATCCTAATATTCACACTTTTTATGAAACCTTGATAGAACTCATTCCCTAATTCATGAATGACTCTAATCTCCACACATGTTTTAGAATTAATCTAAATCATCATTATTATCTACTTATACATAATTCCATAGAAGTATAAAGGGAAAATAATCTAGATTGTTTCTCCATAGAGCACACAATAACACAGTGAAGTTTCACGGAGTTCACCCCGTGCAGCGCAAGCGCCGCCAACTTGAATTTTCTAAAATTCTTAGTTAGCTGTTTCTAAATTTTCTAAAGTTCTTAGTTAGCTGCTATTTATTGACTATCTGCAGCTGACAGCAGGTCAGTCATCATATCAATAAAATCCTACCTTATACAGTGATTACTACTGGTCACTGTATTACTTTTAGCTTCTAAGCTCCATCTATGAGGGACTTCACGAACTAACTCAATATATTATTTAATAACTTATATTCACTTACAAGTACATTTTAATGCCAACAGATAGCGCCACGGGTATTTTTGGTTTTCAATATTTTTCTCCCATACAAAATTATTATTTTTGAGAAACAAATACAGCCTGCAGAAATTCAATTTTTATCTTTCTTTTGGTGCAAAACTCTTCAAAATCGGTCAATTCAAACTTCTCCACGAACTTTCTAAAATCTACTCTATACGGGCACCAAACTCTTTTAATATAGATGATCATCAGCATTTATGATATAATATATCATAAACTTATATGTCACTTATAAACTTACACTATTTCGTGTATACACTATGGTCTACACTTACACATATTATGTAACACTTATGTATATCATGATAACAATATATATCACACACTTTGATTCAAAAATAAATTATACAGGGTGTTTCAAGAAGGACTTTACAACTTTGAAATGCTTAAAAATTTTTCAAAGAGATATATAGAGCTGGATTTGGTCTTGTTTTAAAGGAAAACACTTCAAGTTTCGATTGGCAAATTGTACCCTCTACATCAATGAAAATTCTTCATCTGATAACTCACAGTACTGGGTTGGAGCATAGTAAACTGAACACTCCGTGACACAAGCATCAATATTATCATTCAATCATCATTATTATCATCATCATCATCTCATAGAATATGATAATATTCTAAATACCTCGTCTAGTATTCACCTCGACATAGTATTCTCGACTATGCAAATGTATATTGCACATTTGTACATTTTTTCTTATAAATTTGCAGATAACAGCTACATTGATAACTAAGACTGATAACAGCTTGTTACTTGTCACTGGTATCAAAGCTTGTTACTCTAATATGATGCAGCTTTATACACTGATACAGTCTATCAATGATTGATGTGAATACGTCCCACGTTTCAAAGTAAATAATGAGTCGTTCACGGCTATTCATGCACAGTACTGTAGTACAAACTGGGATCAAATTGATAGCTGGACTGATAATTACAAGTTGTAATTGAATAGAAGAGTTATTTAGTATAGAAGGTCAAAGCATCGTCATTTCAAGCGTAACTGCACAGCTTATAATGGAAGCTTTGACTGTTCTATGACCTGAAAAAGTGACACAAGCTCAAATGTCGCTTGTAAAACATTATTCAAGCATTGGAGCTCAGGTATATTTGTTGGACCGCACTGACTGCTGACTCATATTCTCATTTAGCGTGCGAGTATTATTTGTGGAAAACTCGCATCTCTCATCTCTGGACGAATGTTATTTGAAAACCATCGACTGAGCCCTCCATCATTTTACAATACGTATTTCCGGAAAATGTGACTCGTACGAGTATTCATTTATACTTTATAGGAATCCCTGCAACAAGAACTGACAAAACTATTCCAGCCGCTCGATTTCAAAGCATTGGAATAATTGAATGAGTAGCCTAGATATTGTGAAACTATTTCTGACATGGATTATTATGTTCTAATGAAAATGGGCTACCGGTACCAACAAGCTCAGAAGGAATATTAATAAGCCTCCCTCCAATTATGTTAGTCATAATAATATGCCCTATATTTCTGGAATCTTCCGAGCCATCAGGATGTAACATGAGTACCTGTGCCATCTGGCGATTGATTTCTGTAATTAACACCCCCCCCCCCCCATCTATACCATCATGTCATGTCATTATTATAATTTCATAATAAATAAGTATTTGACTAATTTTTTTAACATCGCTAGAAATTCTAGAAAAACATTTTTCTAAACAATCACTAGCCTATAACCTACAATAATTATTCCAAAACTATTCTTTGATGATAGGAATCTAGGGATGTTAGGAATGAAAGATTTCAGAACTGGATAATGCTGTGTTTGCGATTTCTCTCTTCTTTTCAAATATTGGATGGAGGGAAAACAACACTTACAACAAAATATACAGAATAGGTTCTTGTTGATAAAAATTCCCAAATTATCATGAATTGAATCCTTGGAGGCGGAGAAAATACTGGGGGTGAAATAAATTGAGCAGGAGAAAATTTGTATACATATGGCGAGCATAGGCGTAGGCCATAAATTTGGGGGGCACAAATCAAAATAAGAATAATATGAGCCAGTAAGCTTACTACAAAAGGGTACTTTCATAATATACTAGTCTACTCAATAAAATTCTCAGATCGTAGCTTAGGCCTTCACAGAAACAATTGAATATTAACAAATATCTATTTTATTTACAAATATCATCATTTTTTTACAAAACGTGCCCCCCTATGACGCCTAGGATGGCGAACAAACGTTACTTATTCAACAAGCACTCGATTATTCACCAATCGAATCATTAATTACTAATCAATCTCAACTTAAAAATGTAAATCGACTTTTCACATCATGAATGCTATATATAGGCTAGTCCTATTCTCAAGTGCAGCATATCTTTTTATCCATAGATTCCATATAATTTAGCTTGGGAAATAACTCTCACAATGTTAATATTCTGAAAAACATAATATTAGTTTTTCAAAAAAACTAATGTTATTGGTCGTGAGGTTGGTCGTATCATCACATAATTTATTTGACGCCCATACTGGTATGTCCTACATTCATTAAAAAAATCCATCACATCTTTAATAAATCGCTATTCAATTTTAAACACTTCTTTTACACTTCAGTGATGAATTCCAATAATTTTTAATGTGGTGTTCTCATAATTTTATCCATCCACATTTGTCAGAAATTTTTGAAATTGATAACAGCCTTCATCTCATTCTAAACAGACATTTCCATTTCTCGCAACTCAGTTATTCTTCACTAATCATCTTAGCGAATCAAATTATATCAGTCCCTGCGAGTTGCTGCCCTAAACAAGGGCTGACGATGTTTGAATTGGACAGGAGAGAGGTTGAGTCCAGCCAGCTTTGCAGAGCCGTGAGCTGTGAGCTGTGAGGCACTCCAGAAGTTCATTATCAACCAACCCGCTTCGCATGAAAACTCAATCGTGGAACATTGTGCCAAGAAGTAAAACCCGAAACTCATTCTATTTGTGATCTCAACTCAATTATTCCGGATAAGTCTGACGTTTACCATGTCGGCTGTTTTCACTCTCATTGATCACTTTCTGATGTTGATTTTAAGAGAAAATTGAGATCGGGCTCAGCTCTTTTACCTAATTTCACCTTTTTACACAATTAGTGGCCTGAATATCTTATATGAAATAGAATTACAGATTGACACAGAAGATTCATTGGATTGTCCTCCACTTATGGATCCCTCTCAATAGAGGTGAAATTGAGTGAAAAATCATGGCCGATTTTACTTTCTCTTGAAATCAGCACTAGAAAGTGATAGATGAGAGATTGAGTATGAATTTTGTCCTGTTACGTGAGATGAATTTTCAATACTTGAGATTGATGTGTGCAGTCTATTCATTTCCACAGCTTCTATTTCAATAACACAACTTATATCCATCGATGTATTGCGAATTGCATAATCACCTGTCACTCCGATTAAATTGTAGAGTAAACATTGATTTGATAAAATTAAAATAGTGGATCACCTTGAACAAGCAATCAAGGGTATCAGAAAAAACAGAATTCTATAAAAGTTGTTCAAACATTCTATGTAATATTCGGGATATTATTATCGAGAGTGATCAAAGGTATGCAATCAGGGTTAATGGAGTTTCACAACATTTTGCAGACAATTAGGAATAATGAGGTTGTAACAACATTGATGTGATTTGCATTTGTTTGCATTTTTGTATGAAGCCTGAAGGCCATTCCCAGCCGACAAGAATTTCCGGTTTATGAATACTAATAAACTTTGCCACATTTTCGGCGCTAACTTTGATGAAAATTTTCTGTTAGGTGTTCTGTTGGGCAGCGATTCTTGCAACATCACTGTACCGTTATAAAAACCTGACATTTGAAAATCGTCTGCTTACTCTGTAGAAAAAGCCGTGAAGGGCAGAATTTGCATTAGCGTGAGCGAAGCTTTTCATGGGATTAAAACTGAAAGTTCAGCATGAACTAGTCACCACCTACATTTCAAGAGGTGTGAGTCTTAACTCTGCATAATACAGATTTGCCTCACCCCACTCATTTGAACCAGCAACATATGAATCCCATCTAAGCTCTACTCAAAATCAAATTCATTGGGAACTGTGAATTAAAAATTCTAGTTGCCTAATGAAACGTATTTATTGGGTTCCCAAAACTTCTTCCATTCACAGTTTTACTCGAAACGCTCTTTGAATATTTGCTTCTGATTTCAGCTTCTTAATTGCCTACATCATGAGCTCTAGGCTTGAGCGTGTAAGTGAATGAAGAGGTGATGATGAGCGATTTTTGGACTTACTGTTTTAGGTTGCCTCCAAACCACCGGGTAGTGATGGAAAATATTTTCAGCGAAGCCAAAATCAAGCAGTCACCAGTCCGACAAAGGCGTGTAAAAGGCGTGTGCGACTTACCTTATTCGATACGTGCTGGCGCATACCGACGTAACCAAATAGTCAACCGCTTTCTTAGATAAAATGTAACTCAAAAGTAAAACTTGCAATTGCTGGGAGAAAACGAACAAAGTTATGAAATTTCCAATCCATTGAGTCCTGGACAAGTTTTAAGGTGCAAAGCTGAAATAAGTTTATCATGTTGATTAAAATTTGATAAAAATTCAGTCTATGACTGATTAACTTTAGTATCTTGCTCTGGAAATTCTAAGAAAACGTTTTGTAGCCTACTTTGTGTCTGTGTCAATCCTACGAGTTAATTGTAAATTCTTCAATAAGTAAATAAATTAATGAGAATTAAAAATTCGGTTCAAATGCTACTAACTCAATAATGATTGAATATCATAATACAGCATAGCATTATATTGACACAGACACGAATAAGTAGGATTGTAATCCCAAATTTTCAAACATCATTCCGTAGCCCAAAACTCAGATGAAAAGATCAGACGTGAGTGATCCATTGGATCAATTGTCTGACTTATGCTGGCGTGGCATTTCGGGGAAGGTACAGAGTTCAACAAATTGCTGGAGCACAGATTATTCATTCAAGGATTTGCTCGATCCAGCTCGCGCAATCCATCATGTCAGATTACATTTATTGCATTATTTGCGAAGAGCAGAGATCCATTTCTCCTTTCCTCTGTAAGCTTTACAAAATCAGACACATTTATTGCATTATTTGACATGTTCTGGCTATTTCTTCTTAGCAATCCAAAATCATACACTGTTTGTATTCTCAGATCACTCTTTATGTTATTGCATTTCGTTCTTTTAGCAATCCATTTAATGGCATCATAATTATTTAAATCAATTCACGTCAATTCAGCGATTGAAACTCAAACATACGTACATTGCTTTCCTACGCTATAATCTTGAAATTTCTTGTATGCAATTGTTTTCTGCTGACTAATCATTTATCACTTACCAGTACATATTTAATAAAGTTGTTGAATTGAATTCTAATTACAAGACTTCAGTGGAGGTAGTTCTGCTATAAATAGAGTTCTTCTTACATTATGAGTGTATTCCTGATACTGTAAAACATTTTAGTGAAGAAACTCGAGTAGAGAAACAGTCTGGTCTGCTACTAATCAAGTCAATTAATCACTCAGCTAACTTTACAAAGAACAAACGCATTCATGATTGAAGCATGAGTGAGCTCATTCAATTATTCAATCCTGTAAGAATTTTTTATCAGACGAAATTGAGATTTAGAAAGGCTTTAGAGGGAGGCAGATGGAAAAGCAGCTCACTTATGGCGTGTGATATGCAAAAGAGAATTAATTGAATATCTCTGAATATGCAAAACCGTGAAAAGTTGAGCGCTGATGGGTTTGCGGAATCAGTGATATCCCATTAGCACACAAAGTAGTGACGTCACATTTTGTCCGTGAATCTCGAATTGGAGTCAAGGGCTGGAAGCCATCTGCAATAAGTGATTCACCAATCGATCCCAACCCCCTCTTCACGGAATCATTTTGGTCAGAAATCAACCGCTCGCAAATCATGCTGGTTCCAGAATCTATTATTAGACCTCCCATTCTCCTCCTCCAGAGCTTATCTGCAAAACGCCGATCTAATGTGTGGGAACTCGATTCGGTTTGGAAGGTGAGGGCTCATGATAGAAATTCCAAGGATAAAATGTACAGTTCAAATTCTTTTAATACAGTAGAAAATTTGCTTCAGCAACTGGGATATTTCCAAGCAGGGATTAAGGTTTCCGTATGAATAAGAGCCCAAGATTGCCTTGAATAAAATCTATGTATATAGATTATGCTGCTGCCAATGGATACAAAGTAGCAATCTGATAACAATATTGTTACAAGTATCTTATTACACTGTGTTTAATACCTTATTGTAAATATCCTCAAGGCAAAAGTTCATCGTAGAAACGTTAATTGAAAAATTAGTTTTTCCTCTTCATAAAATAGCGATGTGAATTCAATAAGCTTACAATCCGAGTCTAGTTCTCTTCCAATAAATGTACATATTGTGGTTAAGTGATAAAAGTGGATATTACTGTCGAAACTTCACTTGCCTAAAGTGATAAAGTCATGAAGTAAATACGTTATTCTATTCATGTTCTATTCTATTCTCGTACATTCTCTGTGAAGTAGTACTCACAGTACATCACAGTACTCGATGAAAAAATATTTCACATTCGATGATTGGACGTAGGGTCAATCATTTACAGTACTCCCTGACTTCCTCACATTCTGTGAGCTCGATATCCCTGAGGTACTAAGTTTATGAAATCCTCTATCATTGTTCTCCTCATTCAAACTCATGATAATATGTTATAAAATTCCCTATCATTATCCTTCTCATTCAAACTCATCATGTTCCCCAATCATCCTAGTAACATAACAATATATCCCGTTCTCACTTCTATTATATAGGAGCAGCTAATTCCAGCAGAATATTTGTAGCATCTAATATGAGGGGTTTTTTCCTGTTGAAAACAGGTTTCTGCTAAGCTGTTTTCTAGGAGTGTTATAAGTTCAATGAAACTGTCATTTACTGTCAATGCCAGATAAAGGATGTGAAAGGGTTTATCGGCTTGCATCCACAAAACAGTTTATTTGAAGAATACTGTATTATTCAAAGGGCATGTTCCATGATAATAATACACAGAACAAGCGTAGTATTTTACTATAGTATTTAAAGGCGTTATGTTATACTGTACAGAACTTACAATATACTGTACCATACTGTTAATTTTTCTGCATAGAACGTAGACCCTCCCAAGTCTAGTGTGTATCATCCTTTCTCGTTCTTTACAGAACTTCTAAAATGAAATAAAACAAGCCCCTGGACAAAATAAGCAAATTCGTAGTAGGTAATGCTTGAAAATTTGTTGGAGTTATAGGTGTTTGTGAAGCATTCCTGACAGGATAGCGACAAATACCAATATCACGGTGTACGAAACAATTAATTAGCGCCAAATGCCTGATCAGGCTCAGCAGATACTTTGGAGGATGTTTGGCGGTCTTCCAGACCCCACAATCAATCACTCTTAATTCCGACGGATGTTTGGGATCGTTACTAACACAACTACAAGGATTACCCGGTGTAATCCACCGATCGAACCGCTTCTATAGAGAACACGTGTTACTAGCGTATTATGGACTCAAATGTTGTTGACAAAACTGAAACTTCCCTATACAGTATCACTTGAAAGGCTTCATGAGAATTGGCCAATAAATCAATTGGATAGTTTGACAGTTATAGTTTTAGTGAAAGTTCAATATTCCTAGCTTTTTTCTCACTAACGATGTTCACTGATGTTGCAGTGATTACCAAACTAAAACGTTTTTTAAGCTTTCTCCATCAATGAAGATTTCCAATGTACATTTTTCATTTGTGGATACCGCTATGACATAGTTTCGGGCTGAGCCTGTTGTTTCTCTTCCAAATCAAATTTGAATAATTTGATCTTTTATCAATAAATGAATTCAATTTAATTAAATATAACCTGAACAACCTGAATGGAGCTAACTTCTAATTTATACATGTTACAGGCCATACAATAGATTCAGATTTTTTTCCAGAAGAGTCAGAATAATTTTATTTCCATATCTTACACATAATTATTATGAATGTTACAGTTTGAAAATATTACAAGTACAAGTACAAAATTTAGAGAAATTATACAATAACATATAATACAAAGTTTCAACAACATGGAAATGTGCCTACATAGATATAAAACCTGTGCGTAGGCACGAGTTGCTGATAACTGCAAGCAAAATGTATCTTTTTTAGATCGATTCATTCAAAAATGCAATTCTTTCATTAAATGTAAAAACGAGCAATTCTCAATTCAGTGCAGGATGTGATAGTGTAGTGTAGAATGTAGTGAGGAACTCTTTTTTCAACTTTTTCTATGTAACAAATCCTACATATATAATATGCTAGTAATAATCTTCAAGCTCCTCACGATCTCTACTTCTCAATATTATTCTTAATGATAATCTACAACCTCCTCTTAGCCATGCAATAATACGAGATATTCGTAGATATTCGATTACTTCATTTCCTGGAACATTTTCAGCATTTTCGATAATTATTTGTAATCATAATCTTCAACCTTCTTTCAACCGTAGATGTTATCCCATCACACCATATTCTGCGAAACTTTCAGCTTCTTGATAATTATTCACTGATCAGATTTCAAGTGAATATATGGATCGTTGACTGCTCTGCATCGTCATGGGATAATAACCAACGACCCAGATGATGAAGGTCAGCAAAGTTGGGTCAAAGGCTTGGCACACATTAAATAATTATTAATGGAAACCTTGTTACTTGAGTGGGTGGGAATGTTTGTTGAGCCCTCCATGTATTCGCCCCGCAGGCGAATCTCTGGAGATACTCTCCCAAGTAATAATTCCCCAGACTAATTCCCACGATGAATATAATTCAGTTACTCGAAGTAACTACAACCCGTTTTCTCGATTCTCTTCTCTTCTTTTTTCACTTTTTATCCCATTTAAACACGTTTTCAAGGAAACCATCAAGTATAACCGCAAGTAAACATGATAATTAAATGGTAAACATGTATAAATACAACCCAAATGCAACCCATATTGTTTTACCGATTCTCAATTTTAACATGAAATGTTTCTAGAATATTTCAATTCTTCAATACTTAATAAATAATTCTTCAAACCAGAATAATGCATTCTTAAGCTTGTGCGAACCCATACAGTGAGAAATTTCGTAACAGCCCACTTTTAAAAATAGTGTAGCAGAACTCCTATGAAACTTTGCCTTTCTAATCGAACTTTTCGAAAATATTGAAAAATTCGTTTAGAGAATCTTGAGGCAATATTTTGTGGATAATTCACGTGCCTCGTCGATGATAATACATTGAAATATTTCACGTTGCTGTTAGGCATATTCTCACAATATTACTTTCATTATCCACTTTACATAATCCTAGGAAAAAATCGTTGATATGATCTGAATATCCGTACTAGGCTTTTTACATATCAGTGCGAGACGGGCACTGATGTAAAAGAAACCTTAGTGATGGAATATCATCCTATGGTTTTGGCTGTGTTCGATTCATGAACTGGTTTGCAAAAATATGTAATGAAAGTATGTCATGTAATTTATTATATCAAGCTTAATAAACAATAGCCCACACAAGAACTCTCTCACTTATTCGAGAATAACTCAATCAATAATGAACATTCCTCACTAAGGTTTTCACAGTGAAAACAAGTCTGATGAAAGTAACTAAGCTTCAAAACAACATTTCGATTGATTTCAAAGTCCCAGTCAATACTTTCAACTTCTCAACTCATATGTGAGGGTTATTCTACATTTATATCAAGGTAGGAATTGCATAATATTCGAGAAAAGGATACATGAACAAAATATTCATTACAGCAAACAACAGTTTATAAAACAAAGCTACAAGAGTCAATATTATGTCGGTAATATTCCCTGATGTTTGTTCAAAGTAGTCGTTGTCCATTTATAGAGGCTAAAGCATTCATTCACATGTAGAGCAAAACTTGCTCTACAAATAACACGTGATGCAGTTTGCATTGAGACTATTCCACATGGACTAGGCCCATGTTTGGATGTATTATTCCCGTCAGCTAGACACTGCTTTGTTATTAGAACTACAATCCCTTGTATGAGACTGTTTAATTCGGCCCACAAAATTCTATTGTAATAAATGCAAGTATTATTGCAGATTCAGTCACATTTCAAAATACATATTATAATACCTATGAATTGTGATATACCAATGGTAGAAAACACAAATATAATATATACAGTATAATATATTTGTGTTTTCTACCATTGGTATATCACAATTCATAGGTATTATAAGCTTCATGTTTGGATATCACATGAAACTAACATTTTTCAATCGAAGTTGCATGATATGTATTTCACTAAATATATAGAATTTCAAAATATACAGAATTTCAGTTCATGCTAGAGATATCTTGCGCGGAATGAATTAATTATCTATCATGGCCTTTCATTAGGCTACACGTATGTAAATTGAATTCACAGTTTAGAGAGAAAAATAATTCACCAACCTTTATAATTTTTTTTGCCAACAAAGTATTTTAAGAGAACTTGATTCCTGTATCTGCTTTTTAAAGAAAAAAGCTTCGAATAGGGTTTGCACACAGTACATTGGTGCAGGATCGTGATACAGGCTATGGAATGAATAATTCTTGGAGCACAAAAGAAGTGTTTCTACAAAGAAAATAAATAATCCAGGAGAGGCCGGGTGAGATCCGGCCTGCAATGGTTTCAGCGGTCTCTTTTCATTTTGTACTAAACATTTCCTTTCTTTTTTCCTCCTCTTTTCACTTTTCTTTTGATGAATCTTCCTAGTGAATGCAACTCGAATCGTCCTGGATATTTTTCTTTCACTTAGGAAGACTGAGTTGAACTCACTCAGGAGCGCTACATCCACAGAGAATTCGCTAAACATTTGTTTAACTTGGTTATCCACGTTGAAAAACAAACAGGCTCGATGTTTATAGTAATCTTTCCCCCTCGGAAAACAGCACTTGAACGATATAATCAAATTATCCTGATGTCCATCCAATCAAACTAACGAATAGCCTCAGCATAGGATCACAACCATCTTCATTTGCGGTTAATATTGAAAAGTATTATGTTTTTGTTCGTTCTTTTTTTGCTAGGGATGACGCCCACATAAGCTCTAAGCTTGTGCGTGGGTAATGGGAAAGGAGATGATGAGAGATTAATGAACCTAAAGCTTCAGGTGGGTTCCGAACCATCGGGAAGCGATTTGGAAGCTCATAAATTTTTGTATTTAGAGGAGCTGATTATTTTGTAGAACGGGAGTGGTGTGCGCTGTCTATTATCTAATCTCACCGATTAGACTCACCTCTGCCACTGTTGTTTGTTATGTTGTTTGATAGAAGAAAAAATCTCAGCATGAAATATTTGTGCTTATCTGTATTTGATAGGATACCAACTACATGAATAAGCCGGGAGGAAAAAGGGCTTCATTTTAATATCCAAGCCAAAAATGTGTTTTAAATCATCAAATTGAGCTTACTCATTACAACACACATCACAAAATTCGAATCAAGCGAGTATAATAATTATTCAAGACTATGCTGGATCAAAATTCATTATTTATCATGTAAAACAAATGGGATGAACAAGACCAAAAGCCCAACTAAATAAGCCTTAAGGCAACAAATCTGTTGAGTCAACAAGTTGACAGGTTTTGTTGCCTGGCTGGAACGAAGAACGTGCTATGCACAGGGTTAACCTTTTATGTCTTGACAGGATTATGAGTCTAGGACGAGGCACTCCCCTGTGCTGTCTTATTTCGTGAACCCACTAAAGTCCCCTCGGAGTTTTAAAGCTCCATTACAGTGCAATGCTTCTTCGGTGATGAAGGAAAGTTCCTCAGCTAACTCATCAACTCCGTGAACGATATTGAGAAATCTCACTTTTTGGAAGAGCTTATGAAATATTCAAATCCGATATCACAGCGTTGTCGATTGTGATTATTTCTTGGAGAATATTCACGTCACTCTTGACGAATTTCATCCCACTACTCAAATCAAATTATAAACTAAGCTCAAAGTTCTCAAACTTACCCTTGGATTATTTGTTGCTTATTATTTCATCAAGCTTCTAAATTTTTTAATACATTGATTCATGGAAACGTTCTTGATTCATGAAGAATTGTTCAAAAACTTTCGAGTTCTTAAGATGATAATGATCTGATTGGTAGAGTGCGCCTAATAAAATCCTGATTTGGTCGATATTATTAAAATCTGTTTTTCATGTTCCTAGCAATTTGTTTGAAATTCCTAGCACAATCCATCCATAATTGAGTTTTTCTCGGATTATGATCTCGTAATAAGACTTGCGAGGTTTCCGCAACAAACAAGCGTTTGTTCGACGGAAACAAGCGGAGAATAAGCATAAATATCAAGTACAAATCGTAAATATCAAAAATAAGCACAAATAACCGCTCAATGCAATACAATCAAAGACATTCCGCAGCTCGAGACAGAGAGAGGCATCAATCAGTTTATGAAATCAATGCTAGAACATTGGTGCAAATGTTGTCTCAGTCTCGGCTCGTGATGAATGTCTCTGACGCCTTTCTTGATCTCTTGGTGCGGGAGTCCTTTTTAAAGGGTGACCAGAGCTGATGATCAATTATTAAATCAACTTCATATTAAATTAACCAGTAGAAAATATATTTAAATTTCATATTAATATCAATGAAATCATATTTTTCAGATGAATACACATGTCCCAGTAACCTCATAAGTTGAAACTGTAGCAAACATTTTTTCAAATAAATAGGTTAACTAAATTAAATCAGGAGAACGTTTGTACTCAATGGAAGCGACGTTAACTATGCGCAACCTCATTTGAAGCATCTCTAATACCGTTTACATCAATGAACTCATCATGAATCAGAATTCAGAATTAAATTTAATGTAATACACTTGCAATGTGCAAGAAATGTTACATCAGTCATCCAGAAGAATCAGAGAAAGCGAGTATAAAAGTGATGACTGTGATCTTCCAAGCGTGATAAAAAAATTGAAGAGTAACAAGGAGTAAGAAACATGTCCAACCAAAAAAATTGTGAATGGGGGAGAAGATCAAAAAGGGCCTGATCATTTTGAGTAGCGGGATTGAAAAGGATGTGAAATGCTGGTGAGCTGGTGGAAGTGATGAAGTAGCTACTCGCTCGCTCAAAGCCTCTGAAAAGCCTGCTATAGACCTCCGGCTACAATTGTGCATCATAATCCAGTTAAGAGAAGAATGGCCTGAAGTCTTGCAAGAGACACAGTAGGCTGACGGCAACTCGAAGAATGTGACTCTGGAAGAGTATGAAATCATCAATATTTCTTCCAATATGCATTGAAAGTACTCTAAAGAGAGATCGCAAAAGAGTAGATCGCATAACGGATGAGGTAGCTTTTTTGCACTGAAATAGAGATGTAGTGAAGTTTGGAATTCGTTGTATGGTGAGAAAGATGCAAAAAAACTTTTCTCCAAGATTTATTCATTTTATTTCTGTTCTTATTCCCAGAGATTGACAAAATAAAAAAGTAGCCTATAGCTTGTTCATTGCAAGTCCAAAATACGAATTTCAAATTCTCAAACCATTTTGTGATTCATTTGTAATATTTAATATCACATTCGGGAATAAAATCAATAGGAATATTGAACTGGTATAGAAATTGATCTGTATTGTAGGTTCAAAAGCTCATTAGTTCTGTAATGGTTAGTAATGGTAGTAGTAAAGATCATTAGTTCTGTATTCCTGTAATGGTTAGGTAATGACTGATGTTGTAAGGGAAGGTCCTCACTACCAAGTTGTAAAACTACATTTAACATGGTAATTTAAAATTCATATATAGAAAAATTCACTCTGAATTAATTTGGCATTGAAAACATTGACAGTGAATGGATTTGCTATTACTGATACCTGAATATGTGTCAATGGATCTATTTGTACTGATGATATATTCATGTTACATGAGTTGAAACAAATATAAATTATATATGTAATATATAATAAGTAGGAAATATAATGGGTGATAGAAGTAGTAGTAGTAGTAGTAGTATAAGAATCAATCGAGAAGACGTAGTATAGCAGTATTCATGTATTTTTTCATAACCTATTCTTGAAACTTATCTCATAATTTTGTTGAAATATCATTTTAATCTCACAAGTAACTTATCACTATGAGAGTGTTTATTACTACAAATAAGAAGTTCATTGTTTGAAGGAAAATTCAATGTCCTACATTGAAGTTCTTCCGCCCCATTTCAATTGGTGGCTGTAGCATTTGTCATTCTGGATATCAGTGTCACTGCGCCGAAAAGCGTCATGGCAGGCAGAAGACAAGAAGCTATCAGCGAAATTTGCGCACAGCATACTAATGAGCCAGACGTTTATCTTGCATCCAACCTTTCAATTCCGTGGTATGGAACACGTGGCGCGCCTCCCTCGTAAAAACACAGTTTTCATTGTCTGAGCTTGTTAATTGACTCTGCTCCAATTAAATTCCATCACCTGAGCCACGAGCAATGTGGAACAAGACTTTTCTTATTCTGAAGAAAATATTGTGATAGAACCTGTGGAAAATTTCTCAGCTGGAATAACACTTCAGAAGAGATTCGGTATGCGTAGGGTAAGTTTGAACATCCATTGCGAGTTATAGTCTGTGAGCCATGGAATATGTGAGAAATATCTTATATTCACGGAAAATGCGAATATAAAAAAAAGTATATTACTAAAGTACGTTATTGAGTCAATATCTTATACCACGATTCATCCCATTGTTGGAACATGTACCAATACTACAGAGAGTGTATAGTCACAGTGTGGACATTACATGTCATACTTTTGATTGGTTAGCTCCGACATATCCGCCATACTTTTGCCAATTCCCATTAGATTTGCATTGGAATAAAAAGTTGATCATATGTTATGATATAAATTCACTTTTAACCTTCATTTTGCCTTTGCCATTATTAGTTTTCATCATTTTAAGTTTCTAAAGCAATACCAAGAGTAGAGAGACTATTTTTTATGGTAGAAAAGATAGTCTTGATGTTGTTTATCTCAAAATAAGTTTGACAAATGGATGAATGTGTTCATGATTGCCTGTAATCTCATATCAAAATTCAAAAATTTGGCAAAAGTATGGCGGCGGCGGCGGGAAAAATATGATTTTTATGGAGTGCTTCACACAAATGGCCACACTGTGACTATACTCTCTGTACCAATACTAGTAATGAATTACGATGAGTAGCTTCGTCAGCCACCGGAATCAAACTTATCAATGTGTTGAGCAATGCTCAATTAATTTGAGTGAATATGAATTAGCCTCGTCGTACACTGAAACTGTTTTCGTCCGAAAACGTTCGAACGTCCGAAATTGAATTAAAAGGCCAACTGTTCGGACACCGGACGTTTTCTGACAAAAACACTTCCAGTTTATCGACGACAAGGCTCATTCCAAATATTGAAACACTCAACCGTCAACACTCTCAATCAACAGTCAACACTCTTCCATCTGATTGTTAGTTGTGATACTGTATCTAATAGCACCTCAAGTACGATTGTAAGTACTCATTTGAAGGCAGAAAAAACTCGCTAAGAATAAGAAAATTAATACAATGAGAATCTAGATAATATTTCAACATAGGCAAAAAACTTCGCTGAGAATAAAAAAAATTAATATAATAAAAATCTAGATAATATTTTTTATGAGCAAAAAGCCTCGCTAAGAATAGAAGAATTGATACAATATGAATCTAGATAGAATTTCTGGATGAGCAGAAATGAGCTCATGCCTCGCATGAGATAAACTAGTAAAACTTGAAAGATGAATCATTTAGTACTTGGAAAGTCTCATTTATACAAACTTCTAGCGTGATCACAACTTCACCATACCAATTAACGTGAAAATTAAAAACCCGCACAGCGCAGTTGCCTGTTCTTCGTGACGTCGACCTAACAACTGAAAGCAATGAAGTAATTGAAAAAACTGTAATGAGTTTTCTGTTTATGCGTTGAATTTATCGTCATTATGACAAACATTCTATTAAAATTATTTATTATTCAGGGACTGTTGCCGAGCTTGCTCACTAGCCAATTAATCTTTTTCAAGTTGGAAATGCATTCAGAAGTGATACAAAAAAGTCTGTAATGGTGATTGATAACAACCCGCTTAATAAATTGCCATATTTTCATATTTCCGATTATAGAAGTCCCCAACAGGGCAAAAAAACAGCCACAAATAATAACATTATATCCTGCTTAAAAAAATTCTTATCAGTTGATTTCATAATTATTATCAAACAATTATTTTATATCAATCCTATTCCGTAAGTGTAAAGTTTTCCATCGCAAAGTACACATCCAGGATTAGTGTTGGAAAAAATAGATTTATAACCACTAATTTAAAACCTTACATTGGTTTTCATTGGCTCATGTCACCATTGACATCATTGGCATCATTGGCTCATTGGCATCAGTGATATTTTCATGTTTGTGATTTGATAATACTTCATATAGCGTAATAATGGGGAGAAAACAATCATTACTCAAGTTATACAACTCAATGATGACATATTTCATTCCAATAGCAAGAAACGTTCAGAAATACTCATGTGTATCAATTACGTCACGGTGACTTCCAACAAGATCAGTTAAGGTGCTCTTGGGAACGAATTCCAAAATGTGGAGAAAATGATAGAGAGGTTGAACTCTGTTCAAAGGTCTTTGAACTTTGTCAGAAGTTTCATGTTAGTTCAGTATTCGAGTTGGAGATGGAAATTATCAGTTTCTGAGGGCGGCATTTAGATCATACATCCCATTCCTATAAGTAGGCTGAAGGTTTAATCGTTCACTTATTAAGTTACTGAGAGACAAAGTTCTCAAAACATAATTATTTTACACTCCCACATGTCAGGTTTGTGAGCTTTAATTTTTCCTCACGCTTTGAATATGCAAGTAATTGAATTGATAATGAACGAATGTTTGAGCAGTTAAATTGAGGTTTGAGATAGTTCTACAAAGTAAGATAAAGATGTAATCAGAGCTATTTTGACAATCATAATGCGAATAATATTATGCACACTACTTGAGCTCGGCGAATACTCTACACAGTAGTCACACAGTGGGCCTACTATTAAGAGTACAGTCATAAGAGAACACCGTGAGAGTATTATACAGTAATATAGTAACAGTTCATACTTTTATTCTCCTCTTACATCCACACAGAGACTTATCTAGTATCACTCTCACAACCAGGAATAGAGAAACTATTAAATAGTGAATTGAGGTTGAGGTGTTATTTGTTGAATTTTTGACTAATGTCCGTGAAAATCTAGAGATCTAGAGTATCAACAATCTAATCTATTTGTTGTGGCAAAATACAGTTTGATGTCAATAATAATTCATGAGGCGGGTTGAAATTTACTTCATCAAATCTCACTCCCTTCAGCTTTCAGTTAAGGCTTCAGTGTATTCGATGACATCTCATTCATAATTTTACTGTATTTTCACTACTTTTCAAGTTATTGTGGCTATGTTTGGTCGCTCGGTAAAAGCGTTTGCTGAGTGTTCAGGAGGTTAAGTCACGATAGCTCAAGACCGCTCTTCAATGGGTGACCGACACAAAAATAAGGCGAGGTGGAACCTACTCTCGAGGGTCTCCCCATCGATAAGAACCATCCGAACATAAATTATTAATACACTCGCATGAACACCTCACATAAATTATCAATATATGATAGCCACATTGTCTCATCATCACCTTATTCTCTCATCATCGCATATATCTCTCATCATCACCCCTCTCATTACCCACGCACAAGCCTAGAGCTCATGTGGGCATCACCATCAAAAAAAATAAATATTGTTCACAATTTAAAACTCTATCACGTTTTCCCAAGTCAAAATCATAATGGTTTTTGCTTAGAATTAGCTTACATCTCAATGCTTCCACGAGCATCTAATGCATTTATATGGAATTTAATTTCATAGTATTGGCTTAACTGTACTAGCTGTATCAGGTTAGTTAAAATATGATAGAATTTCTCCTTTCTATTTCACTCGCATGATCAAAGTGACGGACAACACTGTTTAACTGAAATAAGTTAATAAAGTGTATAAGACAACTGAAATAGTGTATAAAAGATGTGTCACAAGTGAGGCCTGTTGGATTTGAAGTTTGACTGCTGTCTGCTTGACAGGTTTCCTGAAAAGAGATCAGGGAGAACGAAGTGCAGCCCAGAGCGATGTAGAGGCGGCTCTGCGCTGGATCAAGCACAATATTGCAGCTTTTGGCGGAGACCCGGCTCGGACTACTGTCATGGGGCAGGGCACGGGAGCCGCCATAGCCAACCTACTTCTCCTCTCTGCTTCAGCCAGAGGTGGGTGATAAAGTAATAATATTATGTGGAGAGCTTCTCTTCGTTTTTTTTCCTTGATACAATAATTGACTTGACTAGGATATCCCAGGTTGCACAAAAATTCCATTAATCTTCTACTCCTCCTCTTCTTCTTCTTCTTCTTCTTCTTCTTCTTCTTCTTCTTCTTCTTCTTTTCTTCTTCTTCTTTCTTCTTCTTCTTCTTCTTCTTCTTCTTCTTCTTCTTCTTCTTCTTCTTCTTCTTCTTCTTCTTCTCTTCTTCTTCTTCTTCTTCTTCTTCTTCTTCTTCTTCTTCTTCTTCTTCTTCTTCTTTCTTCTTCTGTCTCTCACTTTTCCACCATTTCTCTCTCTCTCTCTCTCTCTCGCTTCTGCTTACCTCTCTACTTCTCTAACCCTATCTCCATCTTCCCCTTTTTCGTTTCCTCAGCTCTTTTTCTCCCTATCTCTTTCCCAGCTCCCTTCTCTTCCTCTGTCGCTCTGTCCTTCTCTAAGTATGAGATGAATGATGAGTACACATGATTATTTGGGATATTTGCTGTTTCTAAATAATACAAGCAACTATTAGGTACTGACAGAAAACACTAGATACAACTAAATATAATACTGATAGAACCTAGTAGTAAGTTACGAGTAGAAAACGAGCAGTAAGGTCTAGTATAGTATAGTTGTAGGTTCTTAGTATTAATAGTGTAAACACTACCAGGCACTAGTTATGAATATACTTCTACGATGCTCTCTAGTTTGAAGGGGCCAAGTATGCAACAGGAGTTACATAAAATAATAATGATTACTGTGTGTAGAAAATACACTGGAGTGTGTTTTCCCCTTGTACTTCCTGTTGCATACTTGGCCCCTTCAAATACTGGTCTTGAGTAAAACACTACTAGAGGAGTTTATTCAAGGAGCTCAACAAAAGTTATTATATTATATACAGCAAGTATATGAACTAGGACATCTTAGGTCACACAAAACGGCGACTATTAAACTACATGGAATAGTTTCCAATCATCTTCCTTCCCCCTCCAATTCTCCTCACCTTTTCACAGGAGAAGTAAGATGCATCCTAATGACAATGTATTTGCTCAATACTGAAAACAATACTGCAACACACTCTCAGCTCTAATCAAGTATACGTTAGATGAATTTAATAAAACAAAATTAAAGTGCAGAATGACATGAGAAGAACGTGTCAGCTGATAAAGGAGGCAACAGATTCAGTCAACAGGAGAGAAGACACGTTAAGGGAGATTATTTATTATTGTTTACAATGTTATATGTTTATAACACCAGAACTATATAGCAAGAGAAGATTCAATGAAGGCCACTTGACAAAAAAATTATGAGGTAAGAAATGTAATTTTCCAACTCAATTTTCTAGTGCTCTCGAATACCACAAACAAGATAATATTCAACATTGAATTTGATTCTACAAGTGAAATATGAAACCTGGAAATTAAGGAACATAATACTCGTGTGAAAGGACTTAATAATATTCTGTATAGAACAGATGAACGTTGATAGCTGACTGAGATGGAAATCTGAAATTTCGAAATGCTTTTCAACAATATGATCTTTGGAAGGAAGAGCACGAATAGGGAATTCATTCGAGCTTTATAATACATCATATTGTGTGCGTAGAGTACATCTCACCTTCCTCGATGGTTTTTGAATACACAACCACATACTCATTGTACCACTAGTATGTAATATGAATGATTTGTTGGAATGCTGTCAGGAATGCCATTGTGAGTTCTCTCACACTTATGAAAGACGAGTCCCTATATTCAACAGAGATAATTAGTTTTAGAGGTTATTAAGACACTGACCATCATCCAATGTATTGTTGATATTCATAATAATAGAATATCTATATTATTATATTGTACGATATCAATATAATATCGTACAATATCTATTCCGGTATTGTATGGCTCACTCTCATTATATTATAGTCTATGAGGGACTCGGAATGTAGGATGAGCTACGGTATGATGAGTTGAAATATGTGAAGTTTATTAAAGGCCTGAAATTCCAGGCGCCAACATTACTCATGGGTCAGCATTGTATTCGTATTTCAAATGAACTGATTTTTATGCGCGGAGCTTTTTGTGAGGTTTTCCCCTCGAGGTAAATCATGTGCTTGTATGAACCAGCTCTCCTATGAGCCGGCACGCTATATATTAACAAGCTGTTATTCAAATAGCTCTCATAAATGTCGGACGTGAATTTTTCAATATCCCGAGAACATTTGAATATTCAAATAGCTACATCAAACGCTTATTATCATTATCTTCATGTTCGGTAATATTTCATTTTTTTCCAAAGATAATTTGTGAAACTTTATTTTTTTTCAATATTAGAGACTTTAATGAATAACAGTGTCATCATCATGCAGAATTTAAATATAATTGATTTGGATTAATAGAATATCATTAATACAATGTTTTTATATGTTATTTAGTGATATTGTCAGTGTTTTCATGATTGTATTGAACATATAAAACCACCTTCTTATAGTAGCATAACTCTCACCTTCTCATGCATGTATTTCCAGGTAGGGTCCGTTGAATTTTGTCTCACTCGATCCTATGAAGTTTTACTAATCTCAGTATTTTTCCCTAAACCTGTGACACAGAGTCTGGTGAGATGTTGAGATATTATGTATTTAAACATGATGAAAACACTTATAATCGGATATCACTTATGCTTAAAAACAAAATTAATATATTCTGTTGATTTTGTTTCAATAAATAATTAGGCCTATATGACCATATAAATTACTGTGTGAAACTTTATTTGTAAACTTCATTTGATAATTATTTTGTAAACAGTAATTATGAAACTTTCATATACCTTCTCATATCATGAAGTATTGATGAGAGAATTGCAGTTACTCTTAATCAAAATGTGAAACTCAAAGTACTGGCAACTGACAAAGGATGTCATATCGAACTGAAACTCGACTCTGATGATGACATTATAGGTCCACTCTCATAGTGACGAAACTTTTGTAGACGCATATCCAACTGTCAACTATATCTCTGATCAATGCTCATTAATTAATTAAACTGATTTCATCACAATATATGCATTAAATTTTTTTGAATCTTTTGTATCATGTATCTTTTTCTTGCATAATATTGATAATAATATTAGGGTCTACAATTCATGCCCACGCTCAGACGCTATATATGTCTTGTGGGTGAATTGTCTCTTTCCATTGAATTTGTGTAATTTCCTTTCAATTATTGCAATATCATGTTTAAGTTTGTTAGATTAGTTAATATGCTTATGTATTTTCTTTGTAATGGATTGAGAATAAATTTAAATTTGAATTTGAATTTTTACTCACGCATAAGCCTATAGCTCATGTGGGCATCACCCTCAGAGAAAAATAATAATTTTCATTATCAGTTGTTGAATAAAACAATGATAACATATTTGCATTATAAGTATATCACCCCGTGCATCACAAAGTGCCGCTCACTTGAATTTTCTAAAATTCTTCGTCACATCAAACTGAAACATTTTGATTGTCTACAGCTGTAATTAGCTCTGTCACACCAGTGAAATCCTACCATGTACAGTGAGACTATTTTTTATAGTGACTGTACTACTTTTAGAAAAACTTTTCTAAGCTCTATCTATGTGGCATTTCACAAACTAACTCAGTAAATTTTATGATTTAGTACATCAACAGATGGATTTTGGCTTTTATTATTTCTCTCCCATTAGGAATGATTATTTCTGGAAAACTAATAGAGCCTGCAGAAATTGAATGTTTTATCTTTTTTTTGGCGCAAACCGCGTCAAAATCGGTCCACTCAAAATTCTCCAAAATATTGATTTCTGATCCAAAAAGTGGATGAATCTCATCCAGGAGTCTCATCTACTATATCATAGAAAGTTGAGAGAAAATCAGGTGTAAATATTAATCAAGCGATGTTCTAGAACCTGATTTACTGTTCATTTCTAAATGAGAATCACGATTGCCTTGAATTTGAAATCATCAACAATATTCGTATACTCTTGTGAATGGCATTGTAATGGGACATAGCAAAAACGGAATGACATTTATAATGTAGAATGATATTCCAAAAGCTGCTAAAAAAAGAAAACAGGAAATTCCATCCTCATATGTTTTATCAACGAAACTCAAACTACAATTATCATGATTAGGAATCTATAAACAGTACGAAATAATGAATATTATGAACAGTTTGAAAGCATTTCAATTCTATAATTATAAGGGATTTCTAAATACCTGTAAAATTAATCATATCGGAAAGATGCCGATATGAAAAAATCAGTTGTAAAGTGCAGTTGCGATTTTTCGTCTACAGCTATGGATTATTTTGACTTTCTGACTTTTGAAAGTTTGGAAAGAATAGTATTGTAGGAGATATTGTATTGTAAAATAACAGACCCAGTATTGTAGATGTATAGATACACAGCATATCACGAGGAAATTATAATGTTGAGTAGCAATTCTTTGTCATTGAATGCACACTATTGCACTTGCACATATTGTCATCCAATTATGCACTTATTAGTGTGGGTAAGTATAATTTCTCATCCCTCCTCTTTCTTTCATTTGTGACATTTTATCTGCAACTTTTCAAATGAATTGATCGAATTGTCTCTTTCCAATTATTCACATTCAACAATGACGATTTTCTACAATCACTAGCCTCTACTAGTTTCTTCAGTAATTTTTTTACAGACAACAGATTGAAGTTATTTCCCGTGTTTGGCAATTAGTAAGGTTCAGAATGAACTGTGAGTTGAGAGAAATACAATTGAAAAAGCCCAGTAAGCCACAAAGAGCCGGAGGTATCAGAGTGAGTCTCAAAGAAATGGAGAACGATTTGAAAAAGGTGCCGTGAATAGGGATGGTGGAAACAAATGAAGCGAAAGTAGTGCAGTTGAAAGTGGAAATTTGTCCCCTGGGCGAGATGCGACCGACCAGCCTTTGGGCTGCGAGCACTGCAAATGGACTCTCAAGAGTTGAAAGCTAGAGCTAGAACTGGAGTGTGTCGCTCCAATAGTAAAACATCCAATGGATTCGAAGGAGGAGTGCCTGCCTGCCTGCTTTCTTCACAATGCTGAGACAAGCCACTTACACTATTTCTGCCGGCAATTCAAAAGCGGAGAAGGTTCAACGTTAACAGGAAAGAGCTTTCAGCTCATAATAAGGCTCATCAATATGTCAACATCTCCGACAAAGCTGCAGCAGGCTTTGAATATCCAGGTACAACTTCGGATTATTCTGACTTTGAGAGTCGGAATTTGAAAAATAACATGGAATCTCTATATAACGATGTTCTAGTGCGAAACTTTTTGAATGTTGAATAGACTTTCCTTAACATCAAAGACTTGCAGATATATGAATGTAATGAGAAATCGAAATTGCAATTTGAAAAACTATTTTTCTAATAAAAATTGAGAAGTTATTGTTTGCAATGAAAGCATCATGATGCTTGATAGAAGAAAAACATTTCCACGTGAAATGTGCGTGAAATACCCTTGGAATGGAAAACCGTGGAATTAAAATAAAGAATCCCAGATCAAGGTGATAATCTCAATCCTCTTCCCGAAAAAATTAGCCAAAGTAATCAATTTCACAATAACTCATGATCGAATTATAACTCAATACGAGTATTAGGCCTATTGAAAATGGAAGCGTTAAATAAATATTATGATGTGAACCGGGAGAATTCATACCGAGTTAATATTCAAATTGTTGTGTTTGCAAATGGAGAATTCAAACAGGAAATTGGAGATTGCATTCAATTTTTATTTCTTGTAATCACTCTACGTTATTAGTTTATCAATTTGATTTATTCATTCAAATATTGAACTCATACTAATAACTGATATTTTTATCGTATTTCTCAATGCTATCCAGTACCCCCCTTCCTTTTTTTCTAAGATTTTTTCTCGAGAACGCTGGAGGGCTGTGGGGAGAATGTGAGAGAAAAAATTTCAGATGTGAAGGAATTTAAACGTAGTGAATTTTCTATCGATTGTATTGAATAGATTTGTATGAGGTGAATTGAATACAATTTTGATTGGGGGCTTGTATTATAATTATTATTGCATGAAACATTCAAGCATTCAAGAAATATCTGAATTCTATCAGATACACGATATAGATAACCAAACTAGAAAAAAACTGTTTGCTTAGCAAACTGATTGGATAGAGGAAAAATAGGAATTGGCAATCTCATGCAGTTTTAACAATGTTGGTTCAAGCGGCTATTATTTTCTGTATGTGCAAAATGAAAGTTTGCAGCCGTTCACGAAAAGAGAAAAATTGAAAAATATCAACGAAACCGGATTGATATCGTTTGCAGTGGCGGCTATAAAATCAATTGATGTCGTGCCGGGTGGGATGATGCGGCTTAGCGCTTGCATTTAATCCGAAATCGGGTTTCCTCCTCACTATTGTTTCATTATCCGCGGCTAGATTTATCTCTTCCCCGTCAGAAGCACAGTGTGCTCGTAAACATTTCACAATACATTTGCTGCTATTGTCATTACAAAGCATCAACGTTTTTTCAGCACCTATAAACTTTGTAGAGCGAACTCCTGTTCCACATTGTTCAACTTTGTTCAGACCTCTCTAAATCATGCATGCATTTGAATCATGCGTCCCGCAAACATAAAGAAGATCTCTCCGCCTTTTTTGGGCATTCTTCCTGATGAAACTTTCGGCAACTATGTCATACTCAAACCATGCACTTTCATCTGTTTTCACAAAGATTATGATTCGATGTTTTTAGTGTTTTGATATTTCAGGCTTATCATAAACTAGGAATTGTCTCAAAACAATTTAAATCCAAGTTTAAATCCTATGGTACTCTCGACTTCTATATATTTTTGGTACATGAGACTATCAATTAAGAATTCTTTTCCAGTAAGGTCACTCAAAGTCATTGATAATTATTATTTTTAAGAATAGCTCCCGAAATATTAAAATACAGAGTGCATTGGCTCTTTGCTTCTTCCAGATAATGAAGGACTCAAGATTAGAAAAAACAAATAATTTTATTCATTTATTTCATTCTATATAAATATCCAGTCATGTGATAATCAACCACAGAATATAACTGATTCCAAACAGTTTGGTGTGGGCCATTACTTGTCTACTCTTTCTCTTTCCCTTTTAAAAGCTATTACTTGTCTACTCGTAAATGAAGAAAGCTTTTGGTAAAAACTTGTATAGAAACACAAAAATCACAACTCAAAGCAATTGCCATCAACCATTACAAAGAGAATACTTCGGGCTATCTCTACCGTTGAATAAGTATCATAATTTTATAAGATTATCCTTCTATTGCTATATGAGTGATTCTTCTACTGTTTTTGATGAGTCTCCTGTAAATGGAGGGAGTTTGGTGGGAAAACTTGTATACGAACACAAAAGTTAAAACTCAAAGCAACTAACAAAAATCGAAACATAGAAAATGTTTTGCAAGTCGAAAACAGCAACCCAGGGAAAGGCATTGCTGAAGTGCACCTGGAACGATCAATATTAATCAAAGATCAGCACAATGCTAATTAGGTCAGTTGATTTAAAATAGTTGTTAATACCGGCTGGTGCAACCCAGCAAAGAATTTGTTTTGAAAGCAATTTATACTAGTAGGGAGAACAAGAGAAGTAATAAACTTGCTTCAGAATCACAATCTAACCAAAAGTAAAAATTATAACAATAATCATAATCATGATGTTGAAGCGCATTCTGTTTGTTAATCAGCAGCTGTTGGATGGCTGCTGATCGATGCCTCAGGAGCACTTCATTCTGCAGCTGGCAATGCTTCCAACAGTAACGAGGCTATTTCAAAGGAGCGCATTCGAAATTCAATTACTCATTCCCCCATGCAAATAAGAAGTCCGAATAAAACCTTTTGAGAAGCGGAGACAGAGTCGCAATGCTTGGCTGCAGCCAACAGTCATTATCTTGAACAAACAAGCGCACGCTTGCCGTTCAGCGCAGAAAACAATGTTTTTCGACTTCGTCAAAGTATTCGTCACCAAGTTTACGGCTTTTCGAAATTTAAACACGTGACTGTGTAGCTATTTCCATGATAACCTCAATTATGAAACCAAATCCATGATCAATTGTCCAAAAAAGTGATATGACATATCATATTACACATTACAAATTACATTGTAATTTGAGCCTATACATTCAATCGTTATTCATTTACAAGATGATAAATCATCAATATATATTAATCAAAGTACACATTGACAAAGTAGATCATCAGAACATTATGTTCAAATCCTTTACAAATTACGCCTACAATCACTTTTGAAACGAGAGAGCTATTTTACCGCTGCACAATTTGATTGTCGTTCAATTCCCAATAATTGAATCAAATCAATGACAACAGACTCGAAACATTACTGAGAACAGAGAATAACACAAAATGTTGTGAATTATTGTAATTAAGTGTCAGTGAAGTGGAGAGATTAATAATTGTCATTATCAATGCCGTGAAAGGGCATTAAGATTATACTTGTGAATGTCCGTTTCAAAGATATCTAACAAACGGGAAATCTTGGACTTCTGAAATTTGAAATGAAATATCTTCATACATCAAGTAAGACTGAGCATTCTCAGTAAGACGGAGGATTTAGGGGTGAAATTTCAACGTTTGGGCGCAGTGAACTCGAATTAGAATAAGACTGAGTATAAATTTGATAACTGGGATAAACCGGAAACCGAGAATAAATAAATGCTACATAGCTTTAATTTGTAACTGAGGGAAATCAAAATTGGGAAACAACAATAGATTTGTGAATTCATACAATCTTTTAACGAATATTTGGACTGACAAAATGTTGAGAGGAAATTGCAACTCTTTAACTCATCCATTATCATGGTTGGGGAATGATGTTTTTTCGTGCTACTCGTTGAAATGAGCTTTCTGTTGGGCTCTTGAAACTCACATAACAAGTGGAGACAATCAAATCTTATTATTCATGCGGCAGAGATGGAAGTACTATTTCCAATTTAATTTTTCCGTTTATTCCTCTAAGCTGGAACGTTTCGATTGCAAATGTTAGGACTCCAAGACACTTGAAGCGTAAATGTTGGTTGGGAATGAAAAGTTGCAAGGAAAAAACAATTAAGTGAAGAACGAAAGAGAAACGAAAAAGTTGCAAGGAGAAAACGAGTTGGGATCAAAGAGCTGGTATTGGGGAGTGGAAAGGGCCAGTAGCGTAACATTCTGCCCAAACTACAGCTCTGAGATTACAAGTCAGGAAAAAACTTTTTTCCTCTTGATTACGTCATCCGTCCAATCCCCAGAACTTGATTGCTGCCATAGAACGCGCCCAGCCTTCAATCCATAACTAAACTATTTAATATTCACAAAACTCGACTGGAAACAAGCGAGATCTTGGAGCTATCCATATAACAGCATTTCATATTTCAAGTTTTGCTGAATGACGAAAAACTTTTCTTCTCAGTTGAGAATCGGCATTCATAACTCTAGCTTTGGCGTTCAAGTTCAAAAAGGCTTAGCAAACCAAATGAATCATAGCATGAAGAAATTCATCACAAGTCACGGGTATTGGAGGATTTTATCTTTTGAACTGGAAACATATGGCAAGTTCACCATCAGTACGTCGCAATTTGCTTGCTAGAACTGAAGCAGAAGTTATCTTCATCTCAACTTCTCAAAATCGTTATTCATTGATAATAATTCTGACATAAACTTCAATTTAATTGGGGAAGAATGAGCAATAATTACGTTTAGAAAGATGGGGAAAATAATTATATCTTCCTCCTATTGATATTATTTTAAACTGGAGTTCTAGATTTCCTATTCAATTGGCGTATATATATTCGATATTACATACCGATACAATTATCGAAATATTGATCATCAATAAAAAAAAAAGTACAAGAAATACTCACAAGAAATTACAACTTCCCATTGTCGAATAAGAAGAATTATATTTTATGGGAATTCAATCTCACTCATGGGAATAAGTGAGATTAAATTTGAATAGAAGGAACAAGCAGCAAGTTCGGAGAGGGTGGAAGAGCACTAAGCAATATGGAGGGAAGAGGGAAGATATGAGTGGGATGTGATTAACTTATTCTATATTGAATATATTTAAAACACTATGTCTATGGTCGGAATTTTTATTCTCATTAGAATCTGTTCTTAATTAGTTATGTCAAAGATAAAGTAAGGAAGTTAAAGTTTGAAATTCAAGAACTCACTCAGGATTATGTAGGCGGGATCCTGGGATTGTGGTCTGGAATTACGTCTAAAATAGCGCTTTGAAAGAGAGAAATAACAATAAATTGAGAGAGCTAATCCAGTTTGGGGACATTTAGACATCCGAGTATTTGAACAAAAGAGCGTTGAGCAGAAAGCTCAACGTTAGTAACAGTTACGAGATTGTACTGAAAATGTGAGAAGCTTTCTAGGAACTAGAGGTCCCTTATTATTTCAAGACATCACTGGTTGAGGCTTGAAAATTTCACGATGAGCTTTATCGAAACTAAACTCAAATTTCATAGCAGCATATAGGAACTCAGTCTGTAGTTCTAATCACAAAGGAAGTTATTCCAAGCGTTGATGCATCGTGCCGAAATGTGAACTTTGTATCTATCAGCAGTGATTTTCCTTTTTCATAGTTGTAGACTACATTAAAAATCGAAATCGAGAGCATTATTCAAATTTTTGTTGAGGCTTCACCGCCGGGTTACGGACCCTGGCTGAATTCCGATCCCACCACCCTGCACGAAACTGCCTCAGGACATTTTATCACTACAGATCTCCTGATTGGCACCACCACCACAGAAAGCTACTCGGACTTCAGCGCTCATGACATCGAGTTCGGGTTCGAAGAGGACCAGAGGAATCGCATCCTCAGGTATGTAACAAATTTGTTCCGAATTATTTAATGAGAGATCAATAAATTGAGACTTCGAGTAGAATTCGTTCCATCAGATGATAGCATGGTGACTGTTTCATTATAATAAATAGGAATAAAAAGAATAGAATGACAATAAATAGAATAAAACCGGTTTCAATAAATGTAACCACATTCATATGAAATATTTATTCCATTCTCTTCTCGTCTGATCTTGAACACTGGGATGAATATTAGAAGAATGATCTTGACCCAGTCTCAATAATGAATAATTATTTGCTTTCCATTTCATGGCAAGTGTTTGCCATTAATCTTCTCCTTCATTCATATTACAGCACAGTATGTTTGGACATGTACAATTTAAAAATGTGGAACATCGCATTATCTACGATAATATTTATTTCTCGTAGTATTTCAATGTTTATCTTCTCAAATCATTCACTTTAGATAGCAGTGCTATAATATTGATGATGAGCTTCAATTTCAGCTCTCTCCAATAATTGAAATGATGCCTCTCCTTGTGAAGCGGAAAACATGTACTTCCGGGGTCAGCTGAAAGCATACACTTATCCTGAAACTGGTTAACGGTTTTAGAGCTCAGTAACAACAATGTATAAGCAATAATTGAAAATATTGATGAATAATATTCTATGATTGAATCCCCACAGGAATTTTTTATGGGAGTGGAGTTTTTCCATACCTGAAGAGTATCGGAAGAGTAATCGGCCATCATCTTGTGAATTCAGAAACTTTTTCTCAAAAGAAATTCAATATGAAATCGATAGTCAGTCAACCCTAACCTTTTGTTGAGTTCTAAATGGGTATGAAGCCCTTTGAGCTGAAAAGAGATTACTTCGAGCCAAGTAAACCAGGTCGGTCTTTTTCCTTTTTGTTTCCTTCAGGTCCATTGACTTCACTATGATCTTTTCCCTATCTCTGTCCTGAAGAACTTGCTACCCCTCAGTATGTTGCTCAGAGGCTAATCTGATTTTCTTAGTTGCCAGAGAGAAGCTCCACAAGCAAACCTCTCCAAGTGTGAGGTCTCCCACTTCTCACACAGAGTCATCCGTATCTACGTTTCAGACTTTATGGGTTCAATTTAATCAGGAATATTGGCCAAAGAACCTTCTCCTTCCTCTTCTCTCTGAGCTATACATCATTATTACTGAGTGCACGACTCTTCTAGATGAATGTGACATGTTTTCCAGGCCTCTTGAACGTGATAAGAGTATTTCTGTACCATGGAGTTCAGTTTATTGGATCATACAGTAGCCTATATTGAAACTGAGCGGTGACGATAATGTTTCCCAACTGAGAACTTTGGAGAGAAGCAATTCATTGAACTGGTCTAGCAACACCTACTTTGATTAAAGTTAGATAGAGAGTTGAGTTTATAATTTCCCACAGTATCACTCCACATTCTGAAATCATGATTTCAATGACATTTTCTTTATGTCTTATCTTTTCTATATTATTTTTGGTTTATACGCTATGTGAAGTTTCTAAATGGAATTAGCGACCATCAACGCAATAATTGATTATCCATACACAGGAGCCTATTGAATTCCTAACACAGGAATTCAATTGAAAGTGGATAGAAAATAAGGGAGTAATATTATTGATTATTCTATTATTAGTCCAGTCGATGAAGACTGTCTACACGGGTGTAGAGTGAATGGAATATGCGACAATCTTTTGACTTTATAATGTACTCTACATAATGTTCTGTGTATAATGTATTCATTGACTGGACTTTATGTTCTGGTCTCTTTGCAAAAACCTTGAAAACTAAAAACAAATAAACTTTATTATTTCAGAACGTAATGTGGCTTAAAATAATCTTATAACGTATGGAGGTAAATCATTATCTCATTGTATAATGCTCATGAGAAGAATCTATGCAAAGAACCAACTACAAAATCCCACTTCCATGGAGAATATAATTTATTATAATCAACAAAAAAAGGAATTCAACATAAAATTAACGATTCTATTAACCTTACATTTCTTCGTAGCCACAATCAGGCCAAAAAATCCAATAAGTCATGCATTTAATCGAATTTGAAAAAGATCCTCATCTTTTTCCACTAAATCTGAGGCGTCCGTTATCCAACCTCAGGATGAAAACATATCAAATATAGGAATGTCACAATTGAAATCGAATTTCCTCATCAGCTTTGTACTCGACATGGACTCTTGAAAACAGAAATAATCTGCGTTATCGAGAAACAATATGCAAGCCTTGGCTGGAAGCTTTCTAATACTTACATGAAACAGGTATTTGTGGGTGAGTCTCGAATTGCCACACACCATCGATTTCCTATCATGCTCTGGTCTCTTCCTGAAATTTGAAAATAATTTTTGAAATTTCTTCTATACCAATACATCCGATCTCATTTTGTTTTCATAGTAGAGTTATTTTATTGAGGTACTTTTGAATCGATTTCATGCGAAAACTCCAGAGAGACGTCTTACATGTTTTCTCTCTGCTGTGGAAATAATAATTTTAATAAACAGGCATCAGGTGCCTGGAAAAGCTTCTTATTTTCTACTGTACACAGAATATCTCAAATGTCTCAAAAGAGGAGACAAAGAAAGAGCCAGTTAGTTGTTTTATGAGTTAATGACCGTTTTGCGATCACTCTTATTCAGTTTCGTTTATGCATAACAAGAATTCCATCACTCCTCCAATTAGAAGCGATATTCCATCTCAACCTTGATCCAATGGATGAGTGAACAGGAAATAATAAGAGACAAAGATCGTTAGAGATATAATGTCGAGTTCAGATGATCTTTTCAACTGATGCATTCCTTTCACAGACAAGATAAAAGAGCTCTTTGCCAGAACCCTCCAAGATATAATAATTCGTTTTTTTGAATGGTTGATGAATATCCTGGATTTGCATGATGAATTACAATTATCTTCTAATTTTATTAATCGTGCAAACTACCTTTATATTTCAACTTTTTTTTTATAGATTCCATAGATTCATGATAGGTGTATCAAATATGTATCTCGTAATTCATTTGATGTTATGAATTCCGTGGTGCATACGTGACTTCAAGATTTATAGATGTATTAAGTTGTCCCGGCGTGAACTTCGTAAAATGCACTCTTCCCCCAAAATGTCCCCTCCTTCATGCCACCCCTTAAAATGTCTTTATTCTTTATTCTTAAAAATAATTTATTTTATTTTATTTTATTTTTTATTTTTTATTTTATTTTTATTTTTATTTCTTTTATTTTATTTGTATTTTATTTTTATTTTTATTTTATTTGATATTTTATTTTATTTTTATTTTTATTATTCTATTTTTATTTTTTATTTTATTTTTATTTTTATTTTGTTCCATTTTTATTTATATTTTATTTTATTTTTTATTTTATCTTTATTTTATTTTATTTTATTTTATTTTATTTTATTTTTTATTTTTATTTTTATTTTATTTTTATTTTATTTTTATTTTTATTTTATTTTATTTCCTTTATTTTATTTTATTTTATTTTATTTTATTTTATTTTTATTTTATTTTTATTTATTTTTTATTTTATTTTATTTCCGTTCTCTTCAATTTTAATATTTTGAAATGATGGAGACATGGACTGTATGATATACGCCTAGCGATAACTCATTCTTAATATTGATGATTCTAGCGTGTACCAATTAGAGCAGAAAACCTAGTATTAAAAAAGAAATGGTTCGGGAGCGGAGACTGAAACACTTAACCCTGGTCGTTGAAAAATCCACCGTGGATATCCGAATCGCTATCCACTGGGCTATTGGGACCTGAGATTACATTGCTGATTTTCTGATCTCGAATCACGACTATCTTCTTCCGTTTTTTCGGTAGCTGGAAAATTCAAAACTTGGTCTAAATGTTTGATAGGTTATGTCATTAATGTAATAATTCATTATTAATTATAAAGGGATTTACATTTTTAATAGATATTATGTTAACCAGTGCTTTAAAAATTCAAACGAATCCAAAATCATCTAAATCGGTTCAGCCGTTCTCGAGTTATAAGCGAGCGTACAGACACCAACTCTCTTTTATTAATATAGATTATTATCCGAAATATTCCCATTTCATATAGAACCTGATGTTCTAGAATTATATATTTTACTTCTATAAATGCTATCAGAAAATAATGGTCAGCCCAACTGATCTTGTCCTCTTCAGTATTCATGACGTTGCAGTGTGGTGGAATGTTGCATATATGTCGCTGTCTCGGAAGCTTAGTGGTGCATATCTATCCTGTTTCAAAGTATTCGCAGCCCTGAACGAACATAAGGGAGAAATGGATCGGAAAAAGCAGTTAGGATGGATGGCCATCACGTACCTCATATTTCACACATCCGGCCCTGTCTCTTGCCTCAACCTTGCCTGAATATCAGTTTGACCAGCTTTAAAAAACGCCAGCTTCTCTTGTACTATGAAGCTTCACTCTAATACAGTTCAAGTTTTTCATACACTCACAATTAACATACACTTACAATACACATTAAATTCTTCCCCATGATCTTTCTATATCCTTCAATTTTGATGTCACTTTGTTACTTCAAATAAAATGCTTCCAATGTTGAGTTTGCTTGATCTAAAAAAGCATAGGATTCTGTTGACCATTATTAGATCAAGTGATCAATCTAGAAACGATCAGAGTTCGTGAAACTGCACTATCCAAGGTAGAATTACATTGGTATGACTAAGCTGCTGTCAGCTGCAGATAGTCAAAACATCAACTATTTACAACTAAGAATTAATTAATAATGTTTTATCGTTATGTCATTGTGTTTAAGGTAAATTCACAGTTACACCTGAACAATAATTTATAGGTAAGAATAGAAAACTTATTTCTATACAAGAATGGCTTGGGAATAATAGTAGTTGAGATAAATACATTCGAGTTGATTGGGATGATAAAATTTGAAATAACAGAGCTCCATCATCGTGGGATTCCATCCTCGTGCTATGATTTGTATGAAATACATCAGTATTGAAACAGAATGAGAGCAATCTTCCTTATTCTTGTGAAATACTTTCAAACTAGATTGCTGTGCTAGTTTAAAGTCATGAACAAATATCTTCTTTTGCTGGAAAAAGGTTATTGCTGAGTGGAAAGCGCTCAACTTCCTGGGACAGAACGAATTCATATTGGAAGATCGTGTTGCAAGTTTTACTCAAAGACTTCTCCTTATTCGCCTTGAGAACAAAGTTTTCTAGATTCTTGAACTAAATCTCAATTCTCGGTGAAATAGCTGAACAATTTATCTGCTTTCTTTTTCTGTTCAACGTAATTCACGAGGAGATTATAAGTTTTTTCTCTAGTTTTTTTTTTCTCCAATTGACGTAGTGTAATCTTAGAAAACCCGCTTACCAATGAGGTATGAGATATAATAGGCGATTGTTCCTCCTCCAACCATTCCAATGATTTCTCTAAATTTATTCAATCATCGAATCGGTAACATAGATGCTTGAAAGACAATCAACCCGCCTATAAAAAGATACTTTGATCATTCTTAAACCACAGGTCTTGTTACATTGACGGTGAATGATTGAATTACTGATTGAAGTGCCCCTCATCCCTGTGATGTTAGGTTATGAATTAAAATGAAATAGAATGGAATAACGCAGTAATTTCTGCTCCAGTACTGTACTAATATTTCAATTGAATGCTTCAGTAAGTTGCCCTTGAAAACCAATATTACCATCTCCAAGATAATGTGAATAATAGCTTCAATCTTAGCTATCAATGAAAATTTGAAAATCCAATAGGAGAAAACTCTAAGTTTGCTTATTACTTTTTATCGTGTTGTTCGAGCGATAAACCTCTTTTATTCCATTGTGAATCTAATAACGAAGTGATTTCTGCTCCAGTAAGCTACTGTACTAGTATTTTAATTGAATGTATTGATAAGCTGCCCTTGAAAAACAACATTATCATCATCACCAAGATAATGTGATATAGCTTCAATCTTAGTCGTTAATGGAAATTTGAAAATCCAATAGGAGTATAAGTTTTACTTTTTACCGTGTTGTTCGAGCCATATACCTCTTTTGTAGTAGTTGCTGCAGTAGTTTAGAGTATCTCTATCAAGTATTTTCAATAGTATCAAGTTAAAGAGTTGAGTAGCAGAGTATTGGCGATAATTCTTTGGTGAATAAATTGGTTTGTTTTATTTAGCCCTGAGTGTACGTCAACAATACCAATATTGTCCACACAATACCATGTGTACATCATGGTTCTTTTAAACAAATTACTAGTCTTAACGCATGGTGTCGTACTTCAGCTTCAAGTGTACGTCAACATTCCTATCATACGATATTAGACAGTCATCATAGCTGATATTATTTTTAGACAAATTACTAATCTTAGCCCATGAAGTCGTACTTTCAACTGTCAAAATTTGCGGAACGTTGCTCTCCTTAGGCCATTAGTTGAGAGCTACATTGCCGACATCGGAATGATGTGAAACTCTCAAGCATTATTCAGTGGGACAAAAAGTGGAAACAAAAACGACATACAAGTTAAGTCAGTGTGATGCAGCAAGCGGCGGCGGTGGAAACTTGTGGACAATCTGGTTTGGCTGCGGTGGAATAAAAACAAGCACATCCGCCGCATGACAATTGTGACTAAGTTGAAAATACCAACAGCACAGCACACCAGTTCCGACTCGTTTTGCTTCTCTTCTACTCGACAAAAACAATGCGTCCCAGAAATACTCTGCTCTGAGCACTGCCAAAATTCATACATGACGCTGCCTACACGGCTCCTCATAATTATCCGCTGAATGCAAATTACTACTGACCTTACAACTTCAACACAGCTCCAGTAATTGAACCGCTCGACATAAATTGAAAATTAGTGGTCTCACACGCCTCTCTGTGGACTGTGAGTTTCTGAACTGCAGCAGACAGGCCCTCAAGAGGCGAATGAATCTACTCTGTTCAAATTCCAGTGAAAAATATAAACTTGATTGGATTAATTGGAACAGAATGGATCATTTTCATTTGGAGTGGTCCGTAGCTAAGGGCGATAAGCGCCTGTCTGATAATCCAAAGGTTCCAAGATCATTCTACTTATAAAAACCTTGGAAAAAATGAAGACGTAAACTTGAAGATATCAACTAATCGAATATTGTGTACTATTCTTATGAAGTTTATTGGATGGGATTCCTCAACAATTGTTTCACTTTGCAACCAAATACTATTTAGGGTCGATCACCATCTCAAACGCAGTCCCAAATTAATATTTATGTATACGTGACTTAACCGTACAATATTATCCGGTGAGAACACTCGCTGTGTGATCAATCTAACATACGTTATTTTGAGCACTTAACTACATTGAGTACTGAACTAATAAGGTCTCTGAACTACATTCAACAACTATGTAGCAGTGTGTAACGGTTTATACTAGCATATAGTAACCAAATTTGAATGGATTATTTCTGATACCAATCTTGTAGAATTTCTTGAAAATAAAATGTTGGAAAGAATTTATTTCTTAACTGATCATGAACACGAACAGAAAATGGAACAAAACTACTTTGTTGTTATTCCTCAGCCTCTTCTCAACAGCTCTCAATTCTCAAGAACTCTAATCAATTAGTCAACCATTTATCCAAGATGTGGCTCATATCTATTTTAACGGTAAAGTATCCATTTATTACATTAACTCTGACTTTTTGCATCTGTTTGTATCTTGATTCGATTCCTTCCAAAAAGAGATTTATTTAGTTAGATTGTTCTCTTACAATATGACGTTCATCACAACCAGAATTTCCATTCACTTCCAATTTGACTGATATTTATTGGAATGTTATCTATTCATGATGATCTACTCGAATTTATTGCATCTGACGTTTGCATCACGGCAAAATGAAATTTTTCCATTTGATTTTTCTGCAGAATAAGAGATTTTAATCGATGAAAAAAGTGGATTTTTCTCAAAGAGACATTGCAATATTCATAGTCTCATCAGATATCATGAACAAATATGTTGAGTTCCATTGAACTATACACAACGAACGAGATACCATGAGTACTATTCATGTTTCTGATTACAAAGAGTTCAAAATTGAATGGATCGAAGTTTAGCGATCACCTAAACGAAGAAGAATCTAATTTCAAGTGAGGCAAGAAGGTTAATTGAGTTTCAGCAACAAATGAAAACGATTACAAAGTTTGCCAATAGCCGCACTTTCTATCGAGCAGAGAATCAGATTTGCACCTTGTGTCAATATGAAATTTACATTCGAAATGAAACAGTTTCAGATCTCACAACACGACAATTAGCGAGCGAAGCATTCACTGGTCCAGGTTCAACTGGAAAATTGGATTGGACTGGGAATTGGCCTGTAATATTCTCTCCATTTTGAATATGTGGCTAAAAAATGATCACGTTTCATTCTCGTTATAACAACTCGCAAAACGCAGAGTGGCAGTTTGAAGCCACCCAGCTTCACGATATTGATTCATGCTGAATCTGATGCACTTGCTAATATCTTAAATCAAGAGAAGGGAAAATATTCTGATTGATTGTCTCTGATCTAATGCTATCAATATTATTTTCGTGGTTTTTAACAGTTCTCAACCCTCAATCATCACAACTATCAACATTGCCTCCATAACTTAAACCAGACTAACTGAATATGAATGGATTTTCTCTGCTTAAACTTTAACAATGTGAAAAAATCCCAGTATGATTACCTTCGTTATCAATTCGGGAGAGAAACAGTTTTGTACTGTGCCTGTTATTCTTCTCTCCTTTGTTCATATTGTTATAATCTGTATCTAGGCCTATATCAAATACATTGTTTAAATGAATCAATATTCTCATCGAACCATTCCATTCTTCCATCGAACCGTTCTTCTATTTTTACAATCCATCCATTCTCCTTCGAACTTTTCTTAACTTCAATGCTGTAACTCAAATTGAGTAGCAGCTTTCATGTAGATATGTTACAGTTAATCTAAAATCTAAAACCTTCAAACCTTGAACATTGAAACAGAGATAATAGTAATAATCTATCAGATCTGATGATAATAATCGAGTAATGATTAATATATTTCACAAGGTATGATGATATGAATGTTGTACAAACGTAAAGTATGTAAACAGTGAACAGTGGTTACTTGTGCTCAGTGGCGCACCGAAGGGAGGTTCAAACCTTCCCTCCATGTTGGGAATTTTTCATATGTAACTCAAGCAAACCCCCCTCCCCCCCGTCAAAAGAGCCACAACCTCTTTCCGAAGGAAATTCTGTGTGGCGCCTTTGCTTGTGCTTCAGTGACCTAAATTTCGGATCCATCACGGACTTGTAGACTACGAAATACTAGGTTTTTCCTCAATAAATGGTTGTTTCATTCTTATTGTTAATGAAAGCCGATAATTTCCATTCATGTTGAAGAACCTCCTCAAAACCTGATAGAAGCTTTATTTTTCCAGAACCTATGTGAGGAACGCCTACCATCTATCATTTGAACGAGATATTCTCAACGGTGAGAAAACGAGTGGCTACCTGGACTGGGGAGAAGCCGATTGTTCATCCGATCAACATACGAGACTCAACGCTGGAAGCTCTTGGAGCGATGGGCCACATCAGTGGCTCCTCTGCTGAGGGTTGGCCTACCTCCACGCAAGACGCGGATGCGACTACTTATTTCCTTCATTTCGGATACACCAAGCTAGCGATGGCGATTATTTAGCAGGTAAATAATACCTGTTAATCACAAACTTCATCCACCTAAAACACATTCTGTAAATTTCATTTGCAAAATGTGAAATAGTCTTCACAACTGATAACCTCTTAACCTACACAACTGATGAAATTAAAATTTTGCACAAAGATTTTAAATAATTATATCGAGGATGATTATGAGCCTATTCTCTTTTATTTTTTTAAAGTGTTTATATGTCTGATTGGAATTTCAATGAGGCATTAGATTTGGCAATACAATCCTATTTTACACGATACTGGTGCAGTTTAAGTTTAAATCTACATAGAATCAATAAAAGTGAGACCTAATGTAAGAATATCATTCTAATAATAATCAACCCTCCCCCCCCCCGGTCATCGGTTTTAAGCCTTAAGCCCCCCCAAAATCCATTTCTAGATCCGCCACTGACTGCAATGGTCTATTTACAATGATCTCATGACCTGAAAAATATTCGTATGGTTTTTATTGGTAGAGATATTTATTTATCACACAAAAGTACAAGTAATTTTTTTCTGTCATAAACAGTATGATGTATTCACATGTCAGGCCGTTAGGGTAATAAATCCATAAGAAGAAGCCAAAAAACCAAGATTTTCAATAATGATATTATTAATAAACTTTGCACTGGTACAATTAATTTTTTACAATGGTCTATAATTGAATTGGAACTTCCATTTCCATCGTCTTTCAATCTATTATTATCTGTTCATTGAAGAATAAAATCTGTTTTTTTCAAATCTTTTCAAAATAAAAATATTTTTAATTATAATAGAATAATAAAATCTGTCTGTGACACCGATATCTTACCACTGTTGTGGAGTCTATCCTTTCTTCTCAGTCTTTCGTAAACAATTGACGACGGGCGATTCAAATTCATCAGAAAATTACCAATACACCTCGTGAATATAGGAGTTGACCGAGAAATATCTCTATTTACAACTTCAGAGTGAGTTTTGTCTTCTAATTGACCGGGAAAATGAGGATATTATCGAAGTATGAAACATGGTTCGCTTTGCTGAAAGCTACGATGAGATGTAATCAATTTCACAACAAAATAATATACTATCATATGAAGGGATCTAGTGAGACAATATTCTACTGAATTATCAATAATTATTATTATTATTCAAGAACAACTTTATGATCATTATAGGTTTATAAATTATTCTAAAGATTTATTTTTCTGAACTTTATAGTAATTCAATACGGTTTTTTGTTTGATTGCGAAATGAATTTATTCATTATTTATGAATTCTTCTACTAATTGACTTCAAAAAATTTCGAAATAGTAGTTATTTGGTATAAAATAGATAATATTTGCATACTTCTTCTTTATAGATTGATAATATTGCCAAATACATACGTGAATTATCACAAAATTCATAGTAGCCTACTACAGTACTCAATACTCAGTAATCAAACGTCAATTTAAACTTCCAATGCTTTCTGAAGAGACTGAGATCAATGGAATATTGGAATCTTAGCTGGAAAGCTTTAGTTGCTGATGTGGAATGGAGATGGTAGGACCTTGTGTGGGAGATAGTAGTTGTAAGATACTCGTCGTAGGGCCAACATGATGAGGGGGAATGAATAATTTCCCTTGAAAATGAAAGAAAAACTATATAGGGAAGCGGTTGATCCTAGTGGCAAAGGAGAGTCTAATCGGTGAGATTACATAAGAGACAGCGCCTACCACTATCGTTGTAACGGTGACCGGCTCCTCTAAATACAAAACTTTATGAGCTTCAAAATCGCTTCCCGGTGGTTCGGAACCCACCTAAAGCAGTAGGTCCATTCATCTCTCATCATCATCCTTCCCATTACCCACGCACAAGCTTAGAGCTTATGTGGGCATTAGCATCCCTAGAAAAAAAAATTAAGTAAAGATGGGAACGAGTAATCTAATATTACACTCTAAAAAATGTCACAGTTCAATCTCTCTTCATATGAGTGGATCTCGAAACGTAGCAAACGTGAGGGATGTTGAGTGAGAAGCCTTTCAAGGAACAGGATGAGTTCTACTAGTAAGTGTTGGCGTGAGCGGTGTGTTTGAAGTGTTCTATCCTCTTCATGAGATCCAGAGAGGCTAGTCTGAAGGAAGAATGAAATACAAAAGTCGAGAGCAGTCGAGAGAGCTTCAAAAAGTGGAGAGTGACTTTGAGATCGGGCTTTGCAAATTCAAAACTAGAGAAAAATTGAAAAAGAAGATTCTCTTGTGTCGAGTCTTGACGTAGTCAATATCATGATATAGGATCATGAACACACTTGAAGCATGCGTTGAAAAAACTCTCAAACCTACACAATTCTATCTTCTTAGAGACACTACCTCTCATATGCACTAAGCTCCTGTTCTTTCAATTGTGTGTTATTTATATCTGCTAACTTCAAATACTTAATAGACTTAATACTAGATATTTGACAACATCTATCGTTTCCATTACTAACCAGACTCTCAGGCATTTTTATTATAAGGCTACTGAATTTAACAGCTATGATTTCATCTAACAGAACCAATACAAAGGGATCACTATTAAACTCCATTAAATAACATCATCTCACAGTGGTTGAAATAAAATGGCTTCCTTACAATCGGCTCTTAAAGTAGAAGAAACAAATTATTACCCCTCACAGAATACATTGTATGTACACTACGATTTGTGTGGATTGTCAGTAATTGTGAATTTACTTATAAATGTTAATGTAGTGAATAATATGTAATTCTTTTATTATGTGCTATGTTGTTTTATTATATGTATTTTTTTTGTATGAAATTCTTCCAATGTATTATGTATTTTGTATAATAATATTATTTTATTGGAATATTATAATTATGTGATGATGTGTTGCGTTGCAGAGACTCGGCAGTGTGCGGGGAGATGACCTGCCCTATCTACTGGGACAGCCGCTGGTGGAAGGAATGCCGTATTTCCCCCGTAATTACACGCGCCAGGATATTGCTGTCTCTGAAACGTTACTCAGCTACTTCACCAACTTCGTCAAGACGGGGTGAGCACTCTTGATTTCCACCGCAGCACTCTATTTTCGTTACCTCACAATGAATTGCGCCAATAGCTTGCTGATTCTGTTCAAACATTTCATGTTGTGCTATCGACAACTCGTGTGAATGATGATCAAGTTGTTTCGCTCCCAACTATCACAGTGATTTATTATCGTAGATCTGAAATACACTGCGAATACATGTTCGTGATGTTAATAATGATACAGTACAGTAGATCAGAAATAAACTGCGAATACATGTTCGTGATGTTATTAATAATACAGTACACTTTAAATGAATAGAGTTACATGGTTGAATACTGATTATTTCGCTCATCTCCCCACTATTACAGTAATCTGCGTAATCAATTATGTATTGTTAATGCATAATGAGAATGATACACAGTCTGTGTACTGTGTATGCAGTGATTGATGACACTGCACACTTTGAGTCAATTATCGAGAATTCTATTATTCTATTATGAAGCTTTGTATCATGCATGATAAGGATTTATTTAAGATCAAATCAGTTTGGTGATGAGAGCGGGTCATAGAGAACGATTGATTTTGAAAACAGTTGATTCACAGAAATAGACACGAAACGTTTCACAAAATATCAAAGGCAGCATGTGATTGAACAGTGGTGTGTGGTATGTGATGAATTTGACAAACCGAAAATATGTTGGCATATTATCTATTATTTGATCCTGCCAGAGGATCACATATCAATAGAGGAGGAGTAGAAAGAGAAGAACAATAGAAGAATGAAATGAAGAAGAATGAAATGAGAAAAAGATTAGAAAGATACAGAAAAGACTAGGGAGTTGAGAAGAAGAAAAAGGAAGAGCTGAAGCATAAAAAAATATGATAAAATTATGAAAAAAGAGTATAATGAGAAGAGTAAGGAGAGAGAAAAGACTGAGGAGAACGAGAACAACTTTACTATCACAAGAAGAGGAGAAGGAATAGATGGGAGGAATAGAAAGAGAAGTAGTAGACAAATACCGAGAATGAGAGAAAAGGGTGGAAGGTGTTGAAGAATTACAAGGAGGAGAAGAATAGAAAGGGAAATGTGGAGGAGAAGAGAAGTAGAGGTAAAAGCCAAAGAGAATCAAATATAAGATAGAACAGAGAAGAAAAATTCTGAGAAAGTGAAAAAGTCAGAGATGATACGTGAAAGGTAGAATATAGTAAGAGGAGAATAGTGAGAAAATGAGAATAGGATGGAAGTATGGAACAAAAATTGAGGAGAAGAGAAACGAGAAGTACTGTATTTTGAATTGAAGTGTTCGTTTTGAATATCGGTTTCTACTTAATTCGCAGAGGAGAAGAAGAGGAGCCAAAAATCGGTAAGGCAAAATTGGTAATAGGAACTGGCAAAAGTTGATAAGACAAAAATGGAAAAAGGAATAGAAGATAGAGGGGAGGTAAAAAGGGTTGAAGATTTGACAAATCAAGAAGAAAAGGTATAAGAAGAGTATAGGAAAAAGTATAAAAAGAAGACTAAGAAGAAGCAAACGATGATCAAGAAGGAGGTTTACGGTCCAATAGTCGAAGAAAAGGAAACGCTGACCGGGCTATGTTGAAAAAGACGTCGTCGTGAGAGTGTGAAAAGGGACTGAAGGGTTTAGAATCAGGCGACAGGACGAAGGGCCGATCGACACGAGCTGAAAGCAAGCTAGAAGAGTAATCTGCTTTCGGCGCGCCGGGCTCCTCGGTCACTGCTGCGCTGTAGCTCGAGGCCGGTCCTGTCTCCTCAACATTCGCCTTGCAAGTTCGGCTCCAGTGGCGACGTCATAATAAACTACAAAAGGGCAAACGTCCGGCGACGCTGACACTGACAATCGAATTTTTACCAACAAAACCGGACGATTGCAATCTAGAGACAAGTCTCCGGCAACGAGCAAACACGTCGCAAACAACGAATTCACTCCTCTTTTCAATTACTATGATCGTGTTATGGAAGTTGAAGATGTGACTCAGACACTGTCTGTGATATTTCAAGTTATCTGTCAGCGCTTCTAAAAACCGAAGCGATGGGGACCATGACATTCTGGAGAAATAACTTTCTTGGTCAAGCTCCATGTCTAGAAGTTATAGCGCCTCACAATAATAGAGAGGGCTGGCTGCGCCCTAACTTCGCCCTCCTCGGACAAAATAAAGGCAGTCATTCAATTCAATTCAATAATGTTGATGAGTCAATTTCTCAATTATGAATTGGCTACAACTCCTCAAAGACAGGCTACTACTCAGTCTATTCTAGACATTACTACTCTTAAAAAAAGTGGCTCTGCTTCATAAGGAATGTAAACACGAAAAATTTTGAAATTGTTCACTTGAATATTGATAATGATTGTGCATAATGAGAATGGAAATGAATATCAATGTCCATGCAGAATGAAGTGATAATGAGTAATATCACGTCTTGTCCGAATAGATTGAAAAAGGTTGAGTGATAGCACTCTCTAACTTCGCTTGAAAAATAATATTTTTATTGAAACGCATGAGACTAACACATAACCGTGATTATAAAATGGTTCTTAACAGGCTTACAAAGTGGAATCCAATGAAAAAGGAATACATCACAAAGCAAGTGGAGTTTCCAATGGTGAAGTCATTAATACTGTATAATGTTTCACATAGTTATAGCATACACTAACCGAATCTCTTTGAATGGATTATCTCTGGTAATGGTGAACTGGGAAATGGTTTAGGACTGATTTATAGATAACTAAAATAGGATTAGATGAAATTGATGAGATATTGAAATAGGAATAATAATAGGCTAGTTTTGGGCCTCAAATTTTCTAAAACCACCAATAATTTGGTGTCACTCTAACATGTCAGTTGCAAGGAATTTATTCATTTTTCATTATTTTAGTCTCTCGATTTCATCCACTTTTCTCAAGTTGATCACTTTACTTCCATCTAGTTCCTGGCTCTAATAACTTGTTTCGACAAATTACCAAGAATATCGCCACAACTCACAGAGAACTGCAATTCGATTAGTACTTTGAAGTGAAGAGCTCACTTCAAGTTCAAGTTCAACTTCAAGTAGACTTGTATTTTCTTCACTAAGACTACCTTCAACTATTTGATTACAGTTCAAGTTGAGTGAAGTTTTCAAGTTCTACAGTAGAATAACTTTGATGACGCAGTAGTAAATTATCATTTTACCCCTTTTCAATATAATTAATCCAACATTTTAATTATTTTCTCCTTCTCAATGATTCAATTATTAATGGAAAATCAAATACACTAGAATCCGAAAGGAATCACTTATCTAAATTCTCCCACTCGCTGTTATACGTGAACTCTATTGACGTTCATCCCGAACTGAGAAAAAACCAAATTGAATTTCTCAGAAAATGATAGAACTTGTTTATCCGCATCACTGGGAATGAGACTGAATGAAGGTTTCATTGGTTGAATGTTTGAACTAAAAGGTTCAATTAAGAATAGAGTCAATTCAGTTTGAGTCCAGTTACTAATTGAAAACTACATCGTATATTCCCATTACAGTTTTATCAATATACTTGTATATTACTTTCTATATAATATAAAAAAATGCAATATCGAGAGGATTCACTATTGCTATCAGATGCGAAAGAACATTTTTCATTTCTATATAATCTGAAATTCAATGTTCTATGACATTGTTACTCTGTTACAGTGATCCGAATGAAGGACGTAGAGGTGCCGTGGACAAGACACGGCACAGGGGCACAGTGTGGGAGCCATATACTCCGTCTTCCCAGCTATATCTTAGTTTAGGTGAGTTTAAGTCACTCTATTATTTGAATTGTTACAATTATCATCATTTCCAGTATGGAATGAAATACTGTGTTTTCATCGAGATGCTCTCTATATTTCTCTATTCTATTGATCATTCTCACTAGGTTTCCACAACTTCACTTTACAAGGTTTATTATTGTAACTATTGAATCCACCCATCAACACACTACACACATCAACAGCTGACTACTGGCGTTAGCACGATTGCTCTATTGTGTTCTATTTGTCTAGCTGACAGCTAATCATAAGGTATGTATATAATTTATATACTGTGTTATCATTCAAGAAAACAAGGGTTCTTCTAGCAATTGATAGGATAACTTGAAGAGATAATTTCCATTATTCTACAATCCTGTCACTATCAGTGTGATGAAAACGAACATGCTTGTTTTCTCCAGATCAGATTCAAGATTGCTAGAGACAAGGTTTCTCCTTGGATCGGACCAGAAATATGGTGCGTCATGTCTCCGTAAATGAACTTTTCCAGACCAGATCAGATCATTCGAGACTATTTTTTATTTCAGTAAACACTTAGACGGTCTAGAAAAATATTGGACAATATTCAGGGGTAACTGCATGAAAGAGAACAGCATAGTTTTTTTAGGACATCATAGTATCAACTAAGTTAGTTGATTGGAGAGTCGAAGAATTAAGAAGAAAAGTTTATTGTTTATTGAAAAATCGTTGGATATTTACAGTCATATAAACTCCTTCAACCGATCGAACACTTCAAGAAATTCATCACAAAAATCAAATAAATCCTTTAAATTGAAAAATTTGTCTATTGAAATTCATAGTCTCAACCAATTATTTCTGTTTCAACATGTTTGAATAATTAAAATGTGAGAAAATGATTGAACTGTTGGGAAAATCAGAATGACATCACCCTTATTTAAGCGCGTTCAATTGGAATAGACCAGATTCTCAAATTAATAGCCTATAATATGACCAATAAGTCAGATTCTCACGTAATCAGTCACATTTGACATCAATTTCATTTGTCGTTGAATTGATGCTCAAATCACATTCGATTTCCTCAAGTGTCCTGGCAAAGTATCCCAGAAGTCTCATTGTCTCTGTTAACTTGAAGAGAGATCAGAGTAAAATAAATAAGGAAGCAGGATCTTATCAATGTAGCTTTATTTTCAACTGACTTGCGATACTATATACAAGTATAAATGCTATACAACACTAGAATAAAGGTATTATATTATGATAATGATGAAGATGAATGATTACTGCTTTAAAATATCCTACTTCTCTGACCTACTTGAATGAAATTTTCAATTTTATTGACCGCTTCTTGAATTTATAACAAATTTGGTTGGGAATTTTCAAATAGATTCTCACTAGCTCATTTCTTATGTAATTCTATAGAATTTAATGTAATATAATGATGAATCATAATTACTACTTGAAAATATCTAATTTCCCTAACGTACTTGAATAACAAATTAAAATTCAGATTCAGTTTGCTTCAGATACATCAATATAATTAAATTAAATAAACCAAATAGGCCTACATCTCTTGGACTATGAAAGCCTTAAAGAACAGAACAAAATAACTTCATTTTGAGTACTTTATCATTTACAATATGGCACTTCCGGCAAAATATAAACTTGTGCGCCCGCAGTGAGTTCAAAAGCTATAATAGAAGAGTTAACAAAAGATTCTTCTTCTTCTTCTTCTTCTTCTTCTTCTTCTTCTTCTTCTTCTTCTTCTTCTTCTTCTTCTCTAACTTCTTCTTCTTCTTCTTCTTCTTCAGCTTTCTTCTTCTTCTTCTTCTTCTTCTTCTTCTTCTTCTTCTTCTTCTTCTTCTTCTTCTTCTTCTTCTTCTTCCCGGTCTCTTTTGCCATCTGGTTAACAAAAGATAGAATTGTAAAACTTATTGTAGTACAATTAAATTAAATAGAACTACGGTAAATAGAACAATTTCAATTTTACTGACTACTACTTGAATTCATAACAAATTTGATTGCGAATATTCAAATAGATCCACACTAGCCTATTTCTAGGAGCGAAATCTGCTCTCGCATTTTATTAGCATAGGATTATGTGAAGAACTCGGTCGAGGTTATTCATGCAATAAGGATTTGTCGATACTATCGGTTATCGGAAATGCCTTTCCGTCAAGGCAGACTCACGAGTGTGGAAGGGATCCATACACGAAAGCGCATAAACTCGGCTGACTGTGCATTTTCCTCATTTTTTTGTTACGTTGCCTGGGGTAAGCAAGTATTTGAGAAATTTGTGAATAAATCCATGATTGATTTGGCTCTTGAGACTTCTGCAACATCGACGCTCTTGCCACTGCAATGCAGGGTATTATTATGACGATCATTTCAGTAGCTGGATAAATTTTCTATTTCAAGATACACAGGATTCATTTCCAAGTTCTTCTAATGCTGCTAAGGAGTAATGACGAATTCTTGGTCCTAGCCTCCTGAATGTATTGGGAAATCTTAACTTTCTGAATAAATAACTCCATAGATGGTTTAGTCACGATGATTCTCTTAAATCAAACGCTGTGTCGAGGGTTTTTGAGTAATATCTGTTTGACTGTGCAAAAAATTATAAGTAGGCCTTCTACTACAATGAATCGAAGAAGTAATAATATCAATTTCAATGATATTGAAATTGCAATTATACTCACTAGTATATCTATCTCTATTAAAATAATAAATTTTTCTTCATCCTTTTAAATGCATTCTTGATATAGTGTGACTTTTTTAAAGTAATTCTCAGCTATTTTAGTCTACACAAGTCATCAATTATTGAAATCGACAAGAAAAAGCCACGATTCCTGATGTGTATGCTCAGGTAATCACACGCAATTGTTTTTAAGGTTTTTGAGCTCACAAAGGGTAGATACAAAACTTGTCTGGCTTCAATGGAAAAAAGTGTAGCCTTTGGCACTCTGATTTCAATATTACTTCCTAGAATTGCCCAGATGAGTAGTAAAAAGGATTTTTATTGTGTAGTTCTCTTTTACAGAAAATCTGCGAATGCGATAAAACGTTTATGAGATATTTTATAGGAATACCTCCATGACCTCTCACGCCAATAAAATTCAATATCTCCACGTACCAATATACAGAAGGCCGCATCTAACACTAGAAATTGGCTGTCTATAAAATAAATCTTTGCGAATGAAAGCTGATTGATAGTTCTGGTTGTTTTATGATGTGATAAAATGGTTTATATTCATACAACAGTTTGACTTAGCGGGCTGCCAGACTCACAGAGAACGTTCAGTTCTCTCACGATATCATGCTGAGTTTTCATCTCACAAGTCTCATCTTGTATTTCAAATGACTTTAGACTGTGGTTACTTGGAATTTTGAGCGTTTCATTTTATAGCAGAATGAAGAAAACTTTTCGAACGTTTTTGAGAATGAAATAATGCTCATTGCTGTTTTATAGTATTTTTTGTTACCATGAACATGAATCAATCAATTAAATAACTTAAAACATTGACCTTATAACTGTTGCTTCAAATTGATTATCGTGAATTATTTTCCGAACAACAGTAATTTCTCATAAATAATTGGTGATTTTCATATTCTAGGAATCCAATAATTTTCCTGATTGAAAATTACAAGTGGCTTCCATTCTCCAATGAGCTGAAAACCGTGGAAGCATGCCTTTATTCATTGAACACATTCCACATTTGTTCACATGCTACTCAGGTTCATAGCACTCCAATGAATCAAGCTATTCATATTAATATTCTTATCTATATAATGCTATTTCTAGTATTTTCAAAATAAAGATTGAGCTCGTTTTCGATTATTATGGGATACGCATGGATGATCGAACTTAATTAACGTCTAGTCAGGAATTCCAATTGATTTATGACTGTTCTTAACGTCAGAGTAACGTGTTCTGATATTATCCTTTTGTCCTGTATGCGCCTGGAAGCTACTGCATTCTTCATTTAGGGCATGATGAAAAGTCTTCCAGATCATAAAGTTCGTAGTGAAGCATTAGTTCAAGCTTGCCTGGAGAAATAGCTTGTTTTCAGCTGATAAACTCCGGCGAATGAGACAAAGGCTTTCAGGCTGCCAGGCTTTATTTATATCTTGTTAAATTCATGTGCTGCTACTTCTTCTTAAGACGGAATTTGTCAAGCTGCAAATAGGACAAACAAGTGAAGAGAGGTCTGAAGACGAACGAGGAGAGAAAATTGGAGTGGTGCTCTCAGGGCACTTGTGTCCATAACAATGAACGTGGAAGGGATGGCAATGTGCATTTCATAGTAGCTTGAAATTAAAAAAAGGAACAATGTTGCCTTGGCTGCAAAGTTTGAAGAACATTATTCGACGTTGAGAAACAACTAGAAATAATGAAATTAATATCAAGTTTGAAGGCTCAAATTGTTTGAATTCTATGATATTTAAGTGGGTCGACTATTGACGATTTGTTAGTTTCTGGCGCGACGACCAGGTTCAGAGATTTAACCAGTTGGTCTGGCACATTAATCTAATGATTGTACACCACCAAAGCTTTTGTGTGGGATGCCGTGAGGAAATATTTCAGGAAAAAGGTCGTAAAACCTTCTGAGCTGAGAATGATAAATTCGAAGCTATTCATTTGGACGTCTAGGGTTTTAGACTGGCTTCGGTGGCGCTGCGCTGAACAGTTTCACTCTTTCTGTAATTTTATCCATTCATCTACCAGCATGCATTGTTCTAACAAATGAGTACTAACAACTTCTATCCTACCCCGCTCTCCCGCTCGCGACGGTAATTTAAGGAACTACTTCCTACCCTAGTCGAAGGAAGAATCGTTGTGCCAGGGATTTGCTGACAAAGCATTCTTCACGTTTTTCCTGTTGAAACAACAGCGTGGAAAAAGATTGGAAAACTTGGACGCGTAAGACAGTGAATGATGGGATTATAGCTACCTATAACTCTTCATCCAATTTCAGGTGGAATTTTTTGTTATGTTACAACTCTTGAACAATGCTCAAACTCATCACTATAATGAATCTAGTTTTCAATTTCAAAACATTTTTGAACCTCAATATGAATTGGAATCCAGGCTAAATGTCTGAATTGGAATCCTGAACAAATAAAAAATGTTCTTAATTAATCAGGTTAAATAAGAATAACCTCAATATAGTGGCATTGAATGATAACGGTTATCATTCCATTCCAACGGTTATAATTCCGGTTATCAATGTTGTCGGTTATCATTCAATTATAATAATGATTCTCCAGTGCCTAAATTAGCAACATCTGTGAGTGGAACTATTAACAGTGCTGCAAAACTGACAGAGAATAAATTAGAAAAGGAACTGAGTTAAATTTAAATAATAAAAATTGATCATCGACTTAATATTTCATGAAGTTTAGCTTATTATCCAAACGCTGAATACTGGGATTGAGACCATTTACTCACATTTGGCTTAGAACCCAAAAGCCAGCAATATTATTATTATTCAAGTCAATCAGCAAAAATCATGTTATAACAATCATCACATAATTCATTTCAATTATTCAAGTTTTTGAATTTTATCTTAGCTTAGATTTCTTATAAAGGAGAATGACCCCAAACCTAATTTGTATTACATTGATTGGCACTAAAATTTGTACCCAAAGACAGTTTTAATATTGGAAAGAAAATCAAGATGAAGGTTTCTCTGATGAAGATTCCAGATAGAAATTCTATTCTCGTTTTTTATAAATCAAAGTAGAATGACTTTTAATCTGTTTCAATCACATTTAAAACTCCTAGTCTCCATTCCATTCAATGAATTCTGAAACAACAATCTTATGATCTCATTTTAAGATTCAAGAAAAGTTTCTTCCGCAACAGCTACTTGTTCACCAAGAATTGTAAATGTTGAGAACTCGGTTACTGGGAAATGTTGTCAGATTTCAGAGTTGAGATCCAAACAGTAGCCTGGTTCACACAAAATTCCAACTCCAACGAAATCATGGGAAAAATGTAGCTACTTGATCCACAAACACTTTGAACTCTGTTTGCAGACATTATTTCAAACGAGTGAAACGATAATTCATTGATCGAGGATAACAGGTTTTTTTGTCGAACTCAGTATCGTCAACGAGGTGACATGCAAAAGGGCCGCATATCGATCCAGAGTAAACTTGGAGTGCATGGGTCTCAAGACTAAAAGCTTTCAGCTTTCGCCCTCAGAAAAACCTCAGCGCTCCTTGAACACGTACCCTGTACTTTTCTTTGATTGCTGGCAAAAAAAAACTTGTTTGTTTCTCGCCAAAGACATTTTCAGTTTTTCCCTCAACCATCACTTCCGTCACTTCACTAAATTAAGTGTCACCTTGTTTCCTCCGCTCATAACGTGTATGATCCTCAATAATAATTCACTCATGGAAATAATTAATGACGGCCTCATTCTCCATACTTTCATTCAAAATTCTACCGCAACTACATGAATTCTAATATTATATTGAAATTATTATTATTAAGCTTATGGCTTTTTGGCGGAGAGACCTTTTCGGGTGTTCCACCTTGCCGAATCATCCAGTTTTCCCTAATGGGAAATATGGAAAACATTATAGGTTAAGTCCAACACTGAATTTTCAACTTATAAGTCCCGAAAAATCTTCAAAATCGAATTCTTTCAATTTATAGATCAACAGCACTAATACGATACTCACGAAAGCACATTTCAAATTGAATATTGAATTATACAAAAAATTTAAACGAGAAATTTAGAACCAAAAATTTTCAACACGTTATTACATCGTCATGACAATCATATTGAAATAATCTCAACAATGATGTTTCATGTTTATAACAATCAAAATATTAAGACGATGTTCTTATTTGAACCATGAATTGAACTTCCGTTCATTTTCTATGATTTCAAACGCTGACATTTTTATTCGACCCAGTAGTCATGGACAGTACATGAAAGTCAAGTACATCCACTAAATTATTCTCATTACTTATATTTATTTCTCATTACTTATCATTGAGCTATCTAGTTCAAGACTCAGATAGTTATTAAGATGTTTCAGTTTCTTTCAAGTGGCATGAATTTTTTTAGCACGTTGCATTACATTTTTTCTCATATTCAAATTACCGGATTTTTATTTCACAAAAACTTATTCACTCAACATTTATGATTATTAACAATGTCATAATTACTCCAATAATTCTTTCCAAATCTACTAATTAATCTTTTCATTGAGCAGCTACAATGTTGCAAACGTTTTGCATTACATTTTTTCTCATATTCCAATTACCTGATATTTATTACACAAAAACGTATTCCACTCAACAATTATGATTATTGATTCTGTATTGAAACAATGTCATAATACTACATGTAACTCCAATAATTATTTCCAAATCTACTAATTGATTTTTTCATTGAGCAGCTACAATGTTGCAAACATTTTGAATGAAAGAAGTATATTTATATCATGAATAATGATTAATTTATAGTGTGGTTAGTACTGTAGACAAAAATTACTATCTTCAAGGAAAAGTTCACACGTGTATTATACCCAGAAAATCTACATACGAGAGATGTTATTCATATAAATGAAGATTCCACAATGTGAATGAAAGCTACCATTTTCAGAATTTGTTAATGTAACTGTAATTATTATCACATTATCATTAATCATAACATTACATTAGATAGATCATAAAATTAACTATCGAAGAGATATAGTGAATAGAAAATTCATTCTAACTACTTCATTTGGCCTTTCTCTGCCAGATTCACTAATTGAAAATAAATTTCCCGCGTCAGTGCTTTCTAGATTTGGAAAACTATTTCATCAAAAATCAAAAATACATAACGGATAATCCAATCACCTCCGGTTCAAAAATATCTAAAAAAAAAAATAGAAACGTTACTGAATGGATGGACGATTCCTCAGCATTTGCGATTCACGCTGGAAAATGAAAACTGATATCGGTCCATGGCTACCGGAACGTACGAGATGAATAACAGAGCAGTCAGGGGATTCAGCGCCAGATTAAATTGTGACGAAATAATTGAATTTGTCGTTTCCTCCATGCTGGCCGCATGACCGGTTGCTGTTTCTAACACCAGTAGTTAGAATAACATGCAACAAAACATTTCGAGTCCGTTGATTATTCATGCAACACGTGCTTCTGATCGTGATACTTCATTATTATTGGCAAATTTCAATCGCCGACTGTTGTAGAAAAGTTCACCATTGATTACAGCAGCAGGTGCCGTCAAGCATTGCTGCTGGGATTTGTTACTTACTCGATTTTAGATAACATTTCTGAATCAAATGTTTTTGACATCCAAAAATGTAATGCTTATTGGTGTAATATTTCATCACAATTCTGGATGTTTTTTCTGGATGCTCCAGGCGTTCCTAAAGCCTGATATCAGATAAATTGCTCAATCTTCTGAAAGAAAATCAAGTAAACAAACATATCTATGTGAACGTACTTTCTAATAACTGGGTAATCTATCAACTGAATCACGCAAGAATGAGAAGTTTGTATTTAATCTTCCAACCAGAGAGAAGAATAAAATGTTGAAATGAGTTTATGGAGAATTGGCAATTGTAATAATTATTATTCTATTATCTTCATGATAAATAAAACTTCTTGACCATCTCTATCATAAGAGGCTCATAGCTAGATAGAAATAGATGGGCGGCTGTGGAACAAGATTTCATAACTTAAGGTCGGTTTTCGTTACTGTTTATAGTGGGGATTTTTCATCAATTGCATCTGGCAACGCTGGGTCGGGCTCCGCTGCGGCACTCGGTCGCAGTAACGAAAACCCACCTTTAGAGTAGTATCGGGAGCAATATTTTATTCCAAAATACTGTACAATAGTCAAGTAGAGTTGCCAACCTCTAAAATTTTACCTCATAAGAGAGGCTTTTGTTCAATTTGGATGCAAATAAAGCTTCATTATTATTATTATATTATTATACTGTACAATAATAACAGATTATTTCGAATTATTTCTCCTAGTTTAATAGAAAAATGTCGCTGAGACCGATCCTTCAAAACAGGGCATTACGCTGATAGAAATCCCCCACCTGGAACGTCCTAAGGATGCTTTCATGAACTATATATTATATTTATATGGGATTTGACAATCTAATTGGATGGAGTGATTGTATTCTATCAGTAGTGCGAAGAGGGAGAATGGGGATTGGAGTACAATTCATCAAGTCAATATAACTAACCGTGAAAAGTGTACCTACGGGTTTGAATTTTGTTGGTTTCTCAAGTAGAAGGAATCAGAAGTCCGTCATACAGTGAAATATTCAAGGGACGTTTCAAAGGGAATGCAAGGATCCATCCCGTATCTGACCACCGAATTCAAGAGAGTCCCCACTCATGAATAAGTAATAATATTCTAGTATAATGAAAAGAGCCTGTTCCATGCATGGAGAATGCTTTGTCAGTGGCTGGCTGGTTAGGATGCATATGTCACTGGGTGGATTGCAATATTGCTCTTTCAGCGCGCAGCTCGCCTCACAAACCACTAAACTAATTTACTTGTCTGTGACACTAATTAATTATGGCTTCCGACTATTATTACTTGCAGCAGACGTGCTAGGCTTTCTCGCGATCGATGGAATAGATTCGAGAAAGCAAAGCCGCAAAGCTCTTACCGTTCAGGTTCACGAAGCTAAGAAGGTCTCGAGTGATTCAGATTCCTCGTATATAATTATACCTTGGAACAACCGACTAATGGAATCAGGCGCTTTTGTACTTAGCGCAGGGGCTGCTTGTCTGTCAGTCGACCCAAATAATACGTGGGTGGTGTGTTTGCAAATTCAATAAATATTGGATTATGCTGACTGGAATGTGTTTTATTGAACTAGGCTCTCAAGTCAGAGCTAATAAGAATCAAAGTCAAAGTGTTCAATTATTTCTACGTGGAATGAAGAGATTCAGCCAATATTCTTCAAGGACGAGGCGAGAAGAAGAAGAAGATGGATTCAAGACAAAGAACGGTAAATGGACTCAGAATTTATAAAATAGTGAGAACACTGGTATAGTATGAAACACTGGAGAAAATCAGTGGACTATTGTCCATAAATCCTCATGTATGGAAGTTATTATTAAGCTTATGGCTTTTTTTTGGCGGAGAGACACTTTCGGGTGTTCCGCCTCGCCGAATTATCCAGTTTTCCCTAATGAGAAATATGGAAAAACATTATAGGTTAAGTCCAACACTGAATTTTCAACTGATAAGTCCCGAAAAATCTTCAAAATCAAATTCTTCCACTCTATAGATTGACAGCACTAATACGATACTCACGAAAGCACATTTCAAATTAAATATTGAATTATACAAAAAATTTAAACGAGAAATTTAGAACTAAAAATTTTCTACACGTTATATGTATGGAAGTGAATAAATAAGAATACGAATTTATAGTCCTAGTCGAATGTTCTATCACAAGGTTCTCATCATCTGTGTAATAGCACAGAAAAGGAAAGGCTTCAGTCACAGAAAATCTGACTCAACTCAATTATCTCTAAGCCTACACATTCTCAAGTGGAGCAGCATCTGATGATATATGCTGGGTCATTACTGATATGAAAAAATCATATCAGTATCATAGTTTCTGATTAAAGTTGTAGAAATTTCTATGAAGTAGGCTAACGAGCTGAAGATGATTCTCAGTGTAGAATATTGAGAATATCTGAGAGGGTTTTATATGAAATATCTCTGAAAAGGAACAAGTAGTGATGTCATATGAAGCATTTGACTCACTTTCAATAAAATTAACAGTTGAATAGTCAAAGGACTTTATATACAGTTCACCTGAAGAAGTTTTCAAAAACTTCCAACAAACAGTTCTTCTCCCATAAAAGATGGATGTCAACTTGACTAGGAACTACTATTCCATTCATATTCTTCTCGAGTCAGTGAATTCATTCTTTTCACGATTGGATTTGATCTCTTGCCAACCAGGGTTTTCCGAAGTAGCTATTTTCCGATATTAATAGTATAAATTCTTCTAGGATTTATTTTAGTTTCAATTACCGACATTTTTCTGGGAACCTTATTAAAACTTGATTGATATTGATATCGTCGTTCAAAAGGAAAAGGAGGGCTCTTATGCCTCAACTTCGCCCATATTATCACTTATGTCATATACTAAGTGGACAAATAAAGTCACTCATCTACCTGTTGAATTGGACTGGTCTGTTGTTTGTCTAAACTCCTGACATGATGGAATTCTAAAATTAGAATATGTTTCTCCAAGAATATCGCGGGTACGTCAACAAGGCAGTTTCATCATAAACAATAACCACTCCATATAGACGAGTAGCTGCCAAACACTAGCGCTCAAGTGAGAGACAGAGGAACAACTTGTCGGGATTGAAGATGGGTTAACATTGAATCAAATGTAAAAATGTCTGTTTTCAAACCCATCGTATTTGATAAATATTCAGCCAAAATATTCCAGTAACTTATAAAATCGAAGCTAGGATGTTTAAGAACACTTCAGTTGCCTTTTTAAGAGAGAAAAAACAAAGATAATTTTAATTTGACCCTCTTTCCAAAAGCATTCCTTTCCAAAAAAGAGTAAGATAGGTACTGATATAATATATAATATTGAATGTGAATAGATGAATATAAAAAATATAAGATGTAAATATAATATTGTGATTGAATTAAATATTATTTGTGTAAAATAGTTGATGTCTCTGGAATAATAATGTCTTTTTTACTCCTGACATTGATTGTTGCACATATAATATTGAACGTAAATAGATGAAGTATGGAAAATATAAGATATAAATATAATGTTGTAATTGAATTAAATATTATTTGTGTGAAATAATTTATGTCTCTGGAATAATAATGTTTATTATACAAACCATACTGATGGTTACACATAGCGGGAAGTTCAAACTTCAAAAACCTAACCTAGCAAGAAGAGTCTAGCAACAAGATGACGAAAATTCTGATAAAAGTACTTTAATCCAATTGATACATTCATTAAAACACCTTAAAACCACTAAATAATAGATAGCAATAACGTATTGATGATACATTAATGATTCAATTGAATTCTATCCTAAAATCATGTTTTGTTCCTATCTCACAATGTTAAAATCCCGACAAGTTGTTCACTCTCTCTCACCTAGAGCGCGCTGATCAGGTCTAGGAGCTACTCCTCTATAGCGGGAAGTTCAAACTTCAAAAACCTAACCTAGCAAGATGAGTCTAGCAACAAGATGACGAAAATTCTTATAAAAGTACTTTAATCCAATTAATACATTTATTTAAACACCTTTAACCCACTAAATAATAGATAGCAATAACGTATTGATGATACATTAATGATTTAATTGAATTCTATCCATAAATCCTGTTTTGTCCCTATCTCACAATGGTAAAATCCCGACAAGTTGTTCACCCTCTCTCACCTAGAGCGCGCTGATCAGGTCTTGTAGCTACTCCTCTATTCCACACTACCTGAAATGTCAATAACTCCTTCACTCAGCCATCTTCGCACAGATCCATTTTCCTAAAAAAATAATTTGAATACGACTTCTACCTGGCTCGCACCACATAAATCATAATAAACTTGACACAGCTATGTGTGTATAAGAGAAAATTGGAATATTCGATATTGGGTGTTGTTCGGTAGCAGAACTTCAAATCCCCTGCGACTCAAAACAAAGACGAATACTTTCCTTCTATTCTCTACTCCTCTTTTGTTGGTACGAAAAGTTATGTGAAGTTTGCTTGACTCCCCATAACTTTCTTTGATAGATAAAAATGCTCCTTGTGTAGCCTGTCCCCTAAGTAAAAAGTGGAAAACATTTTTTACTAACTTTTCATCATACAGTAAAAAATTCTATGTGTATTATTAATAGACACAACTTATTGATCAAAACTTTATCTCTCTCCACTCTCTCTATATGATCATCAACGTTGGTTTCATAATACCACTGGGAATAAAGAGCAGGTTCATGAACAAAAGATACTCATCATCAAAGTGCCAAGTCCCGGATACGATAGTAAATGAAGCTCTTTTCAGAAATGAGGATCCTTTGAAACATTCTATAGATGCACTCCATTTCTGTAGCGTTTTTAATCGATGAATCGTTCAACTTCCCATATTTTCGCCTGTTCCTCGGTATTCGAATATGAAATGAAGAGAGAACCCTTTGCTTTTCAAAGATGAATTATGAAGGATTATCAGACGGTTTTCTGCTTAGAAAGTTATTCTTTATTATATATTATAATAGGCTATATATGATATCCTCTATCGTATGATAGAGGAGCCACAAATGGCAACTGCTAATAATTCACATTAGCTTTTGTGTTTCATTATCCTTGAAGTTATTCAATAATTTACTTTTTCATAAACTGTTATTCACCAAAATTTATTCCTTTGGACTTGAACAGAGAAGTATACATTTTTTCATTATTTGAGGTAATGAAATGAAAAAAATAGTACGTACCTACTATTCGAGGAAGTATCGATTTTTCAATTCCAGTTGTTTTGGTCTTAAAACCTGAAAAAAACAGTATTTTGACTTATATTGACTCCCTTATCTGTAAACTAGTGAAAGTTTTGTTATTTGAAATCTGGTGATTCATAGCTTCAAATTTAGTGGTGCTGATGCCATAGTAATATAATCAGAGATTCATTATCGTGATCCTGTAGTTGATGTAGTGAAATCTATTGAGTTTATCTAAATTCCTGTTTCTGAATGTTGGCGCACATAAATCATAACCGATGCATTGCGGAACAATGAGGCCAACAGAGCACAGTCGTTCATGTTTATAATACGAGTTGGGAAAATCTTCACAATATTATTCATTCAACAAAAATTAAATTCAGATATAAGAATAATATCAAAATGTTTATTCTACATAATTGCTTACATTGAGAAAGACTCAACGTGGGTGAGACTTAAAAAGCTGAAATTTTCAAGAAAGCACATCACTGTGATCTACTGATAATTATTGTTCTTCTCGATAAATTATACTGTTCACTGTTCAGTGCACCAGGTTTCGAGTTAATTCCACTAGTTTGAATTAGCTAAGGAGAGTTTACCTATTCATTAGTGATTCTCCATCCAACCAAGCATGATTAGTCATTTTAGCATTTTAGTCATTGAAATAACTTCAACAAATGAGAATAAAGTCTTATTCCAGACAAAGTCATATAATTCTGACAATTTTCTGTCGACTGAGGATTTTGCAAACTGAAAGCTACCATCAACAATACGTTTTAGAATGATGTCTTTGAATCAATTAAACATTATTAAGTAGCCTTCTTTCTGATTCAGACTTGTAAAGTAAGTTGAAGAAAACGGCATTTTGAAGAGAAATCACTTCCAAATGCTAAACATTGAGGGCCATGGATAACGAACGAAAAAGTTGGAGATTCTGCGAAAGATAAGGATGAAAACGGTCTTGGTGGAACGAAAAGAGCTGTGGGACAGATAATGGGCCTGTCTGATTACTCACTCCAAGAAAAAAGAGTAGGAAACTCACCTCTGTACTCTCCCTCTCCCCCCCTTCACGTTCTTTTCCTTTCATTTTATTTTGACAGCAGTATAAATCATCCGCAAACATCTTTCTCTTTGCAGCTAGAAACGAATAAGTATTCTCCGCTTTGCTTTCAGACAAGATAAGAAAATTTATTTTTCTCTTGCATTTAGATGGATCAACAATATGATTCTGTGAAACGCAAATAGGGAAGACTGGAGTTAAGTTTACTTTCCTTGTGAAACCGAAATAAATATACACGTCTCGGAAAAGCTGTTGAGCTGCTTTGCAGGTGAAAAGCTTACAAATTTTAAGCAGGAGATATAAGAACCTCACACTTCTACAAGTTTGGTTTTCTTAGTCCAAAGATATCAAATACGAATCAGTCTTTTCCACCCAATATCAATTAGCCTATCGATGTGTCACATTAGTACTATAATTGAGTGCTTGTTGTTGTTTTGATGTTAGTTTTCGTTGATTGGATAAATTCAATAACTTCCTACCCACTACTGTGTTCACAAAGATAGAAGAAATTAAGAAAGACTGAACGTGAGTGAGACCATGGGGTTATTTCATTGATTATCAATTTGTTTCTGTTATTGAATATCAATTGAAGACTCATAATTGACATGATAATTCACACGTAATTTAATCATTTTAGAACTTATTGTAGGCTGAAATATTTTACAAATGAAGCTGACTATAGTGCTTTTCATCTTTGAAGACAACATGGCCAGTAGGGTGGAGTGAAAAATAGTAATTTTTGATAAACTTAATGGAATAGTCACGAGTAGTTGCCAATTGAGGAGTAAAAACAATCCTTAAAATCCGGGCTCATTCGATTAATATCTTCAGGTGCCCCAAACGGCTTAAAGTTTGAGAAAATTACGAAAAATTGACATTTTTGGTAAATTTTTGAAAAAAAACCTTTTTTAAAAATTGCAATGGAATAGCAATTTTGGTATAGTTCAAGGTCCCAATTTGTCACAAAAAAAATATCAAAGCCCAATTTTCAAATTCAAAGGTGCCCCAAAGGCATTGAAAACTCCAATATTTTGGTGAAAATCGGTCAATTTCAAAATCTTTCAAACTTAGCTAATATGTATTCAAGGTGTCAAATTCAGTAAGGTTTGATATTTATATAATTTATAAGTATCAATGCATTGTTGTAGAATACATTTACTGATAAATAGTACTAAAATCATAAGAGTCAGTTGATAAATAATAGTACGAAAACTTTATTGTCTATGAGTTGCTATGAGTGTGAATTTAAGGCTGAAAATAAGGTATGGAAAGCCATGGGCGCCCATACACCTTCCTTCCGGGTGGTTTGTGGGTATGAAATACCCCCCTCCCCAAGGAAAGGGGAGGTCCGAAAAACCCCCCCCCCCCCCAAAAAAAAAAATTGGATCTAGAATAGCGTTTTTTAAGATATTTTTTACACATCGAAAACATTCAATTAACTGAAACATATATATATTATATATATTTTTATATATATATATATATATATATATATATACTTTTAAATATTATAATTACTTTATGTTTTTGTTCCCAGTTTATATTTGAAAATTATTGAATTTGTTTTTGATAACTTCACTTTCACCTATATTTTTTCTTCCCCTAAAAGCTTGCGGGGTGCCATGCCCCCCTTGCCCCCGTGTATGAGAGCCCATCTAGAAAGCCCACATAACTTTCCTTGCTATTATATTTTTTCATTTAACCATGTCATTTAAAGTGGGGCATGACGCATGATGCATAATGTAACTAAAAAAACCTTAGCATGACCGTTGGAATGTTAGTTACAAGCCCCCAAAGGAACGTCAATCTCTTCCACCTTATTGGGGGCACTCTTCAACTGTATTCTATTGCAAGGCTACTATTCAAGCCACATCTAGCACCTTTACAATAATTTACATGGTCATCCTCATCATCTACATTTTGATTACTATCATCTTTTAATCTCTTTCAATCAATAAACATTCCAACAATATCCCATACTGAATTAAAACTCTTTTAATAATTTATTTATAGCACTTAATTAATCGATTATTAAACTTCAAAGAAGGGATGAACATTTTTCGAGTATATGCCTTTGATGAATGAATGTAACAATAGAGAGTTGGCTTTCCGGAGATTTATGAAAGCACAAAATTTGTCAACTCTTCTATGAAGTTCGATGCTACAAGCTATGAAGGAATTAATCTCAGTAACAGTTATTGCAGGTCAATAAAGGGTTTGGATATTGAGCCTATCTGAATCATTAGCAGCAATCTGTGTAAAATGTTTCAGTTAATTGAACGTTTTCGATGTGTAAAAAATATCTTAAAAAACACTCAATTTTTACATTTTTTTTTTGGGGGGAAGGGGGTCCGGACTTCCCCTTTCCTTGGGGAGGGGGGTATTTCATACCCACAAACCACCCGGAAGGTCACGTCTAGCCCTCCCCTACACATTTTTGTATGGGCGCCCATGGCTTTCCATACCTTATTTTCAGCCTTAAATTCACACTCATAGACAATCAAGTCTTTGTACTATTATTTATCAACTGACTCTTATGATTTTAGTACTATTTATTAGTAAATGTATTCTACAACAATACATTGATACTTATAAATTATATAAATATCAAACCTTACTGAATTTGACACCTTGAATACATATTAGCTAAGTTTGAAAGATTTTGAAATTGACCGATTTTCACCAAAATATTAATTTTAGGAATATTAAAATAGAATTTTGTACCGTAACGGACAGTTTGACAATGAGGAGGCTTTGTGGGCTGTGCATTTCAAAAAGCGGTTCAGATCTGCTGCCATGGCTATTATAAGTTTCCACGAGGTGGATTTCAGCTACGACCGTCCCTACCTGTTGACTGCCATCAAAGAGTCGCAAGCCGCCCTCCGCTGTCTGGTCCAGAACCATCTCACCGACAAATCCCTCTCGCGCATCGATCTGGTCTTCAACTTTTTCCTCAATCCGGCGTTTTTTGACGCCATCTTCAAACGCCCGTCCGATTACTCGACGCTACTGGCCAGGTTTGTGAGCGATCTGAATCGCTCGCTGGATGAGGGAGGTATGTAGATAAATGACAGTGATAAACAAAGTTGAACTAAAATCAAACTAGTCTCGAGTGGAGGGCTGTTGAAAGAATAGTTCTGAAAACACTGTAGATTCCAGGGAGCTGACAAACTTAACCTCATCTTCTTCAAGGGAGAGGAAATTCCACAAAAGATCGAATAGCGGTCGCGGTGGCTAAGGGTTTCAAAGCCCAACCCAATTAAAAAAAAAAGGAGAGGAAGTAAGAGAAATCAGGGGAGTAGGATGTTGGCCATTATTATTGGACCTAATTTTGGCGCTGTATTTGAAAACGTCTAGCCTACACAACTACTACCCAAACCAGCTTAAAAAACACAAAGTCCGACAAAAATGTTGTATTATGCCGTAAATATTAACTATATTCTCTCAACAGTTTTGATTTATACCGTGCCACTCCTCGTGTTTCGGAGGACACGCTAATCCGTCGATCCCGGCTGCCTAAAAACAGTCGTTAAGTCACGTCAGAGACCCTGAACTGATCAGGAGTGACTTGAAAACTCTGACACCAGACCTGAGCCAGCCAGGTTACACGGAATTATTATTACCAAAATATTGGAGTTTTCAATGCCTTTGGGGCACCTTTGAATTTGAAAATTGGGCTTTGATATTTTTTTTGTGACAAATTGGGACCTTGAACTATACCAAAATTGCTATTCCATTGCAATTTTTAAAAAAGGTTTTTTTTCAAAAATTCACCAAAAATGTCAATTTTTCGTAATTTTCTCAAACTTTAAGCCGTTTGGGGCACCTGAAGATATTAATCGAATGAGCCCGGATTTTAAGGATTGTTTTTACTCCCCAATTGGCAACTACTCGTGACTATTCCATTAAGTTTATCAAAAATTACTATTTTTCACTCCACCCTAATGGCCAGCTTGTTGCGTTATTCAATTGGAATTCCAGGCAATCTTGTAATAGTGTGTGCTGTTAAATCATCTGTGCACGCATGCGTATTAATGCGAAATTTCAGTCTGATATCACGACTCGGTGTGTTAACTTGGATGATTCAGGGCCGCTTTCCCCAACGCTGCTTAAGCAATACATCAGGCTTAAGCCTCATTCGGAGAATAGGAGGAGTATAGAAAAAAAATTGAGCGTCAGCTGTTATTAATTAAGCAGCGTTGGGGAAAGCGGCCCTTAGAACTAGAGCAGATGATCAGTATTATGGAAGTGTGCGTATTGGCAACGTTGCAGGCGTGTGTTTGGCTAGCTCGGAAAGTTGTGAACTCAGATGTCTCAAAGGATGAAAATCACTATAATCAAATCTTGCAGGGAAAATCACTCGGAGACTTCCAGTGGTGATTAGTCAGCAGGAAAGACTTGACAACAGCGCAAAATCTCTCACCCGCCTAATTTCGTGACCGCTACATAAGTAAACTTTTAAAAATATGTAGTAATCCATCATGTGCCTGTATTCATATTTCAGTGTTCAATCTATTATAAGTTAACTTTACTCTCCTCTTCTCCACTTTACGTGAACTTGATCTCCTCCCTCTGCTGTATTCGTGAACTCAACTCGTAACATGCAACAGCAAACGTCCATCAATGATTTGGCATATTATATACATATTATGTATTAAGAATAGCTGAATAAGCAAGCCACACACAGTGCAGCACTCTTATTGGAGTGATATTGCTGTCACAGTCGTTTGCCAGTTGCAAGTCAACCACTGAATAATTCATGCTCGACAATACAATATTTCAATAATGCAGGCGAAATCAAGTGTGCATCTGCAAGTGTTGATTTTGATGGAGACGAACTGTAACCGCAGCCGACACCTCGCGTAACAGCGACAGAGCGCAATCCTATTGGCTGATACATGGAGTCGTGACGATTATCGGTGGTGTATAAATGAGCACAGCTGAGTGCCAACCATTTAATATTCACAGTGTCGGTCAGGCACAACTTATCTCACGTGTCACTAGCTCATTGAAATCCTCTGTCAAACGCCGGTCCGGTCGCTTTGCAAACTGACAGCTCAACATGCTCCGCCACTACTTCTCTGTGGATCAATAGATGCTATTTCTAGCCGGCTACCATTATAACGAATGGAAAGACATAGTATGGAAATGGTGACGGTTTTAGTTGTTGATATAGATAATTCCAAGAAGTCACGGTACAAAGTTGAGTAGTTGAGAAGGTTCACTCTGACCTAAATGATATTCAGTATCTTCGAGTTTGATCATGACTAATCACGAGTTCAATTAGAAGTGGGACAGGTCAAATTAGGTTTTAACTCTCATAGTGAGTAATGGTTGGCATTGCGGTCGCAGAGATCATCATCCCTTCTATAATTATCCCATGCAAGAGTGAAAGATAAAGTGCAAATGAGACAATTCATGAGAAAAATCAATGAAGAATTAAAAAATAATTTATGAAAGAAATTGAGATTGAGCTGTATTCAATATTATTTGACCTCATATTCAATTGCCATTGACAGCAAACGTCGTTATCCCGTTTTGAGAATCAACTTTTGCATCAAAATGTTTTCAGAAAAAGTTGTTGGATAGTCCGTCATCTTATATAAGAACTTATTTCGACATTATCCTCAGTGGAAACAATTTATTTGTTGTTTGTTATTGTAGTCTACTTGTTGATAAGTGTACAGTGAATTCTTCTATCACACCAGACTAAATTAAAAAAATTCAGGAACGTGTTTAAGTGATAAAATTTCAGATTATAGATTCTCCCGTTGGTTGAGTGACCGTAAGACCACTTGTAATACAGTTTCATTCAATTTTCTATTGCCCGTCTCACCCTCACAAAAGTTGAGGACTAAGTTGACGTGTCACTGGTATAATCTTCTGGGAAAATTGTTTCATGTTCTTGCTTGATTAGAATTTAAAATATGTTTATAAAATTATTTTCTATGTTCCTAAAAGTAGTTACTTTTAAGCTATAGCAGAGATGAACCATTCTATTCGGTGTGTCTATGATTATGTTCAGTCTTTTAATTCTTATTATAGAATAAGATATTTTTTATGCCTACTTGCTCATTTGATACGAACAGTTTCTTACAAATTCTATTCAACTTATACTTCGAAGTTGGATTTCTCGGTTGCTAAGATATAGTATCATAGAATAATCTAATAAATCAAACAGCCATTAATCCAGAGAATAAAGATAATCTCTGATAATATTCAAACGAATGATTCATGGGCATTGATATTATGGTTTATACGTACATGGGAGAATATTAAAACTTTTCCCCATTTCAATAAACCGTTTCAAATTCCCCATTTCCAATAAAATATATAGGTCTAACAAAAACACAAAGGAGGTGTGGTCATCGGTATTGATAGCGTATACTGATAACTGTGGATTGTTCTCATTGAATTTCTATTTTCAAAAAAAAAAAATAGTTCTCTACTTTTATAAATCAAGTTGCCTGTTTGTGAAGGGCTAGAGATGAACAAATCGGAAAAGAGCCTGAATTTTCAGTTGAGTTTTTAGCTCGTCTATCAAACATGGAACTGGATTCAATATAGAAATATTCATTTTCTGTCGAATGTAGAGTTCATTTTCCTTCAATACAAGCAATATTAAATGTTGAGAAACCTCATATAATATTCTCAGAGAGAAATTATTGCAATTGACAGCAAGTTTTTTTTTAATTTGAACTTCTTCCTGAAGAGAAAATGAAGGTTATTATTGTAGTATTTCTCTTAATCTGGTGTTTTCTGTTGAGCAGTCTGAAACCAACTGATTCAGGTTCAGCGATACCATTTTGTAATATTGTATTTTTGTAAATAAAATATTATTGAATGCCTTTTTTGTGAATAAAATGATTGCTTGATTGAAAGGAATCTTCTGTTACAGGAGAATGCGACTGATAAGAAAGATTTTAGTTGAAAGTTCAGTTCTGTTATTTTGTCAATGAGAGGAACTGGGAAATGATCGGATGATTTCATGTCTCATCCTCTTCGTTTAATCATCAGTCTATTCGGTGACATAAATGAATCTATTCAACATGGGCGTTGAACACTGTGAACTAGAACACTGATTTACAAATCATCTAATTCATTTTCAATAACTTGAAAGAAATTTACGTAGCTTGCGCCAACCGTGATAATTCTGAAATGCCTTCTTTTTGCTTAGGCTATCGCCAGTTTTTTATATGTGCAGTAGATTACGTAAGTGACATTCTTGACAATCAGCCCCTGCGCCCACTAAGCAACTGCTATCTGATTTCAGTCAGCAACCCAGCGTTGCCAGATGACTTTGGCTGATAGGTTAGATTACCCGATTACCCGAAAAACAGCCAAATAACATCTGGCAACATTGGGTTGCTGACTGAAATCAGATAGCAGTTGCGAAGTGGGCGCAGGGGCTTACGTTCCGCAAGTTTGATTGATTGATTGATTGATTGGCTGCCTTTATTTCCTGGGAGGGCGAAGTTAGGGCACAGCTGGCCCTCTCTTACACTTAACCCTTAATTGCAGTTTGCAATTTGTATTGACATTTATGAAGTGATAAACTTGGGATTAGGCGTATTTTCATAAGTGATGTTGTTAACAGTGTAGCAGCCGCCATTTCAGTTCTCTGCCTACTTCTCGGCTGATCTTTTCGCATCATGACTACATCTATCAGAGCGTGCACTACGGTGGATTATGGGTGCTGTATTGAAAATAATGGTTTCAATAAAATTCAGTTCTGTCCCTGGAAATTGGTATCATAATAAATGAGTAGGTGATCGAGATATAGGAGAAAGAAAAGAGTTATTGAAAGCAGCTGGTTTTCGCAAGTATGTTCAGTCTCTATGCGTTAGCTAACTTCTTTGCGGTGTAACATTGTTCTCAAGGCTGAAAAGAAGGACAAAGGAGCGGAAACCCTCGCATATATCAGGTTACAACGACCGGCTTTCCTTGTAATCTATGAATTCTTGTGAGAAAAGGTGAAATCTGGATGGAGAAATGCGTAACTGAGCTTCATACGTGAATTGATAGGAGAAAAATCCTGACAGAGCTCTCAGGGGTAATATTGGGCGGCTCAAGGTTTCATTTCATGGAATTGTGGCATCACATATTATTATGGATCGTACGGATTTTTCGGACAGCATTCTCTGTGAAGAAGAATAGATTTATAAGCTTCTATCTTCGATTCGAATGCCCAATGGATAGCTTGAGTTTACTCAATTTCGATAAGATTCTCTTATCGTCTGCACTGGATCTCTTTCCATCTCACAATGCGATGAATTACTGAGTCATCCTACCTTATATTACGTCTTATCATTACAAAATATCAATTATTCAAGAAAATAATAGTTTTTCCACATGAACAGATAAAGGATTCTGGGAAATAATAATGAGTGTGTATACCTAGAATCGTGATTTTAATTTAAAGTTGTAGGACATGTAAAGTTGGTATCAGGAATTCACATTGTTGAAATCAAATTCTTTCAAATCTCATATCATGAGATTGTTTGCATTTATAGATAAAGCCAACATTAATTACAGAAATGCTTATAATGTTATCGTAGCAGCAAATGTATATGTACACATCATTTCAAGGAATTAGACATTATGTAATGGATTCTAATTAGTGGCGAAGCGTGGTATACTTATTTGGTCATCGCCGGGTATATTCCCTATAGGAAATATACCCGGCGATGACCAAATAATAGTATACCACGCTTCGCCACGGATTCTAATAATAATTTACCCAGTCCATAGTCTTAAAAAGATTAGCTTCTTTAACCCTCAAATTACTTTGTGAGATACAGCTCATTCTGAGTTGAGTGCATGAATATCTTATCTTGATTTCTGAAGAGATTATGAATCTTTGTAACCACCCCCTTCCAATTAATTGCAAAATTTGATCAAAGTTATCCTGAAGTGAACAGTAAGAATTAAAAATTGACTACTAATACATTCTGTTGACTTGTGTGACCCGGATGAGTGCATCCTTGAGAAGAGAAACCCTGAATTACACGGAAAATAAGTTTCCTGCGAACAAATATTTGAGGATAGATCGACAGCCAACAACGCAACTTTCGTTCCCACAATGTTTTCAACTAACTACGTTTGTGAACTACTCGTATGTCTCTGGCTGCAAGTCAGTCAAGACAAAACTATGGTCAACAAGAAGTCGAGCCAAGACTTTCGTTGACCAGTCTTCAATCTGATTGTTGGAGAATATTTGGTAGAAAAAGAGGGAATGCAACATCAAGTCCGTCTAATTCTAATATATCCGTCAGTGTTACAACGTACAACCAAAGAACATCAATCAATCTCATGATATTTCTATTTATAGACCTATAAATCCAATAAATATCGACTGTATTGTATTGGAAAATGAGTAAATATATTTTCCGTGAATATATATTTATCATGATATTTTCGTGTTCAGTAAACATTTTTTCAATAGGTTCTAACAATTACATTCAGCCTTCCTTGAAATTATTGTTTTGGTTATGAATCCTTCACCTGCAGGTCCATCAGCTACTTTAAGGACCTATACGTCATAATGAATCAGTATCACCTTGATTCTTCAAAACTTTCATGATAAGAAAAGCATTAGTGTTCTATTTCTATGATATAATTATGCAGGATGCGTTGACAATTGGATGAATGTATGGCATGAAAATAGTTTGTATAAATTAAGATCATTTGCAACATTCTCTTCATCATTAGGTACAAATGCGACGTCCATCATCAACATCCTGCGCTTACTTTTGATGTCGAGCTCTCCAGTTTTATTGGAGGAAATTACAATTTCCATTTGAAGATCACGATTCTCAAGGCAATTGGAGCCGTCATTCTGGATGAATGTAACAGCTGTGACGGGTAATGCAACTGAAAAAATTCATCTTTTGAATTCTTCGGAGGCGATTTCAAAGCACGTTTCATACATAAATAATGAGTGGGAAACTGAGTTAATCTAGTTATGAGATGGACACACATGGCTGCGACAGCGCACAAACAAAAAGCGCCTTCTAAATTCCTTCCCCCCCCCCCCAAACAAACCAACCACTCCACCTTGTAACGAAGCATTTCATGGATGCAGGAAATGGGCGGGACGGAATAGAAAATTCAAATCAGAGCCTGGATAACGTGCTTGATTTGCTGTGCTGCGTTCCCCTCCTTAGTTGAGTAGGGCGGAACAATCTTCTTCTTTACTAAGGCGAGTAGCAAGGAATACTTCCACCAAGTAGAGAGGACTACTCGGTTCACGTTCCTAACGACGTAAATTGCCTTAGAACGTTCCTGTCCCTGTTTTCTGAGGAGAAAAATAGAAACTCAAAAAACCGCTCATTAGTAGCGGGAAACATGGTCTCCTGGTTTAATTCCAGAGTTAACTAACGTTTCCCAAGCAAACCGAGCTGAGAAGGGACTAGACTAGACAGAGTACGGACACCACACCGCCGTACGCTTGCAAAAACAATCCTCTCCACCTTTTCTGATTTCTCTCTCGCTGACAGAATCTTATTTTGAAAGTGAGCGACTTTATTTGCTTGCTGATCGATAAAACAAATCTTCCAACGCAATTCGGTCCTCACTCAGCACTCAAGTGAGAGCTCCAAAATATCAGCATTCAGACTGGGTTTCACCTGAGAATCTTGTGTGATGTTTTGAAAATTGCCCACTCTCTTCCAACGCGAAATCCCTCTATTGTATGACAGTTGATTCCTGGAAGCACTCGTACTTATATCATCTCATATCTTAGACACGATGATGTAGAACCTTACCTGTCAAACTTCTAGACATAGTTTCCATTCAAATAATTTATGTTACCTGCTGCTGCACAACAATCATTGTCAGTCTTCTATTACTTTTCAGGCTGCTCGCGTTCTCTGCACATGTTAGAAACGACATGAATGGGAAGAAATCGTTCTTTGTGTGGGGTAATCACTGAAGAAAAGTTTATATCAAAACAGCTTCAACTACCCTAGAATGCAAAACAACTCTCCTATATTTACAGTTTGATATTTCTGAAGCTAATTACTCAACTCCATGTAGCTTTGTTGAAATATTAGCCTATCACTCTTATTAATGTGATATTGTTCAGAAAACTCAACCAACTTCTTCACCACGAATCTCAATCTCAGAAAAGTCGTTTCGCCACTTGGTAGGATAGCCTTTTCACAATGAAATTCCAATATTGAACTGAATATCCAGATTTCAGCTCTATGCATTTAATCTAAAATATCAAGTCTATTTATTGAGATCAATTATCGCCACAAAATCCATGATCGAAGTACCGGAATGTAACCATGGCATGAACGTAATCTGAACGATAGTTTCCAGATTTTCAATTTTCAGTAAACATTTTCTTCCATCAGATTCGAAAACCGTTACTTATCATTATTGTGAAAAATCATAACCGTGTAACATGTCTGTTGAAGCAATCAATAGCAGTGGCGAAGCGTGGTATACTTAACCGGTCATCGCCGGGTATATTTCCTATAGGACATATACCCGACGATGACCGGTTAAGTTTACCACGCTTCGCCACGGATCAATAGATTTAAAATAATTTTCAATTTCAATCACAGATTCTTTGTGTCCATTTTCACATTCCAATAGCTATTACATACGTCCACACCTTATCGACTCTCGTTTCGACTTTCGTCATTTAGACGTTTCGTCATGCTTGTCGTCTTGCTGCTCGTTTTGCGCTTCAAGCATGCTATTGAAATTAGACGGGAAAACGAATGCTGCACTGCATGCGTCATGTGCTGCACAGCATGCGCTATGACGAAAATCGAAAAGCAGACAAAAATCGACCAAGTGTGCACATAGTGATTACCAGAATGAGACTGGATGAGTCTGGCTAGTTCATGATGCCAATGTACAGTCGAGTTACAATTATAATGTGCATCGCGGAATACATTCTAACTTTCTGGTTAATTCTTCCCTGATTCTAAAGTAATTATTTACCTATCTGTCTGTTGGTTTGTTTTGCAGTTCAGAAGCCGCGCCTGAAGAACCATTACCGGGGCCATAAGATTGCAGTCTGGCTGAACCTGATACCTCAACTACATCAACCTGGCGATGATGACGTCAGTATGCGACATCATCATTTCCACGAGAGAGAAAATCACTACTATGCCGGTGAGTGGTAGCATTGAGTGGTGGGATAACAATAGAGATCTCCTTAGATATTTATAGAGATTTCGATATCTCCCATGTAAGTCATTCATATTCAAGAATGAAAAGCTTCTTTGTTCTTGGAATATTCGTACAAAATTTACCTTGCAACTCATGCAGATTATTCATTCTTAACGTATCTCATATCATTCAGGCTATAAAAATCAGGAGAATTAAGATGGATTTCAGAATTCTTGATATTCTGACTTCCAAGTATTTTTATGGAGAATATTTTTCGCAGTAGTAATTAAGATCGAAGTGTTTCGAAGAAGTATGAATAATTTGAAAATAATTTTCAGGTGAAGAATACATGTTGTAAACAAATCCGTGTACCCAATTTCATTTCTGTAATTGGGATACCTGGAAAATATTCTTGCAAGGGCTGAACTACCTTCTCGAGTAATTTAATTTTATAGGAAGATAACTACAATAAAGGAAATAATATTCAACAAAAAAAAATAATAATAATTCCATACGAATCACAAAAACTTATATGGTACACTCATGAAAAATCAAGAAATAAGGTGTATTAAAATATTCTCTTCATTGATCACATACTGGATTATGTGTATATTCACAAAATCTGAAGCCTATTATTATTTGGTATTGGAAATTCAATTTCACAACTTCACAAAAGGAAATTCGCAACTGATATTCAGAAATAAATACTTGTATGATTCGAACTATTAGGCGAAATCAAATATCGTTTTTGACATGAAATCAAACAAATTTTATACAAATTATTGAACCTATATTGATTGATTCTATGTAATGGCATTGCGTTATCGAACTAGGGTGCCTAGAAAACTTATCGAAACTGCCCATTATGATAATCCTTCGGCAGTTAGTTATTATGTTCATCACAGCATTTTCATAACACAATGATTATTCACCTATTATTATTTAGCGTATGGTGGCTTTTAATAATAGGGAAACCCGAATGGGGTTTTCGCATTATTGTATGTACCTATCATTTTATTTTCTACTAATTCACCTATTATTACATTTAGATCAATCATACCTCAATAGTATCATAATCACGATGTTCATCTACAATGTCAAATTTTTCTAATACATACAAGTAAGAAACTACATCACCCATCTTATTCTCAATGAGAGAATGTGATGAGAGGGTGGCTTTGCCACCCATAATGATGCATTTATTTCTAATACTCCTCATATTCTTCAATAAATTGTACAGTATATTGACAAATTCACACCCTTATGAAGATAAGAACTTCATATTTTCAGAAAATATTTAGTGGATAATTACACATAGGCTCAAATGTTACGAGTATCAAGAAACGTCAAGTTTCTGGTTATTCTGTAACAGTAATGTATCGACATGAAGTCCAGTTCTAAGCTTGCGTGGTCCCCGAGCATTCTACGACAGGTACTTGTCAGACTGCGACCATAAGCAACCGCGTTCATGTGACCTCTGGAAAGGCTATCCAGTTGAGATTAAGTGTTTGTATGATGGATTAGGAAATTTGCATGAACTTAGGTGAGCGTGGGCTCACCTTGATTATCCTGTCCAGTGATTGTGTTACCGGCCGACAAAGACGTGCATCCCCTGGGCTTAGGGGCATCGCTTGCTTCTGATAGGTCGAACCTTTAACGGTTAGAGAGCTTAACTCGGCTCTCATCCGAAAAGAGGCCTCCAGCTCAGCTCCTATTCGATTCGGTCGATAGCTGCTCTCCATTATAATTAATTCTCGGTCTCTTATTTCAGGCTCGCGGCCGTTCATCGCACTGATAATCCAAATTAAAGCCGATTCACCCTTTTGTCTGTCGGCTATTGATTCTGAAAAATTGCCTCGTTGTTATCATTGCAGATCGACCTAACTGCGTTGACACAATGGCAATCGGCTCATTGATTATCTACCTCCACTTTCACGTGTCCTGTGATCCGGTCAAAACTGATTCTTTATCACACTATGGGCCGCTTTCCCCAGCGCTGCTTAAGCTATACATCTAGCTTAAGCCTCATTCGGAGAATAGGAAAATTATAGAAAAAAAGTATTGAGCATCAGCTGTTGCACTTAAGCAGCGTTGGGGAAAGCGGCCCTCAGTGATACTATTATTTAGTGTATGGCTTTTAATAGTGGGAAGACCCGAGTAGGATTAATGTAATATTGATAGAGTATTAATGTGATACTGATTATCAATTATACCACTGATACATATTTTAAACTCAAAATTTAAAACAAGATTACAATGCACTCTCTTCCTATTAATATTCTAATATCCTGTCAATATTCAATGCAAAAGTTTGGCTTTTGGTAATTTATATCATGGTTTCCTACATTTTTGGGTGGGATAATTGATGCTAAAGAGTTTAAGTGATTTAGTTTTCATTATATATTTCACTGCTTAGGGGTTCTTATCTCTCTTTACTTCAAAGTGAGGATGAAACTCTCCTCGAATAAAATTTCATTCCCATAAGCTCTCTCGAATTCTTATTCATAGAGCATAGGATATCGTGTAGTTAATCCAACAGTATTGTACAATAGTATTGGAATTTTGATTTTGCTATGAGATAGCGTAACAATGCCATCTACTTGAAAATAAAATTCCTCATAAATGAGATTAATCAATTTGAATGAATAGGTAGATGCAATCCCTATTCAGCAATACAGCTAATTATCATAATAACAAACTCATTAATCTTCAATCAATGAGCTTATAAACGCATGAATCAATACATTAGTTGACAATGAGTTCAGCAAACACTAGATCAAAATTAGTATACAGTAAGTACTCAGAAGTCAAGTGGACGATAAGGTAGATCTATATTCTAAGAGGAAATTGCAGTGATGCAGCTTGCCATCATCAATCAATTCATTTCTGCACGCTACAATGGCCTAACTGTGATTAACTGGCTGCAGTACACCTACAAAGACCTCTGCTACCAGAGTAATAAACATCAATTTTCATGCACATACAGTCGGTGTTTCAAATTCAATGCAATTTAGTAAAACGCAGATCTATATGAGGTGAATTAATGATTCATATAATTGTTAGAACCTCGATTATTATTATTGATGATGGATGTGAGAAAGAGTAAAATCTTTTAGGAAATTAAACTTAGAATGACGTGGAAATGAAATACTAGTGAACTCCCATCAAGTGTTTATTAGAGATTGTAGGTAAGATAAATAATTTATTTATATCCAATTCGGAGAGATGTTGATAAATTATTTCGAAGTGACCTTAGCCGGGTCGGTTTATCACTGGTTTGATAACCCAGAGGACCCATGTTTGATTCTCTGTCCAATTTTCTTGGACTGATTTTCTTGTGAGATTTTTCTTGGGCCCCTTCCCTGTTAAGACGACTAAACATTACCATATTACTGAGCATTGACTCATCATTACCCTTCTCATCACTCATATAAAAGCCTATCCCAATAAAACTCATACTCATACATATTCTCGTTTTTGATACATTTTTTAGTCGAATTTGAACTTGAAGAAGTTTCTTATGGAAGTACTATATTCTGGAGCTGTACATGAAAGTATCTGTAGCTTCATATGAACCAATCTATCGTTCTATAAGACTTATTTAGCGATCTTCTCAAAAATAATTACAAAAAGAGATGAATTTGTCATCTATTTAGCTTTGACAGATAACAGTCATAATCATTAAGATGTTTCCCATTCTCTTCATTCTAGCATAATTGTTAGACTAGAATCAACACCATCTGGATAATAACACTCATGGAAGAATGTCCTGGAAATATAAAAAAATATCGATTCGATCATCAATGTTTATTGCGATGAAGAGACTTCTGTTGTGCATTGGCAATAACATCCAAATATGAGACGTATAACACGAAATGAATTTGCAAGAAATCGAAATCAAACCTTGTTTTTATGAGCAGAATAACCATTGACTCGTTAATAAATCGATAAAACCCTATAAAGCTTTTAAAATTATGACCAGTTTAATCCTGAACAATTCACTTAATACTGGTTCCTTGTTTGTTGAAATACGGCTGCTGACTCTTTACTACCATGGAAATGAAATAGTATCATAGATTACGGAGCTATTTGTTGGTAGAAGGGTGGTTATGATCGGAATAGTCGTAAAGTTGTTATCCAAACTGCTGTTAACAGGCCTAAAAGCCAGAAGTCTATTTCATGAAGGCATTCCTATAGAAGTAATATTTGCTTATTATAAAAATTTATTACGACGTACCCGTGCCCGTATTTAGACTAAAGTGATCCATTGTGGTCAAAAAAAAAATTTACTTGACTGTCAATCTCTGGTTTGCTGATTCGATTCTCTCAGTAACTCCAAGAGAAATTCTATTAGGCCTATCATTCTTATTCCTATTGATTTTTTGTACTTAAAATGATGATTTGTGAGAACAATTTGAGACTTTCCGGCAAAGTCTGCTTCAGGTTCATATTATAAGAGCGGCATTGAAGCGGGTGTCGATTTTTCTGGGCTTGCGTCAATGACGCCGGACCAATCACAGAGCATCGCAGTGCTTCGATAATATTATTACTGTTGTTCAAATATTTCCGAATCGCAGAACAAATTAATGTGAAGTTTTCTGATGTCATAAATGACAAATATTTTGTCTGGCTCACTGTAATAATTATAATATCACTGTAGGAAAAATTCAATGTTAGGGCAAAGTATTGTTGGTGAACTGAAGAAACTTTCAACACATAAGAGTTCATCTAGTGAAAAAGCTGTTTCTGTCGGTGCAGTAATGTTTCACGTCTTCCACTTGTTACACAAACAGCTATAGGTGTTCTTATTTGACCTATTTTCATCATTTTTTCAAACACAGTAATTTATTTCATAACCTAGTTGCTTCAAAAGTTGAACTTGAGAATCTTTTCACAAGCAACTTGAATCTTCGACTCATTAAATGAATCACATAATTTTTCCACGTTGAGAACATAATAAAATATTGTGTTATCTGTTCATGACATAGAGAATTACCTCAAATCCGAGCACATCGTGCACATTACAGGAAAAACTTGATGTACTGTATTACAAACACTGAGCAATAGATTTGGCAAGTGACTCACTCATTCGCACTGGTAAGTTTATTCAGCAAATTGTCGGAACAAAGAGCATCGCAATGCTTGTTTGAAATTGTAACAGCAGTCTGGCGTGTAAATTCAAAGGGGAAATAAGTGGAATGCGCTCCGCTTCCTGCTACAGCTAGCACTAGAGCAGCAGCAGCAATCCTGCAAGGCATGAATGAGAGAGATCCACTGCAATATCAAGAGCTACGGAAGTACATATGGATGAAACCGTCAAATGCAGACAGAGCTCGGTGAATGTTTTCCTGAATATTGATCTCACAATATCGTGTAGTGGGAACTTGTGTAGTGTCTGGAATCACTGCCATCACGCTCAGGTGTTATTTGATTGTGTTTTGATCTGATCAGCCCCCAGAAATTCTAGTATTCCATATGGACAGATATTATATAGAAGTGGAATTGAATGGAGTAGACTACATAGAGGAATTAAACGTGAGAAACATTATTTCCTTGTCTGATTCATCGATACTCAGCGACCTTCTTTAGATATTCGGGTCTCTTTGGATAGAAGTTTGTATTTCATCGTATGCGTTTCGATTGATTAAAGCCTTCTTGCATTCTCAAAACCTGCGAATCCTTGATCCTTGATTTGAAAGAAATATTTTGCTTCTTCTATAATGGCTTTCACTATTCTCTTGTTTTGAAACCAGGTAAAATCGTCTTTTGAAACTTTCTATTAACATTTATGAATCCTAAAATACGGTGAAGATGATATGAGTATTGGAAACAGATAAGACTCCATTTGTTCTTATCTCTTCATTTCTGAATTTTACGTCTCAACTACATTATCCCCTCCCTACTACAATCCGTATGCAATACATCACAACTTTGGATGGATTTGGGACAACTGAAAAGCAATGTTTTTAAGCGATACTGTCAGCTTGTCAACTCAAAACAGTAGACAGGAAATATAGATTTCTTAGTGAAATTCAATAGTATTCCCGCATCCACCTTCTCCCCAGTCTCTCTATGCTCCCTCGGATCTTTTGCATTTATGCAACGTCGCGTTGAAATAGCGATCATGCGACATACTCAATAGATAGGCTATTCAGAACACTTTTCTTTGTAGCTCCTGAGTAAGCGATACTGTTCCACATTCTTCACTTATTGCTTCGTTCTTGGAACGATCTTCCTATTGCATCCCTTTAAGTATTTCAGAAATCTCATCTTTTGATTGTAAAACAGATAACTCTAGATTCTTGTTCCTCAGACAGCATTTATCCATGCTTTTTCATTCATTCATTCATGATTATTCTTTACTCCATTACGCTCCAATCTCCATCATTTGTGGCTATTACTCTGTAGAACCTCATCATTATTTTCTTGCTTCTGTTCCTCAAGATTTCATTACAGCTACGGAAAAAACAGCTAAATTCTAGATTGTTTGTCAATGGCTCAACAGCCCTATGTGGGCTTAGGCCTACCAACTGGTTGCCAGTTTCACATCCACTTGACTGAATCAGCTGAGTTGTAAATTCTAGATTACTACAACTCCATTTATGAAATGATTCACGATTTTCTATGAAAACAAAATGACTGGATACGGTAAAGAAGAAGTTGAAAAATAGAAGTAGATGAAGTGAAACAAAGTTTAATTCTTATGGTAGAGAATGTTGGCAGAGCAATATACTGTATAAGCAATATACTTCAATATAAATAAAGGCAGCGAACGTCTAGTAGCGTATAAATTTAGATGCTGACAGATAAAGGATCACCAGCAATTTTTATCCGTGTTCATGATCGCTTCGTCGAACTACAACATCGCTCCATGAAAAATTGTACATCTGGATACTCCGCTAATATGCCAAACAACCATTATGTGGCCACTTGAACTGTCCTGTTACTCTCACGCGAATATATGCAGTAAAACCGCGATGATATCCAGGCAATTTTAGATTTATTGACACCAATATCCACAAAATTGTTATTTCTCCTCGAGAGAATACGTATATTCCTCACCTGTTCCTACTCATCCATCACTGTTATGGCTTCGTGTCCTCCAAAAATTTAGGCAAAAAGTACTTTCCACGTTAAACAAATTCCATACTTTCAAATCTTTATTTGAAAAAACGTTCTCCATCCTGGATTTGAATGCTAAAAAAAGAATAATATGGATGAGAAGTAGGTAGAGTGAAAAAGGTATATGTAGGAAGAATGGAGAATAAAGTATTCAAAATCAAATATCTCTTTGAACGAGGAAGTCTAGTTACCTCTATTATTATCAATAGTCTATAATATTATAGACTAAAATCTATTATTAGTCTAAAATATACTCTTAGTCTAATAGTATACTATTATTAGTCTAAAATCTATATCTCTTTACTATCTATCAATATCATTAGAATTTTCATTACTTCAACCGAGGTCAAGTAGTGCATTGAACTTGTAGATTCAACCATAATTTCAAATTTTCAATTGATTCCCATGTGCATAATTTTGATTGAAGCTGCATTTCTAATGCATAACTAACACATTTCTTCGTATTCTATTATTGCTAAGACATTTTCAGTTATTTATAGCTATCTTTACGTTTTTAAAACTTTGTTAGTTTTTCTCAGCTCAACCTTGAACTAATAAAACTCTTCAAATGAATTTGATATTGATGAGAAAAAAAAGATAGAGATCGAAGTATTTTTTAAAGAAAGAGAGAAACATTTTATGTTTTATAATCGAGATAGAAACACTAATTTGCCCTCCATTGTTTTAATAATTTTAATTTCATTTCAAAGTTGTGCAAGAGAACTTTCTTTTCCAATATTTTTCGTCTTGAATATATTTTTAGTCTTTGTCCGTCGTTATAATTTAGATTTTAGGTTGAAGGGGCTATGCAAATGGCCCTTGATAACTGCATTCCAAAAGAATAAACAATTGAGATGCAAATATCCGGCAGCTCAGAGAATTAGCTTTGAATGCAGTGCTAAGCTCAACAAATGTGTTCAAAACAGCTTCCCCTGTGGTAATCGTTTTCCAAGGACTTCCGTTATCTTCTTTACTGCTGTTTGGACGACAAATTGTGGGTGTCTGGCTGGGAGAAAGTTGATATTTCACAGACACTCGGAACAAAGCCTTCTGGAAAGACATCTTGAGGCCTGTAGCATTATTCTGTAAATAGCGGCTACCGACAGACGGCAAAGTTTAAAGTAATGACGAGAAATTAACTAGGGCGAGGACAAGAAGTACGTTGTGCTGGGGATTAAATTGTTCACTTCTTGGAGAACATCCGAAAGTCGCTTCCGTCGTAAAGCTCCCAACTTGAATCCCTCTTCAGTAACTCACCACTCAACTTACTCAAGGTAGTTGTTGACGGTTATTCGGCGGCTGTTAACCAATAAACTCAAGTAATTCGATTTTTCCAATCTAACATCTCGAGCGTTTATCAGTTGACTGCAAGGGAATTTATTCCCAAATCCGAATATGATGGAAAGATCGTTTATCCGGTAACAACAATAACATTATTTTCCCTTATCATGCCGTTAACGGACGGTGAGACTCAATATAAAATAGAACAGAAATATATTTCATGGAGCATCAAAGAAACATCACACAATAGATAAATAGTTACAAAATATATAGTTTGGACATGATCAAATGGTCGTCTGCCAAATTAAGCTACAAATTTATATCTTTTTAAAAATCAAAGACATAATTATAAAATATTTGAAATTCTAATGCAACAATTTTATCAAAGACAGTAAGACTCAATGCGTGAAAAATTGGTACGGTATGTGAAAAAAGTATGTTGCTGTACATATTGTTTTTGTATGTAATGTTATCGTATGTAAGAAATCAGAATCTATGGTGTTTTTCATTCAAAGAGACATTCCCTTAGATTTATTATCGAGTGGAAATGGTTTTGATACGGTATTATCTCATTGTTGAATTATCAATTTTACCTTACCTAATTTTGCGAACTAGTCTAAGAAGACTAATGAGCAATTTTTTCTTAGCTAATATTCTTCAATTTAATAAGTTAAAGAATTGAACCTGGAAGTCAAGTTATCATTTCGTAGAATACTGTGATAGTGATTGTTGATTAATCGTGTTACTGCAGAGAGATTTAACACGCTGAAAAGTTTGAAAATTCATATTTGCTATCCTTGCGAGCAAACGAAAATATAAAAGAGAATAATAAATTGTGGATAGAGAAGATGAGTCAAAAGATAGCTTGAAAAAAATTGGAATACGATGGGGAAGAATGTAGTGAAACAATGAACTGTTATGATTTTCTAATAATTAAATCGAAGCTAATGATTTTTCAATTGATTCAGAGAAGTTAGTACTCCACTTTGATCAAACCATCTACTGCGAAACTTGACTTCTACCAAAGACTTTATTGTGACAATAGCCTACCATACTTATATTTCTCTACAACATACAGATTCGAGATAACTTGAATTCTCTTCAACTTTCATTTTTCACTCTTGAATTATCTTACATATGAAAAGAGTTTCATGTCCGAAGTTCGTGGAGAAGATTGAGTGCATTGATGTTGACGTGGGTTTGCGCCAAAAGAAAGATAAAAAACAATTTTTGCAGGCTTTGTTTCTCAAAAATAACTCGTTTTAATTATTGAGCCATGCTGTGAGAAATGCGCCTACCACATTCATATTCAAGTTGTTTTGTCTTCAAATATTGCTTAATCTTTCTCATTTACTCATTTATTTATCATTATCAGTATTGTTCTTATGATTATCGTTACATTATTATCCTACTATACGATTACCATATCTCGTTCCCCCATTTTTAACTTTGATGTTTGATATAATATTATAGGAGTAATTTTAACTTATAGGCCTCACAAAGAGATAAATTCTTAATAAGGTTTCAATGTTATGTAATCATGTAATAATTACAATCAGTCTTTATTCTTCAGTTATTAGTCTTTTTCTTCAGGAAGATGTTATTCAAAGTTATTAGTCTTTTTCTTCATGAAGATGTTATTTAAAGTTTCTGTGGACAAACACTCATTTTGTTTCAAGAGCTGTTGCACAATGTAGCAAAATTTATTTATTATATTTTTCATTATTACTCTGTATATTATCCTATTGTATAGTAAGCAAGTTAAATAAAACATATTCTATTCTATTATTCTTTTGATATCGAGAGCCTTATTTCTGTGTGAACTCTGGTTAATTTGTCAAACAACACGGTTCCAACACTATGACACTGTCGTGTAAATTGAGAATAAATGAGGACGGTTGATGTCTGCGACTTGTCTTCGGGCGGCTCGAAATTAAGTTCTTCTCCTCCTTCGGGCGGAGGAGGTGGCCTGGACAACCGTCCACGCCGACACTCAGGCCTCGAGAGATATATGAGCGCAATAAAAGCGCCGGGAGGTGACTGAAAAACAAACAGATCTAACAAAGAGCGCTCCCAACTTTTCCTCAGTTCGGGAGAAGTGAAGATCACCTTGCTCAAAAAGTCTGGCAGTACATCACTACTTCAAGTCTGAGCAGATTCGTTATTTTGGCTTGCAAACCCGTCCAGTATTTCTAACCACAAATGGAAAGTTGGAAAGATTGACATTAGAGAAATATTATTTGAAAGTTTATGAATTACTTGTAATGAACCCTCACCACCAAAAGAACCAGGTTCCAGATCATCTTCTACAACAGAAAAAACGCAAAATTATGTCATTGAGTTTTTTTTTTAAAGTTAAATCAATTAAATTCAGCCTTCCAGAAAATTAGAAACTTTCCATGAATTTTATTGGAATGATTGATTATTGTTTTGATTAATATTAATATCGGGGTACTGGAGCTCTGCTCGGGGTAGGCCTCCACAAAGCACAGTGAATGGAAATTATTACAAAGAGAGAAATAAATGAAATTAAAACAATTTTTCAAAGTACATCCATCAGTTTTATGCACTGAATCATCATTGCACTTATAAAAAATTAATCTTAGCTTTCAAAAATATTATGAATAATCGAGCTTTGAATGCATTTCATTTGAAAAATCGCACATGGTAAATTAATAAAAATAATAACATGGGTTGATAACTATTCTTAGCTCAGCTGTTTTGATGAACTCTTGACGATTTTTCACGAATAAATAAAAACAGATCACATGGCTAACTTCATGCCTCAAATTTAAAAATAACAATAATATATGGAATATTTTCAAAATTTTCAATTCCTTTTAATTTTCTATAGATAAATTAAAATCAAAAATATTATTTGAAAAATCGCACTTGTGGTAAAATTCTGCTTCATACAAATAAGAAACATATGGGTTGATAACTATTTTTACCTCAGCTGTTTGATGAACTCGACGATTTTTCTCAAATATAATAAATTATAAAAACAAATGACATATGGCTAGCTTCATGCCTCAAATTTAAAAATAACAATACAATATGGACCATTTTCAATATTTTGAATTTCTTTTAATTTTCTATAGATAATTTAAAAACAGAAATAAAAAGGGTAAATAGACGAGTAGCTGCCAAACACTAGCACTCAAGTGAGAGACAGAGGAACAACTTGTCGGGATTGAAGATGGGTTAACATTGAATCAAATGTAAAAATGTCTGTTTTCAAACCCATTGTATTTGATAAATATTCAGCCAAAATATTCCAGTAACTTATAAAATCAAAGCTTGGATGTTTAAGAACACTTCAGTTGCATTTTTAAGAGAGAAAAAACAAAGATAATTTTAATTTGACCCTCTTTCCAAAAGCATTCCTTTCCAAAAAAGAGTAAGATAGGTACTGATATAAAATATAATATTGAACGTGAATAGATTTTGAAATATAGCAAATATAAGATGTAAATATAATATCAGGATTGGAATTAAAATATTATTATTTGTGTAAAATAGTTGATGTCTCTGGAATAATGTGTCTTTTTTACTCCTGACATTGATTGTTTTGTACATAATATAATACAATATTCTTTCGAACGTAACATAGATCGAAGTATGTGAAAATATAAGATATAAATATAATGTTGTGATTGAATTAAATATTATTTGTGTAAAATAATTTATGTCTCTGGAATAATAATGTTTATTATAAATAAAACCATAACTGATGGTTACACATAAAGCGGGAAGTTCAAACTTCAAAACCTAACCTAGCAAGAAGAGTCTAGCAAACAAGATGAACGAAAAATTGAGCTGTAAAGTTATAATTTCCTTTAATCCAAACTGATACATTCATTAAAAACACCTTTTGGAAACCACTAAATTAATAGATAGCAATAACGTAATGATGATACATTAAATGATCATTAATTGAATTCTATCCTAAAATCAAAAGTGTTTTGTTCCTATCTCACAAATGTTAAAATCCTGACAAGTTGTTCACTCTCTCTCACCTAGAGCGCGCTGATCAGGGTTTGAAGCAGCAACCCCTCTATAGGAGCAGCTTCATGTTCCGGAAATTTTCTCAATTCTATTAATGGAACTGCTGGTTTACCAAAAGGTTAAGTGTAGTTGTGCATTTCAAGAGTGACTACTGTGATTGAAATGCAATGGTCTTGCAGCAGCTGAAATAATCTTGTCTTCACCCCCACAATCACCGCTCTCATTCTTTTCTCATCATTTACAGCTGACGGAAATTTGTTTCTTCTTGTCAGCCACATTCCTAAAGGATCGGTTTTTCCTTTAAAAACTTCTTTAGCGAGTTATCCTAGGGATGAGAGACCCAAGTGCAAACTAATTTTTGTATCACAAACCAATCATATATTTCAAATTTCGTCAAAATCGGTAGAGCCTGCTTTCGAGATCCGTTCCCTAACATACATAAATACATAAATACATACATAAATACATACATACATAGATATAAACATACAGAAATTGCTCGCTTAATATAATAGGATAATAAAATGAGTTGACAACTATTTTTAGCTCAGCTGTTTTGATGAATATGGTAATATAATAATGATACAATATGGAATATTTTCAAAATTTCAAATTCCTTTTAATTTTCTATAGATAAATTAAAAATCAGAAATAAAAAGGGAAATAGGAGCAGCTTATGTGTTTTGATATTTTTCTCAAATCTAGTAATGGAACAGCTGATAATTGATAATCTTCTCACTCGCACTCACTCTCTCTCAACATCAAGAACCGACTGAAAATTGTTTCTTCTGGTCAGCTGTGGATTCTCTGTCACTGTCTCAGCAGCTGAGGCCATAATCTTGTCTCACTCACACACTCACTCGCTCTCACATTTTTCACTCACGGTGCCACAGCCGATGGAAATTTCTTTCTTCTGTCAGCTGATTCTTAAAGCAGATCAATTTCTCCTTTTAGGTCCTTTATGAGTTATCCCAGGGATGAGACCTTACGTAAACTAATTTTTTGTGATCATAAACCTCGTATATTCCAAATTTCGTCAAAATCGTTAGGAGCCAAGTTTTCGAGATCCGTTGACAGTTACGGACACATACATAAAAACATAAATAAGTACATAAATACATAAATACATAAATACATAAATAAATATAAACATGTACAGATATTAGGATAGCAGGAATTTTAGGATAAGGAACTGATCCCACTAAAGAAGAAAAAACTAAACACCCTTGGTGGGACTCCAAATCATGCGAACAAGCCATCAATCAATCGCCGATTTGCTCTTCCATAAGTACAATAGCCATAAATCACCAGAAACTTTGGAACATTTCCTTAAGATCCGCAAACAGACAAGCCAAATTATCAGAAAAACCAAACGCAATTACATTACCGAACAACTTAGGTCAATTGAAGATGATTTCAGAAAATACAACAGCCGAAGTTTTTACAAAACTTTTGCAAACAAAATTAAAGGTTATTCACCACAGACTTTGACTTTTAGGAAACAGGATGGAAGACTCGCACTCACAAACCAGGAAAACTGTGAAGAATTGGCACGCTATTTCTCTGACCTCCTGAATTGCCCTGAACCACTTGAACGTTTCCAGCATGTATTTCCGGGACACACAAAACCCGATGCAGACCCACCAACACAAGAAGAAATCCAGTGTCACATCAAGAAACTCAAGAGCGGGAAAACATCGGGGGAGGATGGTATTGTGGCAGAGCTATTGAAGAGTCTTGGACCACGATCATTGCATGAAATTACACAGATTATTCAGGAGATCTGGCAGAGTGAGGAGCTGCCGGGGGACTGGAAGTGTGCACTCATCCACCCCCTACACAAAAAAGGAGACAAGTCAGATGTGAACAACTACAGAGGGATCTCCCTTCTTCCTGTCTCCTACAAAATCCTCTCTGCTTGCCTCTTGCAACGTGCACAGGAACAACTTGAGCCCTTAATTGGTGAATACCAAGCAGGGTTCAGACCGCACAGATCATGCACTGAACAGATTCTCAACCTGAAATCCACACTGAAACTTCGAGCAATACGAAATCTGCCAACCATCTGTACCTTTGTTGACTTTAAGAAAGCCTATGACTCCATTGACCGGCAATCACTCTTTAATATTCTCCAAGAATACAATCTTGACCCAAAAACTCGGCGACTTATCCAACAAACGCTAACAGACACAACTTCAAAAGTCAAGTTCATTGGTGAAATATCTGAGCCTTTCCTCATCAAGACTGGTGTCCGGCAGGGTGATGGATTGTCCCCATTGCTCTTTAACATCGTTCTTGATAAAGTAATCAAGGAGTGGGAGAAAGAACTGAAGAGGCGAAATGTCTGGAGACCTATTGTGCTAGGAAAAAAACAAGATAATATTAATGTTACATGCTTGGCATTTGCTGATGATCTCATGATTCTCTCTGGAGATGAACAAACAGCAATTCATCAAATCGAAGTCCTCAAGGAGTGTGCTGGAAAGGTCGGATTACAGATTTCTTTTTCAAAGACTGAATTCATGACCACAAAACACATCACAACGCAGAAGTTGATCACTCAGTATGGCACAATAAACAAGGTCAATCATTTCAAATACCTGGGTGAGATCATTGAACCCACAGGTACAGAGAGATTGGCGCAAAAAACACGGGAGCTCAAAATGAGGAGAGCATATGGGAAAATCGCGAACATCTACAACAAAAAATGTTTGAGCATTAACACAAAAGTTCGACACTACACAACGGTTATCAAGCCTGAGGTACTTTATGCTAGTGAGACCTTGAACCTCAACTGTAGAGGGGTACTGGAGAATATTAAAAAAGCGGAGAGAAAGATTGTCAGGAAGATCCTTGGCCCAAGACTCACAGAGGAAGGATATCGACTACAATCACACACGGTCACAGAGAGGTATTCCAATATTGAGACAGATTTCCGCAAACGGCGACTGAAGTTTTTTGGACACATCTTGAGATTGGATGACGGCCGGCTAACGAAGCAAATTGTGGAGTACGCACGGAAACTAAAAACAACAACAGTCTGGATCAAACAAGTTCAAACCGATCTGGAAAATGCCGGCATTACATTCACAGACGTCAAGGATCGAAAGATCTTCAGACATAAGATCTATAGCTGGGAAGTTACACCAGATGATAAACCCAGAAGACCCGCAGGTAAATGGACGGAGGAGCGTCGAGTTGCACACACTGAAAGGATGAAAGAATTCTGGAAGAACAAAAAGAATAACAGAGCATGATTTGCTTTTTGTGATCCTTCATGGGTCTAAACAAATAAAAAAAAAAAATACAGATATTGCTCGCTTAATATAATAGGATTGTTTTTGGAGAATAAGATGGACCAGTGGATCAATTATTGAGAATGGAAATTGCATATTGAAGTCGAAATCTACGTATTGCCACTCAAAATCAAGCATTCATGGTCTATTCATTGATGAATGTTTAAATATAGTTTAGGATTGTCAAAAGAGAGTTTCTCTCACTATCAACGATCTTTCCACATTATTTTTTAGATTAAAAGACTTTTTCAGTCTCCGTTTATAACAACATTACTTTTTCCATGATTTTATATATTTTATCATCTTCATATCATGGAATATTACTATTTATTGAATAACATATGATATTGTACATCAAACAGTCAAATAATTCCTATGTAGGTTCACAACAGACGTTGCAGGATACATAAAAACATTAAGCTGTGATTTGAATATTTGAATAACTAAACAATGAAATTTATTATTTTTATTCTTAAGAAATGTTTTTGATATTACTGCCACTTCCAAATTGTTTCCACTGAGCTCTAAAAAGCTCTTTTTGTGTCTTCACTAGTGAATGTCTCAATACATTTCCACAGTTTTTAACTTGATTCATTGAAAAAGTAGCTTGCAACACAATTTGGAAATGTTATATTATTAAAAATTAAAAAAATTACTTCATTCCTTCAGGATAAACGTAACTAGAAAACAATCTACACAAGAAAATATTGAACCCAACGGAGGAACTTTTTCTCATCTCTCTTCCCGTAAAAACTACCATACAAACTTGTTGCTAGCGGCAAGTAGCTTGCTCTAGTAATAATAATAAAAAAGTTTGCAACGTGCGGCGTCTATATTATAACAATCATATAGTCGCCACAAACATAATATGTATCTTATACTGCATCTGCAATTGAATTAGCAACGCATGATTAACGTTGGTTTGTTACGTAAAGGTAGCTCCGATCGTTTAGGTTGAATTTGTAGTGAGTACTCACGAATATTTGGATACCCAATGGTGCTTTTTACATTGGAAGGCAAACCAACGAACCAACATATTCGCAGAAGATGTAGTAACACACCGGAGTGAGCATGTATCTCTCGAGCTCGGCTGATTTCAATTTTAAATTACATTGCGGGCGAACCATAACAGGTGTTGGAAAGTTGTAGAGAGGAACTTTTGATCGATAGGATTGTCAGTTGGGTCTCGAGAGGTGCAGTGAAGTGGAGCAGGTGTAAATTTCATCTCTCGGTAGGGCCTGCTCATCACATAAAATATTCTCTCCATATTACCATTCAGAAGCATCCCAACTATATAGATATAACACCAGTCACAATCATCTCCACCAAACAGATATAGCACGTGAGCTACAACTTGTCAGCCAGCTTCACGCGTGTATGGAAGCCGTCGGCTCTCAGAGAAGCGCTCGTCTTAGAATTGGTGGGTGATCTATGTGACATGCTACTCTCGGCTAGGATGACACTCGGCTCAATGTCACTTTCACTCACATGAAAAAGGGAATGCCATGTTGCTTATTCAATGTAACCAACTTTTACCAAGTGGTAGTTGCTCATTTTAGAATAAGAATACCTCATGTATAAGGCTTTTTCTCGAAAATATATAGCAGTAAAATGATAATTCGGTTTAGAAAATATCATTTCAGAAGTGTCCCAAAGTTTTAACAAAAAAATCAAATTAAAAAGCTTAGTTTTTGCGCTAGTATCTAATTACATTAAATTGAATAAGTGAGAAGGTTGCTGCTTGTTGGCCAGCACCCCTAACGTTCAGTTACATGCTTCCAAAATCACTCACTTCCTGGTGGTTTGGAATCCATTCAAAACAGATTTATTTCTCTTCATCAACCTTTTTAAGTCTAGGACGCATGTCGTTATGTAAATCCCTATCATTGTAAAATCAATATCACAATGAATTCAAGAAACTGATGTCAATGAAATTGATATATTGATATTATATTATATTAATAGTAATTGGTATTAATATTATTACGAATATTATGTTTTGAACAACGCTCACAATTACTTTGAGGGTCAAAAAATCGAAAGTAGATCACACATTCTCCAAATGTTCAATTTTCAATATTTGCTCTTTTATCTGTTCTCCCTTTATAAACACACTGTTTCTGATAATAAAAATTTACAATATCTACTCTGTACTCTGTGATAAATTTTCAAGGTTCTCTGTGATTGAACCACACCGTTACAATACTTAAATTGAACCATAAATTTACGAAATCCAATTATGTCCATCTGTACAACATACAACTACCACGACGAAGATTTTGGAATCATTCAATTTCTCGTGTAGGAGCAATCGAAGTGTATCAATCATCAATGATTATCAAAACTAAAAGATGTAATTTGATAGATTCCACCGCTAACTTGAGACTACTACTCATTTTTCAACAGTTTTTGCAACGCTGATCAGTATTACTGGAACCGATTACGCAGACAGACCCAGCATTTGAATTTGATAGTTGATTTTCCGTGAGCCGCTTGCCATAAAATGTAAATGCGAGATAGATTTTCAATCACCTTTAAAGCCATTTTTAATTGAATTCGACTGGAAAGCTGCCTCCACAATGTATTTTTGGAACGTAGAAGCTTATTGATCTTGGATTGGAACCGGGTGAGCTTTCTTCCACTTCTTGAGATTAATATTTACTCCATCCTTGAGATCAGTCATCAGCGTTAAGATCGATGATGGCTTGTTCGTTAATAAATCATTTCAAATGAGAAAGCCTCATTGACACCCACACCGATAAGCTAGCTGACTTTGCTGAATAGATTAGGAACTTTGTGTATCGTACTCACGACTAATAAGAGAGAATCAACATTGAATTAAGTTATCTAAAATTTCTCTGGTCGTGCTCTGACATGGAGTAAATTCATTAATCCTTGACATAAACAAGGTCATTAAGAAGTTCTCTGTCGAATCTCCAAATCCCAAAACCATTTCTATTGTCCCAGGGATGTATAACGGTATCCGACCATTTCCCCGAATCCCATTCTTCGAAATACTTCTATCCCGAACGACTATTTCTCCAAAAATCATATTTCTGAATCCGTTTTTCCGAATAAATTTTATCCGAAAGGACAACGCTCAGATATTGCCTTATTAGCAACTGCGATACTCACACAATTTTAGAATATTTTCGAATATTTAAACATTCGGAAAATTGGATTCGGATAAAATTCATTGGGAAAAACGGATACGCAGAAAACATTTTGCATTCATTCGTCAAATATTATTTCGGAGAATGGGATTCGGAGAAGTGTACGGGAATCGTATTTTCCAATTTGATGAATGACAAATCAAGAAATCTGTTTTAAGAAAATTATACGTATATTCAGCGAATCCACTAAGGTTTGATTTATCCAGTATTCAAAAAGAATCTCCTGTTTCATTAATAACTTCCAAGTTCTTAACCAAGTGACATAGTGTGATACACAGTACTATTTTACGCTTCGTCCTCTTCAATAAGACTACTCCTAATTGAAACCAGAAAAATTATTCATTTTTGTTTGAAGTTATTCTCAACCAATTTATATTTCAGTCTCATACACCATGAATGAGAAGCTCAAGATTCACTTCCTTGTAAAGCTATTCGATCACAAAAGTCGTTTCGTACATCTATTGTGAATAACAATGAGCTGGGATCCTAAATTCTACATTTTCTGTGGACCTACAATCAAATGTAGGCCTACGGTATTATAGAGCACAGGTTGATTGCAGTATGTGGCTCGAGCAAGACGTATGCATATTTCAGTTGTGCGATTCGATCGCTCCTTAATCAATAATGCAAATGAGCGCCGAAGCTCAGCTCAGCTCATGTTGACTACAAAATAATGTTTCCAGCTCACGAGCAGAATTCCAACATGAATAGACTGATATGTAATTTGTCGGCAAGTCATTTGTTGCGGTGTGACAGTATTCCACTCACACCCTGTAACTATCATGCTTGTTCAAGTTTTATTCAATGTCCCTGATTAGCATACGCTCAGCTCGGCTAAGTTGCCTCTGCAGCTTTTTAAAATAGGTGTCGAGCCGAGATAATCCGCAGACATTAAATCGTTTGAAAGCAAGACGGTTTTCGCCAAAGACGGCATAATAATTATTACTACCCGCACTTTGGAATTAAGAACAATCTTACAAGTGATCAAAAGCAATGCTCGGCTTTACTTCGAAATTTGAGGGGAAAATAAATAATTATAAAGCACCCTTCAATAGAATTTTCAATTCCAGATTTATAATAATGAATCATAAGCAATGCACCATCGAAACATTTTTTGTTCTTTATTCCAATTGTTTTCCAAGTGGAATAATATTATTATTATAAGCGTATGACTTGAATCGGTGGCGAGATAGTTCCACCTCAACCTTTTACTCAAGAAGATAGAAATTCACCAACTGTTTCTTCTAATCCTGAGTTTTGATTAATTTTTCATTGTTAGAAAGAATGTTAACATTATAAACTCATCTCGTACAATCTACTTCATTGGCTCGAAAACAAGTAGTACGAGAAGTGCTTCTTGCTTCCGATTGTGAACATTATTCGACCTAAACACTGTCGTATCTTTGGAATGTACTCGTATTCACATTTATCCATGGATTAATATGGTGTATCTATTTCTATCTCAATTAATTTCAAACTTAGATTAATTTGATTCAAGATCAATCCAGAATCAATTCATTCCAAGACTGAATTTTCCTGTTAGTACTTGAAAATTCAAGACAACACTATTTTTTCAAATGAATGGGCGAGAGCTTGCGAAAGAAACTATTCAATATGGCACTACAATTACTCTTGCCAAGTATTGAGAAAATACATTATTCAAGATAATTAAGTATCCACTTAGATACATCGATCTGCATTCTTTCAACGTCAATGTCATTCACAGGACTCGTAGAATCATAAGATGATAACGGCAATTCATCAATTTATTAATTCGACTTTTATGAAAAACTTTCAAAACTTTGAGAAAAGACCTACACAAATTTATAATGATTCCATCATAATCTTCAAAAATTACCTGTAGATACATGACAGTGGAAATGACTATTCGATATGGCACTATAATTATAACTATAATTAATTCACTATAATTATCGAAGCAAAATTGATACGAGCATACGAGTTACTCCATAAGTTTCCAATGCTTAGTAGAGGTAAGAGGCAGCAGGCGGCTGAGGAAAAGCTTCATTGTGGAGACTCATTTGAAAGAGGAACTCATTGGTATGAACTGTTTCCACCGCGGGAAACCCGATCCATCCACGCAATCGCTGACAGCCTGTCTGCTCCTACATCAGCGCCCCAAATCGATATAACCTGACACTTCCGCATGTTCAGATGGAAAAAGAATTGACGTTCGAAAATGACACTCCATTCATCTTCATCTCTGAAAGGATTCCTTCAACTATCCGTTCTACTTTTCGCAGGACTGGCCGCTGCTTTTCCGGAAATAACTCCATCTATAGAAATCGAACGTGAGGTTACGGTGTGAAATTATCCGAAGGTCAACCTAGATTAACTCAATTTTTCTAGTTTTTTGCAGGTTATTCTCATACTTTGTTATTATTTCAATGTTTGTAATGAGCCTACATTACAAATGTACAAATGCCAAATGTACGGATTTGGAATGATAATAAAGTGCCATTTATTTACGTATTTATCCATTTTTACGATGCAAGAACAACAAAGTTTTGTATTGGCTACAATATCAAAGTTTGAATTATTATTATTATGCTTACGGCTTTATCTATGGGAGACCCTCTCATGTTTGTCAATCATCCAATTTCGTAATTGAGGAAATGTGGAAAAGATAAAGTTGAATAATGTTCATCATATTTCTTATTGTATTGAATTATTGAATAATTATGATTTAATTATTGTAATTAGATATTATAATAATTAATAATATTTAATTATTAATAATAATTATTGATTAATATGAACTATCAAATTTTGTTCAATTGAATTCAATCCATCTCAATGTTTTCAATGAAATTGTAGCCACTATGCATCGTAATGTACGAAGCCACTGAAAGCTGAAATTAACAGGAGCTAGGCTGAGTTATGCAACAAGCTAAACACTCTAAACAGGCCACAGCAGGCCAATGACCTTGAAATGTACTTACCACGTATCCTATTGAAATTATTATAATTTCACACTTATTATTTACTGTATATCTTATTATTCACAACTGTAACTTGAAAAAGTATGGATAACACTCCCTTCAATAATATTTTTAGCAACTCTCAATACACTTATCTTTCGACCATTGTAACACCTGAATTTAATAATGCATAACACAAAATCATGTGTTATGTATTATTGTATTTGAATCAGTGAAATTGATAGATTGGAACTGGTTGGTTCAATTTGTTAGAGTATCTCACAACTTCTCACTACTACTTAGATTTAAAAACAATTTATTAACGAAAGGAAAGGAAAGTTCAGACAGTTTCTGCCTCTTATTCTTTTTAACACGAATCAGTCATATTTTCTTATACAGTTGAGTAGCCATACACTTGGAAGATATTATAAAATCGTTCATCTGGAAGCTTTCACGCATGTGCAACCAGACGATTATTTTATATATTTTGAGTTTTTCTAGTAGAGAATGTGCAAGTTTGGATTGCGAGAGCTAACTAATGTATGAGTGAGTTCATGCCATGTTATTTAAAAGCGTATACTTAGTAGGTGAGCCTATTCATCGTCAAAGTCCATAAAGTCTCCAACTAGAACGATGGTGTAAGATCTTCTAGCTGAATGGCTTCCAAAGCTAAGTTAGGGCTGGGTCGAGGATAACTTATGCTAGCGATCTATGAGACTGGAACTTTGCATAAAATTAGCAGAACAAAGTCCTTAGATAAGATACCTAGTTGAACTCGACTCATAACTCAAAAGTTGCATTGATATGTTGCTGTTGCTGTTGCTACGTCTGTTTAACAAGTTATCGGAACTTGTTTAAGCCTTGAAAGTTATAAGAAGCAGAGCAACGGAAAACAAGATAAATTGGAGGAGTGGTGAGAGAAGAGGCGGCAACAATCAATACCGGTGCTCTGTGGGCTGAGAACAGGAATTTTCTCGCTAATTCACGTCTGTGGAATGAAAACAGCAATTCTCTCACTAATTCGCGTCTCGGAAAGCGGTTTTGATAGAGGTGACTGATTCGTGTGTTCTTTGAACTTATCTGGAAAAATCTCTCGATTCTAAGAAAAGGTCAAAAGAATTCAAGCAGAGATTGTGTATGGAGACGAGATTTTTTCAAGTGACGCTGATTTTATGGAACGGCATACCAGAAATAATCGATTCATAATAGAGATAATTCATATAATTATTGTTAGTCTATGGTTGTGCTCATTCCTCATTCATTGTATATTCTCTGAGGGTATTATTCTATTTTTTATGAATATATTATTATCGATTTCCTCCAATTATATAATAAAATGGAAATCCTATCGAGTACCGAATTTAGGTATTGCCGTTTTGATGAGTATTACCATTCGATTGTGGTTGTATTTTCATGTAATATCTGATCAACAGCATGCATGAGGATGATTGCAATACCTTTAATTATTATTCACATATATTTTGACTTCTGATGTATTTTTTGTCTCGTGTACTCCTTCCTCTGAAGTAATGTTCCTTCTCATGTACGTTTTCCAGTGTTGTGTATTTTCTATATTATGTATCTTATTCCTCTTATGTATTTTATTGCACATTCTCGAATACGTTCTCATTTCTGAAGCCGAAACTTATTGTGTGTTGCAGGAGTAATTCGTGAAGAGTCGTTCACGAAGAGGCCTTCAAAGAAACTGACGACCACAACAACTGCTATAACTACCACAGAATGTGTTCTACCAGCGAACAGCACTTGGGTTACGGATTCACCAGTCATCAGCAAAGACAAAGAAACAAATATCGGTCCAACATTCAGTCAAGCCGTTATTCTGGGAGCAATCGGCTGCGCTCTCCTTCTACTCAACCTAGTTCTGTTTCTGTCGGTCGTTTTCTACTACAGACATCGCAGCAAACGAAAAAACGCCTGCGAGCCCGAGGAAGCTGACATACCGCTTCCTTGTTATGGAAAAAGTGTTTCGTTACCTGATTTGTCGCTGACTGTACCACCCGTCAAGGTACCGCCGAAACCACCCGTGAGGACATCCAGTAATCCGCCCGGTGGTACAGTCAAAAAACGTGTTCAAATTCAAGAGATACCTGTTTGACATGAGATCTGATCGTGAAACGTCACGAACTGATTTGAACTGAACTCGAAATCTTCGAATGGAACTCACTGATTTGAATAGGAATATTATTTTTAAAATATTTGGAGCCTGATCTATTATCGAGTAGCACAAAGCAAAATTATCCACAAGATTTTCATGAACTCCATAACAATTATCAGGCCGGACTTTAATTTTATATAAGAAAACTGGGTTGAACTTTTTAATAAAATTCAAGTTCTGTTTAACTTGGAATTTGATGTCATCCATGATTCTAAAGTTGTGAAGAATGTGTTCTTGCCTTTTTTCAATTATTAATCTTCATATTTTGAATATGATACCAATCACTCAATTTGGATCGTAAAACTTATCAGAATACCTTCTTGATCAATCTACGAGTATGTATTTATTCGCAAGGTAGGACAGTACTTCCTATTTTCTGAATTCAAGAATTCGAATGAATGATGTATGAAGGATGAATGAAGGATGTATCTCATCCTTTCTATCTGATCCATGTATTCTGTGGCCTAGAATTTTCATGATGAATTTCATCAGAAATTGTTGATTTATATCAGACAATTTTCCATCAAATAATGATTAGTTTTGATATTGAAACTGGAAGAAGAGACAAACTTGCCTATCATATTCATATTTGGCGTTCTGACCATTTTTTGAATAGTTTTGTAGAAATTCTATTATCAAGTTTGAATTCAAAATGTTTACAACACAGTCTTCATATCATAAGCCAACTATGACTTCTGTGTGAAGTACACAAAACTCTCGAAATGTTAGATCAAAATATTGTACGACTGTAAAATAAAAAATAATGTACAAGATACATTTGAAAACTTGAAAATTGTAGAAGATAGATATTTTAGTGATGTTATTATGCATGAGATTTTATACGTGGCCTTCATGTAAATTATTGAATAAAGTTGATTATGACTTGTGCCGGATCACTTTCTACCATCAATTTCTAACCTTACAAAACCTTTCCCCAACCTGATTAAATAATTGTAACTAAAATTCAGCCCGTTAAAGTTGGATGGAAGAGTTACATCTGAACCTCTGTACTGCCAAGCTTTTTAGAAACTACCAAACCGAGCTCTGCTTATGCTAATCTTGAATTTCCAGTAAATTATTATTATTGGCTGTTTGTGAAATAATGAAGAAGGAGGAGTTATTGTGGTAGTTATCCATGTTGAAAAAATACTGAATGTTGTCACAACCTCAATTTTATTTAAAAAACGTGATATATTGACCTTGATACAATCAGATTCATTTGATTTGACGCTTGGCAATAGATAGATAGATGGATAGATAGAGAGGTATTATTTCTGTACCATATTACTCTACGGTCATCAGCAACGAAAAGAAATAATATACTTCTATCAATTCAATGCCAAGCGTCAAATTAAATGAATCTGAGTGTACATTCATTCAACTACCAATCGTATCACTCGCTCCATAGTATAATTCTGTTGGATGAACACAGTTTTAGTTTACCATAAATTGATAATGTTGTAACACAGGCAAAATCGATTTCTTGTTGTTCAAATTAATTTCTGGATGTTATAACTTTAGTCTTTTTATTCAATCGTTCTTTTTCATGTCGCATAATAGACAGCATATCCACTTTAATGAAAACGTGAGTAATAATAATAACATGCAGATTTTTTCCAACTTGTTAAAAGCTTCAATCCTCTTTATCCAGCGATCAGGAATTCCAGAAGAGAGACCATTTCCTTCAAATGTTTAGTCTACTCAATCTTCTTAAAGGAATTTGTTGTTAAGGTGGTCTAAAGTTGAGGCAAGAGATGCTTCCCACTTAGTTGGGTTGATTTCATCCTCGCAAGAAAGAAATGAGTACCGGCAAACTTTGTCACTCCCAATTTACGGTTCACAGCCAAGGAAAGTTCTGAATACTTTCGTATTTCAACATTGGTTTTTCGCTGACAAGGTAAAAAACACACAGCAGACATCACACAGGCCGCAAACACACTTTCCTTCTCTTCATGCCTGCAAGCCAGAAACTCTTTATCAATATTTAGCAGCCATCCACCAACTCAATCAGAATAACAGACTTATTTTTCAACGTGCTCTCTTGTTTTGATAAGCACCTGAGTGAGGAAAATGTTGTCAGTGTGTTGATTACTTGCCCGCCACATAGAGATTGCATTTCCCTTTCTTTTCATCTTCTCCATCAACAACATCTTCTTCTACTTCGCTGTTTTCTATCCATTCCTATATCATTTCCACTCCCCCCTTCCTTTTTCTCAATTGTCCCCCTATTCTTCTTCCCTTCCTCTTCCTCTCCTTTTTCTAATAGATAATAATCGACAACAGTCCGTCTGGGAATAGGAAGTAAAAAAAATACGATTTTCTAAGACCCGCATTAACCATCTTCGTTCAAACTACTCTCTAGTACTAGTCAAACGCAGTTCAAACGTTGTTGAAACAGTGAATCCACAGTTTAAACTTGATTTGAACTGGGAATTCACAGGTCAAACCAAGCTTAGAATCCTATTTGTAAGACTTGGTTTGAACGAAAGAGGTGCGCATTGGCCAATAAGTTAAGTCATTGGTGTTGTGACTAAGATAATTTCAATCATTCAGATTATTTTTGTAATAAAAGTGATTAATGAATAACCAGCACCGTAGCTTGCAGTGTTAGATCTTCGAGCACGTATGCCTATGAACATTAATCCTCGTAATCCACTCCAAATATGATAGGAGCACTAGGAAGCCGATAATGTTTGCTCTTGCTTGTCTGCATTGCCTAATAAACCTATTGACTATGAACTTAATGAGTAGGCTTTAACCCCACATTGGTATGACGCTGCTGCTATTTGAATTCAAATCTGATTTCCCAATCCGTGTTTATAATTCCAATTATTCCAGTAGCAAGATGGTAAATTCGAATTGCGCAATCCCTAATTCAATAATACTATTCCTTCCTCAAAGGTACGTTGTATCCGTACCATGTAACATTGAATATATTTTGTTTCATGAGCAGTAATGTGTAGCCTATATGCTTTCAACAAAAATTGAAATTGTTCTTTTCTTTTCAAAAAAGAAGTTTTGAATCTATAAATCACAAAATTTCGACGTTGGTGAATTATTTAGTCAGTTTCTGCTGAAAGATTTTGAAGGGTTCAGGAAAAATGTAATATATGTCTCTTTTTTGTATGAAAGGATCTATCAAACAAAATATCATTGGAAAAATATTGAAAAATGCAGATGTATTCTACATTTCAGAGAGTTTGACGTGATTTCTCAAATGAACAGTCCAAAAAATGCGTTGAACAGTAGATCCTCAGTTTAAACTTGGTTTCACCTGTGAATTCATAGTTCAATTTGAGTTGAAACATCGGTTTTTCATTTAAAACGAAAGATGATGCATACAGGCCTAAAAATAAGGTACAGAAAATCACCGACATCTTCAGATTTGTAATCAGAAAGGACATATTACAGATTCTACTTTTCCCAATCACTGTGACGTATTATCGAGTTCAGGGATTATCGAATCTATCAAATCAATTATTTCCTATAATCTATTTCTATTAGATCTTTCGATAGAATGCCAACAATCTATTATTTGGCCAGCATCGAGTGATAAGTAGTTTAATTAATGCTTCGCCGCAACCGCCATTCTCACTAAATTGACTTGGCAACTCGGCGCAGCTTCCCTTTGTGAAGTCTCTATTGCCCATTCCCTGAATGGATCTCATCATTTTTCATCAGCTCTCTTCTCTGATTAAGACAACTCTTAAGATCGAGAAAGAGGATTAATCTATTCCACGTCTCAAGCCATTGATTAACCATACATTTTCACAAAGAAGAGTAGTACCTTGATAGAAGGAATGATTAGCAAACTCCTGATTTAGCTTGATGTACTGATAGTTGATGAAGATTTATTAATTCAATCTCCAAAAAAGCATATCAATAAAATTGATTTTCTGCATGTAAGCATTCAAGTTAAACGGTAATTCATTGATGTGATCGAAAATTTCCGTATAGATTGGTGGATTTGCTGGACGGAGAAGAAAGATACATAGGAAATAAATAATGCCTTCACAGCTTCAAAGCTTGGAAATTACAACTTAGGCCTACTTTATAGTCTATTATGGTATTGAATTCTCTCTTTATCACATAAAACATCGCTGGTAAACTATCAGCGTACTTGATATGATAGGAGCTATCAACTTACATAATTAATTACACTGAGCTTAATTATTATTATTATAGGTCACTTGGTCACTTTATCTCATAGAATTCGCTGTGCTGAGAGTGACAATATCATTTTTCTCCAGGTAACTCAGTTTTATCATATACAATGGTATAATTTATCAAAGATATCTATAGCAAAATCATTATCGCTGGTATACGAGTTATTATATTACATTACACTATAGTTATACATTATCACTCGTATAATTATAGTTATAATATATAATCATAGTATGTATTTGAAAATATAATATATTATGGTGGTGTGGATTACTGAAGTAACTATGAGCCAACGTTGCCTTTGTTCATACTTTCAGAAAAGGCAATACATAAACATATAGAGAACTATATTTTTTACTGAAGAGAAAGTCAATCTCTTGTGAAAAGATGAAAAATTGATCCACTGTGAGTAACAAATAGGCCCTTAACTCAGTGTCACCTGAAACGTAAGCTACATGTCGTTATTGTTAACTTTAGCCATTTTTCTATTGGTACTCTTCGTTCAGAGACAGTTCACAAATTTATGAACTACTATGTCCTAGAGCAACAAAAACAGCTTCTCTCCAGCAGGAAACAAGTTCAAGACTTTCCCTAGAGCTTTTCTTGTGATGAGCTGAGAAAGAAGTGGGGCTATGGGAAACGAAGAAGAACTTAGTAGCTATTACAAGGCAATCCTTCTTTCTTCCCCACGTCAGTTTTGAAAAGAGAATGAGAGGAAACTCTCATATCCTTTTCCTTGTACCACATTTCCCTCGCATTTCCTAAAGAACTTTTTTCAACAAGACTTGTGCACCGAAGTTCACCTTCCATTCAAGTCCACCTCGACTGAAACTTTTTTCATAGCAGGCCAACAATGGCGATAAGCGCTCGTATTAGGAGGCTACATCAACCATATTGGAAACAATATTCAATAAGGTAGACTCACGTCCATCATACGATATTAATAACAATAGAGGTAGTCTGTATCATCTGTATCCTCATCATTGAACTCCTATTCTTGAAGAAATATCATCTCATATAAGTAAACATAGCGAAAAATGAGAGTTAGAACTCATATCTGTCAACTCATAGAGTTTAAATGATAAGTTAAAAAAAAATTAAGTTCAAGTGATATTATTTATGGTTTGTTGTTTTGTGTTCAACATCTATCGTAATCTCCCAAATTCAAAATTGTCAGTTAATAGTTTCTCTATACTCGAATTATTAATGAAAAAGTACATGGAAATAACCTCTGGACAGTTTAGTTAGAATTAGGGATTGGAACAGTTTTGGGCGAATGCCTGTTGTTTCTTCCCACCCATGTATGTGTATTGTCAATAATGAAATAAATAATAAATAAATACATATTCTTAAAAGAATCAAGTAGTTATTCTTCTGTTGTCAATTCTTTTTAGTAAAAGAACTTCATTGAGTAGATAAGATATGATTAATTGAAATTATTTTTAAAACATTCTCGAATTTCTGAAATCTTATTTATTTTTTCATCTTCTTCATTTGAGGATAAATTTATTTGTTTCAATTGCTCATCCTCATTAATAAGCTATGAATAGTATTAATGTTTTTGTTTGGAACTTATTTGACCTTCAAGCTTCAACTCCTAAGCAATATTGATGAAACAGTATTGTAAGCAGAAGATACAATATTGATGTATAGTACAGTATAGACTCTCACAATTTATAAGGATGGTCTTCTGTACTAGAAAAGCAGTCACGTTTGATAAGGAAAGTTTATTTATTGATCATTCTATGCAATATAGGTGACATACAAATAGCTACAATAACCTCATAGTAGGGTTGTTAACTTCTCGTTCATTCCTAACTTATCTGATTCCTTCTGATTTCCCTAACCTTCTTCAAATGGAATTTGAAGATGTTTTCAACAGACATTATCATTTTATCATTAAAATTCAACTACCAGACAACTATGTATGCGAGGTCCATTATCTCCCTTCTTATTTTTCCAAAATGATATTGGAACTAGTCTTTCGCAGTCTTGAGTATAGATTCTACAAATTTGAAGGTGCTGTAGGTTTGGGAAATTTTCATTCATTGAATTAATTCAATCCAATCACAAAAATCAAATTAATTCAACAAATAAATATGTCCATCATACGGACATAACATCATAGGTCTGAATCTGAACTCTAGAGATACTCTCTAGCCTCGACACTACTCGACACTACATGTACTAAGGGCTTTCTATGCTGCTAACCCACTAACCTGTCGAGACAAACGTTTGTCGATGCTACGGTAGCCACCCGTTTTAGTCTAGGACTTGGCTAAATCCCGAGCTCATGAACCGGCCCTAAGTGTTGAAATTATTTTTGAATAATATTAATGATATTTTAAACACGTTAAAAAACACTTGATAACAATCTCACATGCTACTAATGAAATTGGCCTCGACGAAATGCTTTTTCTCATTCTCAATGCTCTTTCTCATATTTTCTTTTGTTCTCTCTATATTTTTATTCATTGTTATTACTTCTATATGTCAGATATCCTGATAAACCTTTGTGATAAACTAGAAAGAAAGTTTTTCATTACTTACTTTAAAGATGAGAATAGAAATTCGATTACAAGTAATACTGTTTACTGGATTTAGATTGAAGGTTGTAAAGAGTCTCTATAAAATGTAAGTCAGTAATAAAATTCATAGTGTTATCATGGAAGGTGCAAGAACTCTCATCCATTTTACGCGTTTCGTATATCGAGGAACATGTATTTGAAGAATGAACTTCATACACATGGAACATGATAAACTGGCGATACACATAGTTGATAGCATGAGCCTTCAGGAAAATGTTAGGTAGAGCTGTCACTTAAAATACCATTTTGCGCCTCGCAGCTAGGAAGGAGATTATTCTCTCTTGTTTCATCTCATTTGAATAGAGTTCACGGTAAGGGGCTTTGGCATTTTTGCCGCTAATTAAGATTGAGAAATGTCAAATTTTCATTTTATTTCAGAAATTCTCCAACGGCTTGTGATAGCAATAGCGGGTAACGAACGGTGATCAAGGAAAATAATTAAGGTTTCCATCCATTATTGGGTTTCACTGCAGTCTTTTCACAAATTCTATGTACAAACACAAGAATACCTGCGTATGAGAGAGAATCCACATGCTGGTCTGTGAAATTCATTAGAAAATTGGATTATTGGATATGTCTGGCTGGCGTTATTTTATTCTGTGAAATTCAACGCATAATTATTATTCTGTTTGATTTGGACAAATAATAATTCTATTCGAGCTCAGCAGATTATGTACTATATATCAATGTTGACTCAAGCTCTGGAATGGTGAAAAACAAGACCGTTTCCTATTCAATGGAGCTCTAACAATTTCTGAAAGCACAAAATAGCACTTCATCTAATTCTTCATTCAATTCTTCCCCACCTTACGATAATTATTATTAATAGATTTTTAATTACTTCTTGCTTGATGTTTGAAATGTATGGTATTGGTCATCCATCATTTCAAATTCTCAAATCGAATATTTCGAAAATGAATCTGACAATCATGTCAGTTCTAGGGCTATTGAAACAATGAGAGAATTGAGGAAATGACGATGATTGGAATCAAGGGGAGAAAAGTATCAGAACGCTTTAAAAAATAATGTTGTCCTGAAGTTAGTCTCCACTTGATTATAAGATGAATAACAAGATAAGTACAGATGAATTCACTTAATGAGGGACCTACTGCCCTTGCCATCTCACAGAATACATTTAATAGATATTCAAACTCACTAGCATTAAACTTTCAATATTTCTTGTAATTATTATTCTCCAAATATCATCAAAAGCATCCATAAGAAGCTTCATGTTCTAAAAATATTCTTCTTTCAATCGAAACTTAAGTAATTTTCTATTCTATTTGCAATAATATCCACAACGAGAATTGCATTTTCAACTTCTACTTTTCAAACTAAATGATTCTTGTACATGCATTCAAATTTTAATACTAATGTAATAACATTTGATTAACATTGTTATCACATAGAGGAGTTGTGATTTAATTTTATTATTTTGAAATTTTTCACAATTTTTCAAACAGAACTCGATCTATATAGCTACTGCTATCATAATATCATAGAATTAGTAATATCTCTCTGTATAATTTAGATTGCAACTTGACTACAGTGAATTTAATCCATAAATACAAATTATTTTCAAACAATTTCGTTAGAAAAATTATTGACATTTGACGTGGAAAGAAATTATTGGATCTTATTTCTATTTGATTTTATTCACAATGAACTGTTTTTATCAAATTGACAAAGGAATTCCAACTTCAGCAGTTTTCTTGATTTTCCGTCAAGACATCGAGTCATTTCTCCTGATATCACAGTACAAGTTTCGTTCATTTAACTGACAAGATCCATCATCAAAGAGTTTTGCTCATATAGACGCGTATTAAGTAGCCTATCTCACGCATGTATTGTTTCACACCAGTTTGTTACATAACTGTAGAGGAGTAGGCCGGGGAGTAGTGAGGTGTTATCTGTCTCAATGTGCAATTTGAGTTGGCGTCCAGGGACTACGCAGCTGTCAATTGCTTTGTACGACCAACAAGTCCTTTGTTCGACACAATAACGCCTAAGTTTCCAAGACTTGTGTGGCTGTTTAGTCTCATGAAACAATAATAGCTCATGTACCTTGCATGAGCCGACATATGTCATGTAGCTTTGTGAGGAGCTATCAAAGGAAACACTTTCCTCCTCTCTAAACACCCAGGAAACAGCCGAGGGCGAGCAACGATATCCAACTTGTTGAGGTGAGTTTTTAATGTAAGTTGTTAATACTATGGAAATAAATATTCTCTCTATGAAACTGTATGACGATAGTAGTGACAGTACAGCTCTGAAATGAGTTCAGAGTCATGTGATACAAATAGCATTCACCACCTTTCCACTAGGGATGAAGCCTTAAACTGGCGATGACTTAAACTTGAATAGTGAAAATAATATAAGATGAATTATTCATTTTGCAATAATTCATAATATTTTGACAAATACTATTCAATTCGAAATAGTAGTTCTTCGGTGAAGTAAACGACGATAATAGTTGAGAAGAAGGAGGCTGAGGGTTGAAAGAAGGTTGAGTCATGACGAAATTGCTCCCAAAGTGGGGCAATTGAGATAAATCTGTTTGAACTTTATTGGTGTTTTCAATTTAGAGTAATTCCATAATTCTTATTTTCGTCAGGATAAGACAAGATGCCTGCCCAGTTTTTGAAAGATATGCAAATTAAACACTGAATGATTCCATACAAAAGCCTTCAACTATTTAATTCAACCTACCAATCGCACCGACATCTTGACTCATGTTATAAGTAATTTGTTACTGGTGGCCAGTTGCACGGAGATCCTATCAAATTTAACCGCCGAGAATTAATGCAAATAAAATGCCTTGAACGAATCTGACTTCTAAACGAAATGACGTCATCTAACAATGTTTGAACCGACTTCAATTGGATTTTCGTGCAATTGGCTGAAGAAATAATAAAATAAGACTAATTTCAATTTCATATCATTTTCATGGTTCCAATTTCAATCAATACCAGATCGAATTAGTAGTACTTCTTATGGTCCCAAGTAAGCTTGCTCAAATATACAAAATAAATTTCTCAAAATATATTAAACTAGGTGTCCCGGCGAACTTCGTATCACCCTCTTCCCCCCCCCCACAAATGTCCCCATCTTCTCCTACAAATGTCCCCTCTTCATGACACCCCCTAAAATGTCATACACCAAATGCCCCTTTATTCCCCCAAAATGTCAACCCCAAAAATCCCCTTCATTTCACCTTTCTTTCCCCAAATGTCCCCTTCATGTCACCCCTCCCACACAAAAATGTCACAGTAAAAGAGATTTAATATAATCAATGTATTTTTATTTTATATAATCAATAATTTTTTGTTTTAATTTATTTTATATTTTTTTTCAATTTTATTATTATAAACAATAAAACATGCATGATACGAACGATAACTCATTTTATTATTGATGATTCTAGCGTAAAAATAATTAGAGTAGAAAACCTAGAGCAAAAAATTTGACCGTAGCGGATTCGATCCCGCGACCTCTAACATCAGACGCAGAGTTTTTCCACTGAGCTACCGAGGCATAGAATGATAGTGCTGAGTTTTCTGATCTTGAATCACGATCATCTTTCGGTAGCCGCTTGGCCGCAATTTCAAAACATCCGTCTGTAAATGTTTTGATAGGTTGGATCATTAATTTATTAATTATTTATTAATTATAAAGGGATTTTCTCATATCTTAATACATATTATGTTAACCAGTGCTGTAAAAATTCAAACTAATCCAAAATCATCTAAATCGGTTCAGCCGTTCTTGAGTTATAAGCGAGCGTACAGACACCAACTCTCTTTTATTAATATAAGATTTGTGGTTGTGGTCATGAATGTTTCTAGAAGAGCATCTCAAGTAACATAAACTCAAGTTGGAGAGTGATGTTGATTTAGATGATTATCCAGTGGAAGAAGATTCATTCAATTATCGCCCTCTTTTGATTACGTGCGCCCAGTAACTATTTACTTCAAGAAATGTGAGTTGGTTGAGATAATAAAGCTACGCACATCACGTAAGCGTTTGAAAGCAGCTTTTCTTTTACCTCATTTACTTTCCAAACAATGAAGCATCATTTATATTGCCCTTAGTTTGGGACTATGAACGCTTTCAATTTTTCAACCCACACAACACGCGATAACCATTGTCTATTTGATGAATATTCATCATCGATTGAACAGTATATCTTTATAAACAGTATTTAAAGAATTTTTCGAAATGACACCCACAGTGGCTGTTATTTAGAGAGTTTGGCCAATTTGGATGCGGCTTGCGCCAAAACAAAGATTGGCGGTAATCGATATGCAGGCTTCATTTTTATTTTAGAAAAAATATGTGTAAAATTAATGAAATAGGCCTATATGCAATGGTTGTATTATGAGAGCCTTTAAACGACGAGTGAGATACCGAGTTTAAAATACGAGCAGCAACGCTCAACTCAAGAGTCGTTTAAAGGCTAAAATACAACCATTGCATTTTATTTACGACCAACAAAAAACAATAATATATATCAATCTAAACTAACCTTGATTTAAACAACCATTGTTCTATTTCAATGTTTACCGTAATATAGGTTGGGACAGTGTTTGTGTTTTTTCCGTTCCAGTGTTTTAAAACTGGAACAGATTGAGCTAGGACCATTTCATAATATACAATCTATATCGTGATGAACTCATTAAGATACAAGTTTCAAATTCCATTTTGAAAAAGCTACTGTTTCGATTTCAGTTATGAAACTGTAATGATTGCGTTATAACACGGTCGTAGATACAAAATCTTTAAAGAACATGTCAAGAGGGATGGAGAATCAAACATATAACTATACAGTATTTTTTCACATAACTTTAGTTATCAATACTATTTCCATCCACTTCTTTATTCAGTACTCCATTTCTATTCTTTTCAAGTAGGTTACTTCAAGTGTTCTATTCTTTTCCATTCTCATTTCAAGTGACAGCTCGTTCTAGGTCATATAAGTAGAATATATATAGAATATAAACTATAGAATATAGCTTGTGTTAAAGACGTCAATCCTTTATATCGTTCTCATTGAGAGTTGGATTCAATAATCAATAATAATCCAATAATAGACCTAATGGTATTGATGTTGAGAGAATTGAGATCCTCATTACAAATCTTCAAGTGTCAATGAGCCAACAAAATTCATTGACATTTTTTCATTACCAATGTCACGAATATCAATGAAAACAAGTTTATTCAATACTATATTTATTTTTCATTCATAACGATAAACAATATTATTACTGAAAGGGAATTTGTGAAATGAAAATAATCTCCATTTGAAATATTCATCGAAATTTGGAAAAGAAGACGTTTTGGACTCTATGTCTGTGTATTCATCCTATAAGTTGATTGTGCATTCTCGAATGATCAAATAAATATCATCATATCAAACAATAATATTATATCATAACTCTACATCAGTTCATCATTTAGTTTCTGAATTTCGTAGAAAGACGATGTTGTAATAAGCGCAGATGAAAACCAATTTAGTTAGAAGTAATAGAGACCATTATACGTGAAATTATTCAAATGATAAAATTGACCGTTATATTGTCGAGATGTGAGCCTTAATAGAATGTTAACTAAATAGAAAGTGACTGACATGAGAAAGGAGAACAGTGAGAGTGAGTATTGCAGCCTCCCTATCGAGCACGCTCCCTATTCATCTGCATAATGTATATTCTGCCTTTTGCTACTATACAAGACATATACACCTATATACACAAGATATATAATACCTGTACAGTGCGCCCTGAATTTTCCTGCTTCAAACACCACAGAGCCCGGCTTCACCTTTCCACCAGTTTCCTCTCTTCTCTCTTATTGGTCGCAACTTTCTTTCTTCTTGCAAAACAGCGCCAGTTATCATTCCAGAACCCATTTCCTGATTCACTCAACTTTCAAGTGGGTGCCTAGATAAATAATAGACCATTGAAATGAATTGCACTTGAAACGTCCATCTTGGGAAATGGAGTATCGCAAACTTCGCGATAAGATAGAAAGGAAAAGCATTGAAGAAATTGTTCAATGCAGTGCTGTGTTATTCAATTTGGTTGACAGAGTAGTCGCTGGAGCGTTCAAAAGACATTATTGTTTCTCTCAGATTGCATATTATCGTGAGATTGATCTTCCAAGTGAAATAATAGGAGTATCTGATACAGAAGGAAAACAGTGAAATCAAAATACTAGCAGGAACTAGAACAGTGAATAGTGAACAGTGAAACAGTAAACTTGAAGTAGCAATGAAGCAGTTCGCCATAATACCATTCTTTGATAAGGGTTTATTATTATGAGAGTTATAATGTAATGATTTTCCAAGTAGGATAGGAGTATCAGATACAGAAAGAAAACAGTGGAATATATTGAACTAGCAATATGTAGCACTGAAACAAAACTTTATTATCCCATTCTCTGATAACATGTGAGTATATATTTCAATATCTGACAATTTATACATTCAGACAATATTCTCAATTATATTGTACTGAACTAAAATGTATCCATCCTTCGATTATTGAAGAAATTCCATAAAATACTAGAGATAGTCTCAAATTCAGAAAATATTTTAAGAGCTTGAGAGCATGCACTCGAAGTAATCATCTATCAATGCTCCCTTATTGAACAGAAACGATGAAATCAAAAATACTGGGAAATGGCGGAAACTAGAATGTGTTCACATTGTAGCGATAAAATCTAGTTAAGTTACAAGAAATAAAGCTCATCTATTCAGAATGATATCGTTACGTTTTTCCTCTTATTAAGAAACTCTAATATAAATACTCACAACCAACTCACAACCAACTTGGTATAATAATTTTTTTTCAATATTTTATTAAAACTAGTCACTTGGACTAACCATTAATTTTTTACTCTCATTTCTTACAAACTAAGAATAAACTTCATGATACTAAAGTCTTTCATAGAAGCCTTCAGCTCTGTTCTATGATTGAAATACTTTTTTACCCACTACATTAATTGATATTTATATATCTCTTATAAATACTTATATAATTTCTTTTCACTTTACTAGCACTACACCAACTCGAAGGGCTTTGTTCTCTTTAATCTCCTCGTAAGTTGAGGGTTGTGTAGGAGTTGGATGACCTGGATGTTGTCTATATGAATGAAACATTCTAATTAGTAGAAAAATTAGAGAGAAATATTCTGACTCATAGCGTTTTCCACCTTAACTCATTAAAACACATTGAATAGGTCATTAAGTGTAGGTGATTTCAAATCCGCTTGGGAATTGGGCATTAAAAATCTTTGAAAAATAATATAAGTGAATCGGATGTTCATCAATAGATTTTTTTAATCTTGTGAGAACTCTACTAATTATTTCAGAGGACAAAATATTAAAGGTTGAAGAAAATTGGAGCGGCAGTTCCTATAATTATAAGCATCTTACCTTTCCAATCAGAGGAACGATTGAAACAAGAGTATTATGGAAGCGAGAAACATTCAGATCTGCAGCAGAAGGCTTTCCGAATTATACAATATTTCCTATAAATTGATTGCACGCCTTTCCTTTGAAATACTTTTGGCAACGAGCCAGGACTGGGGATCTCACCCCCCTCACTAACTAAGGACGAATGATATTTCCATGCCTCTCCTCTTCTCGAAAGTCGTATTCACTCAGATGAATTTATTTTCTTCGAACTTCGATATTCTGACTTTCAGAAGTTTTTTTAGAAAACGTAAACACAATATGTTCTACAATATATGCATCTTCGACATTTTAACTCTCAACCATGTTCTATGGTAGCAAGGTTACTATACAGACCTTGTATAGTAACTTCGCTATAGATGATAAGATTGGCTTAGATGATTTTGAATAGAGAATTTTCAGGTTTCCTTTGGTCAGGCGTCAAAACTGATCTTACATGACAAAATTGTATCAGAATACAGTAATCAGAATAGATATATCATTCATTTTTTAACACAGAATATAAACCAGTGAATTTTTAACAGGACTCAGGCTAATTATCATTCTCAAGTAGGAATTCACATTTCTTATTGATAAGTCTAAGCTTTTTAATAGAGGTGTCAATGATTCCATCTGGAAAATGAGTCATTAGTATTCTAATTGACTTTCAATTTCCACAAACCTTATCACAGGTATGCTAATTGTCATGCAGGAATGCTCCCAGCTAAAAACAATCCCTCAATAAACCTTTCCCCACCAGCAACATTATACTTTTGATGGTGGGATCAAAAGGGATGAGGACCCTTCATAAGGATGAAACGGCTTTTACCATCAAGGTTATCTCATGAATAATGAGACGTAGGTATCTTAACGTGGCTTAATTAAAGTGGAAATAAGATATAATCCGATTTTCACGATATTAAATTATTATTATTATAAACGCCTCATGAAAATTAAGCAGCCATGTTGATCTTCAGTCTCAAGCAGAATAGAATAATATTATTGGATTAAAAATTTTTTGTCATTCTACAACTTCAACTATTTGCAAACACTAGTTTGATACAACAGGCAGTAGCACTCTCATCACTAGTGTCGGTGACATGCCGAGGGAGCAGCCTAGTTCTCAGAGGTACTACAACCACCTATCGCCAATATTATTATACTTCCTGGAAACAAATTTGGGATTTGTTTAAGATATCACTAGAATCGGGATCAATATATTAACTTACTCACTTGAATATAATTATGTCAAATGTGTTTAATATTAAACCGGGAATAAGTGAATTATTTTCTTAGAATTAATTACGTCTATTCTGAGTTAGGACTCAATTACTTAATAATTATTTAATTATTGAGTTAGAACTATTCAACGACCACATTGCAACAATCACCATTTTATTATTTGCTACTATGTGATGGTTGGGACTATCACACAACTCATTATCATTGATTATTTATACCTGGATAATTACTTAATAGGATACTTTTTTATCATGACTGGATGGCACCAAGCGAGATCAATGTTAATCAATAGAATGTTTTACACAATACATGAATACATCAATCAATACAATGCTAATCCAAAATCAGCTAAGTGCAAGTATGTACGGTCAGCTAAATCAGAATAGCTCATCCTACAGAGAGTGTATAGTATATACTATACTAGTAGGCCTATAGTATAGTCCAGTAGTATTAGTATTTGTATAGTATATAGTACCATAGTATACAGTATACAGAGAGAATATACTATACAGATAGTTTATACAATACACTCTCTGTAGTTCTTCCCGGTTGGTGCAACCAAGCAATGGGAAGTGATCTCAAAAATTGAAAATTTCACATCAATAGAACCCACAAATCTCTTCGTTACATGCCTGTGAAATCTTCATTACCTTATTAGCTGTGATAACAATGTCTCCAATTAGCTACAGAAAATTTGTGGAAATAATAAGCACCCCTGTTCAGAGTGGCAGAGATTGCGTTTGATAGCTGGATGTTGAGAATAAGTGCTTGTTCCTTCTTCACGGCGCTACTATACGCACTTCATTTAATTTTATCACACCAAAGCAGCAGAGCAGGGAGCAGCAGCAGCAGCACATCCACGTTTTAACATTGCGGGAGACCGCGCGCCCCATTACGCCGAGAAAGATGTGTCGCCTGGCGCCCAACAAGGGTCACTGTTTCACTAACGTGATTTTCCACGTTCTACCAGCGTGACATTTATAAGTTACGCATTGTTGAAAGCAATTCAGATTCAACAATTTAGCATGTTAAGCCTCAAGCGGCCTCCAGTATTCTCTGCACATCTGTGATGTTATCCGCCAGCATTTAGTTGCTCTGACACATTCCTCTTATGATTATATTTCTATCGCTTAATGTTTTACCACTTTCACTATATAGTAAGTATTCTAACGTTGTGGCCACAATTTCTCCATTTCTCGTGAATTCTATTTCGAGAAATGTTTACTTGTCATACAATATAACTTGGAATGGGTTGAAGATATAATCTATAGAATAATATGGAACCTTTCATTGTAAAAGTATTAATAAGGCTAAAGTAGTTAATTGAAAACTTTAAAATTTTGGGAGAATTCAATCATACTCTATTGTAGTAGAGAAAACAAGTAATCTGATGAAGTTGAATAATTATCAGAGAATTATCCTCATAATACGGTAAGAAAACAATTTATTGTCTTTTGAAAGTTATGAATATTGGTAATTGGAAACTTTTACCAATAAATAATTGTAGGGGAAGATGAAAATAATGCTTCCACTTCTAAAATTCCTTCTTACAACTTCAACCGGTTATGATCTTCTTTTGGAATACTTTTTGTTGTAACGCTTCCATGTTATTTCCTGACACAAACTGGATTCTCCATTAATACGGAGGAATTTCAATACTTGTATAATATGATATAGATTGGATAGAATCTTTCTACAAAGCAATAATGGAATATTACGATTTGATATCGCCAAGAATCATATCGCCAGTTCAATTTCATAGGAACGGAAATTACAAGCTTAAAGTGGAAGGAACAGCTACTGATAATATTGTCAAGTTTTTGATGAGTAAACATGGCATCAAGAAAAGCAGTGATAATAACTACAATAATTATCGTAAACACTATTATCATCAAGCATAAATCTTTCTTCAGTGGCCTGTTTCAGCAGAGGTGTGCAGTATACAAGCGTTTCTGTTGAGAATAAATATAGCTCCACCCATCAAATAATCGTTCCAACTTCACATAACAGAGCAAGCAGTGGGCCTGTCGTTAAGTTGATGTTATTACTTGAACAAACTTTCGCTTCCTTTTCTTGTCAAGTTTGGCCAAATCGCCTCCAGGCATCATCTCGGGACGAAATTTGTGAAATGTTGAGAACGCCTAAGGGTGAGAACGCAATGAGATGTTTTCAGAGACTGGTGAGCTACACTCGAATCTTTCAAACTGGAATTCATCATTATCGCTTAAAACTACAGCTAGATGAAATGTGATATTCCTCATATTTAGTCCGATTTGCACAAGGGACCTCAATCTCCATTTTATTAACAATGACAATTCCCATGAGTAATCGGAGACAAATTATACTACTACGATGAGAAAATTACTTTTATGTGCTATTGTGCAATCGGCACTTAATCAGTCTTGTAACTCAAATAATTAAACGATCTCCATGATTGCCGTCTAATTGAGATTGCAATGATATGGACTGTGAGATTTAATCCCATTATAGCACATAGAACAGACTTATAAGAGTATAACATTTAGTTAACTATGTAAGAGTATAACATACCAAAGAGTATGCCTTCTCTATGAGAGTCCCTCACTGAGAAGATTTGGAGGCTTTGGATACGGGTTCAATAGTGAAAAAAATTGTTACTCTTGATTCATGAACGAGTACTATTTTTATGTGAAAATAGATTTTGAAGCATTTGAATCTCTAATCTGCATTTCTCAGTTCCATTTATTACATTTTTAATCAATCAATCAGGAAAAATTCGAACTAATCACCAAGTAAAACTGGTAAATGTTGGATAATACAGTTTAAAAAATTATTTTCCGCAGGAACATGAGAAGTCATGTTGAATTACAAGGGTTTCATCCTAATTAAGTATTTGGTCGAATATCTAATTATTTTGTAGAAATTTGTACTTCTATAAAAATACTTACTTTTTTATATAGTAAAAAGACTTCTTATGTCACTGAGCTCCATCTGCATCGTACAGGGAGAAACCATATAGGAAAATACAGTACCGCTATACTATGCATATATTTTTTATCAAGATAAGTAATATAGGTTCTATTTTATTGCTATATTGCCAGTTCATTTCAAAGCTCAACTTTGGAGGTGATCAAAGGTCCATGCGCTCGTTCCAGTCGAAGCTTCGAAGTCAAGAATTGTTGTTTTTCTGAGGAGAGGGGATGATTACCAAAAATACCACTGATGACTATACGCTGAACGTTGAAAGCTCATAATCCTTCTTCAAGTCTCTAAGTTGTATTTGATGTATAAGAGTATTTTCCAATTTTGTGAGGAAAAAGTTTCGCTTCTTTCAGGATCCAATCTTCGAAGGATGAAGGATTCTTCCTTATAGGGCTCTGGTAGTTAATGACCGCTGATAAAAAAATCTAGGTAGCTAAGAGCTCTTCATTCTTAAGCTCTCTTGAAAAATCTCAGTACTTTCTAATAACCTTCCATCTATCCTGATCCTAGATTATAGTTTATCTGGAAAGTTTTGAAAGCGAAATGGGTGAGACCTTCCACCATTAATTAGTTTGCGAGTTTGTGGTGTTAATTACTATTAATCAAGGCAGGCTCGAGTCTAATGGTGATGAGGAGATCTGAATAAAGAATGTGTGCTGCCACGGAGGTTAGAAATAGCTGCCTGCAGAAGATTGCGATTGATTTTTCCATGAGAGGTAGTTAAATAATGAAGGAGGCTTGAAACTTGATCAGTATGATTTGAGAAAAAAATTATTATCATCTAAAAGGTGAATATAATAATGAAACTCGGTTAGTATGATTAGCGAGAATAATTCACATCTGAAAGGTAAATATAATATGTCTGTAGAAATTATTCAATTCATCCCAATCTGGAGTGGTTGATTCAACTTTGCTAACTTCTCTGGCTATAATCTCTCTCTATGTAATGTCTATATTATAATCTCTCTGGCCATATTATCTCTCTATAATGTTCATGACTGATTGTTCTTTATTTACTTGTTCACAGATTCTCTGTTAAACATTTATTTTTGTCCTAGTTTTAGAAAGAGATTTTGATATTTTGCGTGCTCAATCACTGAAAAGAGAGACATCATACTATTTGAATAGTTTAGTCTGTGGTATTCAACATGGAATCCAACTTAGAATCTCCTAATAGATGCTTCTTCTTTGTTAGTGAATTGATTTCCTCTTCATGATGCAGCACTTATGTAATTTCAGTGATTTACATAATAATCGAAAGACTATAAGGACTTATAAATAATCTTCTAAATTTTGAATGAGTGGGTGTTTTTAACAACCTCGAATCTCATTAATGAGAAGAATATACTACACAACATTCACTTACGGTAATTTACAGTTTATAAAAAGAGGTGATTTTTCAGAGTTTGAAATTCCCTAGAAATCAGATAAAATCTATTCGATCAAAGTGGAACTGGAATTGGATAGGAATTTTTCATCACTCACACTGCAATTTGACATTTATTTTGAGATGATGTTTTGAATTCTAATTTTACTTATTCCAGTCACAAATTTGAATGAACCATCTCATACAAGAGAGAGTTCTAGTTGATCATACTCATACTACCCATTATCATACTCATAAACAGTGGAAAAATATACTATTTAAATCATGCAGAGAAACATAGCCACACTGCATTCGGCTTTGATCACAGAATTCATTCAGAAGCAAGAGTGACTTTAATTTCGTACATTTGATGCGTATATGAATGAAAAAAAGAACGCTTTAATTTAGAGTGTGTTTAGTTGCCGGCCCAGCGTCAGAGAAGCGTCAATCGTTTACTATTTCACTTGAGCGGTTCCCTGGTTCGGTTTTATCAGTGTTTTGCTGTCAATGTCAAATGACGATAATATATAGGGTGTGTCCATCAACTTTTTCTTGCCGCACATGTTTTATCAGTTGTAGGCCGGCCGCTTGATCTAAAACCCCGCGCAAAAGTTTTTGAATGATTAATGGTGGCCAGAAAACTCGCAATCCTTTCCAGTCTCGTTGACAAGCGCCACACAATCTAAGTAATATTTCAGCATCCAATTAAAAGTTGAACTAGATTTATTGCAGTCAATAGAACCGGAAGGATTAACAAAGTGATTCGCGTAGAACTTCGAGCACTCAACGTTCAGTTTTACACAATCGTATATTGACACTCTTGAACTCCAACTGAATGAAACTTGGAATGGGTCGCAAATTCAAAGTCTAGTTGGTGACTTGCGACTAATTTGTATTCTGGAATTGGATCGGATAAGTTTCACTCAAATTACATTGACATTCATCTTGATTATACTATTGCAAGTGAATACCGGTATAGCCTAGCTTCAATATCAAGAATACAATCAATATTCAAGAAATACGGTAATGTGAAACGTAGAAATCATACTTACGTGTAGAATGTGAAGTATAATATTCTCCAAAGCATAAGAATGCTATGAAACTAGAAATCGTGCATCATTCCAATAAACTTCAGTGTATTGCAGACTCTGTATATTTCTGCAACAAACATAATTATATGATCGTCTATTTTTATGAAATGTGGAAGGAAGAATCTTTCAATACGATAAACTCATGAAAATAAGGTATAAATTGTATATTTCCATCACAAATAGTAACCTAACAAGTTACTATAAGTTTCATAGATCAGAAGGATGTAATTTTTGTTCTCAAATTCATTAGTAATACTTTTTTCTAGCTTTATTTGTGTTAAGCTATCATTGGCTCTAAAAACGTAATCAGAAAACTTTGTAAAACGATAGGCAAAGAATAATTTTGTTTGAATATGGAGCAGAAGTTCATCTTTCATATTGACCATCACGTAACTTGTAATGACAAGCATTGAAAAAAGGAATAGATGAATAGATTGAATAGATGAAACTACTAGGGAATTTTATTGAGTTGTAACAGTCATGTGATACAGGAAAAAAAAGGTGGCCAGCCGTCCTCAAACTAGACTTGAATAGCATGACACATATGTAATAAATTTATAGTCCGGTGCGTCCGGCTTTTTCCTGTACTGGAAGAATTCTAAATCTCAATAAAACGAACCTATGTTCTACTCAGCCTACATGTCCAGATGAGCTACAAAGGTTTTTGTTGCAAACATTTCTCACGAACATTTTTGTTCGGAAGTACAGAAAACAATATTTTGTAGGCCTTCTGTTCTTGCGATAAGCTAAAAGATATTTTTCTGTCAGATGCTTGATACAGGCATGATGAACGCTTTGAGAACATTCGAAATGAAACTTCGATCTCGTGGAGCGTGATAAAAATGGAAGGTCTGAGAAGACAAAAACGAAAAATCCAGAACGAAGAGGATCGGTCAAAGAGAGCAGATGTGAGCCATAAATCAGAGGTCCACATCGTCACTTTGCGAGACATACGACGACGGCGAGTGATTCGTGAAGAAAAAACACACCCCACGCCTACCACCCTTCCTCCCTCCGGCCATAGCGGAAAGTATTTCTTGCTTTTTCTCCTTGTTTTCCGACAAAAAGATCATCGTCGATATAAAAAGCTCACTTGAACTGTCATTTCTATTCGTAAAGGTCGAATAAGAGGGAGGCGGAGACCTTCTTACTGTTTCTCCTCAGGGGATAATCTTATCCTCTTCACTGTATGGTCATAGTTCATAGAAAAGAGCATGTGGGTTTGACTTGGTGGACAATTCCGTATTGAAAATGTGCGCAAAATTTGTTGCTTGAACTCGAATCTACTAGTACTGTAAGAGAAATAGTACCATAGAGATAGTAATGCTTTCTCTGTGATAGTTTTAAGAGAAACCAAAATATGACTTGCCGTATATGGCTGTTCTTCTACTTCGAAGTAATATACCAAACTGTATATTACACAATAATAAACACAATCATTTTCATCCATTCAATTCTCCTTCCATGAATATAGTGCAATTTTCATTTATAGTAATACAATAATATGTAATAGTTAAACAGAAGGTTTTCATTCCTTTCCGTCAGTTTTTTTTTTTTAAATTGAACTGTCTGAATAAAACTGAGCTGCCTGAAGACACATACTACTTGGCTTCTTTATTAATCTTGCACTCAGAACCAGTTTTACAATCATTCACCCTTTTATGACAATATTCAACATAATAGCAAGGTGAATGATTTTTTATTAATTTTGATGGAGAATTTGAGATCAGATAACCACGTTTAACCATTTGGTCAACCGGTAGTAAAATTTCTTAAAATATTTTTTATGTCAATATTATTCAATATTAATAAATATATATAATATTAATATAAAATAATATTCGCAGAAGAATGTTATTCAAATGATCAACAGTATTGGAATGCAATGAATGTATGAAAAATGCAAATAAAACTGATATTATTGACTCACTTTCCAATCACAAATCATTCTGTATAGGATATTGTAAACTCTGTAATGAAATATGTATGCAAATTGATGAATAATCACGGAAAATCAGAACTTACTAGGCTCTAATTACAAACTCATCAAAGTGGCAGGATAAAGTGTGGGAGCGATTCTGCCACAAAACACCTCCAAATTGGAGGAGCAGAATAAATGGCGATACTCAGTGCTGATATTTATGACGTCCTCAAAAAACCGGAAAAAGGAACTCATTGACCTGGCTAGTCAACACATTGGCTTATACTTGAATTTGTAGACGAAATGTGTCAGCTACCTTATCTTGTCAACCTTTTCCTCACAACGCTTCCCGCTCTCATCTACGTTGAAAATGGTTCCACCTATTAATAATACTCAACAGTAATAGTTGCTGCTGAGAGCAGACTCATAAAACCTCGTTCGTCCACTTTCAAATTCGTTACTCCGCATTTTAGTACAAAAATAATATTAACAAAGTTCCTTTTTAATTGTTCTCTTTCAGTCCTCTAGAGTTTTGTAACCTCCCCTAAGTAAAAGTAACCCCCGTAATACCAATTTGTGAAACTGGAATCGATTGAAATAACTGTATCAACAATTTGCGATTTATTGCATTTTCCAGAAAATTGAATGTTTCAACAATATGAATCAAATGGTTATTTGGTTATCAATTGGTTATTCAAACAACAACGAATGGGAAAAATAGTTCTATACCTACATTTTTATTTTATTATTATTATTATTAGGATTATTACATCTAGGTATTGGTTGTGCCAAATGGATGAGGATTATTTCAGTTGTCTTTACAAAAAATGTAAGATTGGAAAGTTCAACATTGAAACTAATCACGGAAGTTGGAAAAGTTATGAACACATGAAAGGCTCAATTACTATCACTGAATTTCATCCTAATGAATCTCATACGACATTCCAGTGACGGAGTAGAATTGTAGATAAAGTACTTGAACGTGCGCTGAATAGACTTGGAATCAATCACTCCCCGATCAATGAGGGAGCATTTACGTAATGGTCGAACGTATTACAAAAGATTAGGGCAGCGAAGAGATTGCATTTCGTTTTGGTTATTTCATGAGTGTTGTGCAGCAGCTTGTGAGCCCAGGTAAGGTATGGGCTGCCATTGTAGTTGCTAGAAATCACAGTCTGGTGTTCATGTGTTCTGGCCTTCGGGATTGCTACTGTTAAAAATTCACCAGACTGAACGAAAAGGATATATCTGATGTAGGTGAGGGTAAAAAAACAGTGAATAGATTGTATTGAGAATAAAAGCGTTAAAGTACAATGTGACTATGTGAATGAAAATTAGGGCAGGGAGCAGGGTGAGAGTCCAATAGGGAATGGGGAATTAGAATGGTCACAACGTAACTGGATTGCTGTTTTCAATCAATGATTATTCTGAGACTTTGAGGAAATTTACGAATAATCGTTGATGCATTCTGAATCCGAAGAAGTGCAACATAACTCTAGAAAACGATGTATCAATAAATTAATATTCGAGTAAAGTCACCAACCTTTTTAAGGCATGACAACGTATGCCAGGCTCAGCTAGTACTGTATAAAGTTTAAATGAATCTAGTAACATAATTGTCAAGAGTCTTTTCTCTTAATATAAATTTTTAACTTCTCGAGATTAAAATTCGTGTGGTAATCATTTCAATAAAACTTTTCAAATGCTTAGAGCAGAGTTTCAACCTCTTTGAAGCCCTCCTCTCCTGAAATGGATAACAATCATATCCAAAATATTTCTTGAACCAGTGAGCACTGGTTTCACTTCAAAAATGAAAGATTTGAATTTCATGACCATATTAGGGGTATTCTAATACTTGGATTCAGCCAGCTATTTGGTCAACTTCCTGCTATTCGCCAAGTCTGTGCTATAGTCAAATCCTTCGAATTTGTGTGAGACATCACTGATTTGATGTAATTCACTCCCAAAGAAAGGCAGATGAATTTGAACTGTTCAAAGAAAACTGTTTCATTCTTGAATTGAAACTGAATACTTTTAGATTAATAGATACTGTTGAAATCATTATCAGATTTACTACGACTTGTGCCCCTCCTCTCATTGTTCTTCTGTGCAATAGAGCCCTTCAGTCCTTCTGGTAGACGGTCAAACATCGGACTGTTTTTTTGCACGGTCGAAAATCGGATGGTCGCAAATCGTAACCATATTAAAACTTGTCCGAATGGAATTAAGCCCGCTCTATTTTCAACAGCTCATTGTAGGGACCAACAGTTAACTGTTTCATTCTTGAATGGAAACTGAATACATTTAGTTCAATAGACAGGTTGCAATCATTATCAGATTTCCATTTACGACTTGTGCTCCTCCTCTCATTGTTCTTCTGTGCAATAGAGCCCTTCAGTTCTTCTGGTAGACTGTTTTTTGCACGGTCGAAAATCGGACGTAACCATATTAAAACTTGTCCGAATAGAATTAGCCCGCTTTCATTCTCAACAGCTCATTGTAGGACCAACAGTTAACCAGAGCAACTTCTAATAAAAACTTCTGAATTTATTTCCGATTTGCATTACTACCTAAGCGGCAGTTCAGGTAGGCAAGACCTTTTCTTGGCCCTTCAATAAAAGTTGTACGCGAATGTCACAACATTCCAGTTGTACGCGATTAGTATGTAACCGATTTTATAATGAGAACAGTTCTTGAACAATAGAGAAAGTTTACTTCAACTTCATCAAAAGTAACCATAGAGGTATGTAAAAATACCAAACTTCATTGACCTTTTCTGAACTGAACTCGCGTAGCGGCGTGAGCTAACCACATAATTATTATAGTAACCTTAAGTTTGTAACCGTTTGGTAACTTTTAATTGGTTGTTGCTTTCAACTATGACTATCACTGCTCCAGTTGTGACTCTAATTCCCATCTCGCTACGAGAAATAATGATGATATTGTTCACAAAGAAATTGATAAATTCTAAAAATCTTGAAAATTTGAAACAAATTTTTTGTGTTTCATATCATCATGTAGTAATTTTGTGTAAAGTTCCATTCCCTGACCATGATTTTATTCACTGATTGGCGAGAAGTGGGGTCAATTCTAATCAGACCGTCAAATAAAGTACAATTCTATTTTAGGTTGTATAAAATTCCATGCACTGAATTTGACAACTCTTCATGAATTGAGATTGAACTTCTGTTAGTTGAATTTATATTAAGCTTGATAACGCAATATGAACTGATTCTGTGTCTAAATTTGAACTGATTTGAATGTCTAAATTTCGTTTGGACTAAAATTTTATAGCTCATCAAATTACACAGGAAATTGCTATTTTGAAAATGAAGAATTTCAAATATTGCATATTACGAATTTGTGCACCCGAGAGTATCGAAACGATCCGAGAGAAATATTTGCAGGCAATGGAAAGTATCCCAAGAGCACATTAAAAAAACGGCGACTGTAATGCAGCGTTTTTAGTGGAAGTAATTTGTGAGCGGAAATGCTGTTGTGGCGATGAATACTAATCAACTGAATTGCGTCGGAATTGCGCTCAATTTAAGCGATTTATGATCGAATATTGCTCTACTCTCAGTGCACATCGCGTAAATTTCATTAGGTCGCCAACACATTGATCAAAATATATTAAGGCTGAGCCGATACCCACCCGGACCCAGAGAGCAAGAAGCTTTATTTGACACTGGCACTGAGCACAGAACGCACGTAGGCTATTGACAGAGAAATGTCTCAATAGAATTCGCTGCCAGACAACGGGAACAAACATCGTTCCTGCTTTATGAGCTCAAGTCTCAAGGAGAGATTCAAGTTTCTCCTTTGACAATATCGTCCAGAACACAATCCCCATTATCCCCATGCAAACAGCATGATTGTCAAAGGTGTGTCAATCAGTCCAGTTCGTCTTGACACATGAATATGATAACTAATTTCTACAAACATAACTTATCGATGTGATGTTTCTTTCAAATACAAATTTTTATTGCAAACTTGCAACCAAAAAAATTATACTTAGAACAAGGCACGTCGAAAGATTGAAAAGTAGGTATATTTATGAAGCACATCTATCCTATCGCTAGAAGTTGTCAAAATTAGATGAAGCTTGTAATATTGCTGACATAATATATTCAAACTGTAGTTCTAGAGCTGGTATTTTAGCTCCGACAGTTGAGAATGCTTCAACAAACACTAGAGTGTGTCTTATTTGAGTTTGAGCCCTTAGGTAATTGAAAACTTCGGCCACTATTTGTTAATGGAGGAATTTTAAAGAAGATAACGGTACAGATCAAACAATCAAACATAATAAAATGATTTTCATCTTCTAAGTTATTCAATAACAAACAAAAATTATTCTAACTCTTGGATCCAAGTTAAATATTACAACTAGATTTAAATTCAATAGTAGTGTGGGTAGATACGTATTAGAAGTAGATAAATTCAGAGAGTATTACAGAAACAAGAGACAGGAGCTTTCATTGCCAGGTCTGGAAAATACCTTTGAGGGAATGTCAATGTGGTAGCTATAAAATGATATCGGTAGGACTTTCTATAATGTACGAGTAGATTTATTAGGCTTGAACCTCCCCCGTTATCTAATCATGTGAGAGTATTTCTTCCATACTCGGTCCGGTACACTACATTATGTTTCAACCAGTAACAGTTTTTTAAATTGCCTATTAGTCAGTTCATTGAAAATAAAATGCGCAAAGAGAATCACTTAATCGGATTACACTTTTTGTTTCATTAGACCCATTAAGCAAATTGCCGCTGTATGCAAATTACGCAATGAATCGGGTCAGTGAGTATTACATATTGAACTGGAACTAATATCACTGCATTTTTCCGGTTGAACTACACATACTGTATTCACTAAACAATAATACTGTATTAGTGAATGAATGAATTAGTTCATCTACTCGAGTAATTTTCTCTGGTATTATCTTCTCTAATATTATATAAATCTTCTCTAGTATTATTCCCTCTACAATCTTTGGTATGTTGAACACTATTTTCTACTCCAGCGTCTACCTTCAGCCTAAAGCCCAGTGTTCGCCAACCTGTCGATCGCGAGCCACCGGTAGCCCGTGAGGTAATTTTGTAAGAAGCTCACGGAAGCAAAATATTGTGCCGCTCACTGGGCCTGCTTCTGGAATTGATAGAAAGCATAATTGATAAGCATTCAAAAACGCGTATTGAATATTCCTGTGAAGTTAGTTGGTAATGTTTGAAGTGTAGATGTGAGTTCCTGCAATATTGTAAGGTGTATGGAAGAGGTCTTAATGCCCCTCGTGTCATAGAGACCCAGTGACATCAAAAATTCAAGTCTCCACCGTTCGATTGAATAATACACCACCAGCAGTCATTGTGTGGAAAGTTCTTGAGCATAAACAAAAATTTGTTCATAATTTGCCCCTTTCTCGCAGATAATATAACTGAGAAGTTGCAAAGAGGTAGATTTGATTTTCAAAAGGATCTGTCTCTCAGATCTCTTGCTGTACCATATGGGAAATATTTGATTCTCCACCTCATTCCCTAAACAAAAATATCAAAATATAATTGAAAGCTAATGTTTAGTTCCACCTTATTGTATTGAGCATTTTTTTTTTTAGTATAAAGGAATTACAAAAATCTACTATATGGAAACAGACTGACTATTCAAGACAAAATATTAAGCACAACTGTAATCATGGTCAGTGGCTTCCCACTCATACCATAGGGGGCCACATAAAGCGACATACACTCCAAACATCAAAGAAAATAACTTACTTGATAAAACAAAATATTTCCACTGCTTTCATTGAATGACTACTACATTTCAATTTTTGTTGAATCTGCTATGAGATATGTAAATAAATTCAATATTCCTCTGTATACAATTAAATAAGAATTCATGACTTTTATCTTCCAATTGTGTTTTATTAATAGTGAATTTTTACAAATGCATGCAACTCTTCTTCCGATATGATCCTATATTGATTCTATTGATTTATGGATATAGCATGAAACCAAACAAAGAGGTTTGGCAATACTAACCATAATTTTTCCCAGAAAATACACTATTTTCAGCCTCTAGGAATTCATTAGTATAACTCTAACAGAAATTTTGTTGTAAAGACTACAATGGTAGAACCTGGTCGTTTATTCCTGCCAAAATCATGTGGATTTGACTGCACAAAATGTCATTTTCCAAGAGAATTTTATGTAAAAACTCGCGTAATATCTCTCTGTATAAACTTATTCGCAAACAAGGGACAGTTCACTTAGCTGGAGTGAATGGCAAAAAAACAAGATGTGTAATCGAGAAAATATTGCCAAAGAGATAGCGTTGATTCTGAAGACAGCTTTGCGAGAACTCCTTGTATGGAAATAGGCTTTTCTTTGCTGTGGAATTGTTGGACTGCGGAGTGCGTATATGTAGCCTAGAGGCTTCATGTGAGAGTAGAACAGGTATAGCGAAGTGGGACAGGATACCGTTGTGCGAGACTTCACGTTGCGGCGATCACTGAGTGTTTAGCGGTGTGCAATCGCTCCCAGGAGCCGTCTGTAGTGCTCTTTCATGGCTAAAAACGCGGATAAATGTACGTGCAGCCTGTTTGATACAGAGGTTTTCAGAAATTATTGCAGATCGCTCTCTACTGAAAAGATAATGGCCGCAATTGTGAAAGTGGTCCACCTGATGGGATATTGTGTTGCAGGACACATACTTCAATATATATGGAGCATCGATCGATAGGGCAATTAATGAAATACAAGCACTCCATACATGCTTCCACAAATGAATAACATCAATACTATATCCAAACTAAAATAATAAGAAATTTATAGCCTAGTAAACCAAACTTTTGTAAACAATTCAAAATTTAGTGATTGTGTGTTTATTCGCATAAGGGTTGACTGCTGCGAATAAATCAGTGGAGATCATATTCCCCCCTCTTTCTAACGCTCTTTTCAGAAAATATTCTTCCTATAAAAATTCAGGAAACATACTTGATAGTGTAATTGAAAGACTGTGAATAATGATTTCAAAGCTAACTACCAACCGTATTTAGAACCAAATGGGTTTTGGACAGTTTCTATAAATTTTTATTTAAATTAATATGAATAATTGCAGGCTTTTCTACAAAAAAATACGGTATTAACTATTATTCAAATATATGAATAATTGTAACACCTTTACAAAAATACATTTTTCTATTCTACCTGAATAATTATGTTCTGTTGAATCATGATATATTAAGCTCTCAAGGAATCATCAAAAATCCTGATGGTTCCTAGAACCTATAATATTTTCTATAGAGGAAATACTATCTTTAAATTAATTATTGCTCTGAAGATTCGAAGATAGCGTCCTTTAACATCAACTTTGAACAAAAGAACAAAACACCCAGCATAACGTTGAATAGTGAATAGTAGTAGTATCGATTTCTAGCAAAACTCAGAAATCTTAACTTTGCAGCTGATGGCTGCCCCAAAGTAAGCTGTATTGGACTAAGTAAAAACGATAATCATAAGCCAAACAAGCAAGTTTATAAAGAACGGCAATTAGCACATATTCAAAGTGCAAGCTTTAATATCAAAATGAACGTTGCTCAGTATCCTGATTGTCCAGCTCACCGCATTTTTCCAACTGAAATTTATTCAATTTCAATATTCGATATACAAACTAGATCCGTGCCTCTTTCTCCACAGCAATTATTCTACAATACTGCACTGCAATATTCATTCAATGAAAGGTCAGAGCTGATGTAGTAGCTTAACATATATTAACCATTGTGACCTAATAGAAACCAATGAATGCACCATCCCATATTGATCAATCACATCCCATCAAGCAGCTCAAACCAATGTAATTGAGCACTCATTATTTCTTTCCTTTTATAACACAAGGACAAATCGATAAAGATAAACTTGAACATCAATCATTGTCAACGGTTTGCAGCCTTCAGTTGTCATTTTTCTAATAATTATTTTCTTTAAAGGCTTTTAGGGTCACACAATTTAGTTGCATTTTCTGTCTTTGTAATCCAGAGATGACTAAATGTAATCTATTATAAGTAGGGGCCTGTTTGAAGAGCTGCTGAAAGAGCTGACAGTGGGCCTATTATCAAGCTACAAAGCATAAGCTATTGGATTTATTCTTATTATTTATTCTTGGATTTATTCTTATAATATTTTTTCAACAAATATTTCGGAATATTATACAGTCTATCAAAACTGTCTTTACTGCATGTATTATCAAGTGAGACTGTTTTCTATCGAGTTTTCACACAATTAAAACGTGCCATTGAATATTTCGGATTTTGAATTCAAGAATATTATTGAATTTGGAATTTTGAATTCAAGTTTTTGGCGTAGACACTGTATTTCATTGAACTGTTTAGTCTAATTTCACTGTTCAATACAATATTATTGTTAAATTCAAATCAAGCTTCTCGAATGAAGAATACTGGAATAGAACTTTATTGACCAATAACTCTACGTGTGTTTTATTTAAGCATCATCCAGTTCTTCAACTATGACTTGCTGCAGATGATGCGCACGTAAGTATTCGACTTGTCCGTGGGCAATGAGGTAGAGGATGATTGATGGAAACGGGAATCGAACCTGTGACCGCTATAGCGATAGCAGACTGAAAGTATGGAGCTCCAGCCAACTAGGCTATGCTGGCTCGCCAACTTGATGATAATGTTCATCTCATAATAATCACGAGTTCACCCCGTGCAGCGCGAAGCGCCATTCATTTTTTAGTTGAATTTTACAATCCCAATTTTACCACCACAATCACTTGAATTTTCTAAAATTCTTAGTTCTATTAGTTTCTGTTTTGATTATCTGCAGCTGACAGCAGCTCAGTCATACCAATGAAATCCTACCTTGTAAATTGATTACTGCTGGTCACTGTACTAGTTTGAGAGAACCCTTTCTAAGCTCAAGGATTTAATAATCTAGAACATTGTATGCAAACAGATACAGGTAATTTTAATCAACAGTGCCACAAGTGAATATTTTTGGTTTTCATCAATTTTTCCCATTCAAAATGATTATTTTTGAAAAACAAGTAGAGCCTGCAATTTTTTATCTTTATTTTGGAGCAAACCGTATCGAAATCAGTCCACTGAAACGTCCCAAACTCGCAAACGGAACTCTTTTAATATAAATGATAGGCCTACATCATGAACATAAATATAATAGCAGAGATGGATTCTACTCATATTCTACACATTTTATTGTAATTGAATTATATAAAGGGCAAGAGCAATAATTGTATGTGGAGCATAAGACTTTAGACATTTTCCTGAGTAAATTTTGGATTAGAAGAAGTTTTGGGCTAGTGCCTGTTTTTCTTTCCATTGTATTTTGATCAAATAAATGAATATGAATAAGAGCAATATTGAAATGTAAGGAGTAAGATAGGCAACCCTGCATAACTTGATGGGACAAAAATTAGCGATAGGTCAAGTGTTTGTGAATTGGCTCGTTGAGTCTGGGCAACATGTTCTCCTGGAGGGCAGAGAGAACTCTGCATGCTATCGATCCCAATCCTACTGTCACACCACCATCCAACTACCATCCAGTTAGCATTTGGAAGGAGAGAGGGAGGCAGAAAGTGAGTGAGAGAGTAAGTGCGAGTGAGTTTCAAACACAAACGGCATTTATTCATGTAAATAATCAAGCCTTAACCAATTATTTACCAAAATGAAGATGAAGATGAGATTGGATTTGAGCAAAAATAAAGATTTTTTGGACCGGGCACAGTAACAAATTGATTGTTTTTATTTTAAAGTTTGAAAGTACTATTTGAAATGATGATTTTTCACAAGCGTTTGTGAAGAGCCTGAGGATGAATTGTGAGCAACTTTCAAATTAATTTTTCTTTCAATAACTATACTTCAAGAAACACTTCGAAAATTTCGTGCAAAAGTGGAGTATAATATTTGAATTTTGTAGTACTAATTTTAGAGATTGAACATTCCAAACTTATTACTATACTGTCACTGGGATGAACACGAATGCAATGGAACTAAGTCGTGAACTTCATATAAAAGACTATCAATATTATCAGTAACAGGGACTGAACTGATTCTTGATTATTATGTCACAATTTGTGTCATAAGATTCCATCAGTTATCTACCGTAAATTATGACAAGATGTGATTGTTTAGTGTTATTTCTTTTTATTGTAGTCTCCGTTTTTTATTCAGTTTATTCCTCAGAATCTTTTGAACAGTTGATTCAATAGATAGCTTTGTTCATTCAAGTTCTCATTAATGAAATAAAAACACAGATGTTGTCTTCTTCTACTTAGTTTTTTTCAAGGTTTGTAGAGACCTAAGGTTGGCCAATCCCCATAAGAGCCCAGCAGTCCAATTTTTCCCGATTAGTCTTGCTATAATGACGTCAATCAGTGCCCGGGTTAACATATGCCCTATATCTATATTCAAGACTCATCACTTATCTAGTATTCAAATCTTTCCAGATGGTTTTTGGAAAAATGAAAATTTTCAAATTTCTATCTTATAGATTGTCAGATAACAATAATAAATTAAAATAATGCAATAAAAATAATTACTGTGATCAAATATCAATAATAATAATAAGAAATCGTTTAATATAATTGCAATATCACGCTTTGCTTGCCAAACAGTCAACTACAACTATTCAGATTTTCCAGCTGATTTCTAAGAATTTGAAATTCTAGCTCAACATGGAAATTCTAGTAAAAGTTGATGTTGATTTTCGATAAATTCCTAATTTGATTCGATTTTACTAAATTTAACCTACAGTAATTATATAACTACAGTAATTATTTATTTAGTATAGTACAATAATTGATATTTAACGGAAGGTACAACAGGCTTACGCCAAAAACTGTACCTTTTTTAATTTACATTAGCTATGAAAACAATCCAAATCTAGGTTATTATACATTTTTCACAAAGAAAACACTGAAGGAATTTCGAATATTTTAAATGGTAGGCCTAATATGAAAGCTCTGAACCAAAAATAGCCAACATATCAGTAATCGAAATTGTTTGTAAATTTTAATTATGATACAATTCATCAAAAAAGAGATAATCAATTACAAGACACAATTAGTGAAGTATTATTTTGTTTTGCTAATCAACTGGGTAACATCTGAATAAGTTTAAAAACACGTTTCATATTTTGCCCTGCAGAGTGCATTACTAGTGGGCACGCGATGACGTATTTACTCGTCACGGCCGGTCGACCTCAAAAACGACATGATTGGCCTACCTTGGAGCTCTACATACCTTGGTTTTTTTAACATCAACATCTGTGTTTTTATTTCATTATGGAGAAATTCTACCATATTTCTGAAAACAGTGTGAAATTTATTACAAGTTCTTATTTCTTAATTCATCACCTCTCTTTCATTATGAGTTTTCATTCATACTATGTCTGTTTTGAATAGCTCTATCGTAACCATACAAATTAATGTGATTGTAAACATCTAATGAATAGAGAAAAAGATTTAATAGAATTACTTGTTCATTTCCCGACGTCACAATGTTTGGACAATATTATGTCCGAGCAGCAACTCTATTTATAGGCTGTTCTACCGTACTGCACATGTGTAGACTATAAATCACTCATTTATTCTATTTGGTTGATTGTTAGCTGAACATCTTTATTCAGGCAACAAATCGCTCAACTTCCTAGGCGTCATGTCAGAATTTAGTACAGTATAAAGATTAAAGAAGTTGGCAAGGCTCCCATGATGACAAGGTGATGATAATTCAAGGTGTATTGAAGAATGCTCTCGAATGATGCCAAAAAATATAATTCCGATACATAAACCAGGAAAAGTTCTAGATAATATAATTTTGGGAACATAACAGCCCCTGAAGAAGAATCAGGAAATACCGATCTCACTAGTCAAATCTGCGATTTATGTGGGGTAAACAAGAATAGAAATATTGCAAGAGTAGTTGTAGTTATGGAAGTAGAATTGAAAACTACTAGATTTCATCAAGACCTATCAGCAAATCATCAAAACAAAAGGTCATTTTAAGGGTAGAATCTTGATGGTTGAACACAATATCACAGAAGATAACACTTTAGAAAACGGGATGTACCGAGAATAAGAATGTCTAGTATTATAGTAATAACAGGTTGAAGAACATTACATTTTCAGAAATGGCTGAACTATTATCGTGACAATATCCCTTACAGCAGTAACAGATTGCGGAAATGTAATGTACAGTATATGGTGAAGATTACAGCGATTACTGGAGTTATAGAGCTGCTGCCACATTCCCTATCAGATTGCTGTTGTGATTACTGAACTACCCCTATAAACACACACATACACGCACTAGCAATAATGTTGCTCCTGCCAATACACTTGAGGCTAGTAATTTTCAATCTAGTCCATAATATTGTGTGATCCATGTTAATGCAGGTGTGCGTAATATATTGAGATCTTAATGGAGGAAACATTCTTAAATTCAATGTGAAAATTGAGAAAATTCTAAAAGTGAGATTTAGTCGATCAAATTGAGAAAGATTATTTATGGTAAGCTACAAGAGAAAATTCACAAGAGGTACCAAGATTATTAAGATATTAACAAAAATATTTGAATGTTGACTTCAATAGGTATATTATGGCGACTCTGGGACATCCGTGGTATATTATGGCGACTCTGGGACATCCGTGGTATATTATGGCGACTCTGGGACATCTCAAGGTCATTCTACACTACACATCTTCACAAGGTAATCTACAGGTATTCAGCTCCAAGCTCTCCAGATTCTCTGGGTAACTGTGAAACTATGGTATTACAATAATTGGAATACCACAGTTTCACAATATTATGTCTTTTTGTTTTTTATTCTTTCAACATTGTATCAATTTTATATTTTTAATGGCCCTTACATTATTGATTAAAGTTCTTTGATTGAATCATCCAACTCAGTACCATGGACTATTATGATAGCAAACTTTCTGCAGGGATTTCTCATTTTCGGAGGAAAGTTCTATTGAAACTATCATGTTGGAAGTCCCTTAACCTTTCACTGTCCTCTCCTTCTCTCTTTCTCCCTTCACTTTCTCTCTCGCACTCTCTCTCTCTCTTTCTCAATTCTACTATCAGAACTGATAAATTTTGGAACTAGGCCTATAGCTGGAGTATATTACTGGAACTATTGAACTCAGTATTTTTTCATATTCTTGGAGATGTTATGCTTCTGATGTTATCTTTCTTGTATTGGGAATCATGAAACTTCTGAAAAATTGAAAAATTGATGTAAGTGGGAAATCTCAATTGTTAGGTCTCTCTCTTTGGCGAATGAGCAGAACATAACCATTTCTCATGAAAGTTCAAAATTGTATGGTAATCCAAAATCTTAACTTTAAGAGGCCAAACAGACCTGGTTAGAGAGTATTTCAGATCGTTACAACTATGAAATTTTCGCAGCCAAGAAACGAGATAACGAGAAAATGGAAAGTTCCGAGGGATAAGCCGCTTAATTAGAGGAGGGGGGACACACTTTCTTCCTGAGCGCACATTAGCATGGCTGTTGGAGCAAAAGAGAAATCATTCGCTGGATGAAAAGGTGCCTTTATTCATGGCGCACGGGGTTAGAAATCTTACTTGCGTTATGATAAAATATTTCCTATAAATTGATCCCCGTACTGTTGTCCCAAGCAGAGTTTGGCCTCGTTCCAACCCGCCGACCCTTCTTCCCACACCAAATACTGCCTAACGTTTTCCCCTAACCCTTCTTATGCCTCCCCTCCCCAAACATACTCTCGAACCTTACCACTCTCGATACCTGCTCCTATAGCAATGCGTAGACATAGAACTATATACATGTATTTCTGTGTGCGTAGAACAACGCCTGGCTTGGCTCGTCCGCTATTATAACTTATTCAGAGAATCAAAGCTTCTTTGATTCCAATACGTTTTGTTATTTTCAAAGTGTCAAATACCATTGAACAAGTGCTAGATTTATCGCCTGCCATCCACAATGTAACTGCAGCACTATTCTATCCAATTGGTTACTAGTGGACAAAATTGCTTAAATTTTCATATCTTCGAATGTGTGCTCTATGGTGTTGATCTATTCCATTGGGACAACCTTAACAGTAGGTAGGCTACCTAAAAAATTGTTTTCATTCAGAATGGTTGACTTTCAAGATTTATACTATTTCAAGAAGTAAGCTTTCTCCGTAAATAGTATCAATCATTGTAATATTCTAGACCTGAAGCAGAATTTTCTATGTATGTGCATCTATTTCTATTACAACTCCAATCTTATTTTTTGAGCTAGAAATTGGCACTAGAAATATGAGATATTAATAAATTTATGAATTGAACTTAAAAAAAGGGAAAAGAAGTATTTATTATAAGTGAATGAAAATGGATTCCCTTTCAACCGAGTCAATATTTCTATTTGATATGCTAATAACATTCTGAACGTATATCCAAAAACTCAATGCTAGCTTTATCACAAAAATGGAAATCGTAGAACATCAAGAAACTTCCATGTTAAATTAAAGCGGCAGAACAACAGAAGATTAATTGTATATTATGACATTTTCGCTTCATAGTATTTTAGTATCTCTTTTCTCACCAAAATCTGTATATTTAGAGTGGGAACTCACCTCTAAGGACGATCTCAATAATTGTAGGTGATGAACTTAATCATATTGAACATGTCATTACATTGATAATTTATTGATACTCATAAAGTTCAAGAAATTTAAAGAAATGAACACTACATGACCCAATAAAATACAGTATCCAATTACGGCAGCAGCTCTCCTACACATATCACTTAATGGGATTGAATCGACGCACAACCTGAATAATTATCATCCAAGACCTACACTATGGATACATATCATCTTCCGATGAATATTCAATGGCAATGTTGGAAATGACGATTCAATATGACTAGTAACACCATCACGTATGCAATCAGGGAATGGAGTACTTTGAAGGAGATCAAAGTCAGTGCCCACCAGCTGTGTATGAGAGAGAGAGAGTGTGTGCGAGGGAAATTGGAACGAGTGAGAGCCAGAGAAAGACAGAGAATCTTCTGATAAGTACACTGGACTAGAGCTGAGTGTAATTCAATTGCCGTGGCTTGTACACATGACATGAATCGGAACCTGCCGTGCAGAGTTTTTGCAAATATTCTGTGAATATTCTACTCCGCTCATGCGAATTGGAATAAGCTTTTGAAGATTGAGGGGGAGAGTGGGGGGAATTGGAACGAGTGAGAGAGCCACAGATTTCTCACGAATCAAATGAATCGGAACGCACCTAGAAAAATATTGTGTTCCTATCACTCTAGTTTCGAATGGGGATCATTGTATTTTGAACAGAAGCATATTTACCAATTTAAATTATCCATATTTTAATCGTTCTATTCCTATTCAATTGATTGCATTTCTTCTCCAGTATAATGTTGATACAGAACCTTTTCAAAAAGGTCTCAATTATTATGTTATAAGACGGATAATTCACATGTTCACATGTTTGGTTTGAAAAATTGAAAATACAGAAAATAAATTTGAGAAATTGATACAGAACCTTTTCAAAAAGGTCTCAATTATTATGTTATAAGACGGATAATTCACATGTAGATGGAATTGACGATAGTACTTATTACTGAAGTCCATAAGACTGCAGGGAGCCTAACAAAGATCTAAGCTATCTTCCTAGTACTGCTTTAGACATAAAATATCAATTGATTGGTTTGAAAAATTGAAAATTTGAGTATAGATTCAATGATATTTTCATCATCAGAATAAAATTGATTTATACTATTGCGTAAAAAATACATGTATTATGGGAAGAAATATGAATTTTCTAGTTTAATACTGTATTTGAATGTTTTTAAATCCTTCCATCTTTGTTCTACAATCCACGATAACGTTTTTATTATTGCTACTTCAATTTTCAATTGCATTATATTGAAAAAGCTGTATTGAGCTCGGTTGTTCTAGTCAAGAAATTATCAGAGATTCGATGACAATACTTCAAATTAACTGGGTGATTCAGAATTATCTTAATTCGTCACCGATCAATTCGATTATTCAATCAACCAATTGAAAATCATATTAAATAATTATGAATGGAAATTCGATAATAACTATCTTATTACTGCAATCAGATAGCATTCACTGCTTCCACAAAAAAATAAAATTTGTATGGATCTCCTCTACTGCGGCTGGCCAACAATTCTCTCAAACAATCCCTTCCCTGTACGATCTAGTTGCCATGCTGGAAACTCACTAGTTGGGAAGTTCTTGAAGCAATTTTAGCGCTGCCTGCTCATTTAACCGACATTCCGATACATTAGGTCTTTGTGATTGGTCGATCGGTGCCTTTCTACCCAGCTGCAAGACACTTATACACTCAATTCAGCTCTAATAAAAACTTCTCCACTCTTTTCACAGTTCAAAACTTGTTGGAACTTTCCGTTATTTGAGAATATTACTGTTGCTGGATGATAAGATTAATTCAGTTAGGTTTGTTCCAGTTAATGAGAGAGTTCTAATGGTCCGTTCATAATTTTTCATCCTCTGTTGGAAGCCAGCAGTAATTTCCTTCTTTTACAAGAGTTATCTTGGAGTTTTTCATCCTACCACATAGTTAGAGTCGGTTTCTTTGATTTTCTGTCTTGGATGTATAAATGGAGATTTTGCTTGAGACTTTGTCGTAGCTTAGAGAATCGAGCTCGGAAACAACGTTGGGTCATCAACACCAATATTTTAAGTAGGCAATAATATCCTGATGGAGTAATCAATTTTCTCTTTTCTCCATGAAGGCAATTACAGCCTCTATCATGTATGTAAATGTACTTGGTGAGCTCTAACAGAACATAATTTATTCCCCACTTTTGAATTTTATAATCTACACCAGAGATGCATCCAATTTTCAAAGCTCATTTGTCCGACACCAATCACATACATTGATCTAAACATTTTTGAACTCAGAAAATTGTTTCATTGCTCAGGCTGGAGAGATAGACATTCAAGAGAAAGATGTATGATTGAATTCATTTTTCCAAACTTGACAAATTGTAAATGTAAAATTATAACTTCTTTACATCATCAATCACTATGGTAAAACTGGGAATAATTTCTTTCTATGAGCTTCAAGGTTATGTGAAGGCAATGAGAGGTAATATTGATGATGAAAGATGAATGGACCTACAATTTTTAGTGTGCTCCAAACCACCAGGACTCTGAAGTTCATTATGTTCCATTAATATTTAAAATAGTAAAAATTGGATTCTTCGGAATATTGTGCCTTGTATCGCGTGCTCAAAGAGCATGGCGTCTAATAAAATAATAATTTGATTTTCGAATATTTGGAAGCACTCGTTTGTAGCGCGCAGTCAGCTTTCAGTCGTTTTGGTTAGGAATACTTTTGGAAGCTTTGTTTTTAAAAAGGCTAATAGTGTTTCATTCTGGTGTCGAATGAAAAGAATTCTGCTCTGTCAATGCTACAAGCAGCCTTTATTCACGCGGGCTGGCACAATAGCGTTATAAATGGATTTCTCTTGGAAGTACAGTCTCAGTTATATTAAAAACCTTTTTAGCGGACACGGCGCGTTTATTTCTCTCTTTTAATAAGCCCTTTCCTGTTCCAGGCCCAACCTACAACACCCACATTCATTTGAATATTATTATCATTAACAATGCCGATTTATTGATATGCCATTCATTGGATGGAGAGGGTAGGGGGTTGAGAAGCTGTTCATTAATTACATCAAGGCAACAGCTATATTTTATTCTAGCTTTATTGAGAACGTGAAAGCTTAGAATTATAATTATCCGAACCAATGTTGAAAAACTCTAAATATAATGGGAGCTCAAAATGATACAAACATGAATTCAATAATTTATTCAATGGATGAATTAAGTAGAATGAATCCTTGATGGAAACCTAATTAGATGATGAACGAATGCTTTTCAAAAGTGAGACTAACAGACATAAGATACATAAGATACTTAGATATTGAGAGCTAAAATATCAGATACTGCACTTTTTATTACATTAATTATTTTAAAAGTATAATTAACATTTTGCACTGATGGAACCCAGTACTAATTGAAAACTAACCATAATAACGAAAAAACTAAGTTTAATAACTGTTGGCTCACAGAAATAAGAATATGCATTATACAGTCTACTTTTATTCTACGTATTTAATGAAATGATAATGTAATTCACAACACATTTCCTGTTTCGGCATTTCGCGAGGGAAAAAAGAATAGATAATTGAAGTGCGTCATGGAAAAAAGCCTAAAGAACTGTATTTACTGCAATTTTAAATTTTTTTCATGTGATTAAAATTGTTTTGATAATTATAAGTGGATTAGATTCAAAATATCCTAGTCACTGCAACTGAAACTATAACTATAGAACTAAACCAAACTATACAATTTTATTTCCCGCAAGCTGGGCTAGTATCAGTTTCAGTCTAGAAGGCTAATAGAATTTGTTTTTTATCGTGAGTAAATAATTCGCAGATTTTCTCTCGCTTTCATCCTACTTTCATGCATTCTTTGTCTTCCTCTTGCTTCAACTTTCCACGCCGTCTCTCTCGAACCATTCTCCTCCCTCATAATTCCCTTTCTTTCTTTGCTAATTAACATCGGTGAAACGGAGAGAACGGCACTCACGAGAATTACGGCCTCGACCAGCTATAAATCCATCAGGCACTGGCAACAGTAAACGAGCGCAAAAGAAAGCTCGCTCCAGTGAATAATGAAGCAATACTTTTCGATTATTCACTTTCTTGGCTACTCAAGATGTTCAAATGCTCTGGAATAATTTCATTATTTGCTCTCCAGTCTACCGTGATAATCATTAATTATTTCAGCAATTCGTTTATCTACTAACTAGGTATTCCTTGAAATCCTTTGACCAATCAAAATTTTATAATAACCAGGAAAGAGTTGGATATTTGAGTTATAACGAAAAGTATTGTTTTTTACGGGTACTTTATAATATTTATTCGGAAAAAATGTCACGAATAGGTTTTGTAATAGGTTTGAAGCAGTAAAAGAAATATCTCCACTATTTCGGTTTTCATATTGAAGAATCGTGAACGAGTCTAGACAACCGGAATCCACATATTCTGATGAAGCACACGATAAAGAAGCAATCCTGAATATTTGAATCCACCCATCTTTACAATCTAATAAACAAACATCTCCAGATAAGGTCAAAATCATTTGAACATTAAGTTATTATTTTATGTTTGAATCTTGACAATAAGATTGTTCTGAACTGCACATACCTCATACTACAGCAGTTCCCAGTAGAGTTGCTAAGGATTTTCAATGTTTAGCAATAATGTTAATGATATTAATCAGATAGACGAGAAATGGATGCTCTGAATCATGAGTACTGAATATTATTCGAGAATCACATCCGAGGAATCATTTTGGGTAGCAAATATTTTCATTTTATTGTTTTTTAGCGGCTCATGGACCTGCAATATTATTGCGCAATATTTTGGTTTTTGCAATACAGGGACAATTTGTTCGTCTAGGGGCAATATTGGAAGGTTTTTAAAAAAATTCAATATTTTTCTATTAATGAGTGTTCTGTGCTGTGTTTTAGTGTTATATATTTTTCGGACTTTATAAAATCAAAAAATACTATTTTTTAATGCTGATGTCTGTTTTCTAAGTGAAAACAAACTTTCACCATGTTTCCTATCAAGGGATAATTGGTTATGTTGGTGAAGTGGAACAACCCTACTCGGGTCTCCCCAATTGGAAGGTTGAGCAATATTATTGTATGATTTTCGAAATCTTGAAAATATAATATTATACAAACGAAATATTGTGCTGTATGTTGGTAATATTCAGTTGGTCATCTGAACTAGTCATTTCAAAGTAAACGTGTTTTCGTATTTATGTTTCATTTCATTTCTTTCGTATTTACGTGTTGTCTTCCTGCTCTGTGGGATGTAAAGTGCAAAGATTATAGTAATCATGCGAAAAAGGAGGAGCAATGCGATGTGCTGATAGAAAATTACCCGAAAAATACTCTAATGCTGAGAAGTGGTAAAAAAAAATTATTTTCGAAGAATGTATTGTAAAATAATATTGACGGTCTAGGGGCCGCCGTCGAAATATTATACAACCCAAATTGCGCAATAGTATTATAGACTACATAGTGATAGCAATAGTAAAATAAAGACTACATAATATTCTATCAACTCACCATTATCAACGCATCATTTTTCAATTTCGTATCAATTTCTGTTGTACCGGTCTGTATAATTTCATGGAATAGATAGCACGGCTAGCAGGGTTCCGCTTTGTATTTAGGACGAGAACAAACCATAATTGGATCGAGATGATAAAAAACGAATTTTAGCTGGAAGATTTATTACGTCAGCCTGTGGGAAGCATTAAATTGTGTGCGGATGCGAGTGTGTGTGGGTGCGAGAGGGGTGGAGAGCTTGTGTATTGGTGAACTGTAGGAGCCAGAGGAGAGAGAATCTGGCAAAACTGAGAGTTGGGTACACGCTGTGTTTTGCGCAGGGATCGACACATAGACAAACCATTACAGAAAGCAACGTTCGTGTGTGTGCTCACAAACTCTCATACAAAACAAATACGTGCTCCAAAAAGAAATTTCACGACTTTAAAAAAATTCTGTTATGTAAATTATCCAAATTTTAGAGCCTCATGGAAATGATTGCAGCTGACAGGTTCTCACCAATTCATACTCACAAATCACTAACTTTGAAATAGGTCAAATAAGTTTACTTTATTTTTTTTCTAAACTGTAAAAATCACTGAAAAGTGGGTCAGATACGTACGTTTTCCCACACATTTTATTCGTCGAAAGTCTACATAGCTGGAAAATCAATGTCTGTTTCATCAGTATATTGTTGACATTCGGAAAAATACTGTTGAATATTCAAAGGGTTTGTTTTGTTGTCATCTATGAGCTGCCTCAACACGAGATTGCACTTACAGTCCACTTAACAAAAAGCTCACCCCGAAAGAATATTGATTCAATACAGCCAATAATTCATTTCATATCTTCCCATTGTGTTCCTCTTTATTGTATTTTCCAATCTTTCTTTGTGAAGTTATATTGGGTTGGATATAAACTTTTCAATAATTCTGCAATTTTGTAGGGCTTACAGAAAACCATTGAGAGTTGAAATAAATTGAAAATTCATTCTGACTGTTTATCCATTTGAGCCAATGATATTAATAGCTCTACATTTTTTTTCAAATCGTGTTTGAAATTTGCATTTTGTTATCTATGTAGAGATACAGTCCTCTTTCCCATTACTATGTTGAACATCATGATTCAGCAGTAGGACTCGCCAGGCTCTCGAAAAAAACTATGAATATTATAATGGGGGCCAGTAAGTTAGGAAATTAAATACGGAGAAGAAAACCAATCTCACATATTTGAAAGTTCATTTTTTCAATTAAAATCTGAAAAGAACATTCTATACAAATCTGTAAAAGTATTGGTACTTGTGTGAAAGTATACAGCTTTGTTGTTGACCTATGTAATTTTATTATGATAGCTCCAATTTCAAAGTAAAGCTAGGCGATGTACGAAAAATCAAATGTATAAATCATTGCCTCACACATTTCCGTCGCATCTCCTTCATAAGAGATTACTATGATTGGCTTGCAATGAGTGTAAAGTTGTAAAGATTCCTTTAATGATCTTCTATCTACCTGAATATCCCTATATTTTTTTGTAATATCAACCTATTTTCGTGGAAGTTAGTTAGGTTGAAGCTTCTGAACGACCTACTACTATAATAATCTCTACATCTATAAGATCTATGGTCAAAATCAGATTGATGAAACTCTTTGCAAGCTATTATTAGTTTGAAGAACAAAGCTCTTACTACTGTCTGTGATTACAAACCCACAAATTGTATGATTAAAAGGCTCCTTCGTTTCATACGTGATAATCAAACACAACTGAAAAGTTTGTTTCTTATACAGATCAATTTCAAAAAATGAATCTACCTTCGTCCCATCTATCAAAAATTAAATTTTTACTACTTTCATACTCCTTGATTATAGGAGTATTAATTACAATTATTATTTCTACATGATAAATTTTTACTACTTTCATACTCCTTGATCATAGAGTATTAATTACAATTATTATTTCTACATGATAAGTTTGAATTTCAACGCAAATCATTCCAAATATATCATCTTATGCAGAGGATAACAGTCATAACAGTACTTTTCAGATATTATTCTACTACTACTTCTTTTTTATACTATGATACTAGAGTATTATTATTTTACAAGACTTCATTATTATTACACTACTTCCATACTCACACCATTACGATTATTGGCACATGATGAGTTTGAATCTAACACAAGTCATTCCAAATATCTCATGCTGAGGATGAGATAATAGTCGTTCCCAGTTGTTATTTTGTTAGCTTTAATTTCCAGCATGAAATCCAAGTCGCTGTTCCATTGTGAGGCAGGCACACGCCACCTCATTTGTAACTCAAATCCCTTGCGTGCTGAGTGGAGGATGAGCACTGAGCACTGAGAAGCAGAGAACAGCTAACAGAGATGAAACGTTCATAATTCATCACTTCAATGCGGATGTGTGATTTCTTGTCAGATGTCTGCTTGCGAAATAACAGTGCGGCAGCGGAGTCTTTCATCCCATCACAGATCCACGTCACATGTGTGTGTAGAATGCAGTGGTACCACCGAACGAAGTAAGTACCGTAGGCAAATCTTGCTCTCCTAGGTGTGCACCCTCCCTTGCTGTCAGAATGCGATAACTATATTCAGGTCGCAAGCAACAATTCAATTGGCTGAGACAAAGGCGAAGAAAGCCGCCGCCGCCGCCTTTATCTGGCTGCAAGGTGTTTATGATTGAGTCGTTTTCGTTCTGATTTCAATTACCATGAGCGAATGAGATAGGCCAAGTTTCATTGCTATTATTCAGAATAAGCGTTCTGTATTGATTGGTGGGATTCACAATCAAGTATTTAGACAAGTTGGGGCTCAAATACTATCATTTAAAATAATTACTGTATACTCTTTTTTGGTAAAGTAAACGGATCAACTGGTGGAAGGGGTGGTTATAACATTTTTTCATGCTTTCGTGTTGCCTACATGAGCTCTTAGGTAAAGGTGAATTTTCGTTACTGCGACCGAGTGCCGCAGCGGAGCCCGACCCAGCGTTGCCAGATGCAATTGATGAAAATAAATAGTTTGGATTTTTCATTAATTGCATCTGGCAACGCTGGGTCGGGCTCCGCTGCGGCACTCGGTCGCAGTAACGAAAGCCCACTTTTAGGATGATGATAAGAGATAATGTTGACCTACGGCTTTAGGTAGCACCAGACAGCAATTTTTATCCTCATGAATGCATGTCATTCAGCGGAAAAAATCCTTAAACTGAAGTGGTCACCCTTATAATGGAAATAACAGGTGCAAGTCTCTTTTATCTATTCTTGTGATTAGACACCGTGAAGCCAATCGCTTTCCAGATAGGATTACAAATATCGGGGTACCGAGCTCTGCTCGGGGGTAGGCCTACAAAGGCACAGGAATGGAAATTTTAAAGGGAAAAAAAGAATGGAATTATTAAACAATTTTTCAAGTACAGCCATCAAAAAAATTAATCTCGGCTTTCAAAATATTATGAAAAATCGAGTTTGAATAAATATCATTTGAAAAATCGCACTTGTGGTAAAATTTTGCTTCATAGAAATAATAAAATGGGTTGATAACTATTTTTAGCTCAGCTGTTTCGATAAACTCTCGACGATTTTTCTCAAATAAATAAAAACAGATCACATGGCTAACTTCATGCCTCAAATTTAAAAATAACAATACAGTACAATATGAAATATTTTCAAAATTTCTAATTCCTTTTAATTTTCTATAGATAAATAAAAATCAGAAATAAAAAGGGGAATAGGAGCAGCTTATGTTTTTGAATTCGGTGTAAAAAAATTGCAACGTTCATGGTATCTAAATTTTGAAAACGGTTCTGATATTAATGACTCATTTACTGGTCACGATACAGCACTACAGACATTCAACTTGAACTTGAAATATATTATGAAGAATAATTTCAGGGTTAAGACGAATTCAACACTAAAATGTAGTATAATGTAATGTATCTATTCCTATTAATTTAGAATCTTGAATTATTTTTTTTAGTAATTTCCATCATCTTATACAGTATATTATCAAGAATTTTTGTTTGTATCCTAATTAATTATTGTATTGATTGAAAATGAACTGCCTTGTTTTTGAATTATTTCGAGTTTTATTGCTTGAAGTGAACAAAATGATTTTTCATCTATCTATCTATCTATCTATCTATCTATCTATCTATCTATCTATCTATCTACCTATCTATCTATCTATCCATCTATCTATCTACAGTAGATCAATAGGAAAATAATTGGATTCAATTATTATAACTTGATACAGTAACGTATTCACTCACCAATAGCGAAGTTAGTCTTTTCTTATATCTGTGATTCAGAACTTAAAATTATGGTTCATGCACACGTAAGATAGAAGTAGAAATTCAGTTCACGAATTCAAGTGCAAATAAAATTGATGCAAAAATTATAAAAATTATATGATTGAATCAATTTTTCATCTTTAGAATAGAACAAAACTTCTTCCATGCAATGGTTCTGAGAATATTTGGTATGATTTGTTTCAAATTGAGAAAAGTGTTGCTAAGTTAACAATCTGATGCATCACATTGTTGTACAGCTGATAACATAGCTCAATTTTGCTTTAAATGGAAATAATAATGATAGGCTACAATATAAAATATTTTCAATGTTTTTAATTCCTTTTTATTTTAATGATTTTAATATCTTTTAATTTTTAATTAATAAATTTGAATCCAGAAGGAAATAGGAACAGCTGATGTGCTTCTGCATTTTCTCAATTTTGGTAATCCAGACGCTGTTTTTACTATAGCAGGATCCAATTCAACTTGTCAGAAATCAGCTGTCTCAAAGAGCAATATCACAATACTTAACCTACAAATGCTGAATCTCGCAGATTATTGAAAAGGTCTTTTAAAAATTTATTCTTTGAAAGGTCTTCTTTAAAAAGGTCTTTTAAAGACTTTAAAGGTCTTTAAGACTTTCAAGCCTTTTGATTATTGTGTCGAAATCACTGTTTAATTATTACTGGATCAGCTGATTTATGACAAGTTAATTGGCTCCTGCTATAAGGAAGTTGAGTTCGTATTTTACATATGGTCAGATGATTGAAACGAATTATCTCAACAGCTGATAATTATAATCTTCTCTCACTCGCACTCACTCTCTCTCAACATCAAGAACCGACGGAAAATTGTTTCTTCTGTCAGCTGATTCTCTGTCACTGTCTCAGCAGCTGAAATAATAATCTTGTCTCACTCACACACTCACTCGCTCTCACTCTTTCTCATCATTTACAGCCGACGGAAATTTCTTTCTTCTGTCAGCTGATTCTTGAAGGATCAATTTCTCCTTTTTTAGGTCCTTTGTGAGTTATCCCAGGATGAGACCCGGCGCAAACGAATTTTTGTATCACAAACCTCTTATATTCCAAATTTCGTCAAAATCGTTAGAGCCGTTTTCGAGATCCGTTGGACATACATATAAACATATAAACATCCTATTATATTAAGCGAGCAATTTCTGTATGTTTATATGTATGTTTATATGTTTATATGTATGTTTATATGTTTGTATGTCCAATGGATCTCGAAAATGGCTCCAACGATTTTGATGAAATTTGGAATAGAGGTTTGTGACACAAAATTCGTTTGCGCCGGGTCTCATCCCTGGGATAACTGCTAAAGGACCCAAAAGGAGAAATTGATCCTTTAGGAATCAGCTGACAGAAGAAAGAAATTTCCGTCGGCTGTAAATGATGAGAAAGAGTGAGAGCGAGGTGTGTGAAGTGAGACAAGATTATTATTTCAGCTGCTGAGACAGTGACAGAGAATCAGCTGACAGGAAGAAACAATTTTCCGTCGGTTTCTGATGTTGTTGGTAAAATCAGCGGTTCCATTACTAGAATTGAGAAAAATATCGAAACACATAAGCTGCTCCTATTCCCCTTTTTTTCTGATTTTAATTTATCTATAGAAAATCAAAAGAAATTTGAAATTTTGAAAATATTCCATATTGTATTGTTATTTTAAAATTTGAGGCATGAGATCTGTTTTTATTTATTTGATAGAAATCGTCAAGAGTTCATCTAAACAGCTGACCTAAAAATATTTTATCAACCCATATTATTATTTCTATATGAAGCATATATAGCAGGATCCTTTCAACTTGTCATAAATCAGCTGTTTCAAAGAGCAATATCACAATACTTAACCCACAAATGCTGAATCTCGCAGATTATTGAAAAGGTCTTTTAAAAAGTTATTCTTTGAAAGGTATTCTTTAAAAAGGTCTTTTAAAGACTTTAAAGGTCTTTAAGACTTTTAAGCCTTTTGATTATTGTGACGAAATCAATGTTTAATTATTACCAAAACAGCTGATTTCTGACAAGTTAAAAGGATCCTGCTATAGAAATAATAATAGTGGTAAAATATTTTTTAATGAAAATAATGAAGTATTATTACTACTACTACTATAAATATAGCAGGATCCTTTTAACTTTTCAGAAATCAGGTTTTGGTAATGATTAAACATTGATTTCAACACAATAATCAAAAGGCTTAAAAGTCTTAAAGACCTCTAAAGTCTTTGAAAGACCTTTTTAAAGAAGAATACCTTTCAAAGAATAACTTTTTAAAAGACCTTTTCAATAATCTGCGAGATTCAGCATTTGTAGGTTAAGTATTGTGATATTGCTTGTCAATCATACGTTTTCTGACAAGTTAAATGGATCCTGCTATATGAAGCAAAATTTTACCACATGTGCGATTTTTCAAATGATATGCATTCAAACTCGATTATTCATAATAGTTCGAAAGCTCAGATTACTTTTTTTATAGTGCAATGATGAATCAGTGCATAAGACTGATGGCTGTACTTTAAAAAATTGTTCAATTTCATTCCTTTTTTCCTTTAAAATTTCCATTCCTGTGCCTTTGTAGGCCTACCCCCGAGCAGAGCTCGGTACCCCGATATTAACTATAAACATACAGAAATTGCTCGCTTAATATAATAGGATATGTAATATTATGGGGGAATTCACTTTGTAACATAATCATACATTACGGATATACTGGTAACTGGTATGCTAGATTAAGTGAAATCACAGCTCAGTTTTGTAAAATCGCAGCTACATTGAGTGGAATTTGTTTCCAACAAAATGAATTGAATTTTTTCACATAATCTCAAGTGTGATCTCTAAATTAATAATGTCGACAGAATAATTGATGAAAGACAATGCTATTGCTTGGAGTCCTAGACTCTCTATTGGTTGGCCTTGTGCTAGTCTGAATAATCATAAACGTTTCATCGTTGGTTGGTGATCCAACCTAATTATTTCATAAATTCTAAAGAATTATCAATCATTGAGGACATATTTAAGACCGATTTGATTTGCATATTATTAATGCCAAATTGAGACGTTGAGACTTATTTATCACAGAATTAAAATAGCCTTTCTTCATCTAGAGGCAGTTGGTAGATGATAATTTCAATTTTTCAATGTCCTGTCAACCTGGAAAAAGTGCACACAAATTGAGGTCAGATGGCATTGTACAGCAGGTCAGATTCGGCTATCGATTTCAGAAGTTTGTTTACTGTGACAAGAATGATTGCTCGTCCAAAACAACCACCTGCCGGCACACTCACTCTTAATAATGTCCAATATTCCATTCCATCGTTGGTTTTGACGTTCTGAGGATGACAATCGCCTGAAACGCTAACGTTATTTAAATTTTATTATTCGTACCATGAATATTTCTAAAGATTTCTCATTTTTTCTCTTCAAGAAAAATCTCCGATGAGTATATTTCAAGCACTTGTGCTCTGATCTCTCTGAACATGATTTTAAAATGTTCTATCATGGTTTGAAGTTTACAATTAAAGGCTGGTGTTAGACTATAATAGTTCAATAATACTGTAGTTCATGTATCTATTATTAAATATATGATAATATGTTCTCCCTAGAAGAACGTACCTATCAAAAAATTGACCTAAAAAAATAGGCGTACACCGCTTAGTCAAGACAAGACAAAACGAGATTAGTCACGTTTAGTCACAGTACTTTACATAGTTCCTTATGAAGCAACACACACCAATTAGTCATTGCATCGGTGTGTGCTTCTCGTCTTGACTTGTCTTGACTAACCGGTGTAGCCTAGCCTTACACTGTAATATTTTCCATCACAGATGTTTGATAATAGATATATATGACCCATAACTATTATAGTGTAATACTGGCCTTCGTATGGGGTCCAATCAAGTCTGAATTATCACATAAATGTTCACCACTAAATCTCAAGTCTTACCAATATGATATCTCAAACATTAATATACAGAATTCAACAGAAAAATTGGAAGCGATTTAGTAATGCAGTATATTGGTAACTTATTCTCCAGGAATAATGACTGCATACAAGTTGGCGACAAGAAGTGAAAGATAGCAGTGTGTATTGAATTAAGCCTGGGTAGGCTAAGCACAGACAACAAATCGCGAATGAATTGCAACTGCAATTTGAAGTCAATTAGTACTCACGGGCGGAAATCAAGTGAGAATCGCGAGCGATTCTGCAACTGCAACGTAGCTGCACTTCAATTAGTACGGCAAATCCCGAGCGATCTCAATTGTCGTTGTATTCGAACAAATGGTAAGTACTGTTTTAAAGATCAAATAAAAAGCTTATATTTTTCTAAAAAATCACAAATGAGAGATTATTTTTCTTATTTTTGGTGAATATTTATTATTTAATGTATTAATCTCACTAATTTTATCATTGTTTAATTTTATTCCTTCTCTCAAATTTGACCAATAATTCAAAACTTTAGTTAGTTCAAAACTAACAATAGTTTATTACCAGTTAACATAACAGTAGAAATTCAAGATCAAGGTTAAAAAGAAATGAACAATCCAGAATATTAAGGAAGAGAAGGTTTGAGAAGTTCAGATTAAAGGGGTTGAATTAGCAAGAGAGATGAGAATGGTTATGCATTACAAATCGGTTTTTGAGAGGAGAATCGTGCTTCTTGCCGGCTGGTTGGCTGGTGCCGAGCTCCGTGCTAAGTGTGGGATGAATAACGGCACCGAGATAACCGACAGCTTGCAATTGGGGTCAGAAGTGAAAAGCCATTTTGCTTCCTGAACTTCCATATTTCTGGAGATTAATTGCTCGGTATAAATTAATATTGGGAATATTTCCAAAACAAACCCTCTATTTCCTGCCAGATCCTCATTCCGATCTTATCTACCATTTCCGGTACAGATTGTCTCTCTACTTCCATTTCACGCGACCACAAATTGTTGTCATCCTATGAGAATGGACATCGCTCTGTGGAAACTTAATCGGGAAGTAAATCGCTCAGAACAACGCCAGTGAATGATTACAGTCGATGTGATACGATCGTAATACCTCAATAGATTAAAAATTATTGCTAAAATGTATGGGAAGCCATGCACCTGAAAATGCATACGATAAAAAATAATTGCTTGACAAACCATGTGCTATTTAGTGACCAGTTGATAGTAATAATATTCGTGCACCTTGAATCGGGGTAATCCAGACAAATAGATCCACTTCGCTGTTCTCTTCTGTTTTATCCCTCTCATTCACTGGCGATTTGGCATAAGGACCAGTCAGGGAACAGAGGCTATTCTAAAAAATTGTAATGCTTCTGATACGCTAAATGTAAATTAAGCTAATACGCTCCTGATAACTGTCAATCTAAATTATGAGTCCCTTTATAGATAAATCAATAAAAAATTTGTCGAGGTGTAGCAATGCAGTTTTAAAAAAATGCAGTGAGAAGTTTATTATTAAACTTGATAAACTTGTGAAAAGTTAATGCAGTGAAAACCTATTATTGATAAGTTTCCATGTAAACTACACCATAATTTAAAGAGCTACTACTTCTTTCATATCAAGTGGAGCTCAACAACAAGACACAAAAAAACCAGTGATTAATGAAAACTAAACATTAATAGAATACTGGAATGAGGAAGGAAAGAGAGAGTGGAATGAGAAAGATATGAAAAATGAATACATAAAATAGAGTAATAATACATCACATTAGAGTGTGAGAAAGGGTGGATAATGATCAGACTCATGTAAACGTGAAGGGTAAGAGAGAGAATGAGAATGTGATACAAAGGTAAAAATTATCATGATTTAAATGAAATTATGATTTCAAAGCTAGCATACAGTTTCTTATGGGAACTTCTCAATAAAATTTGTCACTATTACAACGTGATATTTTTCCATTTCCTGTGATATCAAATAACTGTCATGCAAAGTTATCATGATTAAGATGAAATTATAATTTCAGAGCTAGAATGCAGACTGTTTCTTATGAGAGGTTCACAACAAAATTATTCACTATATACAACGTGATCTTCACCTATTTCTTGTGATATCAAATAACTGTTATCAAATATCATATCCAATTCTATTGACACCCACCACTGATATCGAGTTACATCGCGTCCTAACTTCAAAAATCACCAATCATTTAACTCATCAAAGCAGCTCTAAAATTGGTCGGCACATATTTGAAGACTTGAAGAGGAAGGGGAGTGTGGTTGGGTGCAGGTGAAGAGAGCTGGGACCAGATATAATAAAGGAGATGGGGAAAGCAGCGAACTTGTGTGATATGGAGGGCAGTTTCGCAGCACGTGAGATGCCTGAGCATGCGCAGTGAACTTTACCGAGTTGTTTGCATGATATAAACTGTTATAGGAGCCAAATAAAGTGCTCAGAAGAAAATGAGCGGATAAAGTTAATTGCATCCACCCTATTTTCCATATTAAGTGCTACAAGATAAACTGTCCGAGTGGACCCTCTGCACTGCATTACACCAACACAGCCAAGTAATTAACGACTGAGCCATTTTTGACGTTCTTCCCCAAACAAGCTGTTTGATTATACAGCCTCACAGCACAAAACCTTCGGAAGAAGCTATTAATTTGTTGCTGAAGATGATTCGTATTAAATAAGAAGGGTGAGTCGAGTCAACTTTTAACAAAAGTGTATATTGATACACTTCTAAAGTGAAGTTAAAAGTATTCAGAGATAGGAGAAATTAGGCTAATCAAAATAGGAAAAACCAGCAGGTCACCCGTGCTTCGCAACGGAGCTCCACAAAACAGAGCTATATTGAATTCGATTTTATCAAAGATTCAATTGAATTCTTCTCTGGATTAGCCCTTTGAAATGTTGTTTGATATTATGTTAAAACTGAATATCAATATAGTCTTGATTGTAATCAGGCAAAAATAGTAAATTGAATTGAAAAAATAAAGTAATGAATTGGACCAAGCCAAAAATCAATTGAAAAATATTGGGAAGAAGAGTGAGAGAAGTGGATATGGCATTATGCTTCAAGTTGTTCTTGATGGGTAAACACAGCTTTATAAGCTTATACAGTAAGCTTTATAAGCTTACACTCTTTGAGTAGTTGTGAATGTGATATTGTGGTAGTTATCCATAATAAATGAAAAGACAAGATGTTGTCAAACCACTGATTTATTAGAAAATCGAGATACCGGTTTCGGTTGTTACACCATTATCAATCTCTGGTAAATCAGTGGTTTGACAACATCTTGTCTTTTCTTTATAACTTATAATATGTACTCAGTAGAGAGTTTACCAGAGATTGATAATGGTGTAACAACCGAAACCGGTATCTCGATTTTCTAATAAATCAGTGGTTTGACAACATCTTGTCTTTTCATTTTTTATAAGCTTATGTAGTATGTACTATGTAGCATAATATGCTTAAATACACTGTCCAATATATATTGATCTTTTGTCAAAGGTGCTGGCTGTGAGTTGAATTCCAGTTGATGGTCAACATTTTTAAAGAAGGGCCGGTATTAATCGCATCACTTTTGCATAAATCCCACACAAAAAAAGTTCTTCAACTGCGAAATTTATGGACCAACTGTGATAACTGTAAATTTCAATTTTACTTCAAATCTTCAATATTCTCCCACGTTTGGAAGTACATCTCTCCCTGAAGAAGTATTGAAGTTCAAAATCAAAATTTATTCAATGTAAGTTATTGATTCAAAGAATAATATACTGTCATAGTCATTATTTTATTGTTATTGTTGTGGAAGTTTTTGATACAAGAAACCTTTTCCAGTCTTTTCTTCACCTCAAGAGAGTAGATCGACAAAATTGAGGTCTTGAAGGGTAACTTTTATTCAGCACCAGCAGCAAGTGACAATTTTTAGAGGGTTTTGTGTCGCCTTCCGACAAATTGAAACATAAAGCCGATACGGTACTTGTCCCTATCCCCGATCTGAAAACCAGATTGACGGTATAAATATGGGGCAATAAAAGCAGAGAAATGAGCTCCATGAGCAACCGGCTTGAATGGATGATATGATGCTTGAGGGAATAAATGGGAAAAACTTTTTATTTGTTTCTACTGCATTGAAAATACGCACAGAGTTAGGCGGAGTATTCAATAGCACAAGAGGGCTTGTAAGGATGGATATTTTGTCGTTTCTGCATGCTCTCTAAGCTTCTTCCCGTCGTAGAGACTTTCTTTATCTCTTAAAACGTGCATATATGCGGTATTGTATCCCTGCTCGAGTCCAAATATTAAAAGAGCTGGAACGAACTATGAACTCTGGGCTAAGCCTAGGATTCGAGTTCAAGCCCTCGGCAGAAGTATCTTTTTATCATTCCGAATATCTCGTGTAACAATAGCTCTTGTGTTTCATCGGGCCTGTATCAGAAATCTTCACCAAACCTGACTTCTAATGCATTTCGAAGAATGTATGCATTTTGAAGAATGCGACATTGGTTTCCTAGTTCCAACATAAATGGATTTTTTTTCAATCATTGAGAAATTTTTCGCGAATATTTCTATTTTTAAAATAGCTCTTTTCACCTTCTAATAGATTAATGTCGACCATAAAGATGAATAGACATAGATAACTATAAATTATCACTTTATAGATTTGAAGAAGAGTGAATTTAACAATAAATTAAAACAGAAATTAGTATTAACAATTATTGAAAAACTGAGTTGCAAACAAAAACAATTTGCATCAAATGGATATAAGGTTTGCAAAGCGAGCCTGCCGGTAGTACAAAATAAAATATATATGCTCTAATAAGGTCACAACAAATATTTTTGAAGAATTTTCATGGGAAATGATAAATGATTATCTGCGGTTGGATAGTTAATACTATCTAATTAATATAGTACTATATTAACATCTCTAGAAACTATATTAGTATCTCTATTAATATAGTACTATAGTACTATATAGTACTATACACTCTCTGTAGTCAATACCTATGTTTATTCGATAAGGCTTGTCTGTAATCTTCCATCGAGGCTCACAAGTGATAATAATTTATTGAACGAAATTCCTACCAATAATGCTATAAAATACTCTGAAGACTTCCGCTAATGAGAATATTGACAACAGAATAATAGCTAGAGAGGATATTCGATGAATGCTGCTATACAAAAAACTTTTGCCCGGGCAGGAATCGAACGCAGCACCCCTTGATTGTTTTCTGAGAGTTTTTGTACAGAAGCATTCATCGCATTTCCTTACTAGCTATTATTCTGTTGTCAATATTCACAGTAGCGGAAGTCTTCAGAGTATTTTATTTTTATAGCATTATTAATTAGGAATTTCGTTAAACAATTATCATGATTTAATGAGCAATTGAATAGTTGCAATATTCTAATACCTTCTATGCTCACAAGTAATTTTTAGGTGATCAATGTAAGCTAATCATGACGCCTCAATATTATTGGCAGGAGACTGAACTCCACGTCGTTCTCGATTGCGAGTTTCTGGTAAAATTCATTAAATCAGCCGCCTCGCTACGAATCAGTAATGAAGTAAATATTGACAGAATTGCCACTCAACTAAGCAAAGTTATTAACAGGTTAAATACCGCACACGTCTATGATCCATTATCAGAACAGAATTATTAATACTTGGTGAGAGAATTATAAATAGAGAGCTCCCGAATACATGAGTGAATATAAATGTGTGTTATTGAACGTTTTGTGGGACTATTCTCGTTCATTACAGTACTTGTCACAATTCTATTGCCAGAATAATATTGAGAAATTCATTTATCAGGAGCTCCAACCATATTTATACATTCTCACAATCAAAAATAATATTACAAAGTGGTGATATCGACCACTATTCATTTTCAACTCAAATTAATTACAATGAGTTAATGTGTGAGATGAGAAAAAATATTTTCTTTCAATTATTATAATTAGTATTTTCATTCTGAATTCGTTCCAATTTATGACTCTATATAGAAATATGAATACTTTCAGAGCATCTTCTATTTATTGGAGAGAATATTCATGAACGTTTTGAGAATGGATAAGTTTTATCTCAACAAATTTAAAAAAGTAGAATTTCATCCTATGAAGATTAATACTGTGATTATTTTTAGTAAGTAAGTGAATACATCAAAAAAGCCAATGGAGCTTCATAGGCTGTTGATAAACGAGCTTTTTTTGATAATGCTTTCATAGAGCACCTGATTCCAATGCCCCACATTCATATACCGGTACTACTGATATTGACCTAATAATACACATTTTTCTTCTCAATTTGGAATCCCACAAATAATCCATCATCCAACACGAATAATGAGCATCATATTTTTCCAGTAGGTCATCTTCAATTTTCCAAAATCTCATTTTTTTTATAGTCAAGATGCTTAATGAAAATAACATAGCCTGCTCCATAGAGCCATGCAGACAGTAGCCTACTACTGGCCCACTAAATACCTTGTATGTTACTTTCTATAAGGAATCAAAACTTAGGGTGAAGAGAATGATTAGAAATATGAGTGGAGAGCATGAAAATAATAATTATAAGCATATGGAAATGTAGAAAAAAGATTTCCTGTAGGGAAACGCAGAGAACATTTTCAAACAAGAAATTATTCATAAACTGAGAAAGGTTTGCTAGAGCGGGATAGGCTACCATCTTTGAATTCTACCTCGATCATCATTTTCTACTTGTCTCCGTGTTTAAAATGATGAGATAATCAACACAGAATTAAAGACATGAAACTCGAATTCATTAACTTATAAATTATATTATTGCTGCTCTTCCAGTATCTTAATTTATATTGAGTAGTATTGCATGATATTCACTTAGAATTTTTATTCAGAATGTGGAAATGGAACCTCTATATGTAAATTTTTGCTTGAGCAATATTCATGAAGTTTACTTTTTATTTCGTTTCTGGTGAAACCAGGAAGAAAAATTGGATTTCAATATTATTAAGTACCGTACCATTATTTCATTTGAGAATTCGTGAGAACCTTTCGAGAAAAATATTCTTAGCACACAACGAGATTTGATTGTCTCCATCCCATTCAACAATTTATTGGAAATTTTTTATCATATTTGAAGACTATTATCAAAATTAAACTGGAATCAAATAACAGTTACTCAATTTCAACTATCAACACTCTTCCAGACAATTTCAAATGGGATCTGGAGAGTTATTTATTTATAGTTTAAAAATGAGCAGGCTAAATATTACCCTCATTGATTTTAATCTCACAGCAAAAATACGGATTTTCACATTATGTCAGTCCGCCTATTTCTGGAATATAATATACAGAATCTGTACTTAACGATCAATTTGATGTGGACTGTGACGGTATGTCCGATCAACCTCCAGATCGTTCTTATCTTTTCTTAATGGATCTCCTGACTGAGTACCGTACCGGTCTTTATCTTTTTTATATTACCGGTCTTTTTCCCTTTCTGGACTTTTCGTCTTTCCTAATAATTGATCTGCGGTCCTTTTTCGTTGACTTTCTTCTCTTGGATGGTTTTTTTCTAATCGTGTCGGGCGTTGATGACGCTATGGACGCTCTCGATGAGCTAGATGTCCCCTCCTGAAAGTCAAAATGGATTACCGTACCCAATCTATTTGAATTCAATTATTTATATAGAAAAATATCAATAATGAAAACTCATTTAGCATTACTAAAAAGTAACTTTCTAACCTCACAACAATGATTCATTGACCAGGTCCTCAAAAACGCTTTCTATTTTAATATTAAGTTCATAAAATTCATTATAAAAATATGTTTTTAGAGAAGCTCAGCTTTCACAACCGTCATGGGAGGATTTAAGAGGGGGCTTGGGGGACTAAGCCCTCCTTCGCAAATTATTGTAGCTATTGAAACGGATGTTATATATTTAGTTATATAATAATAGTAGTAATACTGAGAAGTTTGTAGCAAAAAAATTATGTCAGAAGCACCACCAGGTGCCCCCTCCGCCAGAAAATATCCTCCAACTGCGCCCATGACGACAACCGTCAAGAAATATTGAATTGTATTAAACCACCTACATATATCAAGCTATGATAGAACAAATACTGACGTATGGATCAGAGGTGTGGGTCATGGATCGCAGACATGCTTCAAAATTGCTTGCTACAGAGATGATGTATTGGAGAAGATGCTCAGGTTTGTCGTTGTTGGATAAAGTAAGGAATGAAGTAATAAGAGAGCGAATGAAGGTGAAAGAAACTATACTGAGTAGCATAGGAAAGAACCAGGTGAAATGGTACGGCCACCTTCGCCAAATGAATGTGGAGAGAATACCGCTGAAAGTCTTTGAATGGACTCCAAACCAACATCAGAAGCGAGGGAGGCCAAGGAAAATATGGATGGCCAATGTTCGGCAGGAAATGGAAAGTAGAGGATTGCAAGAGGAGGACTGGAGAGATAAAGAGCGATGGAGGAAGGAATGCGAGAAGCGACTCTAAAGTTGCAAAACTTGCTAAAAAAAAAAAAAAATTAAACCACCTCCGTTTCACAAAACTACATAATAATCTGAACAGAAAAAATGCATTCAATACTAGTACAATAATTATTAAATACTGTATTTGATATTCCCAAATCTATCAACATTATTTCACACTACACATCCAAAATCAAACAATAGGCTACACTTCCCACCGTTTTGACACTCGGAAAAATTATCTTTTTAAAATTCTCTACTTAATAGAGAAATTTTATCATACACATTATCATCACTTTAAAAAAATATATTAATTTAATTGGAAAATATATTTCCATGTTCATGTGTTTAGCACTTCAATCTTATTCTACAAAAATGTCAATAACTCACAAGCATTGATGACGACATTACTTGTTCAGAATTAACAATGGCTGAAGGACGGCTTTGATCACTGGAAAGAGAGAATGGGAAAAATTTATAAAAGGATGAAATTGTTTCTTATCTACAATATATACATTAAATCATTGTCTAGGGAAACTATAAAATAATCAATAAATCGTTATTGGTATATGATCTGATGCTTTCATCAAACTCCTTCCTTTTTGGTTGAATACTTTCGAATCCGTTCCTGAAATTCCAATAAATATAACATTTCTGAACAATTCCATAATTTGTTGGAGAATTTTATTTTTATTATTTTTTTTAATTAATTCTCGTAGAGTAGCCTATCAAAGCTATCCACATCCAAATTACTCAAATATTAGTAAAATAATAGGCCAACAATATTTTATTTCACTTACTCTGGATCTTCTGGTGAACGTGATTTTACTGTAGATGCGGCTGAAAATTGAATTAAAATTAATTTTGATGTTTCAATGGACGATGGAAAAAATAACGGTATAATTAGAAAAAAAATCATTTGTTGTCAAGAGAAAAAAATTGTTGTCAGTGTATGAAAAACAGAAGAGATTAATGGATGGGGAATAGAAAGCATTTTCTAAAATCATAATACATTATGAATGGAAATAGAAGTGCTACATTCAAAAGGATACAAAAATTAATATTGGTTAATTTGGTAGTGCCTACTGGAACAAATGAGAAATATTTCACTTTCAATTACTTTACTACTTCACCAACTCAATTAATCCACTGATGAATAATAATCATTTCATTGCTGTTCTCACTCCAACTCCCAATTTAGCAGAATTAATTAATTTTTGTAAGAGTCATTTTTAGTTACCGTGAATGAATAAAATTTGGCCACGATATTAATTTGACATTTCAGCAATAAACAATCCAATTATTATTTTTGTTTTGTTTATTCTGCAGACCTGAGTAATGATTGTAAGATTCATGTGAAATTTTTCTTTTTTTAAATACATTAGAGTCTCGCTTATCCGTCCTTCGCTTATCCGTCATTCCGTATTATCCGGCATACTAATCAGAAACGAGTTCTATGAAAACCTTCTTCAAGGCCTCTCACAACGAACCTCAACTGGAATGATAGAAGGCGTGTACGGACGTTTCATTGAACAATGACTTATATTAACTTAATACAAACTTGTTTGGACTTATATTATTAATGGTTTTTTTTTACAAACAAGATTTAATATTACTACGTTTTCAATCAGTTAAACATCTTTTTTTTAATATTCCTTATTATCGGTCATTCCAGCCCTCTGTCTGCCCGTGTATGACGGATAAGCGAGACTCTATAACAATATTATTGAGAATTTATAACTACCGTACCATACTAATTACGTTAATACTGTAGACAGGAAATCAGAATTTATTTTTATCTGATGAATGATTAATTTTTTCAAAGGTATTTACATATTGATCAACTCACAAACTGTACTCTTGCTATTTGCTGCATTGGAATTGTCTACCATCTTCTTCAGATATTTGTAGTACAATGAAATTAATGGTTTTCGACCAGATCGACCTACAACAAAATAGGTAATTAATTATACATTCTGGTAGACAAGAAAAGATATTGAAACTTTGAAACAAGTAAAGAATTGACAGTAGTAACGATTTTAGATTAGATGACAGTACCATAGACAAGATACTGTCTCTTGTTTGTCTAATATCTCTTCTTTGTGACTGTACTATCCAACTCTGTACTGTACAGTGTAAGTTACAGTATAGACCTAATTAACACCAGTTACTGTGAATATTTTCTTGTGAAAACTATAAACATTTTTTTATAACTTCATAGATCGAAATATAAAATGCATTTTTCTGATGAGAAAATTCTCTGTTCATCTGATAAGGACCCAAATTCACCACTTATATCTTCAACTTTCCTGAAGATGAATATAGTCTGTTCGATTGTTGATTGATTGTACTCTTGTATGAAATACGATCATAAAAAGATGGTACCATATGTTAGTAGTCTTCTCTAAAGGACATCTTATACTCTATTGTCAATGAAGATTCGAATTTATTCAGCAAACCATTTTCATTTATACGAAAGGCATCTAGTTCTATTGATACAATTAGTACGGTAATAAAATAATTGACTCAACTGAAGAATTTAAAACTATTTCGATATCTGATTGATTTCATAATATTATCATGATAAATGATAAATAATTCTATTCTATTCTACTTGAGGGTCAAGTGTGAGAGAGGGCCGACTGCGCCATAACTTCGCCAGGTTAAATAAATAAGGCCAGTCATTCTATTTTACTTACTGATTGAATTATCTTAATGACCTCGTGATGAAATCAATTAAGATCACAAAGATTGCATACCCTACTCCAAACTTATATCCAAAAACTATAAAAATATTAGAAACTGAAAGAGATTATTTCAAAGAACATAAACTCTCAAATCAATGTAGGCCGAAACAGTTCGAAGTCAAAAAATTATGAGTAAACTTACATACCTGAACATACTGAGCTACACATACCGCGTTTCCTGAAAAGAAAAGAATCGTATATTATAAAATAGTAATCCGAATTCCAATAAGTAACGAGACAAAAGATGTCAAAAGTGTTTTTTATCAAAAATGAATGACTGGAACATACTACCACACAAAATATTATTATCATCTTGCTTATAGTAGGCATTGTATTTATTATTAATTCTCTAAAACTTAATTTTTCATAATTTCATTACGTTTATTATAACAAACAAATATTATTTATTATCCATAACAATGGGGAGAAACTTCCAGAAAAACTTATTTTGTAAAAAACGAATTTCCCAACCATTAATGAGTTCATATAATTTCCTGCAAGTACTAATGTACAAAGGAAACTAGATATTGGAAAATGTTTGAGTTTCCCATTATTGATATAAAATTTGAGTATACGGTACCGGTAGCCTATATCAATAAGTGTTTCTAGAGCAATTATAAAAATCCTAATCGACACTCATTCATGTTTAATAAAACTAAAGCAAAATTCATTTTAAAAAAGTATATGTTATGTGAAATTATGCCATGATGCATACGGCCACTCACTTCCCATCCGCATTGCACACATTGCAGAAGTTTCTTAGACAAAATATAAGAATAGCCAGAATAATCAAAAATCCCAATAACGATAGGATTGGATCGTATTCAACGATTTCTCCCAGGTAAGGCAAGCTTTTAATGTGCGTCCAATCAACGATTCTATCGACTGAGAATCTGCCAGATCCTTCGCCTGTTCCAATGTCAGTTATTGCTTTGCCAAATCCATGGAAGGCCGCACCTGATCTGTGGTGCCCATAACGTGGCACGGCGCCATCATGAATTATACCATAATTACGTCCTCTGGATTCTCCAGGTGTCAGGCCTAGAATGAAACCAAACTTCAATATTTCGAAGTACAGTTCTGAATTACAATCATAAGTATTAAATTATCTTATCAACTGAATTCTATTGGAAAGGAAATAACGAGAAACCATATACTGGATAATTATAATCTATAAATAATGTTGTTTTTTTTTTTTTGTTAAAGATTATATATGAAACTAGAATTTTTGTTGGGTGGAAATTTATATAAATGAATTTCAATTTTGAAGAGAATCATGTTGGAGTTGAGAGAGATGGCAATGTGAGGGAAAATAGACTATTGTAGTTGGGAATTTATAGTAGATATTTGTACCTAGAATTATTAATATTATATTATTTATATCAATATTGTATTATTTGAAATAATATTTTACTGATCTGAAAAAATGATAATATTAAAGTTTAATAGTAGCCTAAATATATATTTTTTTTTATTTGGAGGCAAGAACTTATTATGTACCGTACACTAATAAATGTCTCCTTAAATACAAATTAGAAAGGTCTCCTGTACTGAAACAAATACATTCATGTGTAAGAGGTGAAGTAAGTTTTCCTTTACCATGTTGATGCATGGTTTCCAGAATTCTCATGACACTTCCAAAGCCCGGATACCACTCAGTTTCCATATGACATTGTGTAGGAGTGTGAAGATGGGGCGCCACCTGTGAGGCCATGAGAAGACAAATATGACACATAGAACAAATAAGTATTCCAAAACTAATTTATGAAACTGGCTGTTGAGTAACTTATACCCTCATAGTGAGTGATTTTAATATACAGGTCATCGAAAAAGGTTGCATCCATTTTAAAAATTCACTGAATAAAAACTATTATAAAGATAAAGTCATAATTTTTATTTTATCGTACACAGAAAATGTTAAAAAATTTCTACATACTTGAGCACACATTTTGATGTGAGGTTAATCAATCAATTTTATTCTTCAAAAAATTACACACATAGGCTACATTCGATGAATGGATAAATAAAATATAAATGTATTTGTATTTCTTATTGTATTTCTAAGTATTCGTCTATTCAACTTACATAAGTGACAATCCAGTTGTAGAAAGCGTGATTGAAGGCTTGCATTGTTTCTTGGTCGGATTTGCCAATGCAGCGCATGGCCAGGTTGTAATAGCGAGCCAAAACATGGGCTGAAGAGGGTGATGTCAGGCTGTAGAGGTACTGTTCGCGGAATGGTAACACCACTGATGTCGGCTCGTTCTCATCGTCTAGAAACGGCAGTGCAATTTTTTTCGGCAGCTCGTTCCTACCTTCTGGCAATGCATCTGAAAACATTAATTTCTTCAATATTTTCTATCTGGAAAGTAGAGAAGTTGCATAATTGTTTTTTATCACTGCTTACGGAGCTTACTGCTCAGAATACATTTTAGGAATGGAATTCCTAATATGTATCTACAAAAACTGTTTGTACGGTACCCACCATAAGGTAGAGAGAATAAATATATTCTAATTACCTTGTCATAATCAGATTCATTTAATTTGCCGCTTCGCATTAGATAGATAGATATTATTTCTTGACGTTGCTGATGACAGTAGAGTACGATGGCAAAGAAATAATATCTTTCTATAAATATATCCATCTATCTATATCTATCTAATGCCAAGCGTCAAATTAAATTAATCTGATTAATCTGTTACGTACCGGTACTGAAGTATAACTAAATGAAATTTTGAATTTTTGGATCCATAACGAACTGCGAAGTTAACACTATTGTTTCATGTTGAAAAAGAGTTCAAAGGAACTTGAAAGCGCTTCAGTCCAGTGAGTAACATTTATGTTATTTACAGTAGAATTTGACTGCATGTCGTCAATTGTAGTGTTGAAACAATAGAATGAAATTTATTAATGATGTGATAAAATTCTGGTAAGCATAGCAAGCGTTATTTTTACCAGAATATAATAATGCATGTAAAAGTTGAGATGAAAGTTTATTGAGGGCGTATAGGTATCATATTGAATGAGTAATCAATATCTATATTATAAAAGAGAGTTGGTGTCTGTACGCTCGCTTATAACTCGAGAACGGCTGAACCGATTTAGATGATTTTGGATTCGTTTGAATTTTTACAGCACTGGTTAACATAATATGTATTAAAATATAAGAAAATCCCTTTATAATTAATAAATAATTAGTACATTAATGACCTAACCTATCAAAAATTTCACAGACGTACGTTTTGAAATTGCCGGCTACCGAAGAACGGAAAGATGATCGTGATTCAAGACCAGAATAATTAGCAATGTTATCTCAAGACTCCGTGGCTCAGTGGACAGCGGTTCGGCCTAGCGACCTAGAGTTGGGGAGTTCGATCCCCGCCCCGGACCATTTTTTTTTGCACTAGGTTTTCTGCTCTAATTATTTTTTACGCTAGAATCATCAATTAAGAATGAGTTATCGTTCGTATAATACATGTTCTATCGTTTCAAATAATAAAATTGAAGAATAAACGGAAAAAAAATTAAAAAGAAATAAATAAATGAAAAAAAATACAAAATAGAAGAAATTAAAAAAAATAATAATTGGTGGGAAGAGGGGTTTGACATGAAGAGGGATATGTTTGGGTGACATTTTTTGGGGGGGGGGAATGAAAGGGGGACATTTGTGGGGAGAAGAGGGGGGACATTTGGAGGGGGGGGGAAGAGTGCGATACGAAGTTCGCCGGGACAGCTTGTTTTCAATAATCATCACTCTCGAATGTAATATACGAACTTTTGCAGAGATCTATTTTGGCTTTTGTCTAAAAGAATTCTTTGATATTCTTCATCAAACACACATAGGCTTACTTCCCAAGCATCATATTTCTTCATTGACTTCTCAGTCCCTACTTATAAGTTTGCTTCAACCACATGTTTTGTATTTTATGAATTCATAAGAAAATTATAGCAATCTTCCCCAATTGAATAAGATTCACAGCAAACCCTGTACAATATAATCATCATCAACAAGTTGTTGAAATTAATTTATCATCAAGATTTTATCAAACTTATAAACAAAAAAGTAGGAGAAGATATTGAATAATACCTATAATAACCGTTCAATTTGAGTCTTGCCAGTATTTTTCAACTATAGGCTACCGTATACAAGCCAGAGCAAAATATGAACACTAAAAAAAATGAAAATAGAAAAAAATGCCAGATAAATTTAAAGGCTTTACACAGAGAGTTTATGAATTATTGTATAATTTTTTTCAATCCCTCTAGAGGTATTACAACATTTTTATTATTCTTTATTATGAAATTCAGTACTATATGTTTTCAGGTGGATAATTATTTCGATTTTATTAGATTTTTCTTTGGAAAAATTGCGACTTACCTAGTTTAGCACAAGGTGTTGTCTCCTCACACGGCTCGCTTTTTTCAGGTAGATGCAGCTCATCACAGGCATAGCGGTCTGATTCTTGAGGAATGAGGTGGTAGTCGAAAGATGACACCCTTGTCGGAATATCCTTCATGTCACAAGGTTTATGCCATCCTCTGCCATCTGTGTCAAGGTATGCCTGAGAAGCAAGCAATATATTAGCTCTATTTTCCCACAGTTGGAATAGTAATTCAGATTTTTTTCAAATTTTGTAGTTGATTTTTCAAAGAGTTTATAAGAGATAACATTTTTGAGAAAATAATTGTAAATCGAGTAATTATTAGGCCTAATTACTGTATAAAATATTATAAAATTTATGAATAAAATAAATAGTTATATAATAGAATAGTTAATATAATAGAATATAATAAATAGTTATTTGTTTATTGGAGTTCATTTTTTTGGAAATTATAAAATTAAGCGAAGATAAATCATCAACACAATATTATATTTTGAAACAATATAAAAATTATTTAAAAATATAAATTAACATTATTATCATTGTGGTGAGATATGAGATGAATACGTACACAATATACACATAAAATATTTCAATTTTCACAATTCATTTCTATAAACGGTCAACAAAAATATATCGTTTAAAAAAAAGCATCTTATTCTACAAATAACATACGGTAGGCTACATATAAATGTAATTTACTAATGGAAGGCTGTGGAGAGTTTTTACTGATTGAATAATATTGATCATGATTGAGCATTTATTCATCAAATCTATGAAAAATACTTAGGCCTATATGAAAGTTTATCTTATCAGCACTCTGTGAAAGTGATCGTAGAATGCTTTCATCACTGCATAATCAACATCTCCAGAATTTGAAAATAGAGAGATAAAAGTGGTGTTTCCTTTATTATAATAAACCAATCTGTGCCTTACCCTAGAAAATCCTTTTCATAATCATTCTTTGCATCTATAATAACAGTAGCAGGCTAAAGGCACTCAGATTTCATGCAATTGACTTTTTCACAAGTTACGGTATTGCATGTAAAAGTAATATAGAGGAGACAATTTTTAAGAAAATCAAAAAGAGGTTCCTAGAATATATTTCAGGCCTAGAATAGTTGTAAGACGTTGAAATTAGGACTCTAACATAACAGGTGTTGAGAAAATACTTTTCTAAATACCGTACGGTACTGGTATTTTATGTCTGTATTCAATAAAGTCATATAGTAGCGTGCAAGCATACAATAAAACTCTACAACATAATCTTCAATTTAGATTTGGACACAGGACTTTCTCAAAACATGAATTAATCCACAATCTATTGAAAATAATTCTTACCTTTACTCTGTGAAAGAGGTCGTAGAATGCTTTCACCACTGCATAATCAACATCTCCAGCATAATAGCCCTCATTCACCATTGGCAAGGCTATGGACTGGAGGTATCCTCCTGAAAATTCAGTAATTACAAATTTGAGAATATAATGGTCTCCATTTCAAGATTATTTTAGAACATTATAGTCGTGAAGTACTGTACCGGCTTTTTTTTGCATAAATCAATTTCAACACCAGAATAGGCATATGCAGAGTGAGCATAAAGTCTTACCCTGATTATAAAAATTTATTACAGAAAAATCGGTACTTTCCTGTTATAGGACACGTCTACTCATCTAGAGATATCGATAGTCGATATCGATTACCTATAATAACCAATAAGGTTATGTTAACCTATAGGTTATGTTAATAACCTATATTTTTCTCATATCGATGAGTATCGATACTTTTGAAGCTCGATATCGACTATTGATATCTCTAGATGAGTAGACGTGTCCTATAACAGGAAAGTACCGAAAAATCGTTCTAGATTACACTGTAAATTTGGTACTGTAACATAGGTTAGTTTTACTAGTTTTTTTATAAGACTAATAATGTTATCAGACTTCAACGTGTGCCCAATTGGAGCTCGGAGAATGTCGAAACGGTATTCCAGTTTCCACCAGGTGTTTTAGGTCTGTCACTTCTAGGAAGATCTTCACACCGCCTGTCTCTTTAAGCTTTTCATAATATCGCTTCATTTATTTAACATTAGGAGGGCTGCGTTCATAAGAGGTCTGGAATTTACGCCGAACATTACATTACCTAATTCTATATTTTACCTAATTATTTTTGACGAAAATCAACAATGTGAGCAATTTGTATCATGTATGCTTGAGTTTCATTATTATGTTTGAGCTTATAAAAACCATAGAGAAGCGATACTCTCTAATATATTATGTTCTCTGTGTAAAAACCTATTGCTTTTATAAATCTGTTTGATTGGTGGTAAATAGCCTACAACTCACCTAGAACATCAGCAACTGCTGGACGAAGAATTTCTTTTGAACTAGAAAGTTTAGGGCTAAACTTCTGAATAGCTTCGAGATAATTTCAAGATAATGTATAGTTTGACTCAAATCTTTCGGTATTTTCTTGGGCAATAGATCTTGAGCCACCGTCGGGCATAGAGCTGAAAATATATCAATCATTAGAAAAATTACTAGCAAACAAAAATTTTGAAATTTTAAATTTAGGTAGATTCATAAAATTCTAGTCTATCAGCCTTAAAAAGGCTAGTAAAATTCATTAGCACAATGAAGAATGTATTATTTTGACGGTAGGCCTACACTCATAAGTGAGTATATATCTTTAAATTTAGAAAGCGTTTTTATTTTTTTTTTTCAGGGTGGTCAGCTTTCTGGAGTTATGTAAATGGCAATAACAAACAAAAAATATACAGTTCAAGAGAATTTGAGAGGCAATTGATTTCCAAAATATAAGTGTGGGAAGGTTCCTTACTCCTCAAAAGTATTATTATTTCTCAGTTAATAAATAATAATAGGCCTAATATATAATAGCTAATATAATATGACTGTTCACTCTGTGTTTACTTTCATCTACTGTGATTATATATGCTTGCTGTAATAAGGCTAATTATTTGAAAAGCAAATAGGGCTACATTTTACAATGTTTACTTAGGCTACAATGTTTACTTAGGCTACAATGTTTACATAGGCCTACAACATTCTTACCAGAAGTTCTTCAGATTTACTCCAACACACTTTGTAGGTATCCATGGGACCCCATAGCACCGTTTTGACATTGACTGTATCGACTTTAGGATTTGCACAATCTGATTTTATAGAATTAATAAACCACAATGTCAAGAATATTCCTAAGAAGTATTTCATAATACTTAATGAGGAAATGACATTGAAATATTTGTATAAATATTATGATTAATTTGAGCAAATCATATGACTGTCATTATACGTCTATCAATTTGAAATCAGCGGTTCATCCAAGAAACAAGATTGGTCCAGTCTCATTGAATACAAAAAAAAGCCCATCCTGAAAATAAATCTTGCAAATTTCCATCAGATTCAAGGTCCTTGGACAACTTTAATACAAATAGAATGCCATATTTTAAACCATATGCACCAAAAAAAGCTTAAAATTTTAATCATGGTATAGTCTACAGCAATTTTTACAATTCAAGTGTTGGACAGAAAAAAATCTGGATTTTTTATAATCAAGGCTAAATAAATTTTGGAGGGATTAATGTGGGTAATACCCTAAAGGTTTTAATGTTCCTCAGAGACGGCCTACCCTCAAGGTTCCAGAGGGCAAGAGAGGGATCCAAATAATTGCTTATTGGCAAAAGATTATTCATTTAAATGTCAATTACACATTGACCGGCACCGATCCGACGGCAGCATTTTCGTTCTATGCATGCGTCACAGAATCTTAAATTATTCCAGGAGCCAAGCCTTGCATTGAAGAAGCCGAGCATTTGTCAACAACAATGGGCATGGACCAATCAGAGCATAGGGCTCGTGACGCATGCGCAGAACAAAAATGCTGCCGTCGGGTCAGCGTCGCATCATGACAGTGTGAGCCCCTGCGCCTACTAAGCAACTGCTATCTGATTTCAGTCAGCAACCCAATTTTGCCAAATGACATTTGGCTGTCTTTCGCTTAGACCATGTATAGAATAGACACGGCCTATGCTATAAATGTTGAAGCAAACATGAATTGGCTGATTATGGGCAAATCATTATAATCGAAACTATACGAGCGTTCTTTGCTTTTGTATTACAGGGTACACTAACGGTACTATATCATGTACTACTGTATAGTACAAAAAGCTAATACATAAACCATGCGACGACCCTTGAATTTATAGTGTAGTCGTGCATTAAGTATCTCAACAGCTGATATAATCTTGTCTCTCTCGCACAGTTCACTCGCTCTCTTTCTCTCTCTCTCTCTCTCTCTCTCACTCTCTCTCTCTCTCTCTCTCTCTTAGGGGCAAGAACAGTAGAGATGTTTGCTTCAAAGACTTCTTATGTGATGATAGGGAAGATTGTGTCTATTCTATACAGTCATGGTCTAAGGTTTTTAGGGTAATCTAACCCAAGGATTGTAGAGAACTCTACATACCTTGATCTAACCTATCAGCAAATGTCATCTGGCAACGCCGGGGCCGGGTTGCTGACTGAAATCAGATAGGAGTTGCTTAGTAGGCGCAGGGGCTAAATTGACCAAAAGTATTCAATTTCCTACTTGTGTAGCTTCTGTTGCCAAAACCTTCCAATTTCAATAACATTTTGAATATCTATCTGATACTTTAGAAATAAGAAAATGTTAATAATTCTCTTTATCTATTCATTTAGCTCAGTTAGTATGTTCTAGAGTGAAAAAAGTATAATAATTATTTAGAAACAGGGCAAAGTCACCCCAACACAGTCCACTGCTCGCGAGTTTCAAGTCGAGGATCGAGTTTGAATCTCATTCCAAAGTCGATACCCTTGTTTCTTGCTCTTCTGCTTCTGCTGTTGTCTTGTTTCTCTCCACTCTTCACTCTTTGGAGTCTGCTTCTTTGAACAGAAAATTCACTTTTCTCAAATTTAGTCATGGCGTCGATCACGTTACTGAATCCAAAGGCGGAATTTGCACGCGCTGCCCAAGCTCTAGCAGTTAATATATCGGCAGCTAAAGGTATCCAAGATGTGATGAAAAGTAATCTTGGTCCAAAAGGAACCATGAAAATGTAAGTAATACTTTATTTAGCTTCTATTTGTCACTTTGATTACCATGTGGTCATGCGACTCCCACCCATTGTTTTACATTCAACTGTTACTCATTCTTATTTTATTAAATCCATCAATCTTGGAAGGACCGATATTCATCTTTTTTTTTCTGTGTGTGTAATAAATATCATTTGTACTTAAGCAGTTTGATCGTAACAAGGTTAGGAATTACTTCACTTGGGATAGGCTCGGTGCCTTGTGCGGCTTCATTCCTTTTCATATTTTAAATCCAAAAAATGAGGGTTGATCTTTACAGTTTAATTTGCGCCTATATTTTTTATGTAATTATTGATTTTGTTTCAGATTTAGGCCTAGATAGTATATTCTAACTTGATATGATTTTGTTGACACTGTTTACGTGATTTTGAGGTTAGGGTTGAATCAGAAAATGAAGAAGCTGATTTGTATTCAAAATTTAACTTATAATTCAATTTTAATTCATTTTTGATATACCCCTTCAAATTCAAATAGCTAACTAATCTAGTTAGTAACTTGCAGTTAGAAGTATAGGACAGTCCCGCTATTTATATGAAGAAAATCAACAGAACATCACTAAGCTTAGTTACCATAGAAATGTTGAATGACAGTTATTTGCCAGAATATCACATTATACCTATAATATGTAAGGCTAGGCGTACACCGGTTAGTTAATACAAGACGAGATCACGTTTAGTCACAGTACTAGATCAGTCACAGTACAGTAACACACACCGATTAGTCATTGCATTGGTGTGTGCTGCTTCATAAGCAACTATGTGAATTACTGTGACTAAACGTGACTAATCTCGTCTTGTCTTGACTAACCGGTGTACGCCTAGCCTAAATGACTAATTAGTTTTAAAAAATGGTGCGGATGAAGGGCAGCTGTACCTCCGCTGTTAATGTGGCTGGGAGCGCACAATCACAAATCCCCAGTTCTTGAGTTATTACTCTTTTATCAGAAGTAAGTAAATATTTTAAAACTGTCTCAATTTGAACGAACATGAAATTATCAGCATTTTAATTTCCACAGTGCTAATATTAGTTGATCTTTACAGGTTGGTTTCTGGATCAGGCGATATCAAAATAACTAAGGATGGAAACACTCTCTTACATGAAATGGTAATTATCTTATTTATTCATAATCCAAACTTAAGGTATAAAATTTAAAACAAATATATATAACTATACATAAATTTCAAATTGCAGTATTAATTTTCATAAGTGATAAATAGGTTTTGTAAGATGTTATTAATGTAGCCTTTTGAGAACTAGACTTGAGATACTATCGCTCAAGTGAGGGATGGATGAACAATCGGTTCGGAGCTTGGTTACCATTGAATCAAATGCTAAAAAACTCCTCTCCAAATTAACCTAATAAAAATAAATATTCCAGTACCGTATGGTGACATTAACAAGGCTATGATGTTTTAGATCATCTCAGTAGTCATTTCAAGGGTTGTTATTTTTATTGTAGTTTTTCAGTTTATTGATAGATGATTAGGGAAAAACTAATTATGTTCTCAATTCTTAATATTTGGGAGTGGCTGGTTTTAAATTGTAATAGAAACTAAGTAAGAATATATCAAATATAGTGATAAAAATGTTTTCTATTATTTTGATCAATCTGAAGTTCAAAGAATTTTCAAATCTTTATCTGAATCGATTAGCAATTTTCAACTAGAACCAGTCAGTGCATTAGATCACGCTATTCTAATTGATGACTCACACCTACTATAATATTTAGTATATAATATCCTCTATCTCTTGTCATTCAAATTTTGTAAATTGTTTTCTCCTCTCTTAGCAAATCCAACATCCCACTGCTTCATTGATTGCTCGTGCTTCGACAGCCATGGATGACATTATTGGAGATGGCACAACATCAACTGTTCTAGTGATCGGTGAGCTTCTGAAGCAAGCTGATCTCTATATTTCTGAGGTAAGCTCAAATTTTCACCGTCTATTGCCCATTTCAGAATGATAACTATACAATCCAATTATTTCTACCTGTTGAGTTGAACTGTTTGCGAGTACGGTATTGTAGTGACACATCATGAAAGTTATTCATTCGACTGATTCTTACGTGTTCGGACTGTGTCGGGCTGCAACGTTGCTGCTTCACTATTTAAACATTGTATAGGACAGAGCTCATCACATTACTTAACAAAGTTCCATGTTTGGATTACTTGAGTGTCACCATTTGTTTCAAATTATTGTGGCAATTCCTTTGAGAGCCACATGTTACCGGCTCGGTTATCAAAGTATAAATCAAACTCTATTGATTTGCCAATTTTAAGACCTTCACTCTTCACTTATTTATGAATAATCACAATATACTTTGTGAAGAAAATACTTATTCAACTTGTGATATCGTTAATTTTTTAGCTGAGGATTGACTCGAGAAAGTTAAAGTTCATCAAGGGTTACATCAAATACAAATTTCCTCTTCTTGATTGATTTGCACAGTAATTCTGTCAAGGCTCTTCCAGGGCTGTTTTAAGAAGATAATTGAGAAGTGGAAAAGTTTTTTCTACGATTTCATGGAATACGTAGTTTTCAACTCAGTACATGAGTCCAGTAAAAGTAACCTAGATGATCAATGAAAATTGATAACATCCATGCTGGAAGCTGGAAATATTTTCACTTATAACTTTCCTCTATTTTTCAGGGTCTACATCCAAGAATTTTGACTGAAGGTTATGATTTGGCAAAGGTAAAAGCTCTGGAAGTTTTGGAGAAAATAAAAATACCGGTGCAACCCACTAGAGCACAGTTGATGGATATTTCTAGAACAGCTCTGAGAACCAAAGTTCACCAAACTTTGGCTGACCTTCTGACTGGGGTATGTTGCTTTTATTCTATTTTTCAGTTTTATTCATCAGTTTAATCTTTCTAGTCTGAAAATAATCTTTCAGGCCAGCTTTCAGTCATTTTTCAATATTAAATTATTGCAGTTACCGCTTTCGTATTTTATTCCCTCTTCAGAATCGATCTTGACAAAAAAAAGTGACTAGTTTTTCTGTGACTGGAATTTTAATCAGGTGTGTGCTGAATTTATTTCAATTCATCAATTGTTTGCAGGTGTGTGTGGATGCCGTGTTGGCAATCAAGCCAAAAGACAATAAGAACATTGACTTGCATATGGTTGAGCTGATGGAAATGAAGCACAAAACATCTACTGAGACAACTCTCATCAAAGGACTTGTTCTAGACCATGGAGCACGTCATCCCGATATGCCTAAAAGAGTTGAAAACGCTTACATTCTGACATGCAATGTTAGTTTGGAATATGAAAAGAGGTTGGTGCAAACTCTTCTTGAAACTTGTGTTAGCGATTCATTCTATTTATTTTCCTAGACTTCTAATTTTAGATGTTGTGGAAATTTCTTTATTTTATTATCTTTTCCGAATTGATTATATTCTTTACAAACGTGAAACGGGAAGATTTTAATAAGTAACTAATTCCTTAACAATTTGTTTTCAATTTACTGGTTATAAATGTAAAGTACAAAGGTAGCAATTTTATGTACAATAAGTGAAAAAATATTTTTTGAATATACTCGTGCATTGGCCAAATGTCCTCCATTGGAATCTATGCACTTCTGCAGCCGGGTCTGAAGTTTCCCATGACATTTGCAGCATATTGATTGGTATTCCTTCAATTTTGCTCCGAATTTGTTGCTTTAGAGCTGAAATAGTTCTGGTTGGATCGTTCTTAGTTAGTCTATGGCTTTATATTCAAAAAATACATTTTCTTGAAGAATTAGTTACTTACTTAAATCTTACCGTTTCACTGGCTAACCTTGTAGTTGTATTTTGTATATTGCAATTTTTCTATGCTATTGAAAATTTTGGTAACAATTTTTTATTAAAGTGTAACTACAATTTAACATATACCTCGATATTACGTTCCCCTTGACACGTGAATAAATCAACACACCGTTTAGAATTTGCAACACCGTTTTTAAGTTTGAACTGAGCTACGTTTCGTTCGGAAACTATACTTCAACAAATCACTCCCATACATTAATTACTCTTGAACAAAGATTGTCGTGAATTAGGTTGGTAAGTGTGACGTCAGAGAACTGTTTGGAAACCAGTAATTGCATTTGAAAAAAAATGTAAACATGTTTCCAAACTGTTTCAGAAACACAAGTAAAAGTATATGTGTCACAGGTTATATTATTGTTTATTTCCATCATCAGTCATCACAGTCTCGGTTCATTGAATAATAATGAAATGTTTTTTACTTCTCATTCATAGTGAGGTGACTTCGGGATTCTTCTACAAAACAGCTGAAGAACGAGAGAAATTGTTGGCTGCTGAAAGAGATTTCATTGAAAAGAGAGTGGAGAAGATCATTGCATTGAAGAAGAAAGTCTGTGATAATACTGACAAAAGATTTGTTGTTATCAATCAAAAGGTGCACTTTTCAATACATTTTTTAAAATTATTATTATTCTCTTTTAATGCAATGAGATGTTTTAGTAAATTATCAACATATTTTGTTGAAGATTGATGCATATAGGATGCGGATTAATCCTGTATTGATCGTGTAGTTATATATTTACTCCAGTGGAGTGCGATTTGAAGATCACGTTACAACATTTTATTGAATCTTTGAGTGATTGATTGACTATCAACTTGTAAGACTTTTCATTCACGTTACAAAACTTTCTTTTGAATTTGGTCCTCATTGATTATCAGCAGTCACACGTATTCCATGTATGGATGTAACATATTACCGATTAATCTGTGAAGTCTTGTTTTATTGTTTAAAGTTTTGAGCAGTTTATACAAATTTACAAAGGATAACTTTACATTCAATGGCAAAGTTTAAACTGCCTTTTTCTACTTATTAATGAACTGTTATGTTCTTGTTTTTAGGGCATTGATCCGATGTCATTGGATGCGCTGGCCAAGGAAGGAATAGTTGCACTCCGTAGAGCCAAACGACGAAACATGGAACGTCTGACATTGGCTTGTGGTGGAATGGCCTTGAACTCTTTTGATGACATGAAAGAAGAACATCTCGGCTACGCTGGACTTGTTTATGAACATATTTTGGTGAGTACATTTTTCATATTATCAGTATTGGTGTTCGGCCTCGGAAAGACTGACTTTCAATAGTGAGACTGGCTGGCTGTTTTTGAGGCAGCCTTCCAATTTTTTAAAGCTGTTTGTTATTATTGTATTGAATGAAAGTATCCTTCAATTTCAACAAATTTTTTATCTATTTGGGAGCTCAATTTAAGCTTCATAATTCCTATATTATTAAATTCAATAACTGAATAATAGAAGTTTTAAAGTATTATAAGAATATGTTATGGCTCTACTTGTGAGAAATATGTTTTCAGATCGGAAACATTTTTATTAGAGTTACAAGTTTTGTTATAAATATTTTCTATAGCCTATTACTACTTCCAATTATTGCTTTTTGATACTAACACCATCTTTTTCTATCAACCTATCATCTCTTATTACTCATGCCTCTAACAATCATATCATCTTAACCTACTTGATTCTAGATTGTATTCCACCACTTCGCCTTGCATTCATATTGATTTCTTTATGAATTTTCGCTTTGCTGAGGGTGATGCTCTTGGCTTGTGCGTGAGTAACGGAAAGCATGATGATGAGATGTGGATGAACCTACAGCATAAGAAGTTCATTCAACTTATCAAATGTTGGAAACAACTATTGTTTGAAAGCTATTCATTAATTTGTTTGACATGTTTTTGCGCCCAGGGAGAAGATAAGTTTACATTCATTGAAGAGTGCAAGAATCCGTTGAGTGTGACCATCCTGATGAAGGGGCCGAACAAGCACACTCTTTACCAAATCAAAGACGCTGTTCGTGATGGCTTGAGAGCTATCAAGAACACTATTGATGATGGTAAGTTTAATTTATCATAACTCTTACTTTTCACATTTGTGAACCGTATCAAGATTAAATAGCTATCATGTGACAAAAACGTTTTATTAATGTTTATTACTCCCTCTATGGTATTTATAATGATGATACTGTATTGTCAAGTTCTTGGTAAGCTTGAAGTCTATAAACAAGTTCTACTCGTTTTTCACAGGCTTCGTCGTTCCCGGCGCAGGGGCTTTTGAAATTGCTGTTTCCCAAGAGCTTCAGAAATATAAGATGGAAGTCAAGGGAAAACAAAGACTAGGAGTGCAAGCCTACTCTGAAGCTTTACTCATCATTCCCAAGACTTTGGGTAAGTTTTTTCTTGTTTGGTTGAACATTTGGTGCTGAGGATTGCATTCATTCAAGTTGGTGAGTGTAGAAGATTTGAACTGAACCTATCTATCTTCATCAACAACAATAATTGTCGGAAGTGTTCAACCCAAGGTACCAGCGATCTTTAATCTGTGAAATACTTTCAATTGATTGCCAAAAATATTTAGAGGCAGTAGTGAATTTTGTAGTTATTTGTATAGTAATATTCTTTTAATTTGGTGGATGGGGGACTAACGGTTATCTAATAAAAAGCTGATGTTACGCTCAGCTTTGACACGTTAGTCTGCGAATAATCTGCGAGGTTTGTAGGTTGAGGGCCGGTTTCTCCAACGACGATTAAACCAATTTTCAGGTTAAACCACTCACTAGAAACGTTTTTGTCAGAAAGTCCGATGTCCGAACAGCTGACCATTTGATTCAATGTTAGCATCATTGCCGGACATCAAAGTCGGACATCGAACTTTCTGACAAAAACGTTTCTAGTGAGTGGTAAAACTTAAGATAAATCTAAAAATTGGTTTAATGGTCGTTGGAGAAACCGGCCCTGAGTAGGTCAAACTGTTTTCAAGTTAGAATTTGAAAGTTATAATATATGGTCAATTTTAATAAATATATTAAATTTATAATAGGCTATATACTTATTGTCTCTACTTTTAAAGTAAGATATAGAGTATATCTTATAGTATAGAGTATATACTTATTGGCTCTACTTTTAAAGTAAGATATAGAGTATAAATAATATATCAGTTCATATGTCTTTATTTTTATTTTTTTAATTTGAAGCTCAGCATCGTACACTATCCGTGCCGAGACACGGCCGTGGTGCGGTTATGTGTGTCCTGACCTTAATGAGTTCAGATATTGTTTGCCATTATTGCTGGATGAGTAATAATTATTCGATAGGGTTATTATTATGATCTTGTCATTATTCTATGAAATTTGATCTCAAAATTCTGTAAGTGCTGTATCCAGTCCTTCTGAAAATCCTTTCTTACTGTCGAGGACAAGAGATTTCTAATCAGACTCGACTATAATACATTGTGTATTGTGCATAATCTGTCTCAAAAACATGATGTATTATGAAACATATTTAATTTCAAGCAATCATAGTCTTTTTTCTATTGTTTTTGCAGCTGTGAACAGTGGTTTCGATGCCCAAGAAACAATTGTCAAACTTCAAGAAGAAAGTCAAGGAGAGGGCATGATTGTGGGATTGGACATTACATCAGGAGAAGTTCTGAAACCGGCCGATGCAGGAATTTTCGAGAACTACGCTGTTAAGAAGCAAATCATCAATTCCTGGTGAGTTTATACCCGTGATATTTTATTCAACAGAATAAATATTGCCTTTACTTCTCCAATGAATTGTTGAAAACTACTATAATTTCGATTTCAAATAAAAAACCTATAACCTAAAATACATATAACATTATATTATGATAATCTACAACCAAGCAAAATAACTTGGATCTTCTCATTTGATGCAATCTTCAAATGTAACCAAACCAATTGCCCTTCCAAGAATATATCGTTAAAAATTGTCAGACTGAATAGACAGAATGATAGTTGTATTTTATAAAATTAATTTTATAAAATTCTCCATAGTAGTTGAGAAAGAAGAAATATTAATTTTTTGTCTATTAATGTGGAATATATAAAATCGTTGTATTTTATTTTTCTTAGGAGTAATATTAACATGAGTTCTTTGGCTGGAGTTAAACATAAGAGCCCTCTCCTCCACTTGATCCACATAATTGAACAAATATAATAAATTTGTTTACAATGAAAGAAACATAGGAATGGGTATTTTTCTGAATACTTTGAAATCTTCAACCTGTTATTTTTTATGTTCTCAAGTAAATTTATTGTTGCTGACAGGTTTAAAACTTTTGTTGACGACGTTTACTTGTGGAATGAGATAGATTACAATCATCGAATACTTTTATTGAATCTTGGTCTTCTCTTTTTCAGTACCGTGATTGCTAGCAACTTACTGCTAGTGGATGAAATTATGAGAGCCGGAATGTCTTCACTCAAGGGATAACTTCCTTCATCGTTCAGTTGATGACGACAACTAATTTTAAGGAGTACTAACAAAAGAACTAAGATTTAAGTTGTTTTCCAACTGAAACTTGAATACTGTCGTTCTAAAGAATATTATCACCAGTATTGTACTCCCTTCCATAATTGCACTCATACTTAATTATTAATTTCCGTTTTTTCTTTTCGAGTAATTGAATATTATTTGTTCGTACTCATAATTTCTCACATATTGAAGGGAGCTAGAAGATGAGTGCCTAACATCGCTTTGGATTTCAAAATTATAACTGTATTCTTTATCATAGTTTGCTATGTTTTTGTTATAATTTTGGAATAAAATGTGCTTTAACTCAACTGTATAGTTCTCAGTATGGCTACTCCTTGTATATTTTTGTATACATTCGCTTGCTGGTGGCGAAATAATATTAGTGTGCTGATAAGAACCCGTAAAATTAGAATTCGATATTTATCCAGCGTTACTTTTGCGGCTTGAAATTCCAGTCATGTTATTCTTGGCCCGCAAAATGTTTTTGAATAACTATCAGGACGAAATAAGGCCACTTTCACACCAGTGCGGCCCGGGCCCGTATCGGACGGGATAGAAATGTTTTGAATTATGAATCATATGGGTGTATTCAGACACTAGTCAGAATACACCCTTAAGGTACAATAGTCATCCCGTCCGAACCGAGCCCGGACCGCACCGGTGTGAAAGAAGGCTAATTTGCAAAACGGAAATTTTTAGAGCTAGATTTTGTGACAAGTTTAGTCACAGTAATTCACATAGCTGCTTATCAAGCAGCACACCCCGATGCAATGACTAATCGGTGTGTGTTGCTTCATAAGCAACTGTGTGAATTACTGTGACTTATCTCGTCTTGTCTTGTCTTGACTAACCGGTGTACGAATAACCTTACGTTTTTTTAAAGATATTCATCTATTGTATAGATAGAAGATGGAAGGTGATCGAAAGGAATTTTCCAATTTTAGTTTATTAAGTGAAAATGTTCTATGTTTAATTGAAAATTGTGTGAATTTTTTACAAGAAAAGCAATTAATCCCACCTAAACCTAATTCTGTGATTTGTGGTAATGAAATGATTATGGGAAAAAGCTCAATAGAATTTCGACGTAAGAAACTAGCCAATGTTGGACATGATTACCAGAGAAGTCCACTGGAAATTACTTTTTTTTTAATTCGAAGTTTGGTTTGAGAAATATTTTAATTATTATTTATTAATTTAGTATAAATTTTGTTAATTATGATTCTTAAATGAGAGAAAAAAGTAGTGAAAATTTGAAAACCCATGGAAGAAACTATTGCTGATTGGTTATCGTATTGCGAAGTTTTTTTTGATAATGAAGATTTATTAGGCGGTGAAGGAGTTGTTGAGATTTATGAGTGTAAAATGGGAAAAAGAAAGTATAATGGAGGTGGATTGGTTGAGGGAGTGTTGGGGTTGATGGTATTGAATGTTGAAATTGATAGAGGAAGAAGGTATCGTTTGGAAATTTGTCCATGATGCATCTACTTTAATTCCTTGGACTGTGAAACCTGGAACAGTTTTGTAGCTGATAATGTGGAAATGATATTTTAATCTTAAAATACAAATGGATATCATCATTTCACTGTTAATAGCTATGTCCACACCTTGTCGATTTTCGTTTCGACTTTCGTAATTTAGACGTTTCGTCATGCGTCATCTTGCGGTTCACGCATCCTATTGAAATTAGACGGGAAAACGAATGCTGCACAGCATGCACTATGACGAAAATTGAAAAGCAGACAAAAATCGACTAAGTGTGGACATAGGGTATTACAGTAGAAATTTTATAGTACAAATTTTGTACAATTTTAGTACAATTTTTTGTACCAATAACATCACCAAATACACAAACAGTAGAATCTTCATGGCTTTGAAGCCTACTACATTGAATTCAGAAATTAGATCTGAATCATTAGCAGATCATTTGGTTGAGTATTTATATCGTAGAGAGGTGAGATTATCATTGTAAGACCCTTTTACTTTAAAAAAAAAAGCTGTTCGAGAGGTTCACCCAGACAAGTAATATAAGGTACCTATATTTTAAATTCCGTTTTTTGTGTTTTTGTTGAATAAGAATCGATATAAGGATTATTTAAAATAAAAAAGTTTTACTCGATATATCGAATGTTGGGTCAATACTCGATATATCGAATTGACTCAAGATTCAATATATCGATAATAGTATTGGCACAGATAAGATAGTAATACTATCTTATCTGGATTACTCTCTTATCTGTGGTATTGGTCACTTAATAATGGTGGCGCTGAATCTTTAGAAAATCCAGGGACCTGACATCTTAGGGACTGGAAGTAAGAGAAATAAGGGGAGTAGGATGACTCTAGTTTCCGGACGGACTTTTAGCGGTTTATTTGAAAATATCGTAAATTGATAATAATTACAGCTGATTCTGATTGAATAGCAGATGGTTCAAAAGCTTGATTCACGCATAACGATATAAGATCAATGATATTGAAGAATAATCCAAAAGTTTAATACACGCGTAACGATATTAGAAGTTAACCATTATCAGTGAATTAGTGAATAACCATTCCAACCTGTAGTAGAGAATCACACCTACTTCTACTCAAACCAACCTAAAAAACAAAGAATCTAACAAAAATTTTCTATTTTGCCGTAAATATTAACCATATTTTTTTAACAGTTTTGATTTATACCGCAAAAGATACCATAAACTTCTAAAAGTCTCTATGAAAATGAAACTTAACCTAAAGGCTCTGAATTCAAATACAGCGCCAAAACTCCGTCCGGAAACTAGCGTGATCAAGACTCATCCCACACTTAACATGGGAAGATAATACTTCCACCAATACTTCCCACCTAATAATCCACGAAGTTTGTTGGTCTATTTTATAAAGAAGCTGTATGTAAAATTTTATATTGAGGATAAATAGTTGAAATACGGAAAATATGTGATATATAATGTCGTAATTGAGTTAGATATTATTTGTGTGAAATAGTTAATGTATTTCAATCATGTTTTTTATACTTGTGATATCGATTGTTACAAAAAGAGGGAAGTTTAAACTTCAAACATCATTTTTTTTTTTTTTAACACCTTGAAACCACTGACTAATAGGTAGCAATAGAGTATTGATGATAACTTGATGGTTTTTAATTCTATGATTCTATCTCAAAATCATGTTTCGTTCCCATCTTTCAACGGTAAAATCGAAAAATCCCTTCCGATTGTTCACTCAGCTCTCACTTGAGGGCATTACTAGTTTACGAGCGCATCCTAATTAGTTAATTCACTGATGGGTTGGTTTTTTACGTTGGCTACAGTGATAAAATCTTCTGCAACTCCGCGTGAGCTGAGCCCTGAGCCGAGTTTGAGGTTGGCTCTTGCTAATGTTGATTAGGTATTGATGTACGATACATTTTGACGATGGAAGTTATTTCTGTTTGAAATATATTCTCTTGTGTTTTGGAATGTTAAATACAAAATGAAGAGTACAAGGCCTCAAGAACTTAATACTGTGTATAAAGCAAAATTCAACACAATCAATGAACGGCCAGTGGACAATATCTCATTGGAACTTTTTTATAGACCTCATACGATAACCTTGCTAGCGGTTTCAATTGCTGCCGTTGTTTACTTTTCATTCATAAGGTGAGGGTAATGATTCTTTTTAATAGATATTTAAAACTTCCAGATTGTAGACAGAAGTGACTAGTTAGTAGGCTAGTTGAAAAATTTAAATCTAGGCTTATCATCTTCAACACTTCAACCCCCATTTTGTATGATAACTGATTAATTATATATATGTCGTTTTATAGCTTGAGGGTAGGTAATTGTCATTACTGGTATCTTTTATTATTAAAATTGTGAGAATTATTATTGCCTTGAGTTACATTCTGTTAGATATTAGGCTATTAGACGGTTGCAGGACGGTCACTATAAAATTTTTACCGTTATCAGTGATTGCATAATACCATTCCCTTCAAAATAACCTGAGTGATAAGGGTTGTAAGTATTTCACGTCATTTATTTTATAAACCCACACCCATTGATTATTTCTTCGATTGATGATTTTGAATTATTTTGACGTTATAATGATAAATACAGTAGATTAATGTGCATTTTCAAATGTACATAGCCATAAATTTAAGTTGCTTCTAATTTCCCAGTATAATAGACATAGTAGTTCGCTTAAATGTGTATGTTTCTTAGGATATTCTGATCTCTAAGAGAGATGAATTCATGTTGCATTTTTCTAATTTTAATATTCATGTATTATTGTTGTTTGAATAAATTTGACTTTTCTAATAAGACGATCTCTTTTCCAGAGATGAGCACAACGTTGACGATAACATCAGGGCTGGGATATGTTGTGTTGTGTTCTTTTTCGTCATTATTTCGGTGCTGGCATTTCCTAATGGACCCTTCACACGGCCGCATCCAGCAGTATGGAGGATTGTTTTTGGGTTGAGCGTGCTCTATCTATTAATCCTTGTTTTTCTTCTCTTCCAAAATTACAAAACAGTCAAGACTGTTCTAGTATGGGTGGATCCAGCGTTGGAACATTTCCATATTGATATGGACAAGGTACGAACAAGGCATTTTTTTAGTATGATGTTCCAAAAGAGTAAACTTTAGGCTATTCATGAGTGTTTCTTTCGTAAGATAAAATCGTTTCAGAAAAATGTTATCTCACGCTAAAAATACAGATCAGGTGCAGTAACACAAAGTAATCATTTAAATTATTTGAATCAAACCTTTCTTTACAATTTTTTCATTGAAGTTCTGAATTTTTGGATCCATGACGAACTGCGAAGTTAACACTATTGTTTCCACACTAGAATTGACGACATGCAGTCAAATTTTACTGTAAATAACATAAATGTTACTCACTGGACTGAAGCGCTTTCAAGTTCCTTTCATTAACATTCAAACAATATTTCATAACAATTTTTTCATCAACATTCATATTGATAATAGGTATCACATTAATAATTTTTTGTATTTGTGTTCTAGAATATTTACAGAAACAATTGAAATGAAACTTGACAAAGTTTTAATATGAATTACTACATCTGATTTCTCTCTTTAGCGTGAGATCACCTATCTCTGAAATTATTTTATCTTAGGAAAGAAAATCTTGCAAAACCAAACGTTCATGTATACAGTGCTAAACCTGTGTCTTTCCTTCTGAGGAGAAGTTTCTCTTACAAATATGCAGTGATTGTCAATTGAGTGTTCTATATAATTATATTTAAAAGTGAGCTCAAGTTTTATTCCCATATATTAACCGGCCACCTTATCTCTCAGGCACAAATCTCAAAGTAATTATTCCATTTTTCAATAACCGGCTACCTTATTTCCCAGGCAATAATCATTTATCATTTTTCAATAAATGTGCAACTCCAAATCATCTTTGGGGTCATCCAATTTTGGTTGTTAGTTTTTAATACCATTTTAAACATTTAGATTTTAGATGATAAGAAAATTCGAATTCAAGCTTTTATAAATGCGTAGACTACACTCCTTGCTAACATTTTTTGTCATAACGTTAGGAAACTTTTTTAGTGGATTCTAGACGGCCTCAATGATAAAAATAGTAAGTTGCAGTTACTTTTAAACTTTCAACATTTTTATACTTTGAAACTCCTGAGAGGCCAAACTACATTCTTTCGACTACTTTTGACGTCTGGAAAAATAATTTCAATTATTTCTAAAAACTTTCTCGCTTTCACCACCCACTTATCTTATGAAACAAAAACCGGTTCCAGCATAAAGAAAATTTTATGTTTTCTGATTGAATTGAAATGACTCGATTAAAAAAAACTATTGGTCAGATTAAAAGTATCTAAAAACCACTAGAAAGGAGACATTTCCCCCGTTATTTTGATATAAATAACTTCCTCATTACTACATGCCATGATTCTTAGAGAAGTAATTTTTGAGAAAAAAACATTTCTTCGCGATTTTTCAATTTTATCAGAAAAATTGAATTTCCTTTGAATCCTTCGATCCTGGAGCTTTTTTAGTACTATAGGAATATCGGGGAGGATATTCTACATAAACTTACAGTTCTGTGGTTTAATTGAAACTATTCAAACTATAGCAGCATAGGTAGCAGAGGCTTGTGTCGTCATTAAATTCAACTTTTTTTCTTTTATTCACATAAACCCTGATAGCAGAAATCTGTTTAACCCTTTTCAACAAAAAAGTCCATAATAACTTGCACTTCTGTAGAGTGCAGTATATGAGCTTCTCTTTTAAATTCCCGAAATCTGAACTCACGTGTTTACCTGAATTAATCATAAATAATATGTTCACATGTTAATTAATAATTCATATTATTCAATTCATAAACTTTATCAAGAGAAGTCCATATACTTTACTACAGACCAAACATTGCCACATAAGAAAAACAATGAAGTCATTCTATTCATTCGCCCAATATTTTTTTCAGCCTCTATTTTTTATCTGTCTCTTATTCGCACCTCCTCTCTTTTAAAAAGTTCAAAGTATCTTCCTTGACGACTCGTTTCTTTCGTTGAAAAACAGCCAATCAACAAAAATGATCTAGTATATAATCGTTTAAAGTGAATCTATCAATAATCCTAATTTTTAATAACGATTCCGTCAGTGCCGTTCCTTTTCAAATTTATTATTGAAAAGCTTGTTTATTTGTATGTGACTCTATTTTGTATCCATCCTATACTATGTGATTTGGATGAATAATATTGTTGTCGTTGAATCCCTCTAAAGTTTTGGCTTCTGTTCAGATTACAATATCTGGCATTTGTAAAAGAGCCAAAAGTGAGATTTGAGCATGCACTCGAGTGATTAATATTACCAGTGCATATGTTTGGCACAGTTTTCAAGTAAATTATCAATATGAAATTCTAAACATTGAGTTTAATATTTAGTACATCAGAGAAAGTTTGTTAGATTTATATCGAGCTTACTTTTCCCAATCCGTTTTTCCTTCTATGCATTATTCTGAGTTATCATAGATTTATGAATTGTTGATCATTCCTCTTGAACTGTCAACTACAAACAAATTAATGTATGTTTAATTCCACAAAATACTATTCGAATTTAATTTTTTTATCATCTTAGACATAGGATTGAGAAAGTACCACATGAATGAGAATTACATATTATTCTTTTAGTTCAAAGTTGTTGAAGAATAATCGGTTTTCTGCTTCAGAATTATTGCCAAATGTGGATCATATCACTCTACACATTCTAGAGTGATATTGTTTTATTGTTATTGTTGATATTGATATTCTAGAGTGGATTGTTTTAGACATTCGAGCTGACCTTGTTAAATAACTTATGCATAAAAAACGTTTTTGCTTGATTTTTCACAGGAATATGGTGTTAATTGTTCTGTGATAACATTCGAAAACATTTGGAACCATGTAGACATTTTTGCTCTTGCCCATTTCCTAGGATGGGCTTTCAAAGCTGTCTTAGTAAGGCATTTAGGAATCCTATGGGCTATAAGCATCATGTGGGAATTTACTGAGGTAAGTTTAATAATCATAGAAATTGTTGAAGTGTTTTACTAATCCTTTATTGTCTGCGTTTACAATATTTCAACCAACCTGTGATAAAAACGCAGGATAAATTATTTCGCATACTGCCTCTCTTCAACATGGCACGGAAGTCCATACCACTTGAATCTAGAATGAAAAATACAAGTCAGCGATTCTGGAGAATGAATCAATTAATATTACAAGACTTGAGTTGTTTTAATCGTCGTTTGAAACAGCATCAATAGTTAAAACACTATACTATACAGTGTTGTAACACTATTTTTAAAAAGTGTAAAATCAGTTGATTATGCTGCCAACGAATTTATTGGGAACAATAAATTAATATAATTTCTTGATTACTAAATTAATTATCTCGATATTTCAATTCAATCTTTAAAATGGATTACAATTTTATGGAGAATTGCTGGATTGGCCGATAAGATTGTTGAAGTCATTAATTCATTATCTGTCTTTATTGGTAACCTTTGATCCCTTTGTTGTCAATTCGCTTCAATTAAAACTACAACTACTTTTTATCGACTCCCGTCATTAATTGAGCAGTACATGTAGTGTGATAAGAAATCGGACCATATAGGCTCTACCGTATGTTGCGAAAATGCAAAAACACTGAAATTTTAGCTACTTCAATGACATGATAAGGTGATGAAAATTCATCAAATTTTGAAATTATTGAATTGGAACGCAAAAATTACTATAGTAAAAGACTTTATCAATGATGTTCAGTCTATAAACGAATAAACTTTCCGTTTACTACTTCCACATTTTCATTAAAAAAATTAAGAAACTAACAAAAGCCTAGGAGTTTAAATACTTTAGTGAGAATGTTTTTACAAAGACCAGACTCTTCACATGGTTCACGGTTATTCATCACAGGTATTGGTCCCGTTAAATCTACCTTTCATCATTTCCACTTTCTCATGGATATTGATTGTATGATAATAATAAATTGTTTATTATATGTATCAGATACAAGGAGGTAGGCCTGTATGCAGAGTTTAGATTAGATAGTACAGTACTGTTTAATTCAGTTATACTCCAAATAATTTTATCTCTATCAAGAATCACAAACGAATTCTGAACGAAATGTTGTTTGTTTGTGTCAGTAGTCTCATTTTACTTTCCCATATTTTGTAAAATCAAGATTATAAAATTTATTATACTATTATAATTTATAATATACAGGGTGTCTCAGAACTCCCTAATTTAAGGACCGAAAGTCCTTAGTTACTCACACAGCTGCCATTTTTTTTTTTTTTACTTATTATTTTTTCTTAGTAATGGTGAAACATAATATGCAATTGAAACACGATTTGGAATTCAGGTTTCAATCGATTTGTAATTAAATTTCTAAAAAAAGTTATTCTTGTAAAATTTTCGTAATATCAACGGTTATCGAGTTATTCAAGAAACAAAATTTTAAATGGCCGCCATTTTGTTTGATGGATTTGAAAATTTGTCATAATTTTGTCTATAGCAGGGTTCTTTCAACTTGTCAGAAAACAGCTGATTTAACGTTAGTAAACGAGCGTACATCAATCAGCTGTCTTCTGACAATTTAAAAGAATCCTGCTATAGTTGTCATAAATGTTGGTGCAAAGTTTCAATTCCATATGTTTCACCATTATTAAGAAATAAAAATAATACGTGAAAAAACAAAATGGCAGCTGTGTGAGTAACTAAGGACTTCCGGACAATTTAAATATGATTTTTAGATAAGGTTTTTACCCAGGAACAATGCCCTAGAGTATTGGTAGGGAGTTCTGAAACACTCTGTATAAGTATTCTACCAGGTAACTTCTTTGATGTTTTCTGCCTCATCATGTCCCAGTCACAGCCTCTTTGTGCAATCAGCATCCTTAATTGTTAATTTCATTTGTTCCGATTTACTAATTAGATTTAATTTATTGTTCAACAGATTGCATTCGCTCATCTTCTTCCAAACTTTGTTGAATGCTGGTGGGATGCATTGATTCTGGACGTACTGTTATGTAATGGTCTTGGTATATGGGTGGGCTTGAAAATTTGTAAATGTTTGGAAATGCGGGAATACAAATGGGTTAGTTTAAGGTGAGTATCGAGCCTCCAACTGTCACAACTAGTTTTCATTCAACTAAATTCAATGTTAATTTATTTCATTATGGGAATATGAATGAGCCATGACTCTAGAACAGTCGCCGTAACTGGTTAGACAACGTCTGTACTATCATGATTGGATAGAATGAATTTAAGATGTAATTTATAGATGAAATACTTAGATACTGCAATGGATTATCAGATTCAGAGTTGAAAAGTATACTATTTTTAGTACAGTCACCAAAATTTGGAGACAGATCTATTATGTACTACTATTAGTATTAGTAATACGGGTAGCCCACGACACTATTTTAATGGCACTTTTTTATACTCAATTGAACAGACATCATTATAGTACGTTTCAATCAAAGTGTACCAATCAAAAGTGTGATATGAAATGATCTCCACGTACTGTTATGGAATGCTTCACACAAATGGCCACACTGATACTATGCAGTCTCTGCAGTGCTACCATATTGCACAGCTGATCGTAGCTGAGAAAGCCAAGTCTGGCAATCGTGTTATGAACTGAAACACGGCAACAGTGCATTCATATTCCCTTATAAAAATACCATTGACATAAGATAGCCTTCTTATGTTTTCACATATTGTATAAATAAGTTATTCAATTTTTGTAACAAGCCCAAGAGATTTTTAAAATACTATCATAGAGAAAGTATTCGCCAAATAGATTACTCATCAGATATGGACGGCTGTTTACATTTTTACTGTGCGGCGAAAATAGTTCTTTTTAGGCGATTTCAGAGGTCTCGCCGATCGCTCACTTGACTAACACAGCAAGTTCCTGAAGTACCCAAAGATATCGCCACCAACATGTCGTTTCTTCGTCGTTCACCTTTTAACATAGGGACAAATCATCTACTTGGCGTATGCTTTGATGATACTATCCAATAAGATCTGCATTGTTTCTTTCCAATTTTAAAGAATTAAAAGTGATGAACTTTTACCAACTCTTTGCAGATATACTGTTAACTGTCAACTGAGTATTAAATTTTTGTGTGTTTATAAATCCTCAATGATTTCAATTTTTTCAGAGACATACATTCAACCACAGGAAAACTGAAACGTGTTATGCTGCAATTCACGCCAGTAACATGGACCGAAGTGCGATGGCTTGATCCTACCTGCACATACATGAGATTCTTTGCCATATGTCAGCTCGTAATTTTCTGGCAAGTCTGTGAACTCAACACGTTCTTCTTGAAGCATATTTTTGAAATGCCCCCGAATCACCCTCTCGTAATCGTGAGACTTGTGTTCATCGGTATAGTCGTCGCACCTTCTGTAAGGTTAGTCAAACTTTTTAAATCTGATCCCAGTACAGTTGTTAAAATTACCTATCTCATCAATTGATGTTGGTAAAGATCACGTTTTCAAATTTTCGATCATTATAAAGTCGCGTATCACGTCTCAATATTATTATTACAGTATTATAAAAAAGCTCTTCATTATCATTTCCAACTTCGGAAATACAATTATTTATCTATTAAAATAGAGTTTACCACAGTATCAGATATTAACTCGCTTCAAAACCTACTGCTAAAACTTTCTTTTTCGAAACTCAAGTGGCAATCGGAATTCATTCAATTCCATTCAAAGGTTTTAATGCTCGAAGTTTCTAATGTAATAAGTTATATAAAATATCCATTAAATATTTCAAAATGTTTTTATTATTTTTGATTTTAAATACATGCATGTTTGTGAGCTGTTATGTTAGGTCAAGTTAGAAATTGCTTTAATATTGTGATGGAACGATTCACGCATTAAATTTTAATAGCTTCCATAAAAATTTAACCAATATGAGTTGAAAAATCAACTGTATCTGTGATTTGAGTAAGGTAATGATTTATACTATAATCTACGTAGTGTTCTTATAGGTATTTAAATTTTTAGATAGGAAGTATTAAGTATTTAATTCTTCCTTCTTTAAAAGAAATGCTTGAAAAATACCAAATATCTTGAAGTTACCTTCGTGCTAAAGTATTGGTGTAATTGCCACTGATGAATTTGTCATTATGTATAAACATAGAAAACGGGTCATGTTAACCATAGATGAAATGAATATATTGAAGTGTACATTCCATTGTCTATTAAACGTGTTCAATTACTCCAAACTTGAGAATATTTCTTAATACAAAGTCTGCAAGAATGTTGTTAGAATTATGTTAGTCGAAATAATAGCTAAAGCCTTCCGGCGTTTTTCATTTTCACTTTCAAAGTGCCTTAATTAGCTTCGCGGTTGTTCACCTCATAGGTTGTCATGGAAACATTTTAACAAGCTAAAATTCTGTGTGCTATAAATTTTCTTCAAAATTCTATATTTTATAAAAGTTATTAGTGATTTTGGTGATATTTTTTGTGTTTTGGAATATTCTAAATCAGAAGAACTTTCAAAAATGTAAATTTCAGTGGATTTTACCAAGAACTACAACAATTTCCCATCGAGGAACATTGAGGTTATTTTGCCGGTGGAACTTCCTTATGGGACTCCCCACCAGTTATGGCATACGCTAATAATAATAAATATCGGGGGACCGAGCTGTGCTCGGGATTACAAAAGCACAGGAATGGAAATTATAAAGAAAAAAGTATGAAATTAAACAATTTTTTAAAGTACAGCCATCAGTCATATGCACTAAATAATCATTGCACTATAAAAAAATTAATCTCAGCTTTCAAAATAATATGAATAATCGAGTTTGAATGCATATTATTTGAAAAATTGCTTTTGTGGTAAAATTTTGTTTCAGAGAAATAAGAAATAATAAATGGGTTAGTAATCAGCTGTTTTAATGAACTCTTGACGACTTTTCTCAAATAAATAAAAACAGATGACATGGCTAACTTCATGCCTCAAATTTGAAAATACCAATACAATATGGAATATTTTTAATATTTTGAATTCCTTTTAATTTTCTATAGATAAATTAAAATAAACGAATAAACGAAAAATAGATAAACGAATTATCTCAACAGCTGATAATATTATAATCTTCTCTCACTCGCACTCACTCTCTCTCAACATCAAGAACCGACGGAAAATTGTTTCTTCTGTCAGCTGATTCTCTGTCACTGTCTCAGCAGCTGAAATAATAATCTTGTCTCACTCACACACTCACTCGCTCTCACTCTTTCTCATCATTTACAGCCGACGGAAATTTGTTTCTTCTGTCAGCTGATTCCTAAAGGATCGGTTTTTCCTTTTTAATGTCCTTCAGCGAGTTATCCCAGGGATGAGACCCGGCGCAAACTAATTTTTGTATCACAAACCTCCTATATTCCAAATTTCGTCAAAATCGTTAGAGCCGTTTTCGAGATCCGTTGGACATACATAAATACATACATACATAAATACATACATAAATACATACAATATCGGGGTACCGAGCTCTGCTCGGGGGTAGGCCTACAAAGGCACAGGAATGGAAATTTTAAAGGAAAAAAGGAATGAAATCGAACAATTTTTTAAGTTCAGCCATCAGTCTTATGCACTGAATCAGCATTGCACTATAAAAAAATTAATCTCAGCTTTCGAAATATTATGAATAATCGAGTTTGAATGCATATCATTTGAAAAAACGCACTTATAAAATTTTGCTTCATAGAAATAATAATATGGGTTGATACAGTAGGATCATTTTAACTTGTCAGAAAACAGCTGATTTAACGTCAGTAAACGAGCGTACGTCAATCAGCTGTTTTCTGACAATTTAAAATATTCCTGTTACAACAACTTTTAGCTCAGCTGTTTTGATGAACTCTTGACGATTTTTCTCAAATAAATAAAAACAGATCACATGGCTAACTTCATGCCTCAAATTTAAAAATAACATTACAGTACAGATGGAATATTTTCAAAATTTCTAATTCCTTTTAATTTTCTATAGATAAATAAAAATCAGAAATAAAAAGGGGAATAGGAGCAGCTTATGTGTTTCGATATTTTTCTCAATTCTAGTAATGGAACCGCTGGTTTTACCAAAAACGTTAGTGTAGTTGTGTATTTCACGATTGATCATGTGATTGAAATGCATGTCTCAGCAGCTGAAATAATCTTGTCTCACTCCCACAATCACCGCTCTCGCTCTTTCTCATCATTTACAGCCAACAGAAATTTGTTTTTGCTGTCAGCTGATTCCTAAAGGATCGATTTTTCCTTTTTAAGGTCCTTTAGCGAGTTATCCCAGGGATGAGACCCGGCGCAAACTAATTTTTGTATCACAAACCTCCTATATTCCAAATTTCGTCAAAATCGTTAGAGCCGTTTTCGAGATCCGTTGGACATACATACATAAATACATACATAAATACATACATAAATACATACATACATAAATATAAACATACAGAAATTGCTCGCTTAATATAATAGGATACATAAATATAAACATACAGAAATTGCTCGCTTAATATAATAGGATACATACATAAATATAAACATACAGAAATTGCTCGCTTAATATAATAGGATAAACCTCATAGGTTTTGTACTCGTATATGATATTGTTTGATGATAAATACTCTCTTGATCCATAATAAATCTGCAGACTGCAGAACACCATATTTGTCTCATTCTTTGTAATTTGGTTTGTTCATATCTATTTAATTATTTATTTATTGTCAAGGAAGCTCAGTATCCCATCTGTTCAAACCTCAATAATTGTGGTGATATGACAATCTAATCTATTTTATTTTCCAGGCAATATTACATGTACGTGACTGATACCCAGTGTAAGAGGGTAGGAACTCAATGCTGGGTATACGGAGCTATCATGGCTACAGAGGCACTTCTGTGTATTAAAAATGGAAAAGAGTTATTCTCACGTACTCAAAGTCTCAACATAATCATTTGGCTATTGCTCATTTCTTTATTCTCTATACTATGTGTGTACGGCTGTGTTCTTTGGCATAAATATATTCAGGTAAGCATAATTTTTCAGAAAAATATTTTTTACGAGTTAAATATTTTTGAGTTTTTAGAATTGTTGGCATCTTACCTGCTTTTGTACTACTAATTTCAAATTATAGCTATGTACTTTACATTATAGCTAAGGTACTTCCATTTCAAAGCTGGATGTTCTTCTGGCTGTGAATTCTGGTGTGATTAAGATTACATCAATACTGAGCATAAAATTCGAATTGTGAACACTGTAACATGTCCCTTCATAATTCATTTGAGAATAAATATTAGGATTTGTCGAAATAGGTTTGTTTCTGTTCATGTGAAAAATGTCAGGATCTATCACAACGTGTGACTTAGTACTGTATTTTTGTATTGTATAGAATTGATTAGTTCATTAATATAGTTGGAATTAAAATTCAATTTATTTCTTTATTATTATGGATTTTTTTCTTGAAAAAAAGATTGAATTCAAATCTAGATTAGAATTAATTAGATTGAATTAAAAATCTCAATAGGTCTTATAATAGTGGATGTGCCAACATACTCTTCGCAAATACAGTCAATTGAAATAATGATCTTTTAGATAACAAAATAAGTCTGTATTAGACAATGCATTGAATCACAACTGAATGGATTCTTAACGCAGAAGCTCTTCAAGTGGACTACATCTTTCATACTTTCACGTTGAAAGAGTTGATAATATAAAATTGGCTATTGAACAAGACTTCTTCATTTGTTATGTGTTTTATGATTTTCATTCATGTTTCTAACACATGATTTGTATTATATTTTTCATGCTTCATTGTAGGCTATTCCTAATTCTCTCAATGAGACAGCACATCTGATAATGGAACACGATCTAATTTACAATGGAACATCAATTTTCTGCATCACTTTTAATGCAAAGTGGTGAACTACAAAATGAAATTGGAAAGTTCATGAAAGAAAGTTGTTTTATTAATAGCATTCTCATGTGTTACCAATGACATTCCTGTGTTATTTCTTTGATATACTCACATGTTATTGCATGTTAAATTGCTGGATCCTTGACCGATATCCTTTTAATTTTATAGAATAGTTTTGCAGTTGTCAGTGTGGTTTTTGTTAATAACTTACGCATGATTTGTGAAATTCCAGAATGGCGATAATGATTTTTCTCGTGAAACCTCACCTTGTAAATCACCTTCATTGAGTTTTTCAGAGAGTGAATCTCTATCAGCTGAAACGGATGGTAAGTATTTTCATTTTACTCCAGTTTTGATAATTAATTCATTACAGTATTATTAATTTATTTATTCATTTCATACATAGAAAAGCTCACAAAGTCAATTACTAGCTTTATTGACATATATTTATTAAAACATTTCAGCACAAAACAGGAGAAAAACGCCAAAGAAATACTTCGCAATATACTTCATCAGAGTAACTAAAACAATTAACGAGATTATTCATAAGGAAATTAGAAAAACTAATATAGAAAAAATGGTTTATAAGGTTATACCGTGGAGATTGAAGTGAAAAATAAGAAGTAAATATGAAAGTTGAGTTTAGTTTAGTAGGATACAATAAAAATTGTTCAACTGAAATGTGCTATCGATATTTAGATTCGTGAATTTGATAAGGATTATATTCAAAGTAGATTTATTCCACAGCATTACCATGATTGAGTTCATATTGGGGTGAAGCATGCTCCAATGTAAATTCCTTCATAATACTGTTGATTCTGCGCCAAAAATGTAGTTTTTAATTTTGTGAACCGAGGAAAATCTCTCCTATTTGTCTTGGTTTCTTTCTTAAGTATTGTATCAAGCGTAGTTTCTCAGTTGGATGAAGCGTCACACCTTCAGTCTGCTATCGCTTCACCGGTCTCGGATTCGATTCCCGTTCCGTCTGGGACTTTTTCACCGTATCATCCTTCACCTCATTACCCACGCACATGTAAAACACTTACGTGGGCATCATCCGCAGCAAAAAAAATATACCTGTATTCATAAATTTCTCATTTTAAACTTGAAATTTATTGGTACTTTTTAAAAAGTTCGTGAAAGAAATATTGATCAGTTCACTATTGAATCTCTGAGATAATTATAATCAACATACTTTTCGTTCTAATAATTATTTCAATTTTTTCCAGCACCTCTATTGGAGAATTCGGAACTTTATTCGACTTTGAAGAAGAGACAAGTGAATTCTCGCAATGGACTTTCTGAGCAATCATGAATTAGCTGTGATCGTTTAGGGTAATCAATGAATTGCTAGGTCGTTATTCTTATCGTAAAAAAGCAATACTCTGCTTTTAGGTCTCTTAAATATTTATAATCGTTGTTAGAATCTGCTACATTGAACAGATTCGTTTCTAAACTTCTTAAATGTTGTTGCAAATATTGAAACCATGTCGTTTATTCCATTGAATGTTCTGAAAGAAATTTGTATCCTTATTCTGTGGGAAAATGTTGTATGTACCTGACGTTTCTTGAAATGATTATTTCTCGTTGTATTCATATTCATTCATGCAGCTGTATCATAGTACATTTTCATTTTCTTTGTAGTAAAGAGTGACACCGGGAGACGAACGGTTTTTAATTTAATAATACTCAGCTAACTTTTCAATTAATGCAAGTTTATATACACAAAATCAAATCTCATTATTTGCCATTTCAGTAGAAAAAGTTATTTGTGAAAAATAATGTCGTCAGGGTGATGTCCATCATTTTCAGGACCCATCCCTGCAGTGATTTTAGTCCGTGTGATGGATGATTTTGAGAAGAGACTTGAGTCCTGCATTCAAAATTATGGACATCACCTTGACGACAGTATTTTTCACAAATAACGTTTTTTAACTGAAATTACAAATATAGTAATGAGATTTGATTTTGTGTAAATAAACATGCATTAATTGAAAAGTTGGCTGAGGATTATTAAATTAAAAACCGTCCGTCTCCCTTGTGTCACCCTGTACTATGTTGTACCTAAAATAATTGGAAGAATATTCAGACATGATTTCCTTATTAAACTCCTGATCAAAGCCTGGTGTTACCGGCTTGAAAAAGAACTTGGAAGTCTATTTTCCATTTTCATTCTTCGTCAGGTAGATTAGAAAAGTTTTTCTGAATGTTCTGGGAAAATAGCTTCATTTACAATTTTGTATTTTGATTTCCAAGTATTCATGGTGGTTATAATTTTTTCGGTATTTTTCCTTGTAATTTTAATATAGCAAAATAATGTAAGAATTGGAAGAATATTTAGTACTATCTTCCCGGTTTTAATCCTTATTATCATCACAGGTGATAGTAGTTAACTAGGAATAATTAGAGTTGAAAAACTTAAATTTGCCAAATATTGGATAGTTATTTTAATTAGAATTCCTAGTACCTAACAGACCAGAAACAGATTCATTGAATATTTATTTAGAATTCATCACTACTAGTCCTGGTCTGTCAATCGTTTTGGGAAAATTAGCTTAGATTACTATCATAAGAATCTTATAAAACATAAGAATCTTAATTGTTTTCTATATTTTCTATTGTGAAGTATTTTTCATGTGCATTCAGATTCACATGTAAATCCTATTCTCCTCTCTAGTATCAATTCATAATGATCTGATTAAGAAAGTCTATTTTCAAGTTGAAAGTGAGTATCAAGATTTGATGACAATTAGCCTAAATGATTTAGCGGGCCTACAAATGATTGTAATTCTCAATATTTTTTCGTTTTACTCAATTCCAGAAAGGTTCTATTATTTTCTATTTCTCCTCGATCCATTTTATAGATTCGGGAAAATTTAATAATATAATCGAAATATTTCAAAATTTTGGTATAGTAGAAGTAAATTTGAAAATCGAGTTTTTCACTCTGAGTATGAATTTATCTTCCAAAATTCAGAAAGTTACCTACTTTATTTGTAAATATGATTTGTTAGCAACTATACGTGAATTGTAAACTAAGCGAATTTGTACTGAATACTCTAGTCGAGTGGACTTGTATGTGCACTTGTATCTCACAATTATTTTTTGTTGTACATTTTGTTGTACTTCAACATACATTTTTTGTATGTGTATTGTGTAATACTCATTGTATAAAATATTGGTGAATATTGTATTGCAGTAATGAGTAAATAATACGAACATTATCATATTAGACATTTGTTTCGATTTGTGAACTTGATACCATTTCCAATGTTATGATTCATTATAAACTAAGCTTAATAAAATAATTTGTAGTTGTTTATTTCTAGTATTTAGTTCTTCCATTATCGGATATTCAAGATAAGACTTCCTCAAGCCTAAATAGTAGTTACTCTACTTCATTTCAATTTCGAAAATGTATACGGTAAAACGTAGCTATAGTAAATGCCTGAAAAAAAAAAACAAATTACCTAACATGGTTTAGTGAAACTGATGAATTTGGCTCTATCTTTGATTTACATTTCACAAAGCCTGAACTCTTCATCTCTGTAAATTATTATATATTACAAATTATTATGTTATCAGACTTCACATTAGTAAGCCTGCGTTATTTTTTCCTGAAATCTTGTAGTTTTTATGTGTGAGCACATTAACCTTCAACAGACACATTTAAAAATCTGTAACACACTGGGGTCTGATAAACCCCATTTTCTAAAATCGAATAATTAATTTTTTAAATTTTTTGCCTCTTGGTACGGTATGTTTGCTTACTTAATTCTTCTTCATGTAGATTATCATTGAATCTGATGGAAGCTTAATATCACTATTTACTCAAACAACTAGATAGTTTGGAAGTGGTGTGGGATAGGTTTAACGGAACGGAATAATGTTTCCAAGAATTAGGATTAAATACATTTTATCATTCATATCTTTTAGTATGCATACAATTTTAATAAAATTCTCATGTGAAATAAAGTATTACAGATAATAAAATAACGATCAATTTCTACAAATAAAAAAATATCTTCCATAATACAAATTAGATTTTCTATCTTCAAATATTAATACATCTTTCAATTGAATTTGTAATGCCTTTCTTTATCAAAGAATGTATTCTTCAAAATGGAATCTAAAGCTTGTAGAGTAAGAAATAATAAAATGCTGTTCTTTGCACATTAGATTTGTTTCACTAGAGAGCTAATTGTAATTATTAGTAACTGGTGTAACCAATCAATTAAAAATCATTGAATAATAAACAATATCTATTATAACATATTAATGTATGTCGTGATATTTTTAATAGTAAAATAGAAATTTATTCACCAATTTTTCAAGTGTAATTCGTCATGGCTCATTCTTAACCATCTTTTTATGATCAAACTTTCAAATTTTGAGAGCATCTTCTTCAAATTCTTATTCTTTAAAATTCAGTTCTATAAATCTCATTCTACTGGCCTAAATTAATTAACATATTTATCAAATAAAATCTTGTTAAATGCATATAACACAGATTTTATACTACTAAATACACTATCATGTTATAAAAAAAATTGAAATATGCCTATGGGTGTAGGAATTGAATAGGCTAACATGAGATTTCGAAATTGAGGTATTTTTCTATTCCCTGTCAAATATCACAAATCCAAATTTCTTGATCCTGGGCTGTCCTAGATAGATCGTGCCATGAAAGTAAAACAGTCAACGATTAGAAGTTAGTTGGTAGCCTATGACAAGTGGAAGGGTATATGTGAAGGTGAAGGGTATCACCTCAAATTCGTATTAACATAACAATAGAAAAAGAGTAGCTGTTTAGTAAATTTGAAAAGAGGCTTGCATTTTTTGTATTAACCAATATAAATTCAGCTGACTATTTAATTGATAAACGAGAGTTATTTTATTTTTGTCTCATAGAAGATTTACCTACAGTACCTACTCAGATAATCTTATCCTGCAACTTTTATCGGATAACATTGCATTCAAAAATGAATAAAGAAATTATTGATTGCAACAGTTGAAAAAATTGAACCTGCTTTTAATAAATATAATGTAAGCGCATGCGACATGTTTTAATATAATAAAAATAAAATGATCCCACAATATTATCTATTAGTTGTGCGATAGGCCTATAAAACACTAACTCCACGCCTTTTGGACCACATCATAACTCACAAGAAATGCACGGTGGACCTTCAATATTATAGTGGGAGCTGCAAATCAGCAGAATATGAATCAGATAATAAGCCATAATAGATGCCGGTCATTGAGAATTTTTAATTTAGTTAGCAAATCCCCAGAATTTGCGCAGCCCTTTTTGATTGAAATTTCTTAAATCCTAGAAATATCCTATCCTGTTCGTTCCTTAGAAATTTTTGAAAATTATTCTCATTATTTAGTTTACGATAATATTATTTGTAATTCATCTTCCCTTTTATTATAAACAATAAAATCCGCATCTAGATCTTGTAAAAATTCAAATTGATTCGCCTCCAAACGAGTGTACAATGGACAGAATCGAATGACTTTCACGAACCAATCAGAGCTGAGGTTTCAGCTGCTACGTCGACCTGCTGCTACTCATTTCGTTCCAATTATCAACACTACATAGTGACAGCGCAAGTGGTCCAGTCCAGTTTATTTCAGTCTTCGCTTCGCTTTGGTTCGTTCAGTGTACAGTCGTCAGATTCAGATGATCGCAATCTCCAACTTGAAAGGTGTTTAGGCCTACGTTTGAACAGTTTTTGATGAACTTGAGTGAATGTTAAGTGGAAAATGACGTTACTTCTGTATTCAAAATAATCTGTATGAACAATATTAGATGTATGTGTGTAAATTGTGTAGAAATGCTATTTTATAAGGAGAAATTGTTATCTACTGGACAGCTGAAACGGCTAAGTGAACACAAGTATAGTTACGAAAGTGTCAGTTTATTGGACCCATTATTGCAACCATGGTGGAATTGGTTAGTGAGCAAAATTCCAATTTGGCTTGCACCAAATCTAATTACTGTATCAGGACTAATTGTGAATATTCTAACCACTTTAATTCTTGCCTGGTTTAGTCCTGATGCCAAAGAAGAGGTGAGTATCACACGTTTCATAACCTATCAAATTGGCTAATAGTACTAGGTCATGGTATTTGATTACTTTTCGTCTGATAGCAACATAGCCTACTCATTTTCTATTTATTATGCCTTCTTTTATCATTGCTATTTCACGAAAACGTTGAAATGTTTGTTGTGAACTTTTTCGGTGCTATTCAATTCATGTAACGTTTATTTTTAGGTTAAATAACTTACGTTAACTTACAACCAATTTTAAAATATAAAGTTTAGGTACTTCAAAAATTATTAACTTATGCAATTTCTTACATTCCGTACTCAATGATAGATGCTTCATGCGCCTTCGAATAAAGGATGACAATAATGTTTTTGCAAATTGTATTCTTTCGATTTAAAACCAAACAAAATGCAAGTCATGTAAAATCCCAGTTTCTGTGGAATAAGCTTAAATGAACATATAAGAGGGGAATAGGATGAAAATATCACAGTAGATGAAGTGTGTGATTGTGACTGAGGAGGTGGTTAAGTATAAGTGCTTATCGTAAATGTACTTGAAATGTAAGTGAGCTTTTGCGTCAGTTGCATCAATTTGCAATAATTTATCCTCAATTTGGGATCCATGGCATCTGGCATGAGTAGGAAGTGAAGCATGTATGCCTATGCCACTGTCGCATGACAACTAAACTGAATAGTAATTGCGGGGAAGCGTGTAACTTAATATGTCAAATATGGCAAGTTCAGCTTAGTTTGCGACCCAGAAAAAAAAACTAAAATTCTCAAGAAACTGACCATATTGCAAGTGATACTGAGACAGGCTAAATTTTGGGCCATGCCGTCATTTTGTCATCAGCTGTCAGAAGTAGACACAGCAGAATAGAAATCAACTCTCTCTAGATGCCTTCAAAACTTCAGTTTTCTGCCAGATAAGAAAGTAATGAGTCTAAATGATTCGAGTCCAATAAATTAGTTATTGACAAAGTGTCAAATTGTAAAAAGTGTTTCTCCTCCGATTGAAAAAAGAATCTGCAATTTGCTCAAATGTGAAGTGCATTTAGGATTTTTAAAAAGTAAGCTCTTTCTCCTAAATCTGATACCACCAAAACTGGCCAGTGAGATCTAAATAATTATGAAAAAGTATATTTTTATAAGAAGAATTAGGCCTATATAGGCTAATAATGTAGGTCTACTTTATAAGCGCTCGTTGGACCTCAGATCTCTCACAGTCTTATCAGTTAATGGGACAACATAAGCAATATGAAAATCATTTTTACTACAGTTACCCGTAAAAGAGCTTATTTTGAACTGAATATAGTACGTAAAATTCTATTTTCGTAGACCTAATCTAGATTTTCAACCTATCAACACGACATAGTGAGTGTGTATTGTGCATTTGTTTGTATAGACTATAAATAGAGTATATGATCCAACCTGCCTCCAGTAATCTGATCGTCTACTAGAATCGTGAAAACCAGCCATAATGGTCGAGCGATTAAGAGCAATCTATTCTAGTCTCACGTCTCACCTATGTCTTGCATTCTTCAATTGTGTAACAAACTTTCAATTATGTAATTTCGTTTTTGTAAAACAATTACAGTATTATTATTGCTGAATTTATTATATTTATATAGCACTAAGTTAACCAGATTATTGGCAGTACTTATATCTGATACAAAAATATTTCTTCCAGTCACTTATGGTGGGCCTACTGAATTGAATGAGTTTGCCCTTTATTTATATACTTTACTTTCCTACATTGTGAATTAACATTAACAAAACCATGTGACTCGTTCCGCAGGCTCCGAGATGGACTTTTCTGGTGTGTGCTATTGGGCTGTTCGTTTACCAAAGTCTAGATGCAATTGATGGCAAACAGGCCAGGAGAACTGGCTCGTCTTCTCCGTTGGGGGAGCTGTTTGATCATGGCTGTGATTCCATATCTACCGGTAAGAAATCATTATTACCTACTAATCAACTCAGAAAAATATTTGTGGTTGCACTAATTCTTTGTTTACACCTTGCCAGTCGATTGTTGAGGAGTGATTTGGACTGTCCTTCTACCATTTAGTTTCGTTCCCGTGTTACCATTATTATATGCAAGTCAACTGGCTCCCAGTTGACTGAGATATGTCATTGGCAACATGTAAACAAGGCATAACTTCTAGTCACATCATGTTATACTGTATGATTGCTGTTGTACTACAGTGCTTCCAAGTAGGCTACATGATTTTTTCGAGGCTCCAAGTAGACTACGGTACATTATTGATTAAGTTCTCAAGTAGTTTACATGATTTTTTATTTTTAAGAGAGAGATATTTGATATTTATTTTGCACATCTTACATTTCCAGGTCTGACAAGACCTATGGCAAACACTAAATCATTGTAAGCAATAAACCTAATAATAATAATAGAGAGAGAGAAAGTGAAATTGGGATATATCAATTAATTATTCTGGATTTCATAAGCAATCGCTATTGAGTCACGAAATTAAGAGCATAAGCCTGTTGGACATTCCAAACAGCTATTATTTGTACATTATTGAATAAATAAATAAAATTTATGTGAGTATACATATATTAGTGATATTACTAATACATTATGATAGTATACGATACGCCTAACTTACTTAAATATTCTGACATTCATTCTTTTGTTTAGTAAACAATACATCTGTCCAATTTACGCTCATTGTTATTTTATGAATGAGCAAAACACGTTATTAAAGGTGGGTTTTCGTTACTGCGACAAAGTGCCGCAGCGGAGCCCGAATCAGCGTTGCCAGATGCAATTGATGAGAAATCCCAACTATTTCTAGTGGGGAATTTTCATCAATTGCATCTGGCAACGCTGGTTCAGGCTCCGCTTTCTATTCTTCAATTGAGAACAAATATAACAATAAATTAATAATCATGAATTTGTAGGCCCTTTCTTTTCCTCTCCGCTGATTTTAATGATGCGTTTTTTGTTGCCCCTTTCTAGATTGAATAGACGATTTTTATTTATTATTAGTCAATCTTATGTGTTCGAACTGGTGGTTCTAGTGAACTAAATTTTGAAATTCTTAAGATTTTTTTATTCATGAAGAGTAGTTGTTTATTTGTTCTCCCTAATTACTTGTGCTGGTTGCAAATAACAAATAAAACCTTGACGATTTTTATTTGTCATTCATTAAACGATAGCGCAATATTGGTACGGTACGATTTGCATTGATTTAAATGACATTCGAAATTCTAATATTGTGTTTTGCCAGGGACATGGAAAAAAGCATGAATTATTAGCTAGCCTTATTTCCTTGAAATCACATTCCTTTGGTGAGTTATTGTAGCTTGCAAAAAGTGATGTTTTTGTTGTAGTCTATCATGCGAAATAGGCCCAGACAGATAATTTCACTGTTGCTATGTGTGTGTTTTTTTTTTATTTCTATCAAGCTCCAGTATATCTTAGTTGAATGTACTCTCCCAGTCTCAACTTTCTAAATTGTTGAATAGTTGTTTTTCTTTTCCGTTCATCACAATATTATTTATTCGAGATAAGTATCTTTTCTTGAATCTTGGAATCTGTTTTATTCAATTAAAATAGAAGATTTTACTTTCCTTTTTAATACACTCCAAGATGTATTGGAATTCTTCTTAGGTCAGTCTTCTTAGGGAATTTCATTCCATTAAGAGTTTTGTTTTTTTTTCTGAAATTAATTTGATTTGATAATTACGTTGTAGTGTACACTTAAGCACTAGCAATAGTCCAAAACGTAGATGGGAAAAAATATTGTTGATAAACAATATTAAATTATTATTCAAAATTATACAGATATTCAAAGTGACTAATCGTCTTCCATTTGAGCCAACACAACATATTGAATGTAATGAAATAAATTATTTAATTCATCAACTGTTAGCACATCAAAACTTAGCTCAGTTATCAAAAATTAAATTACATTTTGCTAGTCATGGCAATCCTTTGCCTCCATATTGGAGAGGCTGAATTATCGGTGTCGCTTCTTGTAGAAACGGAGGCTGAATTAAAGTGCGGTATTGATTTATGTACTTATGAGGGTTTTTCTCTCCATTCCACAAAGATGTTACGTCACCAAGCTTACTTCTCCTTCTGTTTGAGACCTCAGGTCTACTGTTTTACTCTTGTAAAAAACGCGTATATAACTGAATGAAATATATTTTATTTGTAGAAACCTGGTTGATGTGAAATATGTTTGAATATACAGTATATATTTTATATATATTTATATTTTTGTTGAATGAAATATGTTTTTATATCGAGAAAATTTATTATAATAGTATATTTCTTTTTCAGTGTTTGTTGCAATGTCCGCGTGCATAGCTGTACAACTTGGCTTCCATCCTGAATGGATGTTCTTTCAGAGCTTTTGTGCAATCACTCTTTTCTATTGTGCACATTGGCAAACTTACGTTTCAGGTAATTAGTTTCTGTTATTCAAAAGGGCTCTAAACTCATGTAATATGCTCGTTAGTACGGCTTGGCAGATGATAATATCACAGGGGAGAAGAGTGTGTACCTTCATAAGTGTTTTGTAACTGAAAAGAGTGTCATACTATTATCATTGGTAAAAAACGTTATTAATTTTCATGACAAGACTCCCTTGAACCTCTTGTTTGAAACTTTTATTTTTTAAAGCTATTGCGATAAGTCTTTAAATTTGTATTCAGTCATCCACTGATACAATCATTTTCTAAAAAAACTTAAAACCTCACTATCATTCCAGAATATCAATCAAATAATGCTGAGTGTATTGGTTCATTGAAAAAGGTTTTGCAGGTATATATTTGTCGTCTCCTTTTCTGTTTTTTCTCAATATAAATTTAATTTCAAGTGTTTTTTCTTATTGTCGTAAAATTTACTGCACTGCATTTTAAGAACACAGAGTGCCCAAAAAAAATGTATCCACTTCTTAAAAGTGGACAACTTGCAAACTAATTGATGGAGTTGTCTCATCTTCGGCGAGGCGGAACACCCGAAAGGGTCTCTCCGCCAAAAAAGCCATAAGCATAAATAAAAATAAAATAAAATCTTCGGTGAAATTGTAGCTTGAATCCAACGTAAACATATCAATTTAGTTTTCCGAAATGGCCACCATTCACATCCACAAACCACCACCACATCCACAAACACATGATGCCACCGAACTGCATGACGAACTATGATGGATAGGCCGTAGAGGTGCTGTGGAGTATCCACCACGTTCCCCAGACTCAACTACTAACTCCTCTGGACTTTTAGCTGTGGGGAACACTGAAGTACGTCGTTTATCAACAAAAGCCACGCACATTGGATGATTTTCGTGAATCCATCGTACATTCATTTGCAAATATCCAACTGAACTCGTTGCAGACAGTAGGTAGATTGTGCTGCAGTTCGGCGGCATCGTTTGTGTGTGGATGTGAATGGTGGCCATTTCGAACATCCAAAGTGATATGTTTAAGTTAGGCTTAAAGCTACACTTTCATCAGATATGAGAAAACTGCATCAATTAGTTTGCAAGTTATGGACTTTTAAACAAAGGATACATTTTTTGGACCACTCTGTATAACAAGCTCCTGTGAATTCATTGTATGCCTTGCCTTGTATGTGACGTTTTTTTTGGATTCCATTTCTTTGAATTTCACGTAACAACATCGGCACTATCCGGGGGGCCCCAAAAAGGACCTTTCAACTTTAAAAAATTTATAGAAATTGTTGTAATTTCTATAGAACTGATTCTAGTGTCATTTTGAAAAGAAATACGTTGGGGTTTTCTTCCTTAGACGGAAGTGTTTTATTGGCTGCCCTATGTTTGTTTCGGTTATCCCGCCCAACGATAATTCATGTCTAGTATAGTTTATGACAATTTCAGTACACTGCAGTGCACTGAAATTGTGATAAACGGAAACACATGTAAGTTTCTCAATTTCAACTGAGATCGAGATGTTTCTTGTGGCTTTCGGCTTTCTCGGCTATTTTGCATCACTATTTCTTTATTCAGATATTAATTTACTATTTTCAGACTTTCTTATTTCACATGATAAGAGAACGACATTTATTACAGCCGAAACTGTCAGCCAACACCTCAAATTTCAATTTTATTATTTCTCTTCAATTTTACAATTTCTCCAAATTTGCTTCATTAGTAGGCTACAGTAGCCTACAGCTATAACTTAAAAAGAATTTACTTTCGATGAAATGTCTGCTTGATAATCAATGGAAGTCACATAGAACATCCTAAATTAAAGTAAAAAACGTGATGCATGTTTTCCATAAAGAATTAATACTGAAGCATATTTTCAAATCGTTTTTTTTCAATGAACTAAAACAATAAAATAAGCTGAAAGAATAAGTAATAAACAAAAATCTTTTCTTTAAACGTGTTATTAATATTTATCTCTGTCTTCCAATTTGTAGGTACATTACGGTTTGGCAGAATTGATGTCACAGAAGCTCAGTTCACTATAATGGGCATTCATCTGATATCCTTCTTGTTTGGACCAAAAATTTGGGATACGCAGGTCAGATTTCTCTTTCATAATTGTTTGTTCTGTACATTTATCATTCATTCGTCCATATATATATTTATATTTTTTTTTATAATTATGTTAGTGTATGTATTTTTGTACATATCCGCTATCGAATAATGAACGATACTTGTTTCGTCGTACTTTCAATCATCGATTTTCGCCAATCACCAACTGATGATATTCATACAAATTTCCAACTTAAATACATTACTGATAACATTCATGATAATATTGACAATCATTTTCTCGTAATTGCTCTAATATGATGGATGACAGGATGAAATTCACATTTTTGTGATTACTTTTACGTCAGACCCTCAACTAATTCACATTATACTAGAATATTCTTTCCTATCTCCAATTTCCTTAAACTTGCGTGTTGGAGATTCATGAAATTTACACATTAGAATCCAAATATTCCATGTGTCCAATTGGAATTTCTTTCAAGTACCCATTTCATTTGCAATAGATAGTTTCTTTGGAAAATTTTCATGAGATCATCATATGCTATTTTAATTTAGTTTTGATAAATGCTTTTCAGAATGCCGAAAAAGTATTTTTATTTATATTTTTCTCATCCTCCCAATTATCACGCCTCAATTAGATGAGTATCAATCCTCAATTTTATGCTCACTTTTATGTCCTATATATTGTAATTCAAAAAGAGGGGAAGCAATTGAGAAATGTCTTTTTGAAAGTCAATTGTATGTACTTTCTCGTCAACTTTGTATTGTAGATCTTATTTGGTGAGTCTTGGTACTCCTAATACTTTTTAGAACATTCCATGTTGGCTTAACAATTATCATGAAGATGATTCTCATAAATTTTTATTATATTTCTTCATTTTTGAGGAAATAATTTTCATGGAAATTCTGGAGATAAGATTATGTTGGGGCAAATATTCATTGACAATATTGCGCATTTATTTGGAGCTCTGTGATTGGTCCGGTGTCATTGACACATGCGCAGCGCAATGACGCCTATTGTATTTTGGCCCTCACCATAGAAGACGACCGGTTATGCACTTGAGCAATGAATATTCTAGTTTTAGTGATGAATGTTAAAGTAGCATTTTCATTTTTCAAGAAATCGCGTACGATTTTTGTTTTGTGTTACATGGAATGTAAAATCAGCTTAAACAATGGAGGTTAAATAAAATATTTTCTAGGTGCTGTTTGACTTTTTTGAACTTCGCTACACTGTAGGCATAATGACAATAATGTGCGGATCGGTAGCTCTATTCAATACCCTGACAGTGGTATTCACTGGTGGGGTTGGCAAGAATGGTTCAACCGTTGCTGTAAGTCTTTCTGAACAATCAATTTGTTGATGACTGATTGGTAGACGACATCAGATCATCCTCATTGTTCTTCGTATCCGGGTTTTAATATGCATGAGTCTTCGGAGAATATTGTTTTAGCTCAATCAATGTGTGAGTTTTCAATTTCTCTAACGATTGGAATTGTGGGTTTCGCTATTAACTAAATTATTATATGTGACTGCTTGTTTTGAAACCATTAAATAACAATATTGTGGCTTTGAATTATTGGAGTTCATTGTCAAGGAGCTCCATGTTATTTGGTAATTGCACGCTTTTCGTGATAAATGTTCGCTAAATTTAGTAGGGAAATTTGTTGGAATCGTCGTCAAAGGATTTTTTTGGTAATCAGAACTGTAACAACGTTTATATCTGAATTAGTGACGGTATATCAAACAAATGTGTGTAGAGGTGAGTTTAGTTCACAGAACAGAATAGTTCTTCAGTTTTGTCAACACTCCGTGTACGACATGAATATATTTAATATGCACTTCTAGTGCCTCGTTTCTAGTTAATACAAATGAAGGAAAACTATTATATGGCAAATCTATGTACAGATAAATTTTTTAGCCAGAGATATTAAGCTGGCTTCAGATGCGGAGAGCGATTCGTTTATATATAAAACATAAGGCACATACATATATATACATACTAGACAAATTATTATCGGTCTGTTTTTTTAGCCAGCATTTGTATAGAATAGCAAACATTATGCATACTTGAACTTTTTAAAGGCAGAAAAATTTCGGTACATTCAAGCATCGTATGAGATTCTAATATTATTGTGTAATTAATTGAATAAAGCAGTACCTAAAATCTGAGCAAAATGTCTTATTTAAATTTTCAAAAGAATTTGATCAATCGATTTCTGAGTCGAAGAATCTAATGAAAATATTCAACAGAATCAGCATAATCTCATCAATTTCAGTTCAAAACTAATGAATTCAATTCTTTTTAAAATTGTTTTATTCATGAATAATGGAGAATACGTTACAAATAAGAAACATACATTAAACAGTGATCAAATGAGCTGAACATGATAATTACGTTTATCTCATTATAACAATGTTCTCTTCATAATAATTATGTTCACCTCATTAGACCACTATTCAAGTTATTCAATAATAGTTTAGAATAATTATTATTCATTACAATAAAATAAATAATTCCTCGAGGGGTTTTAAATTAAGCATAAGCTTTATAGGATTGCATATTAACGAAAGTCCAATTCAAAATGTAATTTGGGCTTGAATAATATTATAGCCTATTATTGGGTCATTATAAATTATGGCTATACGATATTGATTTATTTGTGTCTCTCAGTCGTAGTACTGATATTTCAGGAAAATGTTTGATTATTTCCAAGCGTTATAAATGATTATTCTGATCTTGAGTTTCAGAATTCAGGTATTTTGATATGCATTTGATGATCGCATCGAAAATTCCTAGAAATTTTCTGTTGCGTGCATAAACTGTTTACTGTTTAAAAACTGCCAATGATTTTCAAATTTATCAAAGTAATAAAATAACAAGAGCTTTCTCATTTAGAAGTATTACAATATTTCACTGTTTTAATACTGTACAAACTCTTATTAAATTGGCTGCAATGCTGAAATATATTGTAGTATTTCTACTGTATTTTGAGATTCAAGATTATTGGGAAAAATCTAGTCGATAAAATTCATCATTCCAGGATGTTTTTCTGTTCTAATAAGAAAGCTATAAAATTGTCAAAAGTTCAACTTTGATACTAGTAACATTTCTTCTGCTCCTAGAACATACCGTAATATTTTTACCTTGGAAAACACTTTCTTCAAAATAATTCTCGTTTTCTAGTGTTCTAGTGTTCAATAATATGTTGTACTGTAGTATTTCTTTATAATTGAAGTACTACATACATTTTCATTTATTTACCATAAATTTAATTTCTTCTCATTTTTGAATTTCATTTTTTTCCATCTATTTATTACATTTTCATGTTGAATAAACCCTTTGACAATTATTTATACTAAGTTAGTTTTTTAAGTTTTCGCCAATCATGAATCATCTTCAATAATGCTCGAAATATTTTTGTTAGTGCGTTTTTTATGATCAAGGATTGTGAATCATTGAATCGATAAGATTTATTTCAAGAAAACTCCACCCTGCAGTATTTCCCATCTAACTAATTAGTATTCTTATTTGCAAATGTTATGTGACTGAAACGTGCTAGTTTTTCTCTTAGATCGTGGGTTCACCATATGTTGTGACTCTCCGAGGCATAGTTCTTCTCGGGGTATCTTTGGGATACTTTGTCGTTTTCTGCACGTTTTGTCAGAATTTTCTTAGCGGAGGAGCAGGCAAAAATGGCTCGACTGTTGCTGTAAGTTGATCAATCGAAGACGGGCAATTGGGAAAGGCGAATCTTTGCTTAACTAGTGGCTGATGCACCCGTTTTAGAGCCCCGCATTTCACGTTTTCTTCATTTTAATTGACCATTTGTATATAATTTACATGAACTTTTGATTTTGTGATAGCTTTGATGTGAGTGCTTGTTGTTTTTGAGATATTTGATGATAGTTTAGTGATTCTTATTTGATAACTTATTTAGTATCTCACTTTCTTCAAATTACCGAATTTCTTCGTAATATAAATATTCTTCATTAAAATTAAGTTGAACCCCAAAATGTTTCTCCTACTAAATGCGATAATATTGTGAGGGTTATGAATTTTACATTTTGAAAATTGTTAGACAACTTGTAGAAACCATTTCTCAAACACAATAATTGATACAAATGGAAATTATTAACATTCTTCTACTTTTCAGCTTTACAGAATTTAAATAGCTGTACTTCAGCTTTAGAAAAAATTTTCTCTCTTCTTGGTAGTTGATCTTGTGTGTTTCTCCACTATTGTACCTAGTAACATTTTTGACATTGCAAAAACTTTTAATATTTTATAAGTTACTCATAATCCTGATAATCTGTTTCCAGTCTTTTTGTAAGCTGTTTCATATTTTTGCATTTCAATTTCTCTAGAAACTGTAAGAGTTGACAACAGTTTTCATAAGCTTAGTCTGTATAAGGTTCATTATCAGCTTTATCACATGGAAAGCGTTTTATAAAAAGCTATTCCGTTTTCAACTCTTTACTAAAGAAACAGACCATAAAATTGAACATTGTTTTTAAAAACCCATGGTCTAACTTGTTTATGAACAGAATTAATTTAATTTGAATTTTTCCTTAATGCTCTAATGTTTATTTTACATTTTTCAACATTATCATCTCATTACAACATTGCCTAGTAACAACTCTTTATTTTCACGATAATTTACTATACTTACTAACGATACTTTTCACGTGGGTTTTAATGAATTCTCAATTTGTAATTTTACGTTTTCGGGAGAATCAAATGTCTGTTTTATTCATCAATTATAATAATTCGAATTTATGAATAGAAAGATTTTAAAAAGAAATAAACTGCATTCAATTCAAGAAACAGATAGAATCTTCTTCCCTAATAATTGAGTAAAATTGTTTTTGTTGATTAGAATCAATGAGAAATTCGCTTAACCTATTATTCACGGTTAATTGAAAACAGTTTCACCTAGTGCCATGCATTTTGAAATAGTCACGTGGAGTATGTTTGAGAGCATTCGCTTCCACATTATCACTTTCAATGCATAATGAAAATAAATAGATAATCACATCTTTTTATGATTGAGGATTGCTTCCTATTTGTAAATTCACAATTGAAACACAATTCACAATTGAGGTCACCTATTTCGTTGGAGACCTTTACTTGAATGGAGAATTTACACTCTCAATTCTACAAACCTCTATCCAAGAAACTACTCGGTTTCTGTTTTCTATAGGGTCATCGAAAAAGGTTGCATCCATTTTTAAAACTCACTGTATAAAAACCATTAGAGATAAAGTTTTAATTTTTATTTTATTGTATACAGAAAATTTTAAATTGTTTACATACTTAATACAATTTCAATATGTGCACCGTTGGTTATTCAACCTCTGTCCAGGTACATTGTATCACATTGGGCGTGACCAAAGCAGCAGCAGTAGCAATTGTCGTAAATGATTCACATTTCGAATTTGCTCACTATAAAGGTTTTAAACAGACCCAAATTAAGAAATCCAGTGGAGTTAAGTCTAGACTCCTCGGAGACCAAAGTACACGACCGGCCCTACCGATCCATCGTCAGGGAACCTTTAGTTGAGTGCGTGGCGCACTGGAAGACTGAAATGGTTTTTCCAATTCAATTTGTTCAGTTCAACTCGAGAAAAAGCATACTGTTTTAGCATGTCTAAATAACCAGTTCCTGTTGTGCGCTCCACAAAAAGATGGGTCCAATCACTCGGTCATCCATTAACCCGCACCAAACGTTTACTTCTGCGAATCTCGGACATACTCGACTGAACACTGTGCAGTCATACCATAAAAATACTTCAATATTCCCAGTGTACAACAAAACAAAATTTATGACTTTATCTCTAATGGTTTTTATACAGTAAATTTTTTTCGATGACCCTGTATCTATTGTTTTACAATAGAGCTCTAGGAATAAGTTCGACCTTACGAACTGGTGTTTTTGATATTTTTGTAAGCTTCTATGCAGATCATGCTTTCGATGTGATATTTTGTGATTATCATATCAAGTTATGGGTTTGGCTCTTTTTTCACTTCCTAAAAGATATTTTAGTTTTTTTTTTTAATCAATAAAACTCGTTTTGTTTGGCTTTTGTTTGATTCTTTTCATGAACTAGAACATTTTCATGAATGATGATGGATTTTTCTAGCGATGTGATTTGAATTGAATGTTTTTGCCGTTCTCTAGCTGCCCTGGGTCAATGTTGAGATGAAGTTAATGCCCGTGTTTGTCGGTAGCATAGTTGGCGCTTACCTTTTGCACTCCCACTTCAGAGTGATATTCACCGGAGGGGTGGGCAAGAATGGTTCATCTGTAGCTGTGAGTTCACACTTACCCTCACAAACATAATATATTCTCTCTATTTCTTACTCTTCTCAAAATATAATAACTTTCGATTAAATATCTCTATCTATCTTTCTTCTTTCATTATCTTCTTCATTATCCATTTATTTACTCTATTCATATATAACCAGCTTCATCTTCCCCAATAAATGTGTAATTTTCAATCCGGAATAAAAAATGTTCTCCAACTTTACATTTACTTGATTGAATAAATAATGAAATAAACTGGAATTTATTGTTACAGTGAAAATGCATAAAAAGTTTTTTTTACATTCATTATGTGACTAGCTTTTTCTATACCTCATTAAAAATGAAAGAAGTAGAAAGTGAAATTATTTCAACTTGACACTAACTTCTTTAAATATTTATGAATGATTATCAATTATTAACTAAAAGGTACCGGTACCAATTAAAAATAATAATAATTTATTATATAACTTTTTTGATATTTTAGTTCAAGAAAGCCATCGTTAACTGTCACAGTAATGCCATTATTGGATGAACTCTTTATTGATAAAAAACTATTATAATGAACTTTAATACTGGTTACTGTTATTGAAGATGAATATACTTATCATAAATTTAAACGGCATTGTTAAACATAATAACAACAATAAAATATAGCTAATTTCATGAAATTTTGACTTTTAAAACATTTCTCCCAACTAAACTACACATAGAACACCACCTCTTTCAATAATATCCATCCTTTTATATTGTTGAAAAAAAAAAAATCAAATAAATAACAGCATAGACTAACCAAATAGTTTACTTACCAGAGAATGGTTTACCTCTGATAATAGTAAGTAGCAATAAATTTCATTTGTATCGATACGAACCATACTGCCAAATTGAGACTAGAAATTGTAAGTTCAGTTAATGAGTTTTTTATTGTGTGATGAAATTGGTCTCTGCCGGTTTTTGAAATAAGTGCATCAGCAATATAAGAGAACTAAATAATTATGAATTGTTTGACCGCTTAGCATGCTGGATCTTTGTATTGTGAATTTCAAACTTGTCCACTAACTGCTTGTTGAGGAAAGTCGTTTTCTAAGCATTTTTTCGTTGAATAGAAAATCTTTGATATTCCCAACTCCAATAAAAAATCAGAAAATAATGAATTGGTTTGGAATTTTCGCTTGAAGAGACTAAATGTTTGCATGTAATTCTGTATTGGTGTATGCTTCTTTCTGAATGTGTAGACTTTCTTAGTGTTTTGTGACTTTTTGTTTGTGATCTGCTAATATTTGAATTGTGATGTTTTATTCATTGTGTTTTTGACTTGAAGTTGGATTCTTATTCTTGTATCAATTTAAAGATTAAAATTCTTTGTTTTAATTATAACATATTACAATCAAATCAAAAGATTCGTTGAAAAGACCGTTTTTTACCCTTATAGTTGGCTAATATAATATTATTAATTTTATGAGCTATGTATTGATCCTGCAGTTTATTCTTTTCTGTCACTTCTATTATGGATGATCTTGTACAGTATACCTCACACTTCGGCGAAGTTTTCGTCACAACTTCATGATCCTTTCACAAAACAGTGCAATCAAATTTAATCTTCAACATGAAATTTGAAGATCTGAATTTTAATCATTAGGTTCAGAATTTTACAATATGACAGGGTTGCCACAGACATTAAAAGTCAGGAATAATTGGGAAAAGTCATGATTTTTGGGGTTTGGTCAGGAAAATGTTTTAAAATGCCTAAGTTCAGGAAAAATAGGAAAAAGTGCTGAAAGTAAGGAAAATTTGCAGTCGCATAATCCGATCTTTACAATTTTCGATTGCCGCAAACTGTATTCACCATACTTGTAACACAGCCAAAAGGAAAATTCAAAGACCATTTTGCAGTATTTGCGAAAAAGGAAGAGAAAAAGATTCCTCAGAAAAAGTGCTAGATAGTTTCTATGCATTTTTTTTTTTGTCAAAAATCTAGAATTTAAAGAGGTTTGGAACATTGTGAAGATGAGCCTTGTATTTTCTCATGGAAATAAAGCAGTTTTTTTAATACAGCAGATTTTCAATTAATAAATCAATTCTGGTTGAAAACAACAGCTATGAAGAAACTCTCGTAGCTTAGAGGAAAGTTTATGACGCCATTGCTCATCATGAAGGTAGAAGTAACATTCAAATTTCAAATAGATATTATTATCAGTCAGACCTGTCAGAATAGGTACGAAGATAGGTACGCAAATTAGAGAAAAGACAGCTGAAGAAGAAAAAGCTGGAGTTCTTAAAAAGAAAAATAACAGAAATAAAACAATTTATGATGAAAGAAAAAAGATTAGGCTCACCTCTCAAATCGAGGATGAAAAGCTCGTCAGTAAAATTGATATTTTGGAAAGGCAGATCCCTAGACCTAGAGCATGAAATTGCAGGATGTCAGGTGCATAGCTACCATGCCGTCAATAAAAATCTATCAACTAACTATTTTATCAACTACATAGAATGTAAGGCTAGGCGTACACCGGTTAGTCAAGACAAGACCAGACAAGATTAGTCACGTTTAGTCACAGTACTTCACATAGCTGCTTATGAAGCAATACACATCGATTGCATCAGTGTGTGCTGCTTCATAAGCAACTATGTGATTTACTGTGACTAAACGTGACTAATCTTGTCTTGTCTTTTCTTGACTAACCGTAATATGATATATATATCGTTATGTACTTGATTTTTTCTAGTATATCTTTGTTTTTCATTGCTATAATGTCAGTTGTTTTTAATTATTAATGTAGCACTTTGTTTCAATTTTCAAAAAAAAAGTGAGCAATGGGCAACTATTGGGATGGAGGAGTAGGTTGCATAAAAACAACTTGAAATTTGTCTTAATTTGTGGAATCCCACATATACAAAAAGTTAGGAAAACCTCTCAGATTGGTCAGTAAAAGTAAGGAATAGTCAGGAAAAATAGCCTCATAAACTCTGTGGCAACCCTGTATGATCACTACTTATTTTCATGATTGAAATACATTTTAAAATACACTTCCCATTCATTATATTCAAGTTCTCATATTCCAGTCCACTTTGGTCATGTTACTGAAAATACTATTACTTATGCGTTGTGGTAGGAAATAAAAATTACACAAGAATTGAAATTTCATTAAGTAATGTGTAGGGACGATTGATAGGGTTGTTGAAAGACAGAATAACAATTAAGATGCGAAATTGAAAGGTCAATAATTATACATACCGAGTACATGCTAACTCGTAATTGGCGTACTACTTAGATATGAACCAAGTTATAAACAATTTGAGAGATATATATCGTTATGTACTTGATTTTTTCTCGTCTATTGAACGATAGGATTAATAAAGAGGCTTCATCGTGATAAAGTGGCATTTTGGTATGCATAATTTGGTGAGTGAGGCATAATAAGCTAATTGTTTACAATTTAAATTAAAATAATAATAAATAAATAATTGCTTTGTTACTATATTGAACTATAGTTATTCATTTGAGATTTGGTTAATCTTGTGATTTTCTTTGCCAGGGAACGAGTGTGCTATCACCCGTCATACCTCTCACTCTCGCCGTGTTACCTGCTTATATAATATGTATGAAAAGCGAAGAAAATGTCTATGAAAATAATCCGGCAGTCTACATCATGGCTTTTGGGCTGGTTGCTGCGAAAGTCACAAACAGACTTGTGGTAAGCTCATGATCACCTTCTGTATTAAAAGGTTCCAATCTTGTTCTCAATTGATCAAACTTCATCTTAAAGAGCACTCTTGAATAATCCTTCATTGCGTTTCTATCAAAGCATTCAACTCCTAATAAGAATTTTAAACTTTAAAATGATATATACGAATAATGACATTGGTTCAGAAAGAACCAAACATATTTATTATTGATTCATTGGTATTTTTAGGCTTTAGTGTGGTAGTTGACTTGAGATGGTTGCTCTGGCCGGATAAATTGTATTGTTCTCGGATTATGATGAAAAATTCAGTGATGTGATTGGTTAAAAGTAACATTATTCGTTTAGAAATTGATATTAATTTTGGCATTACTGGGATCAGTATTTTGAATCAAGAATATTGAGTCAAAGCAATAACTGGAACCTCTTTTTCTCAGATATTCCAAGTTGAAGTGTATAATATTAATAAAAAGAATTGTAAGTTATTTAATATAGAAAACAGATTTATTGGAAAGCATTTTTCATCACAAGAAAGTTGTAGACTAAGTACAGTAGCTGCCTAAAAAAAGTCGTCATCTCTCATCATCACCCCTCTCATTACCCACGTACAAGCCTAGAGTTCATGTGGACATCACCGTCAGAATTTTTTTTCAGGATTTTATCAATCTAAAAACAGTAATTTATTTCTCCCATGTGGGAATACTAATGCGAAATTTATTATTGATGTTATCAACTTGTCCTGATATTGGAAATGTTTCCTTTTTCCAAATTGTGAAATCCATCATCAATGTTGATAACGGTTTTGTCGTTTTCAGGTAGCTCACATGACGAAGAATGAAATGGAGTATTTTGACACAGCCCTGATTGGTCCAGGAATGCTATTTCTCAATCAGTACTTCAATACTTTCTTGCCAGAATATATTGTTTTATGGATGTGTTTGGTAAGTGTATTAAATCATTTTTCTACTCGTCTGTCACTAAACTCTCTGATATCACTCAATATCTGAGCAAGCGCCTTCTGTGCTTCTTTCAAACAGATGTCTTCAAGGTATTATATCCACTAAATAGAAATAGGACATGAAGCTTCATCAACTTTGGCCGTGGCTTTGTCGATCTATATTATGTCGTATCACTGTAAAATTATTCAAAATCGTCGTACATTAAAGTTTTGGTTGAATTCTATATTTCCATTCATCCTTACTTGAAGAGCGAGTATACTTGTATGAATAATGGCAAGGAAACTCGTGTGAGTGTACTAGAACAGATTCTTTAAAACAATTATCACCTCATTTTGCATTGATTCTATCGATATTCATGTATTTTTTATCATAAATACTGTAATTGAATTAATAATATTGATCTCTGCGGAAAAAGGTATACATTATTCAAATATGCAAATCAAATTGATTCAAAAGTATAAGAAAAATATATCTCAATATAACTACTACAAAACAAACATACTCATGTTATACGTTAAAAATCAATCTTGCCAAAAATCAACAAAATTTTCCAACTAAATTGTGCAAAAAATTGAAGTAGGTAACTCCCGAGGCATGCCTATTTTGTAGTTCCAGCACAACATTCTTGAATATTTGTTTCAATTTATATTAAATTAAAGTAAATTTTATTGAAAAGTAAATAAAAATGAAAATTCTCGTGGTTTTGCTCTATAAAATGTCGACTGTGTTCATAAGTTTGATTACTGTAATGAATTGTTTATTATAGATATGTATATTTTTCAATTTCCAATTCGGAGTAGCTTTAATATGGGTAGTCATAAAAGGCTTATCTCAGTCTCAAATTTTACTTGAGAAATAATTGGATGTAAAATGATCTTGCTGTACTTGATTTGATTTGCAGATATGGGTGACGTTCGACCTGCTGCGATACTCATCACAAGTGTGCAGGGAGATCTGCGATCACCTGCACATCGAGCTGTTCAGGATCACTCCGACGCTCTCAGCTCAGCATCCGAACAAGAATGGCAGCGCGGCCGCTGCACTTAGTGCGGCCTCGTCCCGCCCGGCGCGCGCCAGGCGACAGCTGCATCACCACTGAGACCGTTACTACCTCCTATTACTCACATAGCTGCTGTCGCGAAACCGACTAATTATTGTCAGGAGCTTACTATTTCTAGTGATGACACTAAAGTGTCCAGTCATGTTATTAGGTTTGATACAGAGTATGTTGTATGAACTATATTTGGAAGCGTGTAAAAATGTAAACATTGTACACTTTTGTTTGTTACGTATAGCTTAAATGTTCAAGAATAGTGTTGATAATCTGCTGTAGAACCTGAATGTTTCATTAGAACTCATCACATTGGGATTGATATAATGTGTTTCGATCATTTTTGTAATATATTCATTGAAAATCATTTTAGAGGAAGAGTAGATGTCTTCCTATCAGTATGAGAGGTCGAGTCAATACTATGTAGCTATTGTCAATGTAGCTACTCAGCTACAGCCACACGTAATGAAAACATGATGATGAAATATCATACGAGTGATACGATAGAATCTAATTTATCCCCTGAACATCTGAGTTGTAAGATGTTTAATATCAACCTCAATTACTAATAATGTTTGTTGAAGAAGGTACAAACCTCTTACTTGAAGAAGGTTAGTCTAAAACACTTTCCTACTAACTTCCACCTCAATTACACTCAATTACTTCTCGAGATAATAAATTTCAGCTGAAGAATTGTATTTTCTCACTCATTTCACCACACAATCACATAATCTATTATCCAGTGAAATGGAGATTCTCATGGTGTGTCCATCAGAATGGACACAACGCTCCAAGTGCATAGCTAATTCCAGCTGTGAATAGGTCTTGTTGGCTCTCGCATGCGCATCTGTTTTTGCAACAGTCTCTGCTTTCTGTGTCTTGAATATAGAAAGTTACTGTCTGCGATCGCATTATCAAAACAATAAACAAATAATATGCGTCGGTTATTGAGTGTTATTAATAATATAATCATCCACAATAACTGACTTGGTGACAATGAGTGGCCCTCCCTCGTATGAAGCATTAACCATGACTCATATTTACATTATAATTGAAAAGGATTGTTTTCGTTGTGCGTCTCAATTCAACATTGTTCTATTAATGTTATTATAGACTCCACTAATGAGTCTCTTGATTATTGATTAGTAATCTGATTAACAAATATTCATCTCAACTTGGAATAATCAATTTTGTGAGAATTGACACTTGCTTTTTGTAATATGTTATGAGGTGTGATTTTTAATACGGTGTAATAGGTAGTACACGACATTTTTTCCCCCATAAATAATACGATATAATTTTCTCTGGTGTTAATCAGGATATGAACAAGTTTTATCTCAACTTTCATTGACTATTTTGAGAGTAAGGCTAATGATTTTTATCCCGTTTTCTTGTGTGGATGAAGTATTCGAATCGCAATTTTTATGTATCGCTAGTTAAATTAATATATTATTGTACAGTAGTTATTTATTGATTATAAAACAATTTTCATTTCTTAATCGCATTGAACCAACGTGGTTTGAAGTTATAATTTTCTGTTGTATTGAAGTTCCTCGAAATGTTGAACTATTATTTTTCTCGTCAGAATGAGCTTGAATAGTTTGACTAGGTTTCCTTCAAATTGGCAAATGGTTTGAATAAAGTTCTACTTATCGTTTTGTTATAGGCTAATTCAACATAGTCTAACTCATTTCTAAGCTAGAGGCTATGATTCATCATGTCCACTTATTAGTTGGTTTTTACTAATTCATTGAGAGAAGAATATTTTGTTTTGTTATAATATTCACTCAAATTAATATCATTCACTCATTTAGTATTTCCGAGAGGCCAAATTCAGCTTGAATCAGATAAATATAGATATAGAGTTGTAAAACAAATATAAAGCAACAATTTTGTAACAGCACAAATTATATCATACCTGATTTCGGTACCTATTCATTTATTTAATGGCCTCTAGCTTACATGCTAGAAAATTATTAACTCTGTCAATAATTGATTTTGTAATTTAGTTATAGTCCTATTCATTGTTGAGTTTCCTATTCAATGGAGTATGAATAATAATTTTTATTTTCTTCAAAAATACGATCCTTGAAGATTTGTTTGTACGCTTTAAGTTTTTGAAAATAAAGATGATGAAAAATCGTATAATGTGTTTTTTTTTCATTCAAGACTATAATGAACTAGAATACACGGTAGGATGAGCAGTAATCTTCTGCGAATTTGATGAGGCTTGAAAAATGAATTTTTATTGATTGAATTTAATTAAATTTTTGGTGCAACTGGTCGCTAGCTTTACTTTGTTGTTTGGAAACCAATACAGTAATAGCATAGTGGTCTTTTAGATATGAGAATTATCTGAATAAGAGCCATAATATACGAGACTGTATTTGTTCTGTAAATGACTGGCGTCATTGACGCATGCGCAGAAACATTGAGGCCGCCTCGTATATTATTGCCCTAACATGGCCATACTTAATCAGATCTTTTCTATATTATATTGTATCAATGTGACCCACCAAAGGGGATCTCCTTAGAGAACCAAATATTGATTATCTTGGATGAATACCATAAGTTTTGATTGTTCCCGTGCATTTTTAAATCTCTTTCATCAAATCAGACATCAAGGAAAATAACTGCAAATTTACTCGCATTCGAACGTAACAGAATTTAATATTCAAACATACAAATTCCAAAAATAAATTTCATCATAGTTTGGTCCACTTTTCCATAAACAAAAACTGACTTATTTAGATTGGCATGGTGTTCTCAATTATTAATATAAATATAACTCTAATATAAAACTGTAAAACTACAAAAACTCCAAATTCACAAAATCATCTAAGAAATTCATGTTATGTTAAGCACACCCTTATTCTCATAGAAGTATATCACTAAGTTACTTGATGAAAATAATTGTTATAAAATATTATATTGATATATAATTCTATTATAATTTTGAAATGAATTAGACATGAGTAAAAAGGGTTTAAAATGTTATTCGTGTACACAAAAACTCTAATGCAAGTATAATGCTATAAAACAGTGAAATATACCCAGATTAATTAAATTCATAATACTAAAATATTATTTTATTGTCGAGACAAAATTTAGAACTATTTAGAAAAATATCAATAAATTTATAAAATATCTTTTCATTCAATTACTCTGTTCATCCACGAAATAAATTTTTATTGTCATCTACTGTTTCTATGAAACATTAAAATATTGCATACGGTGATGCGTTTTTGTTAATTCAATAGAGAGATTTACATAGAATATGCATAAATTTTCAATGAAGTTGCTGGTATTAATTCTGTAACAATAAAATTTTTTAATATCAAATTAGATGCTTTGAATATTTGTAACAAATTCAACAGTATTTTATATAAAATTTATGGCGTACAACAACATTGCAATACATAACACTACAACCAGAAAAATCTATTGAGATCAATGGTTATTATCATTTTGTTATTATAGATGAACACTCAAGCAGCTACAGTCTTCATGAAGCGTTGTTCCCAGAACATATCATTTTTTAATGATTATTGATACACAGCAGTATAGTAATATTCCAAGCAAATTCTAACAATACAACATTTATCCGATTTCATCATAATAATTTCTAATAAAAACGTCAATATGAGTAGATAAAAATTATTATATTCCAAAAAATAATCAGTTTATAACTATTTAATTACGCTACAGATTCAGCCAATTACCCAGATTTATTGAAATCCAAAAATCAAGAGCCGATCTAAAAATCTGTGTAATAATAACTTGTCCCTTTGTAGAGAGTGATAAATTTTCAAGTCCTTAATGCAACATGATTTTTAAGTAAATACTTTATGTAAAAAATTTCAAAATAAAAATATAATATGTTTTTAAACGCATTGTCAATCATAGGCAGTTATAAATCTGATGTAGTATTATTCTCGAGTCTTTCAAAACTCATTGAGAATTTACTTGCTCTTGACCAAGTTCAAGAATTCTTCACGTGTTTTGGGATCATCTCTGAAGACTCCAAGCATAGTTGAAGTAGTAGTCTTGCTGTTGATTTTCTGGACTCCTCTCATGACCATGCACATGTGACTGTAAGGAAATGAAGAGTCGAACATTAATATTGTACATTTGAAGATAGGGAATAACATTGATACTATTTTATTGTTGCAAGTTTCATCGGTTCTATCCTAAACAACTTCATATAGGCTAAACTTTTATTATTAATTCATTGCTTAACATAATTAATAGTTGAGATTAAGTAATTTTGAGTATTATTTGAATAAAATAAAATTATACAGGTACCCTAAGAATTACCATTACAGCAACAGAGCTTATGGATCGAAACTTCAGTACCATAAAATCACTGCTAAATAAATAACAATTTCTGCGCATTCTACATTCTATATTAGAGTGAAGGCTAACAAAGGTAAAGAACTAAACAAAGTTTAAAAATTGAGACAATGCATTACACAAGTATTTTTATTACAGTTTGGATTAATTCATTTTGTGAAATTACGATATGAACTTAATCGGTTTCTCTTCTAGATACCGTATGTGAGAGCCCTTGGAAAATACAGGAATCAGTCACTAACAAGGAACTTTGCTTTCTCCAAATAAAAAATCATATTGCATTGTAGAGCTGCAAAAGCGCAATTCCTCATTGTCTTCAAGGGACATTCTCATCAAAATAACTCATCACATCACAATGCAATGAATAGTGGAGTTACAGGAAAACCAATGTTCTATTGGTTTCACATGGCACCAAAAACATTGCATTAGATTATATTTGAGTTGGGTCTAATATGATATTAGAATTCATTATTGATGGATGATATAAATACGGTACTTACGCGGCCTCGACGACCACTGCAACTCCGGCTGGCTGAACTGCTTTGGTGACTGCGATCGCGATTTGTTTTGTCAGACGCTCTTGAACTGGAAACAAAAATCAACCAATATAAATTATGTTATTCATTCTGGAATATCTATTATATTAAAAAAACTTTTGGTGCATTCATTTCTACTGTGCTTCCACCACTGCGAGATTTGATGTGAAATCTAGAGGAAACTCACACTGATACAAGTCTGTTGCAATATGATACTGTATTCCCAAACGATACAGTAGGCTACTGAGCAAGCAAGCGGCGCTTTGCGCTGCACGGGGCGAACTTGTTTTCATTTTATTTTACTCTCAACTCATGTTCAAAATGAACTCATATACATTTAATAATTTTCTGAACTCATATTCCAATAAACTGTATAGAAGTGACTATTCACACAATTGTAACCTATTGCTCAATCTGGAATATTTTTTTATTTTATTTCATTCTTGATTCATGTTCAGAATGAAACAATGAAATCATGATTCATATTATACACTCACGTTCTGAACTCATATTCCAATAAACTTCACAGAAGTGACTTAAATTTTTAGAAGTTCCAAAATGTATACAATTATCCAAATGGATATTTTCCAATATTTTATCGTAGGCCTATTCACTTTTAATTATTGAAAAAATTACTCAATAATCAATTTGGTATATCTCCTCCAAGATTGAGATTCAATGGAATAATTAACAATGTTCTGGTTGAATTGTAAATTTTTCTAGTGGACTGTAATAAAAATTAAATTGTAATTAGGTTTATTTTTATTTTTTGTTAATATATAAATATTGATAATATTTAATTTTAAAATCATTATTAATAATAAACTAATAATATTATTATGGTCAATTTGTATCACTCACCTTGGAGCCGCCTGCAGTAGATCTCTACGATTCTGTAAGTTAAAATATAGTTTATTATTAGACTATTTAGTATGGTTGAACCCAAAGTACATACAAACTGTTTTTAATCTTATTAACACAAACATTAAGATTATTTAAAAATAATGTATAAAAAGAGATAATACTATAGCATACAGTATCCAATAAGATGAGTAATGAATTACTGTAATTTTCATTTAAAACTAAAACAAATAGCCCGCAAGTGTGCTAAAAATATAGACTATGATCTAGATTTTTCTAATTACTTATTCAGCAAATGATACTTGATGCAAATGATAACTTGTTCAGCAAATGATGCAGTACGGTAATTAAAAATAAATAGTATTGAATAATTTATGAAAAGGGATACAGTAGAGACTTCAATTATCGGTTAAAAAAGGTGGAAATTCTTGGTATGGAGTGACAAATTGCTTCAATCTTCAATGCCGACTAATTATTTTCCATTAATAATCATTCCCTGAACAAATCAATACAATATTGTTATAATACAACAGTGAATCTGCCCGACACTTTCTGATTTACTTCAGCATACAATTATTTCCTTGCACAGTTATTATTTACTTATTTGTGAAAGAGATTAATAAGAGGAATAAATATGATTTTCCTCCTTACCTTGCCAGTTTGCTCAATCCTAGAATTTTCTTGTTTGGAAGGTATCCAATGGAAACTTTTCCGTAGAATGGTACCAAATGATGCTCACACATCGAGAACATTTCGATGTCCTTGACGACAACCATCTCATCGTGATCCTCATCGAATACTGCGTCATTGAGGACATCTGCAACAATAAAAAAATACATACTGTAAATGATAGGACTGGTTTTTCTCAGAGGACCGAAGATTTTCTTCAAGATCTGTAATAATAAAAATACATACTGTAAATGATAAGTTGATCTCAGATGACTGAAGATTTTCTTCAATCATTTCAAGGATTATAATTTCGTTGAATAGATGGCAAATGGTAGATCGTTTTTAGAAGATAAAATAATTAATAATAATCTTGATTTTTGAAAAAGGAACTCTCAACAAAAAACGGCATTATGAATAATTCTAATTTTTAAAATCAAGTTAATATTAAGTTTTGATTCTCAAATGAATCGTATAATTATTTTTCATTTCCAAAGACAGGACCTAATATCCAATCACTAAAATTCAATCTAGGCCTCTAGATCGGTTGACTAATATATCTAATGTATCGGTTGACTAATGTATGTAGCGTCCACCATAATGTCACTAACACCATAGTGTCTAAATTCAGCCACAAGATTCATCAGTCAATTTACATCCGGTCCGATCTTGACAAAATTTCCCGGATTTTGTGATTTTCCCGGATATTGAGCCCGGATTTTCACTGGTGTGAAAGAATCCTAATTAAAATGGAAGCCTAGCCTACTGAGTTTTAGCTTAAATGCATCGCCAAATTATGCGGTTACTTGGTTATACAGCAGTGGCGTATATTGTATGAGAACTAGGAGGAAAAGCCATTGTGAGATCAAGTGTTGGAGTAGAAAAAACTGCAAGTGGCAAGAATGAATAAAAGAAAATTCAGTAACCAGTGGCCTATATAAGGATGGGTGTATAAATCCACAGGTGGTGTTGGGAGAGTTGGGGGGAGGGGGGTTGAGGTTTGATAAATCGTTGCCAGTGACTCGCCCTCTCACACCCTCCCGCCCCTCGCCCACTATTCATAAGAGCACAATGGCAATTCCTTGTAGAGTGGCGAGTGCTACAGATGCCGGTCTCGAGTGGGTGAAAATCTTCCGTCGCATTTCGCAATTCGCCACTTCAATCTCGGAGCCTCATTCGTTTCACCCTTTGAACCATCTCTAAAAGCCACTCAGCTCACTTCTTATACTTTTTCTTTCGTCTAATTTTCTCAGTCGTCGCCGGAAACTCAGCTGGCGGCTCTTGCTTCCTTCCGATCCGATAGAAATGACCGATATGATTTTCGAAATGCGAAAGAGAATTTCATTATGGAATGAAACTGTGTAGCAGAATCTAAGAGGAGTCTCATCTCATAGTCAGTTGGGTTTCTAATCGCAGGCGCGTATCTTCTTATCTTTGATCAAAGTTTCACAAAGTAGTTCAAACTTGGTATGAACTGTGAATTACTCGTACAGTGTTCTTATGCTCAAACTGTGGATCGACAGTTTAAATTGTTTAAATTACGTTTTGTCAAGCTTAGTTTAAACGAAGATTGTGCATGCAGGCCTTATTGAACTGGATTCCCTTTGAGAGGCATAGTTCAAATATAAATATTGTGATGGAGTGCAACATTAAGATTTTTTATTAAGCTTACAATACTAAGAACTTTTATATTGGATTATTAGAAGGATCCAATTGGATCCTCCTACATAATATGATCCTAGATTGATTCTGATTTTAATTAGATTGAATTTGATAAGTAGATATAGATTTTGTGATAATAATCGGTGATATGATCAGCTGTATTGTGTAACTTGAAAAAAAGCTCGTTGTATTCTTGGAGTTGGAAGAAAGAATAGCCTAGAAGTGAAATTCTCTCTGGTTGGAGCTCAGTGGTTCCTTGGAATTGAACACCTCCTGAGCAGCTTTTTCTTTCATTTTATCCAGATATTAACTTCAGAATCTCAAAAAATGTATTCATATGAGTCCAAGTTTCAAGACTTGCTAGGTGCTAAAAGATTATTCTGTATATGTTATTTCAGTAAATGTTCACAGTGATAATTTAGATATATTTATTATCAAGTGATGAAACTAATGCAATCGATGATAGATAAAGATGATCGTAAATATAACCAGCCACAACTCACAAACGAAAATGATGATTAAAACAAGGTGATATGGTGTTCGAGTTATGCCAACTTTCGAATTTCCGTTTCTGAATGAGAAGGAAATTCGTTCCTCAGCGAGTAGGAAATAGGACGAATGTCGGTAATCTACTTTACCGTTTATCTTCAAAGGACTGGGATCATTCTCAAAGCTCAAACGCAAATTTAACCCAACTCTGTATTATTGAACCGGAATGGAAGCTGGATAGTTGCGTAACCAAACAGATCCACACCTAATAACTCAAAATTGAAGTTGGAAGCACAAACTCCAGTAAGCATTATTAATTTTGATTTTTGAAAGTCAAATAATACATTTTTATTAATATTTATTTTTTTAGCGTATGGCTTTTAATAGTGGGGAGACCCGAATAGGGTTGTTCCACTTCGCCAACATAACCAATTATCCCTTGATAGAGAACATGATTTGAGTCGTACTTATAGTTTATCAATACTTTTCTTACATTAACTTCTAAACTAAAAGTAAGTACTTCCTTTTTAAATCAAACTTTTCCAAAATAATTATCTCTAGATAATTTGTTATCGCACTTCTTCATATTTGATGTAGATTTTTATTCAGTTATACAAAATATAAATAATATCTAGCCTATAGATGCTCCAAGAAATAATAAAGCAGATAATATGGCAGAGAACTTTCAGAGAGAGAAAGAGAGATACAGAGAAGACGATATATAGAGGTACATTACTTATATAAAGTACAATTCTAAGAATAATGTCCTTTTTATGGTTACTTGTTACATAATTGTTCATGGAATTGAACATGTCATTAAACAACTATTTTTCATCAAAACTACATGTATATAGGTTTTGTTTTCTTGTAAACCTTTCAGTGAGACCCATTATTAAACTTTAATCTCAGATTAATTAAAAGATTTTCTAATTTTGAAAATTATCTTTTCAAGGTGATTCATTTTAAAAGATAGGGTCGGTATTGTACCAATTCACGACATTTGTGACGGTTACCCGCCCTTTCCGTACAGCGTCCTTTCCAAACATGGGCGTTCCCACGAACTTTCCGAACATCTTTGACGTAGATAGACAGAGATTTTTTGTAGAGTAGATTTTTATTTTTGATACCGGTAGTCTGCTTGTTTTATCGTGTACAAAATTCAAGTTGCAAAAATGTAGAGCAAGCGGAATATGGGATCAAAAGTTAAACACAGAAAGTCAACCTTTGACTTTATACTTGTATTTGCTTCCAACGAATAGCTCGGAGATATGTCTTGAGAGGGATGATGTACATTTCGCTTTGAACTTCAGCAACATAATCAGTGGACATCTATCCTTTCCAACTAGAGAAACGGAGCCTGTAAGAGAAGTTTTAACAAGCTGTCCCTTTTCCCTTTCACCAGAGTGAGAGAAAGAGTTTGAGAGAGGAGCGAAGAGGACCTGTTGCTAAGGCGACAAGAGTTTCAGTCAAGTCAAGAGTGCCAGTTCAATCGGATTACAATATTCGATTATCAAAGAGGAGATGGAGATTGCAACTCTGGTATGGAGTGATGAACGACATTCTGAACGATCCTATTATAGCCAATTTTCTTGCTACTGCAGCCTTTCGCCTCTCTACTCATCCAGTTTTGATTAAAAAGGAGAATCGTAGTAGATGGAATACAGACTACTTTTCATTCTTTGTTGTTGATCACTCTATAGTTCTTCCTGGTACTCTCTTCAGTACTTTCTCGCATTCTCTTCAATGCCCCTTAGTACTTTCCACAATACTATCAACTCTCAAGTACTGTCTAAAACTCAAAAAGGTACCAGAAGAGTAGAAGTGATCATTATAGAAAGCAATCTCTAGACAAATTGAAGTCAAGATGAAAGGTGTGAAAGTGAAATATATAATCCAATGATATTGTGAAAAATTTGTGGAAATAACGCATCGTTTTTAAAAGGAAATTTGTAGGAGATGGAATATTTTCTCTCTATAGTTTCTCTCGTAGTCTCTCTCCATGGAATTTTGTAGTATATGGAGTATTTCTCTCCATAGTTATTTGTTGTTCTCTCTACAGTACTAACTCGTACTCTCCTGAGTACTTTCTCGCACTCTCTTCGTTACCGTTTAGTACAATACCTCCTGTCTTTACAAATTGAACTCAAGGTGGAAGGTATGAATAATTTAAAAATAAAACATTCAATAATGTAGTGGAAAATATTTGAAAACATAGGCTATTCTGACTTAAAACAATAATTATTAATATGAGTCTATAGTTGAAAGGTTGTTGTTTACCGCTATTGTACTTCAAATACAGTGGTAGCTTGATACTCTGTTCCAATATTGTTATACGGCATGAACATCGTTTTAATTGGGAATGACTGAATTGTTCTCAGACATAACAAGATCAGTTATCACTCAAGTTTGATCAGTTCTCGATAGAGCATTCTCCAAACTCAAACTCAACGCTTGGGTTTGCATTTGCATGAATCGTCTGTTTCTGTTTGATATCAGACAATGAACCAATAGAACGGTAGTCTCTGTAGTCCTGATCAGTTGTTTCGAGACAAGCTGAAATTATTATTGATCTTCTCTGAACAGTGAGTAATGAACATAGTAACTGGAAATTTGCCCCATTGATTTGAATTTGGAATGCTGTTGACCATATTCTAAATTCCCGTGCCAGTAAGCCAATATAATCAACTAACCAATACTTATTCAGGATTTTAGGCAACTTTCGAATATTTCTTCCACATTTATTCAGTATTTGAGAGATATTATTCTGAGAAGTTTTATCAAGGATCAATATACCTCATCATATACAAGGATATTGTATACCCTGGTAGGCAACGACCTCTGTAGGATTGCTCATTATGGTGAATGAATTTGCAACACATCTTTTCAATTGCCATAGGTAAGAGAGATTCATTTTGTTTTCAGTGTGTTTAATAGCTTGAAGCGATTTGTTTGATTGCCTACCGTTCCGCAATCCATTCTATTGATCTATTCTCAAGGCGGCACATACTTTTGTATCAGCTCCTAAAGTAACAGTACAGCAAATTGAGTGAGATTTTCAGCCTTGTTCTTCTGGCCGAATGCCTCGTGTTCTATAGATCTCTCATGAACCAAGCTCCAGGCTTGGACTGTTAATGCTCCAGTTAAAATTTGTCTGATGCAACAGCCACTCTGAACTAAGTCAGCCAATTCAATCTCCAAATGTTTCAACTTGGAAATAATTATATTAAGTCATTAAAGTTATCATCTCTTCGGATCTCAACTATTCAAAATAATGTTCAATAATAGCTGAATGTTATAGAGAAGAAACTCTTCTTGATTGATTGGTCGATCCTACCATTGATTATTGTAATGAAGAAACGCTTTTATTACATCCACATAGTCATAATATTGAGAATGTTTGAGAATTTAATCCACGCCCATCATCAATAACTTCAGCGTAGTCTGGTTGATTAACCTGAGTACAATTTTATATTTTTTTTGAGTATATTTTTTTTCTATCCTCTTCTGTTGTCCCTTTGAACTGATTTTTCATACGATTTAGCAGTCTTTCTTTTAGGCTCTACTCAAACTTGGAATCGCGGAAATCAGAACTTTCATCTTCTCCTCTTTTACCTTTAATCTTACTCATATCCAATACTAAAAGCTATATATTTTTTTGAAAATATTTAATATCTGTAGTAATCTTGGAAATAAGTTTAGTTAGAACTATTAAATTACGTTATGAGATGTTTGAATGATATGATGCTATCCTATGTTCCTATCATTTTATTGTGTAATTTGCTTATCATGTATGGAATTATTTCAAGATGTATTTTGTACTGATTTTTGTGCAATGAGTCTTTTCATACCTAGTACAAACAATAAATAAATAAATAAATCTCTTTGCTCACAGTAATTCCTTTTTTGACGCACAAACAGCGACTGACTAAAAAGCTAGCATGCCCTGAACCAGGCTACAGATTTTATTAGATAGTTCTTACCTCAAAAGCTAGAAGTAGCTCTTTATTCACTTCGTTTTCAAGCAATAGCTAAGGAGTCCGGAAAAGCGTAGCAAGTTCTAGGCCTAGACTAGTCTAACAAACTTTAATCACTCGAAGCTTAGCATTTGCTTACAAAAACCTTAGACCTAGCTACTTCTAGCTTTTATTCACCTCACCCATTGACTGATTTCTTAATTCATGGGAAGATGTGTGAAAAATGAAAAGATATTCTTCAAGTGAAATACTCAACGTGAACTATCGTAGGCTGCTTAATACATGAACATGATTGTATGAGTATGAGAGATGTGTTACCAATAATGTTCCTGGGTTAGATACTGCCCATTAAAGCTCGGAGCACCTGAGCTCCTTCTAACCCTGAATGGAATGTTCATAACCATGTATTGATTACTGATTGAAAAATAACGAAATACGAGTAGATTACAGTGGAAAAAGACTCATAATATGACCATAAGTACATAACCTCTAGAACATGTGATCAAATTTGGGGTGGAAGTAGTTTTGGGCTATGCCTGTTATTTTTTCCCACATATTGTGCAGTATTATTGTCAACAAATAAACAACATTTTCTCACTTGACATTTTCATTGTATGGATCGAGTTGATAACGTAATATGGAATTTGACAATGCTTAATGATTATTACAGTATCTCCTAGCACTAAACCACATCACCTATTATACTACAAAATTGGTTAGTGTTTTATCAAAAACTTCTTATGAAAATTATAGTATGCGTAGGCAAGATGTCTTTGCACTAGCAATGAGTTGACCTCCCGTTCATTACATTTCAATTTCGATTCATCGCATCATGATTTCGATGAGTGCAGTGATATTCATTTAATTTGACGCTTGGAATTCGATAAATAGATAGATATTATTCTTTTGCCATCGTACTCTACGGTCATCAGCAACGTCAAGAAATGATATATTTTTATCTATCTAATACCAAGCGTCAAATTAAATTAATGTCACTGTACATTGTATCAGTCCATGATTAAAATCTGTATTCATGGGTAAATTGAATCTTCGACTCCAGTATTTTTCAAAGTGATTAAAAAGAGCCAATTTCAGAGCAGTAATGAAAATTGCCAAGTAATGCTCGTGTTTTGCACTGCTGGAGTTTCTTTCTCTACAACGTTTCTATCCCCCCGACCGATCGTTTAAAAACCAACGGAGAGCAGTTGCGTCACCACGATAAGCGTTTTTCATTCATGTGAAATTCGTTCCATTCAATCGGGACGAAAGAGGTCTCTGTTGGAGCGGACTGGACACTCACTCGTCAATCTCTGTTCATGCTGAGTGCAGTGTGCTGGCTTAGTTGAGTGAATTTATTCATTAGTGCTCTGCTGAGTTCGAGCTTCAGCGATTTATCCATCAGACTGAACCTCAATAGAGTTTGGCCACAGTTTATCAGTTGCAGTACATCGTATTGTGCTCGGGAAAGTTGATAGAGGACTTTTTTGTGAAAATTTTGAACAATGATGATGATAGTTCTCTAAATGACAGGATGAGTTTGAGATGTGAGAAAATGGAGAGAGAGAGAGAGAAATAAAACCAGTTTGCAGTGAGAGAAAAACTAGAGATACAATCATAATCACTAAATTAATGTCAGGATGAGTTTGTGAGTTGATAAAATGAAGAGAGAAATAAAAACAGTTTGCAGTAAGAGAAAAATTAGAGATACAATCATAATCACTAACTGTCAGAATGTGTTTGTGATTTGATAAAATGGAGAGAGAAATTAAAACAGTTTGCAGTGAAAATTCAATGGTATTACGTTACCAGATTCCATGTATATCTAGCTTCCAGCTTAATCTGTACAAGCGTTTTACAGGAATCAGCTACGTTTTGAAGAGAATGGTTGCGGAAAAAATCAAATTAACACAAACATTCATTAATATGTCGTCGTACATGTTTTATCGGCTATCTTCATGCTCTAGATAAGGCTTTATTAGAAGAGAATTAGGATTTTCGCATTAATAATCAAGATTAAGATTGTATGATAAGAATTGGATAGAAATAACCCTGAATAAACCTAATAATTGAAACGACTGATAAGACGTATGCAGCTTTTTCCATGTACTCATGGAGAGAGTCCAAATACAGTCAAAATAGTGTTGAGTGAGGAATATATACAAAGTGCTAGAATTGTCAATCTCCAACGATTTTCAGTGTGAGAAAGATTGATCTTGGCAAAATGGTGGATAGATTGCCTACCTTCTAGCCTTTGGTCGTAGCCTTTGGTGAAGAAAAGCATAGCCTTGGCGGCACGCTCAGGAGTTTTGAGGAGACCCTCACGCTCGGGGTTCTCTCCAAGCGACGTGAGCAACATTCTGTATGAACGAGCCATGTCGGGCAGAAGGGCTTCTCTGGTTGGTGGTCTGTGGTCCAGCTCCATATCGTGGTGGAACGTGCATTTCTCATGACCTGCAAACAGAACGATAAGAAATTTAGAAAAAAAAATATTTCAGAACTGAATCATTCAGAGGAATAGAAAAATGAACATAACTGTTAAAAATATTCTATATATTGGCTGGATCAATTACTCAAAATCTAATAAATAATATTATAGTTGAGATGAATTAATCAAATACGCTTACAATGTGCTTGCAAGGGAAAGTTTTGTGAGTTCTAATCCCTTGTAATCTTGTCATCCTTCAACTCGCTGTGTTTACTCCTTTGTAATTCTTCAATGTGTTCATTTGATGTGACCCATCACAATGGAAGACTGCTCGTACTGTAAATGTTTAATTTTAGAGATGTTCACTAATAATGATCCTGAACATGTTCCCATGAGAATTAAGTTCAAATGTTTATAATTATTTTGGAGAGAACTGGGCGCTGAACTATACTAAGAAAGATACTATAGTGGAACAAACAACACTTTGGCATCGTAAACTCACGGTTCCGTATGGGATTGATAGAGCAGTATAGGGAGAGTTTAGTGTTAGTGACCACTCTATGATTGGTCGGAATATGCTCCCCTATAATTGGTTGAGTTTATCGAAAAAATCGTATTCACCAAGAAATGAAGAAAACACGAACTACTGGATTAGATAATATAAAATCGGGTTTTGCATTTATTGGGAAGCGGTTTTCATAACTCAATCAAATTGTACGGAATACTGCTTATTCTATGCCGCAGAATTATGTATAGACTACAATTTTAAATTCCATCCTCAATCTAATTTTTTCTATAAGGATTTAACATATCTAAAAACAATAGCTGGTCGAATTTTATGTATCGATTTCATGAATATTAGAGAGAGTTGATAGTTGAAAGTTCTTGGTTCATTATGAAACTGTCCCAAGATTGCGATAATGTCCAGAAAGAACCATTTCACAGTTTTTAAATTCATATAAACTTACATTGAATTATAAGCACTTCATCTTATTTTGAATTTCAAATGAGATAAAATATCGGCACTTTGTGTCGATATCAATCCTATGGTCCTAATAATCAGTTCTGCATCTATTCTCCTCAAGGATGCAAGTCTGGCAAGTAGTGTAATATTACAGTAAATTTGAACCTAATTTTAAGTATCAAGTTTATGTACTCAATTATTTGCAATTGGCTAAGTTTCAATTATCACCTTTCTGTTTGAGCTATGTCAATAGTTGAAGTCGAATGTAATGGATATGCTAAATCAGTACCGTAACAAACAAAATCGACCTTGAAATTAAATGTTTTTTTTTTTTTATTGCAGATAAGTTACCTTTCGAACAGGATATCCTGGTAGGCTGCTCTACTTCGGTAGTAATAATGTACCAGAACGTTTCTAATAATAACGAGACAATAATATGATGTAATATGATAGTCTTTTATTTGGGAAAAAGGTAATTTTATTCTTATACTTTTTTCAAACAAATTTCGTCCTGGAGGAAGCAGAAGCTTGTAATCAAAATGGAAAGAATTGGAAAGGAATATTGATGATATAATAATAATAAACAACTTCTATGTGACGAATAGTTTCCCGCATTTTAAAGAATTTTTCCTTTCTTCTCGTAAAACCTTTTGTTAGTGATTCATCAACATCAGATTTGTAGAGTGTTGGGGCTCCATCTACTTTCCTAATATAACAGTTCTAACTGCAGGCTGGGCCTTTCACAGTGCCGGCCTGAGCAGTCAGAGTGAGAACTGTAAGTGGATGGGGGCCCTAATCAGGTATGCTTCATACGGCAACCGTTATGTACATTCTTTATGTTATATGGTTATATTATTGAAACACTAGAATTTCCTGACATGATATTAGATAAAACCGAATTTATCTTATACCAAGTTCATTTATAAATGATGTTATTCGTTCACTCATGGTAATTATGGCTCGAGAATAGATTAATATGATTGAAGTTGAAGCATACTAACAGAGGATGGTAACAGAGTGATAAGCAAATAATCATGCAAGATATGTTGGTCATTACAAACAAGAAAACTATCCTTGTGGAGTCAATCAACTTCAAGGCCTGTTCTCTGTTATCACATCTTTTTTTTTTTTCCGAGGATGATGCCCACATGAGCTCTAGGCTTGTGCGTGGGTAATGAGTGGGGTGATGATGAGATATGACGACTACTTTTTAGGCAGTCGGGACCGACGGCTTAACGTCTCCTCCGAAAGATGGGTCGACAATTAATTAATTAATCATTAATTAATCAAAAATTAATCATTCGACAATTAATGTTTAAGGCTATCTTGATTTTCCACCAGAATAGTACCTGTCTTGACCTGTTATCTGTAGATGTTGGGCGAATGTATCGGCTAACTATTGATCCTAGTCGACTAGATTCACTTTTATCAAATTGTGCTTGTATGTATTGCACTAGTCTATTGTATGATACTATTTGTATTAATATTCACTTTTGAGCTTACAAAAATGAGTTATTTCGCCAATTCCTATTCTTCTTGGAAATACTTTTTTAGTAGAATTGGTATATTTTGATTTCTTTAAAAGGAGTCAAAAAAGGCAATATCCCTTATGTGCAAAAAACCAATGTGTGCATTGTATTAATCAATCATAAAAATAAAATATTTGATATAGTTATTCATTATCAAGCTATATCAAACTTTGAACCGGTAAAAATGCTCTCCGTCTTGTCATTCTGCTTTCATACTGAAACTACTTTTGAGAAACTACAGTTGTTACTCTAGAGACTTGAGATAAAAAGGGATAAGGAGTAGCAACTTGCAGGAAGATAAGAGAAGTATTGGAGAGGAAGCTTACTGCTGAGAAAGAGTGAATCCCTTCTGAATCCAGGACAGGACAACGAAGCTTATTGTCGCAGACAGCCTGAAAGATTGGTAGGAAAAAGATTTCGTAATCTTCACTGCTTCACTCAAGCATTACTTGTGCTGTTTCGCCAGTTTATGGGGAGTGCTGGGAAAACGGTAATGCAATTATTGCTCGTATATTCTAGTTACCTTATCTGTTCTTAATTGAGACCCAGAAATTTATGAATCGCGTTTCCAACACTTTATTGAACTGTAGGCTACAGGTGGCATTTGTTCGATAGTTTCTTCACTCTCAACTGAATAGGCTTCTTGGAAGCTGAAGTTACCTTTGCTAAAAATTTATGTAGACCCACAGTATTATGAGAGACTAATTCATGTATCGGTTTAATCTGGAGATCGATGAATTACATAAAAAATGCTCATTCCACTTACTTCAATGATTTGTGACCGTTTTGTACTATACAATCAATATAAAACAATTTTACTTGTTTCAAACAATACAAGATACGAGAGGCTGCCAATGATAAGAATATAATATTGAATCATGCGTGCTAGGGAGCTAGTTGTGGGCTACTAACGTTTTACTAACTTTTCAATGAATTATGTTTCCCTACCGATTTTAAAGCAATTTGAATCTTATTTTTTACTTCAGCGTTGTACCATCCATTCTGAACGATGAACCGATGAATACGAAATTATTCCCAAAACTTAAAATTGAACGAACGCGAGAAACATTATTTGGACGAATACTGTACCTTATATTGAAGCTCTAGTGAACTTTGTATTGCATGAATTGAGAGGCTCGAGATTGGACTGAAGTTGCAAGATGCTAACCCGTATGCTAATCATTGATAGTCATTGAGCAATAATGAAAAGCAAGATTAACTTATTTTCCAGTCTAGACTGGATTGGGCCGTTAGTCGAAAAGTTTGCCATACATCGGTAGCTAACTTATTACACAATTGGTGTTTGACTTGTCCTACAACGTAAAAAGTAACAAGCAATTAACTTAATTTTCGACATTCTGTCGCGACTGTTTAGCACTCGCTTCATTCAAATGCAAGTATTAACGTGGAAAATATTTCAGTCTTGGGCAGTGATTGAAGTAGACCATTCATTCATTTAAAGAATTGAAATGAAATGACTTGCACTCAGTGTTGCATCAAGGAAAATGTATTCATCAATACAATAGCTTTTTTCGATTGTGTTTATTATGGGAATACCAGTGTTTTATTCACATTAACGGTTTCATTAATCTTGTGAAAACTAGATTTTAAGTTGAGCATTCTGATTTGTTTGCTATCGATTCTCCATTGTTCACAAAGATAAGAAAGAAAATTTAAAGTTGTGATCCAGAGTGTAACAGGAAAGTATCTCATCAGATTCATTATAGGAAGGTTCAAACATTAAACTAACAATAATTAATATAATATTATTGCAAGATACATCTTACGTTCAATAGCTTGCTTTTTGATCGAGGAAGAATAGGGTGCGAGCTGAAATTTCAAGAGGCCTTATTAGATAAGAGTCGACTAATGGAGAAGCCGCTCTATCATGTTAATCAGAGAATTTCTCATTCGAAGCACAAAGGCAGAAGGCTCAGCAAGGGAGGGTGCGAAACATCAAGAATAATTCTTGACAAAACTTGACAATTATCTTTCTTGTTCGTTCAAACAATGGAACATAATATTATGTATGAAACAGTATTATTCAAGCTTATATTGATATTTGGTAGTTAGCTATCATTAAAGTTACCGAGTTGGTTATAATTTGAGCAAAAATATTCCAATCTCAATTTGAAACCGAAAAAATGGATTCAGCGAGAAACTATTAGTTCACGAATGAATAAGTCGATGTAATGCAAAAATGTATCGTTAATGAAATGCAGGCTATCGTCACATAACATCAATAACATTAATTTGAAATTAGAAGTTTGTGTAACGTTGTAAGTATGAGAGTTTGATAGTAAATAACTATGATATTATTTATACTGCATTACTTTCGGTTTGTCAAGAACTGAATTAACAGCAGTAGCTGGTCAGAAATAACCCAGATTCATTCAATCGTACACTAATACAGTAACTTCATTCCTGGCGTTGGCCTCTGGAAAGAAACTAGTAAGTTATGTAAAAGTCGGGATTTCCAGCTAGCTCACCTGACCACAATTAATAGGCCTAATAAAACCGTTCATATTACCGTTGCTTCTCGGATAGCCATACATGTTGAAATTAATGTGTGAAATCTTGTATGAGATATTCGATTTGAAATGACGTATCATTTAATTTTCTGTGTTGTTCCCAAAACAATGCGCTTTGTCTTAAACATATGTGTTTTATGAATAACAAAATCAAGTCATTCTCATGAGACATAACAGCTAAATTCATTCGATAGTATAGTCACTGAGCTTGAAAAGTAGATCTTCAATACGCTTAATAAACTGACCGAGGAGTCGAACGCCTGAATAATTATGAGAGGCAATAATTTTTCAAATGTGAAAACTGTCATCAAATCGTATAACGAATGGGAATTGAATGTTGGGTCTCTACAAAAGGTTTTGAAGTGAAGATTAAAGATTACGAAGCAATAACCGAATGATCAAATGTAGGTTAATCAGAGGTACAGTATTTAATATATTTAAGATATTGGAACGGGAAATGAAGGTTTTAAAGATAAATGCAAAAAAAGAAAAGATCACCGGAATTTTCACAGCGACTGACTAATAACTTCGTGAATTCAATTATAGCATGCGACCCTGCGTTTTGGAAAGATAAACTTACTCATCAAACTGTTGCTGTCAAAAGCTGTCATCTGTATACCATATTTTCAACTCTTGCGACAAAAATCTGGGTAGCTCTACAAAAACTCTTCAAGGTGAAAGTGACACTTTTTCAACTAGCCAATCAATGTAAAAAATGTACCTTACCAATTTCTACCTAGTTTTCTCATACAGCTACTCATATTCCATCGTGAGATTTGATTGAACCAATCTTATTTTCATTCTCATCATAGCTCAATTCATGATCATACAATTTTTAAATTATATTATTCATAGACTTCAAACGAGTTGCAAGACTGTAATATACTGAAACTTTTCAAACTAAAAACTTTAATCAACATTTAAAATTATGCATTCAGCTCTGGGGCGTCTTCAGGTTGAATCAACAAAAATAAACTTTAATAAACTTTAACAGTGACCTCGTTTATACTGTTACCGGGTTTGAGTCATTAATGAAATCATCAATGAATAAATAATTAGTGAGTTGCTCTATAGACGAAAAATACAAAGGTATTTAAAAGGCGTATGATATATGAATCACAAATAAGCTTTACAATTAACAAATTAACGAGAGTGTTCCCATATTCAGGATATTCTATGGGAAACACATATTTGAGATAATTCGATTTTTTGTGTTCCCATTCAGGATATTCTTTAGGAAAAAGTCATATTTGAGGATAATTTGATTCTGTTTCGTATACCCATTTAAAATATTCTACATGAGAACTTATATTTGAGAATAATTTGATTTGTTTGTATTCTATTCCTCTGATGTTTCAATAAATTCGAATTTGAAAAATATGAGTGATACTGTAGATTATTATTATTAGCGTATGGTTTTGATCAGTGAGGAGACCCTTAGTAGATAGTTCCACCTCGCCGTATAGAGAAAAAATCTGAACAATAATTTTGATTGAAACTGTATTCTATAATACTGTATACCACAAGAACTGTAATTCTGAATGGATAAATTCATCCTATTCTATGTTAGCATGGTGACGTTTATTCTCGTAACAGTTGGTAACTCGATTGAAAAAACGTGACAGAAAAAGTGAGTTTCCATCATTAAATCAACACCCGTCTCTCACTAACTTTTATTTGCAAGTACCTGGTGTAGTAGATGTGCGCGGTGTGCGAGGAGTGCCGGGAACTTCTAGATCGTCTTCGATGTTTTCCTGCCACGAGACCGATCTCAGTTTAGCCGGCGGACCCTTTTTCAAGTCTTGTGCGGCACTGGAAACTTCTTCGGAGGCGGAGGCGTTCATGGTAATGATAACCGAAAGCGAGAGAATAAAAGTTGAGGAATAAAGTTGGAGAACTCGATTGATAAAGTGGGAAAACGTGAGAGGAAAATCAAGGAGTGCGTTCGAGAGAAAAGTTGGGAAGTGAAAGAGGTTATGTCATGAGCGCGCGATCACCTGAACTCCTCGCGACGTCTACCGCACGGCTGCTGGTTCGCGACTGCTATCACCGACTGGAAAGCGGTCCGAGATAAAAGTTCTAGAGCACTGAAAGTGACGTCACCGCAATCGATATCACCGTACGCCAATAGCCGCTCTGTCCAGCGGCGGCAGGGAACACACACAAGTGTTGCGTCTCATTCAACAATAGGCACCGGTAACCACTCACCGTTCTCTTTGTACACACTCAATTATACTGTATTCATATACCATATCAATATACATAATAACATTATAGGCCTATATTTTACTGAATCATATTCATATACCATATCAATATAATGACATTGTAAGCTTGTATATAATTATGTATAATTTATACACATTATAAATTATAGGCAATCATTCCGCCAGCGACCATTCACTGGTAATTAAGTTTAAGTGTTTGTATACTATTTATGAAAATGCCGGTCGACATTAAAATGAGTTTGAAAAAATCTTAACAGATCTCTTGAAATTCATAGGAGCATTGGTGTTTTTGTGAGGGTGATGCCCACATGAGCTCTAGGCTTGTGCATATGTAATGGTGATGATAAGAGATGAAGACTATTCTTTAGGCAGCCGGGACGGCTCCTCAGAAAGATGAGAAATTTAAAAAACTCTCAGTATTTTCTATCATTATTTTTCATACTACTGTATGAATTAGTTGATCTGAAAGCAATGATGAACCCTCGCCAATATATTGGAGTTTATTTTACGCTATTCGGAGGTTATTCTATGATATTCAAACATCGGAAAATGTTTCGATTCAATAAAACCTTGACAATCCTACAGGAATAATTCTCATTGATGGTTATTTTTTGAATGTCTTCAACTGTTGGATGGAGATTATAATTTGAAAGAAGTCTATGTCAGTTTTCTTCATATGACCACTCTTCAGAGAAATTTATTTACAGCTTTAAATCCTTCTTCATTTTCTAAAAGGAGTGAGAAATGGAAGGCAGCATTTTTCTCCTACCTAGTTGGTAAACTGACAAAACAGAAGACTGAGATTGGCGTTGAAAGTTGAACAACTAATGGTTGATGGTTGAACAACTCATCCAATGAAAGAGAAAGAGAGAGAGAGAAAAAAAGGGATAGTGAGTGAAATGACTGAACAAGTCATCTCGAATGAAAGAGAGAGAGAAAGAGTTATTTTTGGTCATTTTACTTTTTTAATGGCTGAAATTAGTATCTTGTTCAATTTAGCAGTGTGAAATGGAAAATCAAAGTGAAATGACAAAAATAATACCTGACTTTCAAATGTTAGTTTATCATTCGTAGAATACGATGAGAGCAGTCGAAGATTATTTTATTTTGACGTTACTTATGCCTACTGTATAAGTAGGCTAGAACTATTTCAAATAAAATTGCTGTTCTAAAACGTTTTTGGAAGGAATAAAAATGCTAAGCTGCTTGATAAATGAAATGGATGAAAAATAGATTGACAACTACTATTGGATTATTTCATAAACTTGATCACCGTATAGACTACTCAAGTTACTAGATTTATCAGAGGGAAATCCAGAAGACGTGCTAATGATGAGTTTCGTATACATTGTAGTAGCCTATGTTTTAGTTTAGAGGATAGCAGGTCAAATCACTGTAGTATGAATCCCTAACAAGTTATTAGTTCTAGAGTAACAGCATAATTAAAGACTCAACAACTTTCCTCCTCTCAGGAAAGGAAAATCCTCGCTATTCTTGGAATAAGCAACTCCAGCCATTGTGTGACGTCTGTCGAATGTCAATGGTAATACCGAATTATTTTTTTCCTGGTAAAGCTGTGATAGCATTCGTTATACGATATTATACTTCTTAAACAGTAATTGAAATGCCTCTATTCCAGTACAGATTGCTGCGATGAATTTGAAAACTTTCCATGATTCAAGTCAATAATATCTTTATTTCCTAATCAATAGATGGATGGCCTCGTTTCAGTTGTTTAATTTGAATCGCCTTATACTGTAGTATTAATATAATATTATAGCTTCCCGTTTGTTCGGAACCCACATGAAGCTGTAGATCCACTATAGCTGCATGCTACAAATAAGAGTATATGCGGTCATCACCATAGCAGAAAAAAGTCAAAATAAATTTAAAAAATCATCTTTTCGAAAAGGGTTCAAGGTCTTATTTTGGAAGTATGATATTCCCAAGTCCAGCTTGAACAATGAACTGAATGAAATTCCTATTGTAATCTATTAATACAAGCCAGATAATATAGAAATTGTATAGAAAAATACAGAAATTGTATAGAAATACAGAAAGTCTATTCAACACATCAATATTCATTTCTGTAATCGCAATTTGGGAGCTAGACAACTATAAACCATAACACGTGAGATCTATTATGGAAGCAATTCAAAGTTTATCACGAATTAGTAAGGGTAGATCTTAGGGTTATAAACTCATTATTCCATAAGTAATGCCTGATATTAGTCTGAAAGCAGGATCAAAATCAGTAAACAAGCACAAGTAACTATTTTCCAATATGTGTTTTTACAGGGATATTCTTGGAGAGATTGATTCAATCCTATTAATTTTGATCTATTTAACTTTTTTCACATCATGGCTTGTAGCCGTATAGTATCGTAATACAGTATATAGTATCGTAATGTTTTGCAGAATCAAAGAGAGTAATTTAATATGTTTTTTATTGTGTATAGACTATTAGAGCACTGACGGAAGTTTGACATGACTGGAAGCAGAGATAATTCAGAGTCCCTCATAATCCATAATCCCTCCTTTCCTGTACTGGAAGTTACCTTCATAACGATTTTCACGAGTTATTGATATTTTTTATTATTTCCTTCTTTTGAAGCTCGTGACTTGATCAGATCGTTCCCCTTGGCTGCTAAAACTTATTAATGTTGTGAGGACAACAACGAAATCAACAACAATAATAATAATTCATAAAATTAATTGCCTTTTTTGTCTGCGTTGAACAGTTTGCAACCTTGTTTCAAGATCGTGCATGCTCCAAGTTTTTCTCTTCCTATTTTTCCAGCTGTTGTGTTGATAATGTAATTGTTAAAAGATAAATTGATTTCTGACACAAAACATTTAAGGTCACTACTTTATTTAATAGGCCACTCTTCTCGCTGCAGGAAAAAACGGCTTTGGCAATTTACGCTTCCTATGGAAATCTCATTTCCTTGAGAAGCTGGATATCAACTTATCTGAAATTCAGCTTTCGGATATTGTTAGATGAGTCATGTTGCTAAGAGAGAATTCATTTGAATCGTGTTCAGTACCAATATCTATACAAAAACCAGCATAAGAAGAGAATATAATTTATGTTTCTGTAAAACTGGTCTCCGGTTTTTGGATCTGGTCATTAAAGTCTTTCCAATGTCTCATGCCACACTTTGAACCGACCTATCCTCGTTGTAGTGAGAAATCATGAATGAATTAATGAATGAGATCTACAGCAATAATTTTTTCTAATCTTCATTTTGATCCTCTATCCTACTCATTCTTCTTAATTTTCATGAATGTTTTCTATTCAACTGATTCAAAATAAAATGTAAGAGATGGAAATTAAGGCGAAGTTGCCATGAAAACTGAGAAGAAATTGGTATGAGAATGAGTGATTCAACGAATTGTTTTTGTGAGTTTTCTTTATTGTAATACATAATTATAGGCTAGTCTGGACCCGGAAAACTTGACAAACTTCTGACCTAACAAAAAACCGCATAAACTATTCCCATACTTCTTGAAGTTTCATCAAGCCTTCAAAATGATTCAATGTTTTGATCACAAATTCGCTGATAAATGATAATAATAGATCTTGATTAGTTAAAACTTTATTTTATTTTTTAAATGAAAGGAAATAAAGCTAACAGGTTATTGTAATGCTCCATGAAATGAAATGAAACGCCAACATGACGTTAAACAATAACGATATTAAATTCTTCTGATAACTACAAAATCTTGAGAAAAGTAATGAAAATTTTATTTTCACCAATCTAGGGGAAAAGCCAATCGAAATAAATTGGAGCTTTCGAATGGTTGACAAATGGGCAAAATGGAAATTGGTGGATTGGAAAGCGTTTGAGAATGCGTTTGATGTTCGAAGCAAAAGAGTGGAACACAGCATACAATAAAGAGTAATTTGATGCCCAGAGACAGCGTATTGTGGGTGCAGAGACAAAGGGTCAGCTCATTTATTACCGTAGGTGAGGGCGATAGGTAGTTATATGACTTGGAATGTACCACAAGGTGAACCTGATTGAAGGAAATTAAACTGCATATCAGTTCAACAAAGCTTTGAGTGGCTCCAGCCTTGACTTATATCGCATGTGAAAATATAGAACAGTAACTGCAAAGATACTGTATTATAGCCTACTAGGTCAGATATTACGGTGAAGCTGCCTCATGTTTCAATCATCTATATCAGATATTAATGGAATTAATAATAGGGAAGGCTTTATGTAGCTATTGTTGCGTCTGTGATCTATACTCCAGAATCCAGCATAATAACCCTCTATTTCTACTTTTCAAACTCAATCATGAATTCAAATTCAATCAACATTATATATTTATTAAATTATTGATAATTGATGGACATTGGGGCACAGATGAAGGACTTCGTCTGTTTTCTCTTCTTTTCATCTGAGCTTTTTCTTCGAGAATGCAGGAAGTCATTCAATTTATTGAAACCCTCTATTCAGGAGTATACAGGTGTTTCCAATTCCAACAACAATTCACATCAACCGAGGTGAATGCAATGGTGTTGATGCACGCATTATCAAGCATCAAATTAATAATAATTTTTTTTTCAAAATAATACAAACGAATTCCTCTCTGTTAATTCCAATCTGGTCTATTAACTATTCTGTCTAATCAGTAGCTGTAGCATTAAATGCTGGCAAGCAAAAAACCAACACTTTTAATTTGAAATTATTATTAATGATTTTTGTGGCTATTGAGTGTGTTTTTATGAAGAGAAATGAAAATATATGAACATAATAATGATTTAGGACTATATTTATTGCGAAGGAATAGTATTCTATTATATCATGAGTTGAGTTCCACAACATTAACAGAAATTCTACAAATATCAATTGCAATTTTGAAAATGAAAAATTCCGCGTCCCTTCTATCCAGTTTATACGTATATATGATTGAATGGATTAATAATGGTAATTCTATTCAATACGATGTTTGTATTCGATACGTCACAGAACGTCAAGCCCTATTTTAAAATGATTTTCTTGAATTAAAGTCTCCGTGGATGCAAGCCGTACCGATGCCAAGAAAAAGTTTAAGTCCTATAACACTATCAAAGAGACATTAAAAATAGGAAATTTTTCCATAAAATTTGAAGCGATCCATAAAGTGGAATAATAAAAAGCTGGTCGATTCGGCTGGAATACTAAACGGATTGATAAAGAGTATCACACTGCTCCTCCTATATTATTGAAGTTACGTAATCAGAGTCGATGTTAGCAGAAAAGTATCTGCATCATATTTTTTCAGTGGAATGACCGTTTGACAATTTGAGCTCCTCACTTTTCAACTGGATCTCACCATTTACTGGAAGTTATCCAGTTCCTTGCGGCAGTAATTATTATTCTGTACTCAAAAACCAGTTCAAGTTTTTTTTCTGGAAAATAGTCGGGATATCAAGTTTAAGATGAATATCTCAGCGATGGATAAAAGCTCAAGGTCGGTACAGTCCGGAAATTTATTAATATGGATCAGAGAGGAATAAAATCCTTCGTCAATATCATTTGAATTGAGAGTTTGATGCTCTCTAGCTCACACAAGAATTCGAAGTTTTTTAGTAGGTCAACATAACATCACCCGTTACCATTGAAACGTTAAATTTAAGTCATTTGCCATCCGCCAAATTACAAAATACTACTATACATGCTCAAGGTACGGTATCTTTAATACTTGACATTGTTTGAACAACGTGTTTTGCTTTAAATAAGGCGGTAGTTGTAAATGGTGTTTTAATGGTATAACTTAGTTTTGCATTATTATTCATTTAGAAACCGCTCCCTAGCTTTGTCTTGAGTATCATAATAATTCATGAACTTGACTTGAAATTCATGAATTCAGATATTGTTAGTGATGACCTGAGAATAAATGTGATGTTATAAAAAATTCTTTCAATGAATTCCAATAAGAAAATATATTCCATATTCATCATTCATCAACAAATGTATGCAGCTCGCAGCTAAGTAATCTATTAGAAATTTATCTAATTCAAGTATTGTATCCTGCTTAGTTTGTGAGTAATTTATTTGCTATGATTGATTCGATTGTCAAAGAAGACAAGTGCAAGCATTTTCAAATATGAATAAATTTATGTAAGCCTCATAACCATTTAACTATAGAATAGCAAACAATAACAATTGAATGTCTCATTAAACAGCACGTGTACTTCTATGTAATCAAACTTCAGTGGCAATTCATGGTATTATGTAACAGAACTGTTTATTGACTAACTGTCAAAATATGGGATAAAAGTTGATGGAGCGGTAAAGTCCATGAAGCTGTAGCATTAACATTCCCATATACATTTTTTTATTGATCATCTATCATGGACAATGTATTCAATTATTTAATTGATCTCGACAGTGTATAATTTGAAAATCTAAAGTATGATCCAATTAAGCGGAAAGTGGATTACATAACAACATAAAACAATCGCATTGATGTGTAAAGTGTTAGTCTGTGTTAATTCTACTTTTCATACTGCTCTGACATCGATGGACCAACATCGTCAAGCATTGCTTGACGCTTCTAAAAATTCATTATTGGTTCTTTACATTCGCTAATGGATGTTTGATAAGCACGGCAACGTTTTTTATGGATGTTACCCTTACCCTGCATTAGAATTCTAATAGTCTAGTATTGATCAACTGCAACATTCCCAGTCATTATATAACATTCAAACAATGAATGGCAATTGAAATTGCAATCAAAATCAAAAAGAAAAGTCAGTAATAAAGTAGATTTTCCCGGTCAATGGTTGTAACGTGGATAATTATTATTGTATCGTTTCTATTACATAACTGGAAGGACATGATAGCGAAAGATAATTGAAGAATTGTAGGTAATATAATCAATTGCAATATCCATTGATTCCTAGATCAATTCTCCACTTGAAATTGAAATTACACTTTTTCTAATAAATGGTTTTATTGTTTTGAATATCCATTACATAACTGGAAGGACATGGATGCAAAAGATGGACGGAGAGAGGGGAGGAGAATCAATTGCATTTTCTGTCGATTCCTAGATCAGTTTTCCACTTGAAATTGAAATCATCATATCAATTTCAAGAGTAATAGAATGCTGTATTGATTTACAAGATGAATGAGTTCAGTAGCTTTTGACTCAAATGTCAAATAGCATACCGGTACCGGCGGATGGTTGCAAATGACATTTATTTCAATATCTACTGTATTGCATAACTTTACTGAGAGTGCATTTTATGAAACACCGTTGATTCTATAACATGTACAAGAGAAAAAACCAGTTCAACTGAGAATTTCAATAGGAGATAAATTAAAGATCGCTTTAGACAGCTCGATTTTTCTCATAGTTTAAGAATGAATGTTTTGAAGTGAACAAAATAACATTGAATAGGATAGAGGAGAAATGTTGAACTCACCATTTTCTGAGTCTCCGTTCTTGGTCTTGGTAGCTGCCGGGGTGGGAACCGTGGTCTGGATCTGGATTTCGGGCTTCATGGTGAAGAAGAGTGGATGAACAGCTGGAGAGTGAATTGAATGGAAAGATAAGTGAACCAGCAAATGCGGTGGTCGTTGGCAGTGAGCGCTTATATAGCGGCCCCTCCACTCTTCACCATCACCGGCCAGCTGGGCTTCAACCGTACGTTGCCATAACCAACACACTGTGTGACACTGACCCTTGTTTGCACTCTTATCACCTTCGAACCCAACAATTATCCTTCTTTAATTATTGCTCCACCTGCAGCAGACCGTTTTCCCATACTTTTCCACCCTAACCATCCCAAAAAATAAACCCAGAAAAATAAAAACCCAAACTTCACCTGTACCCTGCCCTCAACCTGACGCCCTCTTACGTAAGCGCGTAGAATCCTGGTTACATAATGCATTCCTTTTCGTCCTGCTTCTTTTTGGAAAATCACCAAGTTCATCAAATTCATCCACTTATAACGGCTAATTAAAATTGAAAAGGGACTCTCATGAAAACATCACATTTCACAATAATAATTAATTATCCAACTTTTACCGTTCATTTACTTGAGCCAATATCACTAAAAATTTGATTATGTAACACAGAAGAATTGTGTTTCTTTTTGAGTTTGCAGTCAAGGTTGAAGTAAGAGTGTTTTAGCGTTATTTCAAGCCAGCTTCCCAATGTTGTTTTAAAGCAAGTTATCACAATAACTTACAGATTGATAACTATTCTAATACTATAATGCATGGATCATGACGGATGTTAGTTATTTTCTATACTCTGGTAAGTAATTTTTTGATAAATTCGACTTCTTTTCAATTCAATTTTAAATAATATTCCAAGTTGAAGACTTAACTGGCAAACAATGTAATTACAAATGAAATTTCAACTAATGACTGGAACTCGTAATGTAATTCATGTTTAGTTTAGGTGATTAGTTTCAGAATTTATCCACAAAAATCACGTATAGTTACTAAACTAGTTAATGATATTGGATTAAATCTTTCCCTGAAAGTAAAAAGGATTAGCTGATATTAATTTATCTTTTTTCATAAATGTTTGGCTAAATGTATAGAACAGATGAACATTTAAAATAATTACTGTTGAAACGAGTCCGAGATAGAAAACGTTGGAAAAATTTAATGTACTGTATATAAGACAAATTTACATAATTATATTTTGATAAATTTACACAATCAAAAGATAGTGTAGTTAAAATTTTTCAAGTGTCTTTTGATTTTCGTTATTTTCAAAGCAAAATAACATTCTTGGCACTGTATTAAAACATAATATTAAAAATGAACTCTAATTTAACACGATAAATCAAACTTCAGGAATGGAATAAGAATAGAATTCTATACTTCATGAAGAAATATTTTACTTAATATGAGATATTCACTGGGGTTTTGCAATATTTATTGGGCAATCATGATTTACTTTTTCTGATTTTCATAAGAATTTTAAGGAACTGCTTCAAAATAACTTCAATCTCTCATTGCTATTTGCAGAACAATAAAATTGATAAAGTTATAGGGGTTATAAGAGTTATACCTGATGGATGAGAGACTATAATTGTTATTCATTGTAATCTTGCCTTCTAGTGTTTTTGGGAGTCTTATTGCATAATCATTCATCTGCTAGAGGCTCTATTCCTACTGTACTTCTTCAAATCACACAAATTTAGAGGTATGTTACACTACTTCAGTGATTTGGTTATAATCTCAAGATTCCGGTATGATTACTTATCTTGGGTACATTAGATGGTTTTTCATCAATTTCAATAAACGAAATATCATATAAATTAATCAAATCGCCAGTCTATTGAATGAACGTGATCTTTAGACTAAAGTATTATTGTATAACATCAAGGTCAGACCTACATGCATATTCCAATGTATTCTCTGTGGTCCCAAATACGTCAAGTCTTGGAAGAGTTGAGATTTCCTTAAAAGAGAACTAATGAGCTAATTTATTCAACCATCATATTTGAGTAATTCAACCATCAGAGTAATCAGTAAATAGATTATGTATTCACGTATTAATTATTGTGAGTTATGAAATTTATTCCTTTTGGATCAGAAACGATTGTATTCATTGTAATCTCGCATATTAAATGTTTTATTATACGTTCCATTCATTGGGTTTTAACAATGCGATAAGTGGGATAATTAATAATGTGATTCCATTGTGATACAGAAACAAATTTCGATTGGAAAGTGTGATTATATTTGAAGATTTATGAAGAGAAGGCATAATGTGTTTGTATGATTTTTGGACTGCTGGTTGTGGTTACCCCCCTGATAAGGATTAAAACCCAGTGGCGGTGCCAGCCTTTGCGATATTTTTGGGACCCTTAAAATTGTACTTTCAGAGAAGCTGGCAGCGAAAACCAACGGAGAATAAAAAGAAGTAAAATCATTTCGAGTACATTGTATAATTTTCCAATTTGTAATTACTTCAAATAAATTGTTGTAGGTGTAATTAATTCTAATCATAAAATATAAAAGTGTTATTATAACTGAATGTAACCTTCAAATTTACCCTTCAGCTCTTAATCTTGATGATATCTTGAATTAACTGCTTGTATTAATGATTTAATGATTGTATTAAAATCTTGTCCCTTTTCGTTAAAAATGTATTTTCTGATAATCTTCCCCTTATCCTCCTACTTCGTATCCTTCTCCTCATCTCCTTGTTTTTCCTTCTTTCCTTCTCCTCCTCCTTCATCTCCTCCTTCTCCTCTTTTCCTTTTCCTCCTTCTTCTCTTTCTTCTCCTTATCTCATCCTCCTCCTCCTCCTCCTCCTTTTTCCCCTTCTGCTCTTTTCCTCGTGTTCCTCCTTCTTCTCTTCTTTCTCCTACTTCTTGTACTTTTTGTAGCCAAAACTCCATGCTTCTGATTGGCTTGTTATTGGTAGAAACACCTTTCTTTCAAGTGACTGGTGTTTTATTTCAGAACACAAGGTAGTCCTGTAATCTTAATACAGGTCTGTGATTGGGTGACTAGCTCGCGTTCTTGCATTGTGCTTACTCAGGTTCGCTTATTTTGCCGGTTTGGTCCGGTTCAATTTTGACTGAAAATAGAAGAGTTCAATTCAGTCGTGTGTCGAGTGTGTAGTTTTGAAAGTCAAAAGATGATCAAGATGGTACTGTACTTACTAATAGGTATCTTGAACATATAGGAATGCTAATATTATTTTTATGATTATGATTTTGATATATAAAACCAATAGACTACAATTTTTCAATCATTAATATACAACGCCTTATATAGAAATTAACGTCATCTATATTTATTTGCTCTATTCGCAAATTAGCATACTATTTGAATTATTTGTTTTTCAGTTTTACCGGTTCATTTTCAAGGTGACATATTGAAATGTTCAGATTGTATATTTTTTCGAGTCATCTTCATAGCGTCGTCGTCCTCTGGAACCGTTTTTCATCCGAAAACGTCCGACGTCGTATCAGCTGGCCATTTGATTCAATGTTAGTATTTCGTTAAGGCTAAATCTGTCACCCATTTTGTGTTACGGTATCACCTTTCAAGCGGGGTTCATCCTCATATTGTCATATATACAGATTACAAACAATTGAGGAAATTCTTGTTTGTAATAAAAACTAAATCAATACAAATTGATACTATGAAGCAGAAGCAGAAGGTTCCAGATCGAGTTCGCTAATAAATTAATCACATTCATACATGCTCTGATGCTCTTATTATGAGTTACTTATAGTAGCCTCTTGCTCATATTCATTTAGAATAGTACAGTTACATAACACTCAGGTGAAGCAGTGAATCGACAATACTATACATTAGAAGGCTTTGAACATAGGCTATGTTGAGATAAGACATTGAAAAGCAAATGACTGATTTTCTAATATATCGGTATCTGACAAGCATTGCTAGATAACACGTGACTAATAATGTTATTATTCATTGTTTTACTTCCAATCGTTCTCTATTGACTAATAAAAAATTTATCACATATTAAGGCAAATGGCAAAACTTGTCCTTTCAAAATACCTATAAACAAGCTCACAACGAACGTCACAACTCAAGAACAAAATTTATAATAATTTAATTTTCCGAAAATAAATCCAGAACGAATAAGTTCGGCTCTTGAGCACAACAAAGTTGGCAGAAATTTCACGTCAGAACGTGAATTCCAATGACAAAAAGGAAGATTACTTAAGAATAAAGAATAGTGAGTGGTAATAATAAGATTTTCGAATGCGAAAACGATAGAATCTAAAATGACCCACTTGTTTTCCAACGAAAAACTAATGGAAAGAGAAACAGGAATCAAAATAATAGGTATGACCTTGAACTACTGGAAACTGTGAAATCTTGAACGGAGTTGCATCATCTAAGTTTTATTTTGGCTGATGGAGCTTGGAGATGTTTTCATTTAGTTTATAACTAATAATTTGTCATTCCCAACGAAATTATGAATCTAGAAAGACTAGCTCTTATTATATAAGAGCTACGGTCGAGTGAGGTCTACGGTAGAAAAGTTTTTGAACCATCAATACCATAAAAGTCTATCCAGAAAAATCATTGAACTTATTGTGCGGTGTAAAAACGGAAAATCTCGAATTGGTCTCTTGGTCTATGTAATAATTTATTAAGGTTTATTTATAATAGGTTCATATTACACCTTGGTACGAGTATTATTTAACATTATTCAATAATTAGCCAATTTTGGCTGTGGGTGACTCTTCATATGGTACCCCATAAGAACTTTTTGATCCAAAGAGCTTATTACTACTTCAAACTTCGAACCTATTTTGCTCCTCATTGAGTTAAAGATTCTGACTGTGAGTGACTCTTCATGGTATCCCATCAGACGATTTGATCCAAAGAGTTTACTAGTCTACTTCAAACTTCTAACCCATTTTGCTCCTCATTGAGTTAAAAATTGTGTTGTGTTAGTGTACCATGCCCACTTGAACAAAAAGGACTTACGTACTTTCGATTAATGATCTGATATGAAGAAAATCCTTTATTAAAACGGAGTGTTCAGCCAGTAAAGATAATAAATGGGATTATGAGTTATTGAAAGAATAAATTATAATAACAGTAAAAGATTGATCTTCAAAGATGATACGTGTTTCTAAGATCGAAATGTATTTAGAAAAATCTAGATAATGCAAACAATCACTTTTTAATAAATGACTATTAAATTCAATGTCTTTTGTCATTCATTATACATATTAGAGGAAGTCCCTAGATACTTTCACGTATCTGATACAGTAATAAGAATTGTAAAAAATTATTCTCAATAATGAAAAATTACCATATTTTTCTGTTGGCAGTGTGTCAAAACTAGAAAGTCACGTTTTACTTGGCGTTACTCCAAGTGTACCTTCCGCTTAATTTTTTTCTTGAAACAAATGGCCTTTATAGAATGATGTATTTTATATCATTGTAGAGTGCCTCTTCTCTCCTTTATTATTGATCTGACCTTGGACCTATAAGAATTGAGAATCTTAATCTCATTATTTTTTAATTTACTTTTAATAGAGCAAATTTGTTTCCTGAAATAATTTCGTTTTTTTTAGTTTGTTGAAGCCTATTAATCTACGATCTAGAATCTACTATAGGAATTTCATTTCTAATTATTGGGTATCGATTATGACAAGATATAAAAAATTTTAGCTTATACTATTCTACTAATGTACGATACTATTAGTATGAACTACAGTTATTGTATGAACTATACTATTCATGTACGGTCCTTAGATTTCAATCATCCTCTGTAAGTCAGAGACTTCGTTACCTCCCAGGAGTTCTAGGGAATTGAGAGTCCTTCTGGGGAGATTGATTGATTTTATTATTATGCCAGGTCTTGGTAGACCTATTGCATGTAAATAATATACATAACAAAATAACAATTCATTCATGATTACAAAATTGAAATAAAATTAAAATTAAACATTTCAGATATACTAGTCTAATAATACAATGGAAATAATATGAATTAACTATATTACAATTAGAAATGTAAGACAAAAAAACTAGAAGTGTACTAATAGACTAGCCGAATAGAATTAATAAAATAAAATAATAAACAAATAAAAAGGTAAATCAAGAGAAAATAAAGAAGAAAAGAAATAAAGGAGGAACTGATTGTGGAATAGAAGTGATAAATTCCCACAAGTAATATAAATAATTAAATGGAATCAAGATTTCGCTCGCAATACTGAAATTTTCAACACTAAAAGAAGTAAAACTGAAATTTAAATATATATTTTTGTTTAAATCAATAAATAAATGAATAAACGCCAATACTGAATCCCACGCTTCATGCTCGGCTGTTGATGAGGTGATGATAGAGAGGCGGAAAAGAAAAATTCGATGGTAGGCTACTGAAATGCTTTTATTCATTATCAAGTGATTTATATCTATGCAGTTCTACGACACTTTCTTTTTGATTTCAAGAACATTTTTATAAGTTACAAATATTTATTAAATTATTATTTTCCCTCGAATAGACTATCCATTTGTCTTACATGAAACATGTCTTATTTCTTCAATGCCTAACTTCAAATTCCGATGTATGATACATTCTCCCTTGCCTAATAACTCTAATGGTTGCACCAGTTGCACGAAAATCCAATTGAACATAACTACCTTGGAATATCTCATTGCTTTGACGTCCGATTCGTTAATTGGTTCTCGTTGCATTGATTCCGTTTGATGACATCATTTTACAGCAGTTAAATCCAATTGGATTTTTGTGCAACTGACCGTAACACGTTTTTAAATTTCTTTAAAAAAGTATTTAAAAATTTCATTACTGTATATAGACTTAAAACTAACTCAAAGAAGACTTTGATTTTAGAATTTTTTAAGAAGGGTTCTCCATCTGGTATTGATTAATCCAATATGTTCACAAAATTACAATTGAATCTTCACTAATTTATCAAAATACAAATAAATTTGTCAACAATTGATGTATTTCTTCATTTCCCTGGAAAAAAGAGGACTTTCTATTGCCTATAATCTATTGGCACCAGATAAATACGATTCCATTACAGATTATACAGAAAGTTAACGCTTAGAAGTTTTGAGTGTGAAGGAGAGATCTTTTAATCGGAATGATTCAAGTGCCCCTTCCCTAAACATTTGGAGAATAAAACCAATAGCCTAATTAAAAAACTTCAAACTCAGCTCAAGATGAGTCTAGATCTAGCATGTCGGGTACAATATATTCAAGCGATCTTCAATTGTTGACCATTTCATTCTATAGCACAATAAGCTATGAGAAAGAGCTATTTAGAAGTGTAAACATGTAAACAAGCAAAGGGTTTCTACTCAAAAGGAGAACATCTGCCTGCATTAAGTATAAGTATTAGCCTTTCTAGTGAAGCTCTCTTTGCTCAAAGACTGATGCTATCAGAGAGAATAGAAGTAAGTTCTTATTCTATAATCTATACTCTCCAGATGCTATTATAGACTTGAATATTGGTTATATGAATATATTTTCCAATTCGGAGTTATTGTTGAAATTATTTTTGACAATGAAAAGCGTTTATGCAACAGTTGTTACATAAGAGGCAACAAATCACTGTTTGATTATAATGAGTTACGTAATATAAAATTTAGAAGTGATAATGTAATATTGCTGGAATCGATCACCTTTGTTTCAATAGGATGAAATTATATATCTAAATTAATATCATTTGGTAAATATTACTGCACTCAAGTGAACATCAAATTTTGACTGTGATCTATATTTTTAAAATTATGGTCGAATTTTTTATTCAAGAATATATCCCAACAGAAGCTGAAGCTCAATTATTCATAACTGGCATTATTTATTGGGGTTGAAAAAAGCTCACTTGCTTTAAGAGTAATTTGGAACTCTTTTCAATTTAAGTTGTCCTTCCATGTTTAAAATTGTTACATTTAGGCTACTCTGATCCTGATGAGAGATTTATCAAAGTAAGGATTGCACTTTGGAGCCAACATGAACTTTCAAATTAGAAGAGTTCTCTCTTCTCATATATAATAGATCTTCAGGGCTTACTAACATTTCATCAATTCAATTTGTATAATCGGTAAGAAGAATAATTTGTATATCATTGTGGAGAAAAGAAATTAAGAAGATACATCTTATTAAATATCTTTTGCACCACTGGGAACTTGAAATTATATTGTCATTTTTCAATAATGTTCAATCATCATCACTCTTGCAGTACCCAGTGTGGTTTGCACAAGGTGGAAGATAATAGCCAATATATTATTATAGGCCTAATAATACATGGAGAGCTTGACCTCTTGCGAGCAGAACACGTATAGGCCTACTCGTTAAGACAGTTTCTCAAACCAGTTCTGCTCCTATTTGTTTTATTTATTTTAAACTCAGTATTACGTAACTTAGGTCTTGGGATACTGCAATGAAGTGTGTAACTTGCATCCTTTTGGCCAGAGTAGATAAAGTTTCCGGAGTTCACTACACTGGCAATTTGTTTTCAGTTCAAGGTCTTCATATTTCAATCACATGGATCATCGTTCCATGTAGAATACAATATGTAATAATTGTTATCAATTCCATAAATTACATTGAAATAATTTGAAAGTAAGTTACTGTACTCGAAGAAAATATTAACTTGACTCGTTTCTTTTCAACAATCGCTGTCTCATTTTTTAATCGTAAAAAATGTTGAATGAAGAAGATATATGGTGACATCAATAATACTGATAAGTGAAAAGCAATTAGAAATGATAAGCGAAAGCGAATGACTCCAGGAATCTTACAAAAAGGAGAGCAGCTTCAACTCATTCAAATTATTACTAGAGTTTTCTCACTTCCATTCAAGTATCAGGAATTACTCATACAACAATCTGAACATTTCCATTTTTTTTCAAATAATAGGAGTTCATAAGATTAGTCGTACTTTTATAATTCAGGGGTCGAACCGGGCTCCAGCTCTCAATGTTTCATAATTCAAGCACAAAGTTTCACGATACCAGTTTCACGCGGTTTTACGATACCAGTAGACGTGTAGGTTACTGGCATGCAGGTTGGTCATAAGATCTTCCACTCTATACAAACAAATAGGGCAATGCACACTGACTGATGTGCATTGGCCTATCCTATTTGTTTGTAAAGAGTGGAAGATCATATGACCAACCTGCATGCCAGTAACCTACACGTCTACTGGTATCGTGAAACCGCGCCATTATTGCTGTGCCCCGGTAACTTTTCTCATCAGTCATTGGTTCGTGAAATACAATGTTCTCCTACAGTGTTACTAAGATAAGTAAGTGTCTTTTATCAGATGGGTGTTATTCCCGCAATGATTATAGAGCGCAATTTACTAGGCTACTATAAAGACGATACACTTTACCGCTCAGTATGTATATAGCCTAGATATAAAACGACCACCTTCGTTTTCGTTATAGTTTTACCACAGCAGAAAAATCTTCTTCTTTGTCTTCTTATCTTTCTTCTTCTCATTTTTATTCCTCTTCTACTCCTCATCTCTTTGCCTCTTTACTCCTCACCTCTGCCTTCTTCTTCCCATTCTCTTCTTCACTCACTTCTTCTTCTTCTTCTATCTCTTCATTTCTTCTTTTTCTTCTTCTTCTCCTCCATCTTCTTCTTTCTTCTTCTTCCTCTTCTCCCTCTTCTTCTTCTTCTTCTTCATCTCTTCATTTCTTCTTTTCTTCTTCTCCTCCATCTTCCTCTTCTTCTTCTTCTTCTTCTTCTTCTTCGTCTCCTTCTTCTTCGTCTCCTCCTCCCCCCTCCTCCTCGCCTTCTTCTCAATCAATTCCCCTTCTGATCAATCAATTCCCCTTCTGATCAATCTCTTAACCTCATTTTCTCATGATTACACAGTTGGTTAATCAAAAGCTTACAGTTTAAGATTGAAGCAAGACAGAAACACTTGCTGAGTTTAGATTGTAGAGAAAAGCATCTTCCGCAAGTCAAGATGTTGCAAATAAATTTTTAATCCCTTTGTCCAATTGGAAGGATTTATTAAAAGAGTGTGAAAGAGAAAATGTTTGTCAATTTTCCGACTTACAAAAACAACAGCCTCCAAGCCTCTCACTCTAGAGTTGAGCCTAGACACTCCTCCTAGACACTGCCTCCTACTCCTACCGCTGATTCCCATTGCTCTGGTTATAAGAAATACGCATCCTGCATCCAACGTTTTCTCCTTCCATTTCTAAGTCACAACTGGCCTTATAGAGTTTTGTAAATTTTCATTTTGAGAAAACATTCTCTTCTGTCCGATGTTTTGACGGATCGCAGTAGTCTAGAAGTGGAACCAAAATTTTGGACGCCATCTTCAATTACAAAATATGCTCAAATTTGATAAAGAGGCATCACTCGGATCTGGAATCTCACATCGAAAGCTACCATAATCAGTCGAATAATCGTTGAAGTACCACAAAAAAGTTAATCACCCTGCTAATAAGTTGTTCAACTATTATTGCATTCGAAAGTCTGTTGGCTACTGTGTAAAGCGAAACAATGAATAAATCATGCAGCTACTTTTCATATCATAGTAGGTAAGAATGCAAACAAGTGTTAATTTTATTTTTCGTCATACAGTCAGTGAAAAACTGGCTTTTATTCAAGAGTTACGTTCTTGAATTATTATATTTATTTGTAGAAATAAGATTACTTTTATTTCAATTCCCTGTTTTATGATGCGAGGATAGTCATTTAGTATACTTTTCAATTCAGTTGTAGGTAATGAAAGACACATCACTGGTCTTCGATTTTCCGTTGAGATTCCGATTTGCGATCGAGGGGTAGGCAGTCTTACATAATCTTTTCGTTACATAAGCTATCCAAGAACAAACCTACTACTCGCAAACACAGCGAGCCCTTATGATGGATGAGATGGGATGGGAAAAGCAGAGAATTAAACCAGTTTGCAAAAGATGACTTTTTTTAATTGAGCTAAGGCCTTGGAAATGCACGGACTAGCATCTTGTTATTCTTCTCATGATCAAACAACAATTTTGGCGTAGCCTGGGGCTGGTTTCACTGATAAAAGTTGAAAATCGAGACTTTTTCCACAACCACATCTTCAACCTGATAAAATGCGAGAAGCCCGTGCGGCGAAAAAATAAAAACAAAAAGCAGAAAATTGAAAGAAACACTTTTTGGAACGTGGTTGTTCGGAGTCTCTGACCTAGCCCCAAACGAGCTTTTGGAGGCACGTGTGTCCAAGAGAATAAAATCAGTTTTTTTCCTGGGACAAAATATTGAAAAAGATGCAGGTGAATTCATGATGAGTTTTCTGCAGAAGAACAAATGGTAAGACAAAAGTCGCTTCCTTCAATAGATTGAACAGTTAAAAACATCGTCACAACATATGAATGGTTTGTAACCATTTCATAAGTTTTGTGAAATTGAAATTTGAAGTTGTGATTTGTGAATTAGGCCTATATAGTTTACAACTACTGATAACAATTGATAAGTGAGTGAATATTCAAAATCATAATAATTCCGAGAGATGAAGAAACTGAATTTTGCTGAGAAGAATGAAAAAATCGATTTAGTTAATTTCAGGCAAGAGAAACAAAATAAAATTTATTCATATCATGATTCACAAATAAATTCTCCTGTAATAAATTTGCCTGAAAACGTACGCTATGTCTTATTTTGTATATTTTGGAGTTAAAAAGGGTGTACAGGTTTCCAAACAGATTTTGTAAAGATTCTTGTGGGATGGGAAAATTTCGTGTAGCCTAGTTAGCACTTTAGTGACCTCGGTCCGTTGAGTAGTCCTATTGTTACTTACTGCTATATCCAATTTCATTCGAACTCAAATTCCAGTTAATCCTGGAGACCAGCACAAAGCAGGCTGATTTCAGAAGGCCAGGTATATAGAAGACCTGAAAATATTTTTGGCTTCCTTATTCGTTACATACGCATGCTTTGAAGCTAATCAGCTTTGATAAATCTTCTTATTTAGTCTCAAAGTTTTTATTTTTCAAGTTTGAGCTTCGAAATGATCAAAAAAAGTATTCACTTATTGTTCAAAGTTCATATTATTTTCAGAAGTATTTTCGAATGATACAGTTAAATACAGTATATAGTTACTTAGGATATTGAGTGTAATATTGGCCTACATACATCAAATATGAGTTTTTTTCATGAAAATATTATGATAATTCAAGTACGACCTTCAACTTATTTCAAGATTCCGATGAATGATCATAACCTACTTATTTACAATCTATAAGGCCAATCGCTCATTACATAATCAGATTGCAATGCAAAGGCAGCCTATACTAGAAGCTATATCTCGTGATGTGGAGTCGTTTGGTATTATAGTATAGTAGCCTACAGTGGTTTGGAAGAATACGGTACGGTAATAAATTGGACTATCCTATAACAATATTTCAAATAGGATGATAGTCCAGTAGAAAAGCCCTTAACAGGAAAAAAGGTTCCAATCTAACTTTACGCACAAATGTTTAGGTTTGATGTTTGCATACACCACAACATCATACTCGCTTTCTCTAGACATTGTCATATTAATAATTCATTTAATAATATTAAAGTATTATAATATCAATATTCATGTAAAATTTTCACATTTTTCAATTTCAAACTCAATGTATTTATTTATGTATCATACAATAATATGAAATACACATTAATATTATAATATTCATATTATTTTCATATAATCTTATAATATTAGAGTAGGTGGGATATTAGGTAGTCATAAACAGTAGGCTACATCATAGCAGCCTGAAGCCCATTCTGAAAATAAAATAATTATTGTGGAAATCTTATTGATGTTGTGGAACTCCATGATGAAATAAAACACTGAAAGATATTGTAAATTCCACTATTTTTAGAAATAGTGAATATTTTTTAAAATATAGTGAATATTTTAAAATAGTGGAATTAACAATTCTTTCAGTGTTTTATTTCAATATAATAACTGTCCAAAGAAGCATTAATTTACTTTTCTTTTGAAGACAAGAATCTCTACAAAAACTCTCAGAAATACAGAATTTTTCTATTAAAAAAATAATAACAACTCTTCAATCAGAAGGGGTTTTTTGACTCTAGCTTCGCAACTAAATTTAATCTTAACCCCAAGGATTAAGTAGCAAGGAGATAGATATTGATACTTCATAATTGGAGATTGGGCATATTCCTGTATATTGGATCTTTCAAGAGGTTTTGAGCCCATATACTCAAGGCTTTCAATTAGTCTGTGCCACAGTAAACTAATTGAAACTCCTGCCATCTTTATCTAATAATATTATTTTATAATAGGCATTTGGTTGTCTTTTGTAGTAGAGTATCTTAATGAAGAAGAACATGCTCGACATGCGGAATAATAACTCCATATCTATTACCATATTTCAGCTTAGGGTCCTCAACAAGTATCTGATTTCGCCACAAAAATAAATTGACAGAAACACCTCCATAAAAATTATGTTCTCTATTCTCTTCCGGGTTTTAGCTCAACACTTGAAAACTATCAATGTTTTGGAAATGCTTGTTGTATAAGTTATCAATGGAAATGAACTGACAGACATTTAAAATCTTAAAAGTATAAATTAAAATATTGTAATATTAATTTAATTTGGCAGATGGCGAATAACTTTCATTTAACATTTCTATGCTAACGGGTGATGTTCTGTTGATTTATTTTTTAAATATATTTTTTACATGTTACATACATCACTTATGAGAAAAATAAATCAACATAACATCACCCGTTACCATAGAAACATTAAATGAAAGTCATTCGTCATCCACCAAATTAAATGAATATTACTAGCTCTTACTAAAAGTGGTAACAATAACATTAGTTACAAAATAAAATGCACCTTTGGCAAAAGCCGACCCTTTTCCCGTTTTTTTTTTTCAATTTTCTTACAGCAATTTCAGAGCACAAGAGTGTACGAGTTCACCCGTCCAAATAAAATTAAACGGGAAATCCTACAAGTTTCCTTTTATGCTCTAGAAGTATTATTGACTAGCAATATTTTCAAAACTGAAAACAATACAAATTTCTCAAACCATTCGAACTATAAAATCGAATCTCCAAGCCCTGAGAAATTCAAAATGAGAATGTTCACCAATCATTCCATAAATACGAGAAATAATATTCAATAATAATACTATATAATAATAATAATAATACTCGTATCCTAGAAATAATTTCAAGCCTCATCCTTGTAGAGAAGAATGTTGAACTGGTCGAGAAGATGTTTTTGCGTTTTCAGGCTTATATCATTGGAGGGGTGGAATTTCTGAGCTCTGAGGGGATGTTTTATCAGTAGCCTACCTACTATCTTTGAACTCTGCATTCATGAGGGTAATAGCTTGGCCATCAGTTAACCCTAAGCAGTTGAAAATCACGTTTTTCTTGTAAAATTCAGTTTTTTTTGACAATGTGTTTGCTGTAAATTCTTGATTAATTATCCCATGCGTCAAGTAATTTCTAAATCTTTCGACGGAAAAATTTTCCATTTATCTTCCATATTTTAAGTTCTGCCATTTAAGTTGCCATTTATCTCCAACAATTTTTGAATTGATGCATCCTCGTTAGTCGCAGAGAATTTTTAGTTCTTAAAAAAGAGGTAAGAAAAGATTGCGTTTTTACAAAAATTAGCGTAATTTTGTAAACACTGTGAAAGATATATTTTCATCAAAAAAACTTCCAACTCCCTCAAAATGTTCTTGAGAAATTGATATAATTATGAGAGGAAGGAGCTATATTGAGGATAATAATATTATCATAGTTTTGTGGTGAGAATTTGAAGACTTAGTTCATAATTTTGCTGCTAGATAGCTGTGTAGTAGCAAATACTAATACATACAGTGACTATGTAGTAGGTAGATGGATAGATAAATTATTATTGTCAGTTCACTTCGAACGATATAAATTCAATACCATTCAATTGTATTGCATAGTTAACAAATACGGCTATTTTCCCCCCTATTTACTTCAAGTTTAGTGGCAATAATGATTCTCTTGCTTTAAAAAGTACTATGTTAATAATCCTTCTTTAATTTGTATTGTACCATTAACATAAGTGTCGTAATTTATTAAAAGATTCTCCAGACTTTCAGTTTGTGCACAACTGCAATACTGGCAATATTCTAATTATTAAGATAGGTAGTACTAGAAACCTAATAGGCCATAAAATATACAAAAAACTCACAATTTGTTGATTACTGGGTGAAAACTTATTCTTCAAAATAACTTTCTGATTTTGAATTGAAACTTTTAGTATTGCTTCTTGTATAATTGCGACACTTGGACATGTAATGATAAATTATGCTTAACATTAATGTGTAATGTGTAAGATGTAAAAAAAACCTTTTATGAGTTTTCAACAGTATTGTTGCTTGAATGTTCAAATTTTGTTGAAAGAGAAAATTATAATCTATTATAGCCTATATAATATAATACAAAAGAAATCTCTAGTTTGTTTACATGCTCATCTGTAATAAAAAATAAATAAATAATTTAAATAAAATGAAAAGGATGAGCTCCAATTACTCATAAATTTTCTTATGGTATAAATGAGATATTATTCAACCAGAAAAGAGAAATGTATCGATGTAAAAGTTTTTGTGTGTTCTTATAATAATACCTATTTTATTCAGTTTTTTGAATCTCAACTCATTGCTAGCGATCAGACATTCTCTATGCTAGCAATGTCATAAAGATAATAATCACAAACTAGTAATCTTGAGTATTTTAGTTTTATTCTATTCATTATTTTTTTCTAGAATTATTCTGGTTTGTATTTCTTTTACAAGTGTGAATTGAAAAAAATGAGTATTGTAAAGAACTGTTATAAATAACAATAAATTGAATTGCTAAAAAATTACTAAAATTACTACTAAAACGTAACCCCTAAATATATAGTCTATACTCATTCACGCATTCAATAGCCTTCTCACCATGAGTCATTCTGACTCAATCTACCTCGTCCTCTCCTGAAAACAATAATTTTCTATTTTCCCCTCTTCAAAACTAGGTTTCAACGATTACAGTAACTGTTGCAACGTTGCAACCTATTTATCATATTTTGTAGCTCCCTAATATTATCAGTAAATAAGTCATCTGCGTCAAGAAGCAAATTAATTTTAGAGTTACCAACCCTCAATCCTCCTCCTACACATTCACAAATTTGATATCATGCGTGAAAATCGAGAGCAAAATTAGGGATAGCAAACATTCCTGTATTTCAATCCGCTTTCGAACATAATAACTCCTTGCCCTTTCCACACCACATAGCGGAGAAGCATTTCCATATAATATACAAAGCTCTAAGCATGAGTCAAATCAAAAGTACAAATTTATTTAAGATTCCTATTTCAAGAAGTCTATAAAAAAGAGCTTTTCTGTTTATAGTTATAAGCGTCCTTGAAATCGATGAAAAACAATACATAAAACAGGCCACGCTCGTGATTGTTTAACGCTCGTGGTGAAATATTTTATCAAGTTATGCAAGACAATGTTATCTACGGCAGAATAATACCCTACTCTAAAACCCGCCTGATTCTCGGAGGGTTCCTCACTTCAACCATAGCCCCCTTTAAACTACAGTAGTTTCAAGTAGTTCAAGTACTGTAGTTTAAAGGAGGCTATGCTTCAACCCATTCATTCAATCTATTTAATAGTGAGAGTGCCAACGAAAGATTTGTAAATGGAATTTGTAAAAGATATAGCTCTATAGCTCCTTAGTATAGTCTTTTATATACAATGGAAATATTATCGATTTATTAAAGACTTACAATGTTGTATGATTTCCTTTTACATCATCGATTTATGAAAGATCTGAGTCGTCGGGAAATGAGTGGACCGCCATCCATCGCTGGACCTAGAGGATGGGCCCGGTTAAAATCCACATATCCGACCTAGATCCCAAATACTGGGTACTAAAGTTTTTCACTACGTTTACTGCGCTGAACGTATTCTCACATTACTTTAGTCCTTTAAAAAACACATTGTTCCGTCTACACCTATCTTCCAAGCCTATAACCCGTTTCAAAAGGAATTTATTCGTTTTAGAAAGCTGACAAATTTGTTCTTTCAGCTTTGCACACTTTATTTACCACCGTTTTCAAGGATGATACAGCCTGCTGGAAGTTTCTCAAAGTTTTCTTCAAGTTTCATGGTTCCCTCATCGATCCCCATTGCTGAACAGGTTGATTTCTTTATAAGGGTATGTCCTTCGACTTCAGTTGGTTGACCGGATCCTCTTTGATGAAGCCGTAGTTGCGCAGTATAGCTTTCTGTAACCTTCTGCAAACCACTACCGATTCAGCATACTCACTATACACTTATTTATAAAAACGACTTGTACAGAGACTCGTATGGATTTAACTTAGTTCACGTCTGATTCAACTTGCACAATGTAACTTCGACACGAATAAACAGATAAGCCGCACGGAGCAAACAAGATAGACGACCGTCCTGCTCGGCGTTCACTACTCAACTCTCCATTAAGTCTACAGCGTGAGTCACTGTACAAATACAGACTCAAAGCCAGTGAGCAAAATATGAGGCCGCACTGCTGGATGGTTACCTAGATGTAGATGGTGGATGGTTAAATGTAGAACATACAACATTCATAAGCACCATAAGCATAACAATAGAACATGATGACGGCCCCAATGATACAGGCCAGAACACGTTCAACTTAGCAACGTGTGGTTCTGGCCGACCATCGCCCATGTTGACTACCAAAATTGAAGATTGTGGTTAGGTTATTAGTGTGATTTGAAGCTTTGATGTATTTGTAAATGGTAGTTAATCGGAAGTCTATTCATATCGATTTAATAACCTGGAAGGGATGAAATCAGAGTCTAGCTGGCCTGGAGATAGCCTTCATTGCAACGTTGCTAATTTGTGACTGTAACGTTGTTTGCTAGCGATGATGCCCACATAAGCTCTAAGCTTGTGCGTGGGTCGATTTTGTCTTCTTTTCTATTTTCGTCTTAGCGCATGCTGTGCAGCAAATGACGCAAGCGGTGCAGCATTCGTTTTCCCGCGAGAAGCACAACGAAACGGGTCTAAATGACGAAAGTCGACAAGGTGTGGACATTAGTGGCGAAGCGTGGTATACTTATTTGGTCATCGCCGGGTATATTTCCTGTAGGAAATGGCGATGATCAAATAAATATACCACGTTTCGCCACGGGTGGACATAGCTGTTGGATGTCACTCGGTACAAATCCACCTTTTGTCAACTGCCATTCAAGATCACAAGTGATAGATACACTTCAGAGCTTCACAGTAACCTACAAGTTTCCTATTCCAGTGTTAGTTTTCATATTTTTTTCAAATAAAACAATCTTTCACAACATTACCAAAAGTACAGAGACACTTTATTTAATGCTAGAAAAGTAAATTTTCAATGTAGTTTTTGTTGAAGAAAGTTTGAAAAATTAGCGAATGGATTCCAGATTCAGAAAATTCAAAATCAGAATATTGGTAAAAGTATAGATATGGGGGGAAAAGATTTCAAAAACTTATATAGTTCGTTATGCAGTTGTTTTAAATTATAAAATTTCATATTTTGATGACTTCGACATCAATAAATATTTTTTTAGAGTAAGGGACACCCTGCACAGTTTGGTTCAATAGTAAGCTTCTATCAAGCTTCAACTGGTGTTTTACCCACCTACTCCTATGCATCGTAACAATAACTAAACCATCGATTTTTTTATTGCGACTTTCAACATTTTTAACTCAGGATTAGTAGATTTATTCATCTATCAAGTTGGAAAATGTAAACCCTCTTTCAAACCAATTAAAGTTGCTACTTTTAAATGACATCAGCAAGTGAAAATGGTGATTTCGCAGGTACGCCCAAGTATCGAGTAACAGTCGCGATGGTTCCAATTGCAAAACTTCCTCATGTCTACACTTGGTCGATTTTGTTTGCTGCACAGTATGCTACCAATGCTTGAGCATATGCAGCATACAAAAATCTACCAAGTGTAGACACATAGGAATTGTGACGCTATCAATTTTCTTCCAACGGTCGTAGAGGCTGATTAACTCAGTAGCCAATCATAAGATCTATTTTACATTATCAACGATTAGATAAAACTATGGAATACTCATTTTATAATACAAGGATTTCCAAATGAATGAAGAAATGAGAGTATACTGATCATTGAACTTGTTTATTTCATTGCAGGCAATTAACATTTGAAAAATTGAGTTACATCCAGCAAATGAATAGAACTGAGCATGAGATCTAACTCATTATATATCTTACAAGATAATAAATTATTTTTATCACTCCAGTGATACAACTACGACTTACCAATGATAAGTATATAACTTATGCTATCATAAGAAACTCTCAAGCTTAGTCAATAATTTATGAAAAAAGGGAAACTATTACTTATAATAGTTACAAATCAAGATTAAAAAATATACTCAAATTATTTTTCGTCTAAAAACATTAAATTAGAATGACAATTATATAAATATGTGATTCAGTTGAACCTTGTTAATATCAGTGATGGTAAAAATGTACAGTACTAACATAATAGTCGAGTGGATACAATGCTAAATTTTTTCTTATTTGGATGAGACACTATACTTTCTACACTAGTACAAAAACTTAGATGATGACACAGATTTATGAGCTCCAATTCCTACTGTGAAAATACTCATTAAAAAGAATGAACATTCGACAGGTTGAATAAGAATTACTGAATTTGTACTATTCCAAATTGAGATGAATGTCTAGTTAGCAAGGTTGAACTGTTCCTTCACATAATGTCAGGTACGGAATGTTGTTTATTTGGTGGTGGCTGGGGCGGCCGGTGCCTGCTGAGTGCCCTGTTGGACAGCCGTGTTGCCATATCCACCGTAGCCGTATCCTTGCCAACCCTGCAACATCACAAAATATACTAGTAATTCAAATGCTAAGAAAAATATCTAAAAATCACATTAAATCATTATCATTATTGCCAATAGAAATTCAAAGGCTAGAAAAACAAATATCTAAAAATCACATTAAATCTGTTCGTCAAGACTCATGGAAAGTCCCCCCGCCAAGGGGTTAATGCTCCCAAAAAATTTCAACTTTTTTCTTTGACTGTTTATGGTGATGCAGAGATAATCTTCGTATTCTGTTAGCAAAATAAGCTCGATTTAAAACAAAATTCCTACTGGGTTCAAAGGAGGCCCGGGAAGGGGCCATTTTTGCCGATTTTTTCAGATTTAGAGGGGTCATTTTTAACTGGTTTTAATATTTTAGGAAGAAGGTTTCTGACCAAAAATTTTAACCGGGGGGGGGGGGCGTGGGTTTATTGTGCATTAACACTTGTTTTGCACTTTTCAAATGAATATTTCGTGTTATACATTGTTGGAAGATGAGCCTATGACCAGAAAAGTGGCCTAGTTCATTATATTCCTCTAAAAAACGCAGCAACGCGCGACGGGTCAGCTAGTTATTGTATAATTTTTACTAAATAAATCTTACATATTCTATGAATCAATTTAATCACTTAAATCCTACATTTCACAGTATTTGCTGAAAGGCCAACTGTATAATATTGTATTTCATAGTTGATAGTACGTCATTTGTCAGTAGTAAAAGAGTAAAATATATCTACTACAGTACTAATTATAGTAGTAAGTAGTACTACTGTACTACTACTTTCTACTAATATCATTACTACCATAATTGAAGGAGGGCTTCAAAAACACATTATGTAAAAAAGAAAATTAAAGGGAACTTCCTACAACTGTAGCATCAACCGTGAAATAATTATTGCCAAGTACCCTGAGGAAAACTAGTCCAGTTTGGGGCATCGTCATCCTTTGAAGTAATAAAAAAATTCTGAAACATTCAACTGAGCTGACGCTCAGTTCATACAATCTGTTATGGATTCCTTTCAATGTGAACAAGGGAAGAATGTGAACTGAGTGAAAAGAAAGATGTACGAGTCTAGCCTTCCGCCAATTTCTTCAGTTATTGTGAACATCTTTGAATACCCTCATACGATATTTGCATTATGACCCAAACTTTGATCATAATCACCAAAGGTCTATTCACACGCATCCGTATCTTGTCAGCTCACCACCAGCTATTTCCTTCTGACTGGTGTTCGTGATTGGTCAATCATCAACAACCTATGGACCAATCACAGAGTATTGATCGCGTGACGCATGCGCAGACCGAAATAGTTGGAGATGATCTGACACGGCACGGATGTGTGTGAATAGACCTTTAATCAGTGGAGACAGATACTGTACGTCTAGAATGAGTAATACCAAAAAAAGAGATTTCAAACAATAACAATAATTCTTCTGGACGTGATTAATGGTATTCACCTGAGACCATCCTTGGCCATACTGCTGTTGGTTATAGTACTGTTGCTGCCAATTTCCGTAGGGATTATTTCCGCTGTTGTAGCCTTGGTTATAGCCTTGCTGTTGGGCCTGGGCCGGCTGACCATAGCCTTGTCCATAGGCTGAAAAACAAAATCAAATAATGTTCGTTCCAATGCCAACCACTATTATTTACACAAATTGATTGAAATATATTGATGAGGATCGTTAATTACAAATATTTTATTCTTAGCCTATGGTTCACACAAACAAGGAACAGAATACTCATGACATCACAGGCGGCCATTCAGATCAAGTATTAAAGATAAATACTGCCGGCGCACAAGATTATCTTTTGCCGATAGTGCCATATTGTTAATGATATTGTAATTGATTTAAAACTCATTATCAAATCTCAAGGTAATTATTCATTTTGTATTTTATTTCTTGTGTTGTACCGATTTATTTTTGTATTGTTTCTCTTTTCTTTTTGACAATAAATAAATATTGAAATGTGAAGCTGAATTACACTTAATTTTGATGATTTTCACATACATTTATAAAGCATGACATTATTAGACTACTCATAAAAAGTTGAATTTACTACACCAATGATCTCACTGAAGTATGTATTTCATAAAAATTGGAGCTTCTCAATAAGGAATGTTATTATTTTACAACTTCCAAAATACAATGAGTTTTACATAATAGAAAAATATCGTATATAATTCATTAGTTTATAATAAATAAATTAAAATTTAATTAAAAATAAATTAAAAAAATTAATTGAAAAATTAATAAATAATTTATAATAAATAGCGAAAAATAATTAGGCTGCACTAAGTTTAAAACCTGCTTACCATCAAAATCAAATTAGAAGAAAACCAGGATCATTGCAGGATCATCTAGCCTCATTGCATGCAGTGCAGTTACGGTCGAAATGTCAATATTACTCCTATCTTCTTATAAATCTTCTGATAAATTGATTAAATAACCGTTTTATAGCATAACTCTAATATGGGGTCAAGGAATGATCAATTCTCAAAGGTTTTAAAATTTAAATGCTAAGATCGTAGTTGTTATCGAGATGAAATTTTCATCTAAAAAATTTGATATAAATATGATTAATACGAGTCAACAGAGATCAGAATCAAGGGGGAGTTGGACAGGAAGGTCAAAGAAAAAATTGGAAGAGTTAGTATTCTTAAAAATTTATTTCACATGAACCCCTCCATCCATTTTTTGATGACAAATTGTGAGTGGATTTTTATAATAAGTAATAATTCCTTCATTTACAACATAATAACAAATTGAATAAAATATAATTGATTACACAATATTAATCTCAATAAACCGATAAAAAATAAATGGAACAAACAATTAACAAGATAATCAGAATTCTAGCAAACAAAGAATCTCGTATCAATTTTGTTACGTTATAGTAACTTGTAGTGGGTTCGAGGTTCATACATTACAAAAATTAAACAATAATTAGGACGTTTCAAATTCTGGGATTTTCCACCATTGAGATACGTATTTGTTGAAGTGTGAACGACTAGATTTTTGTACATTGACCAGGTGGCTAGATTTATTCATTTGATGAGAAAGTGAGAAGCAAGTGTTTTAACTGAAACGTTTTATGAATGCTAAATATCTCAGTTTTCTCAATACTAAAATGTCTGCAAAAGAAGTTTCCTCCAGCTGTTCTGCATATTTCAAAGCAATTTCTAGAGCTTCAAAGCCTTGGAAGTGGGAAATGCGTGCTCTTTCTTCCAGAATCCATTGATGGTTCGCGAATGCTAGATAAAATGCAATAGTGGTCAAGCAACAAAATATTGAGACATGCAACAAAATATTTTTGGTCTTGAAGCATGCATATGAAATTTCAAAGACAACGCTGTAGAGAAAAATCAACATGAACAATATGTGATAGAATGTGAGAAGTCTGAAACAATACATGCAAGACTGAAGAAACCACAAAGCACTTCCAAAAAAAAGGATAAAAATTATTTGCCTATTATCAAGGTATCACTGTTCCAATTAACAAGTCTGTTCCAAGTATGAAGATACTTCTTGTACACTAAAGATGGGAATCAGTGCCCTAAAACGTGTCTGGAATTAACAAGCAAACGCTCGCAAACAAACAAGAGTGGAAGTTCGATTGATACCTAAATTAGACATGTTTTCGATTAGAACTCATTCTTTGGCCCAATCCCCAAAGAATAGGCAACGGACGGGGACGTGGCGCTGACGAGGAACATACCATACTACAAATAGTCCAATGCACACCTTTCAGTATGTTATAGTCTATCTGTACAGGTAGACGAACATATCCGCACCACGTCCCGCCTGACGTCTAATCTGAAGGAATTGGGCCGTGGATTGATGCTCGTTGCATCAGACAAACCTTTGGTTTTGCTGGCAACACGTTTATTTGAGAAAAATATCTTGTATTCCTGTATATCAAATACTTTGTATAGTTTTTGTTTTAAAAATTGCTTTGTATCACGACAAATCCTTAAATATGAAAAGTTTTGCAGAACTGATGACAGCCATTGTGACCGTTACATTGGGCAAATTAATTTAGATGCAAGTTCAAGTCAAAAGAAAGGTCCTTGATGTGAAGGTTTCATTTAAAAATAATAATAATACGTTTATGGGATTAAAAATATGAAATAGACTCAGCGCCATCTCTCGTAACTGCCAACTGGCATCTGTCGTAACTGCTAGGAACAAGAGTGCTAGACAGAGTATTGAATAAGTTAGCGTCTAATTCGAAAAAAGCTAACGACGCTTTGCACTTACAAATCAAATTTTGTCAATTTTTTGTAATCTGATTGCAATCGCATTGTTGCATTCTGTATTGTCTACAAAACATACTACAGTGGGACCCTGATTTAACGTATTTGAAGGGACCAAGAAATTCGTACGTTATGTAGGGGTTTACTTAAAAACGAGGTTCGTTAAATTATCGAGTTGGAGTCTGGCAATAATACGTTATATAGTTGCTGGTTAGTTATAACCTCCAAATAAAGTATATTGAACACGTTCAACCTCTATTTGAAGTAGATTTTTAGATATACAGTTTACAGTACTGTACAAATACTGTATGTTTCATATTACAGTACAGTACTGTACTGCTACAGAAGGTGGATCAACCAACAATAGATTCCTGAAATTATTCAATCAACATTAACAATAGAAATACCGTATTAAAATAGCGATTGAGTCCAATGCTACGTGAAACCTTCAATAATAGTTATCCGAGCGCTGGAGGAAATTGACGTTGCCTTCCTATTCTGCTTTGCTCGGACAGGGTCAGAGCGCAGACTGTATAGCTCAATCAATTAGAAATTTGTTCAGGCTTCACTAAGAAACGCACTACCTACTGTTCACGTAATACAATGAATTTCCTAAGAATAGATCAACACATAATGCTAGATTTGAACTGTTTTCAAAGTTTTTAATGGACAGTTTTAGGCAACCGTTCAACCTTTCATCGTCTGAGAATACACAAGAATACTTAACATTACAGACAGTACTGTACTCCATTATGGCGGCGAGCGGAAGGGGGTAAATGAAACTTTCATGTTCAAACATGCTCAAGTAGGCCTAGATAAGAATAAAATACTTATACAGGTCTGTAACCGTTGGGAATACGTTATATAGAGGTTATCTACGTTATGTAGGAGTTAATTTTATATACGTTATACAGGGGTCAAAATATTACTAAAAACTATCGACCAAAATCAATCAAATTATATAGAGGTTCTAATACGTATGTTTTGTACGCTACATAGGGTTAATTTTCTATTAAGGTTTACTGAACATTCATAATGTGAAAAAATACGTTATACCGGGTTATTCGTTATATCGGGGTCCGTTATATCGAGGTTGGCACTGTAGATACAATTTGTACGAATCAAATCAAATTATTCAACTACAAGGCGTTTCAGATGTGGTAAGACTGTAAATTATAGCAATAGAAGAATGTGGTAGAAATGATGAATTATCGAGCAATGTAATAATATTATTACCTTTGTTGCTGTTGATAGTTCTGATTCCAGCCTTGACATCACGCTGTTGCGTTGGTTGCATCTGATGCTGGTTCCAGTTGGCCCAGTTGTTGCCCTGAGGCGTCCGCCGCGATCCGCTGCGACGCGTATCCGCCCCGCGGCCACCGCTGCCTCTGCCTCCCACCGCAACTCCCTGCCTCTGCCGGTGGCTGCTCTCCATTCCTTGATTCCTGCTGCACAACACATCAACAACGTATTCCAATTCCAACAACAAACCGACAAGTGAAAGGTTCCTAGTACAACATCCAAAAATGCGAGGAATATAGGACGTGCGTTTACGTGAAACCCGGGTGAGGGGCTGTAGTGGCAAGTGGGTATCCGAGCGCTGGAAGAAAACGTTGCCTTTTATTCTGCTAGAATTGCTCGGGACAGGGTCAGAGCGCAGACCGATTTTCCGCAAATCCCCACCCGCTAAAAGACCAGTTTAGAGTAACTTTCTCCATCTACTCTCAGGCTTCACTAGGGAAACGCAAGACCTTCATAGCGAGTAATACAATGAGGATTTCCCAAGAATAGATCAACACCAAGTGAATCTAGATTTGGACTGTTTTCTAAATTGGAAATGGACAGTTTAAGGCGTAAACCTGTTGAACCTCCATCAAGTATAATTTGTCCTTTTCAATCAGCGTATGGCTTTGATCGGCGAGGAGACTTGACGTTCCTTTCCCGCTCGCCGTAACCAAATTATCCCTTGATGGAAAACATTGTGAACCAAGTAGGTTGAAGATTTTCACTGTCTGTAAATATTGAGTGAAGAAAAAACGTTCTGATAACATGCCGTACTGGAAATATACTATGGAGTTATTTTAATACTCAATGAGGCCTGCAATTCGAAAAGCCTTACAAAAAACTATCGAGAACATCAATCAAATTTATAAAGAGGGAGTTCTTTTTGTGTATAGAGAGAATGTTTTTCTACTGCTTACATATTAAATATTAGCTTTGATTAAACACCAGGCGGTGGGCACACTGAACAATCATTATGTGTTCTATTGGTATTGAGATTGTTTAGTTTTGATTGGCACTTTTGTGGATACAATTTGTTTTTTAAATGAGCCATAATCTTAAATAATTATAATTATTCAACTATAATTTACATTGTGTTCAGAATCTGAAGCATGTATGCTGTATCATGGCAACATGCCAAACGAGTATGGCAATTAATGGATGATCGGTATTTGCTCACTGTACTAGACCGCATTGTGCTACTTAAGATATTGGGAGAAATCTCCACATATACCCAATTCATTTGGCCATAAAGGCTTCATATCACGCTGATTGCGTTGGTTCATCTGATGCGGGGCGGTCCGCCCCTGTTGCGGTCGATTACCTGTGCCCTGAGGCGGTCCGCCGCGACGGTCCCCTCCGTACGAGTCACGACCGCCTCCGCGGCCGCCACCACCACCGCCCTCCATCCTCCCAGACTCCCACGCTCGCTGCCTCTCCCCGAAGCCTCCCTCTCCATTCCTTGATTCCTGCGACAAAATGTGAACCATTCGTATTCCAATTCCAACAACAAACGACAAATGAAAGAAAAGCCAAAGGACCAGGAAAAGAAATTATTGAGAAATTAGATTTGCGTTGTCAATGATTGCAAAATTAATGTAATTCACACGTAATACTGACATTAGTTTCAGAAAGGTTCAACTTTTCACTTAAGGTCCAAATTCAGATGAACAAAACGTTTTGTTTCTGACTCGAACCAAAACCAACTGAGACAAACAAAACATTTTTTCTTGAACAGTGCGCATTGGTTTCTCCGACTACAATGTTAACCTGTCCCACTGGTTCGAAGCAAACCAGTTTTGTTTTGGTCCATCTGGTGAATTGAGATTGCTAACTGACTCATGAGTGGTACCTGTTGAGAATCACTCATCTGTTAATTGTTAAAGAAGAGCTAATAAGCCATTCAAATAGTAAATTGATAAACCAAGTAAATCCAAGTTATCAACAGTGAACACTAAAATCTATCACGGACATTCAACATAAGGGAAGTGATGCTGGCTCCACATGCGGTATTGGCGAATACCGAACACGTATTCGGCATATCACGATTAGTGTGGAGGTTCGCTATTTGGCGAACTCCATGTTCTTTTTCCTGCTCATGTCAAGTGTCGGTCTTTTCCACACATCAAAGCACACGAACATCTGCCTTGAGACAAACTTTTGTTACATCCACACATCTGTCTTGTTGGCAATGCAATTGAATTGTTCATAACATAAAGTGAATTGAATATTTGAGTTGATTAGATTATTAATTTGTATTTTGAATGTGAATTTTCTACTTGTATTTTTGTACAACTGTGAGTTAGTACGTAAAAATGTCTTCACCTCTTCCCAATTATTATTTTTTAATTTCTTCTATTTTTGTATTTTTTTTCATTTATTTATTCCTTTAATTTTCCTCTTCCCACCAATAATTTTGTATTTTCATTCATTTATTTCTTTTTAATTTTTTTAATTTTATTATATTTCTGTTCTTTAATTTTATTATTTGAAACGATTGAACACGTATTATACGAACGATAACTCATTCTTAATTTATGATTCTAGCGTAAAATGGTTCGAAAGACCGAAACGTTATCCACCGAGCTGCTAAGACTTGAGATATCAATGCTAATTTTTCGGGTCTTGAATCACGATCATCACTTTTCCGTTCTTCGCTGGTAGCCGGCAAGTTCAAAACATAGGTCCAAAATTTTCTTGATAGTTAGTCATTAATGTAACAATTATTTATTAATTATGGGGTGATTTTCTTGTATTTAATACATATTATGTTAACCAGTGCTGTAACACCAAACCAATCTAAATCATCTAACTGGTCTAGCTAGCTCGAAAAGCTATAAGCGAGCGTACAGACACCAACTCTTTATTAATATAGAAGAGTTTACATGAAACGTATTATTTAGGCCTATAACTGTTTATGATGGCAACTATATCAGACCATAATCATCACACAATCATAATCTCTATTAGCTAAACAACCTGTATTCAGTCTGGTAGGTTAAAGATTGCCTGCCATATTCCTGCGTGTTGAGTGTTCGAATGTGACGCGCGTGTGGCAGGGCATTGACGAGTTTGGAACATTTGGTATGCGCCGCACGCATAAGAAACCGACAGCAGTGATAAAAAGATCCCAAGATATTGTGCCACAGGCGTCCTCTACATCCGGTTGAAGCTCAATTTTTGTGGTTCATAAAGGTTCAACCAGCACTTTGTACGTCGACCATCAACGAGAAAGTGCGCGATCGAAAATAAGGTCATGCAAAATGTTGAGTTCAGTTGATTACCTGTCCCATCTGCGGTCTCGTCCCCAGTCGCCAACCGCTACTGCCCCTGTCACTGCTGCCGCGCCTGCTGCCTCCCTGCCAGCCGCCGCCCTCAGATGGAGAGGCCTTGGCGGCCCGTCTCGCATCATGTTCGGTGGCGGACCACCCGGCTGAACGGAAGCTCTGCCATTCGAAAATCGAGAATCTCCGTTCACAAATCCTGCAACAAATAAACGTTTGTATCTTACAAAAGTGGAGACCTTTGGAAAAAAAAAGAAGTATACACAGGTTTTTTTGGAAACATTTGTAAGTAGGAATTGCAAACAAGCATTACAGAATTCTGTTCAACCTTGAAATAGATCATTGTTTGCAAATTTGTAGCAATACATCAAAGGCAACTTTATTGACTTGAGCCTATACGATGTATTTCTTTGTGTCAAGGAGGAAGTTTAATAGTATATAATCAATCACAACAATAGTTGTTCCCTTATATTTATCTCTTAAGTTGGAACACTTTTGTTCTGAAGCTAACTAGGTCTGATGGCAAATTTGTGTGAACTAATATTATAAACTTGAAATTTCGTAAGATTTTATTTAACTTAGTTCAGTATACTATGTTGTGTTTGCTTAAATTTTCATGGGTGGGTGGTAATCTTGAGAATCAATGATCATGTTGTTTGTAATCTCTTTATCATTGTATCATAGGTATTACACAGACCAAGATTTGGAGTTGATACATTCGTTTCTTACCTGAAAATCAACTTCTTTATTTAATGCTCGCGTTATCAGATCTCATTGTGATGAACTAAATCATTACTTTTACTCATTATGACTTGAATTTTCTTCATATTAAATCTTGCAATTGTGAAGGATACAAATGAGCTCACCTGTTGTCTCTATTAGACCATCTACCTTACTTGAGATACCTTGCAATATCTTGTGGTGTTATTTTTCAATATCCATCTTTTTACTGGTACAGGTTGTACGATATTGAAAACTTTTCAAGTAGAAAATCAAACTTGAGTCCTAATGATGTCCACAACACCAGGAAACGATCGTCACCGCAATGTAAGTTTGTTTTCCTACTGAACATTCTCACATCAGCATAATATATGGCTATGTACTTATTTTGTAACTCGCCATGAAAACAAAAGGCGCGTCCCCTGTTGTCTCTAAAAGACAGGAAAAGAAATGACTGTTGCCAGACTTTAACCATGGAACAATTTGACAATTTGTAATTGAGACCTTATAAGATTTTTTATTTTATTGATTATGAAGTACAGGGCCAATTCGATGTACCCACCCATCTACGGCAGACTTTGAATCCCATCGAACAAGTTGAAAATCCCATGGAATTAAGAACTTATAAGATTTTTATTCAATAATTATGAAAAGGTTCAATTCGAAGTACCCACCTCTACGGCCTCTGAAGCCACCGCCGCCTCCCATGGGACCAGTGCCGCCCCTGAACGGCGACCGGTCGTTGGGCTTGAATCGCTTGAACTGGCTGACTTGCGGCCCGTAGCCGGCGTCGCGACCCTCCTTGTTGTACCTGTCCACCAGCTTTTGCGCTTCCGCCTCGTCTAGCTCCACAAACTCCACCTCTTTGAAAATGTCGCCTTTCTCCGGCAAACGAAAGTTGGCTGCAATCGAGACAAGCACACATTGTTGAAATCAAACTGTACTCGTGAAATTGGGGTGAGTGAATTGCTGGGAAGAAGCCTTTCTAAAACACACCAATAATTATCGAACTTCACAACATTTTTATTGTACAGATTTACTGTACTACCAAAAAGATTGTCAAAATATGGAACCTTAAGACTTCAAGGAATTTATAAACATTATAAGCAGTTCTATCAATTGAATAAGGATGGAAAGACTTCTTCCGCAATACACACAAATAGGAATGAATGAGAACAAGGAAAACACATGATAGCGATGATGACAGGAACTGAAACAAGCATGAAGAGATTTAAAACATGAATCAACATTAATGAAAAATAAATTGGAAAGGAATAAATTGTTTTGTGGAGATATTGAACTTTTGAAAAATGATCTGTGTTTTCAATATTGGAAATGATAGAAAGTGTTTACTATCGACAGGAGTTAAATGATAATGTACAGCAGAGCATGTAAATGAGACAGGTGGTGGGTAGAAGTCAAAGTTAGAGAGGGCATGCGGCTAGAATAACCTTACCTTTCATTTCTAGTACAGCGGAATCAGGCACATCTTTTCCCTCTTCAGCCTCCCGTTTATCTACTCTTCGCTTGAATTCCTCGTCGGTCGGGACAATGACAACAGCGCGTCGATTGAAGCCTTCAAAACTCTTCATTTTGCGCTTTTGCGCGCTCGGATAAACATTCGTCTGCATAAGTAAGGAGGTATTTATTGTTGAGAGTAACAACAGAATAATTGAGCATCACGGCAGGCTAATCGCCCCACTCTGCAAACATTGCACTGCTAACACACAATTACATAAGAGATCCTTCTCTCAACACCCTCCCACAGTTCAATTATTAATTTATTGTACAGTCTTAATACTAGGTAACTCACCTTGATCCAATGCCTAACAATTCATATCCTTCATTCGAATATTGAATACGATGCTTAAACCTACGGTCATTTCAACAAATGAATATTTGCTCAAGATACATCAATGCAATAAATACATAAAATGTTCGGCTTAAAGCTACAACATATATTGAACCCAAACTATCCTTATCACTATGTACGAGAAACATCAACACTTGCGATGTTATAAATATTTCTTGAAATAAATTGTTCACTTAAAACTATTATTACAATCACCAAACCATCCAAACTACATGATTCCAGAAAGCTGAAATCAACATTTTCATAATCGAAAATACTTATAAATAACGAAATTACGTCTATGATAAATTCTACATCGTATTCAAAACTCAAGTGAAACCTCATTTTTGTAGATAACACATAAAATTGAAATTCACACAATAAAGAAGTTCAATTTCTGAAGAAATGGTTAGTGAAAATTAGTGAGCAGCTTCCAGTAAGTAATTTTAAATTGATGAAAACCCATCCCTAAGTTGAAGAGTACACTTCCCAAAAATTATTACAGTCTATAATATAACATTTTCATCGATAGAACATTTGTAATACCTTATTTTTACAACAATTCACATTAAACCAAATTTCCTTTTAGAACCATTAGTCACTTAATTAACATAAATAATAATCCTTGTTATCCTTGTGCTCTTCTAATGCATTTTTCCTAGTTATTACAATGTAATCAACATTCAGTTGAATCTTACCTTACCAAGCCTCAATTAATGAATGGCTCGAGTTGAAGATTTTTTAAATCCAATCCTTGAAAAAGTTTGAGCGAGATACAGCCATCTATTGGTCAGATGATTGAACCCTGCTCAAACTTTTTTGTGCTCTCTAGTCTAACACATTGCTTGGATAGACTAAAGATAATTTCGATTGATTTCATTGGTTCAAGTAAAAAGAAAATTACGGAATATGAAACTTTGAGATTACAATATACGATTTAAACTATGGCTAAATGTATCTTGATTTCAATCTTATCCATTATTCTGCATCAAGGATTTCTATCGTTATCACTGAAGATTATTTTTATTTAAAGATGTTTATAATAATTCATTACATGACTAAATTGATTTTTCCTTTTTTTATGAATATGCATGACATGTGATACATTAAAAAGGAATCGCTTCAAATGGAGAGTGAATCTATACACTAGATGTCGTAGCTTTCTAATGAATAGTTCATCATAATATATTTAGTCTGCTTTTCATTAAAATGACCAGAGTAAATTTCGATAAGTATTTGATATTTTCTTGGTATGTCTTGCTTTGAGTGAAACAACCTACCTTGATGGTTTCTCTGTAATCCAGGACTGCAAAACAGACTTATTCTAACACTTACCGCTTCGTTGAAGAGAGGCCGGAAAATAAAGGACTCAATACTTACTTGATAAAGTTGAGTTAGATAAGCGATACTGCAGTACTTAGAAACTAATAAGTGGATGTTTCTATTCTCAATTTATAATAAAGTTGAATTAAATTAAAAGTCGCGTGAATCCTGAACTTTGGACAATGTAAAATAATCTGGATATCAGAAACAGAAACTTAGATTTGAGAAATTATGTTGATCTATTTGAGAATTGCTTGAAAGTGGACGTGAGCTATAAATTTAATTAGGACTCAACAAAACAGGCTTTCACCCTAAACTGCCTTTCTTAAGAAACTCTGAATACAATCTAAACATTCAAGAGCAGAGTTCATAGTTGAAATTGAGAATAGAATATTCAATTGACACATGAAAATATTTTCACATAGAAAACATTTTCATTGGCCAACATTGCCTGAAATAAAAATTAGAATTAGTGATATTCCAACTCCTCTTGCTAAGTCTTCATCATAAGAAGGGTCAAAGTTGCATCAAGTACAAAGGTGAAATAGATATTATACGAGTTTTTGGTGATATAAATACCCTTTTTAAACCAGATTAATTCTATCCAAAACATCAACATTATTCAAGTTTGGGTTAAGGATCATACGAAATTATTGTGTTGTATGTATATTATGGAGTGATAGAATATTTAAAACAGTTTTGTCAATCGAAAGGCCGTTATAACCAATTTTTCCAATAAGAAATAAATTGATAGCCAAATACCATCTTTTGATCCAATTCAATCACAACACTAATAATGAAACACTTTAATGAAATGCATCTGTACAAGAGAAATACATCACGCTGGCAATTAATCATATCAGTTGAACATAAATTTAATACGAATTTGTGTGTAGCAATATTAGGTTTTTCAACTGCATACGTGGAAAAAGTTCAACTCGAAACTATTGGAAACAATTTCTCAGAATATAAAATAGCTTAGTTGGAAAATTCCAAACTCAATTATTTTTATATCGTCACTAAATAAGTACTCATTCCAAGTTTTCTCTTTTATTACGTTGCAGCATAGACAAATAAATATTTCAATGTAGAATACACACAATATTGGTCTTCTCAATCATCTTGGTCTACTCAGTTTTTTGTCCTAGTTTAGGGCTCCGATTCACTTACAGCTCCAACTGCGGTCTGGGATTCACAGTTAGAACTGTGGACTGTTAAAAATCTTTCGGACTGTAGTCCACTTCACTAACTAGCATTGCCTCCTGCAGTCCGATCGTTGAACTATCACACCGTGCGACATTTGACAATTCGACGATTCGCCGGCTGGATTCCCCATCCACTCACAGTTCTAACTGGAGGTTGGGCCTTTCACAGTCCCAGCCTGCAGTTGGAACTGCATGGATGAGGGTGCTACTCAGTCAAATTTACCATCAACTGATAGCTAATACAGTAGTAGCATAATCGAGAAGTATTCATACCACTTCATACCCACAACAAATTAGTGCAATACTTCTCTTTTCAATGCATCCAACAATACTATAAGAATACATACATTCCATACTAGTTATTATAGTTATTATATGTATGATATGTATTCCATAGAAAGTTTGATATGCTACGTGAGTAACATACAATGATATGAAAGTAGTTAGTTTAGTCTTTTCGGAACTTCCATTCAGACCGATCCTTGGTCAGAAGCTGCTTTATGACGATTTTATGCCGACAAAGTTCTAGTTCTACGTAACTGATTACCGAAACCTTAACTACCCCTCACTGAGATCAACAGATTTTCAATGTGAAATGCATCTTACTGGAATAAACCCTACTGGAGACCCTTACGGGTAGGTTCCACTTCGCCTAATTACACAATTTTTTTGTGTCGGTCACCCATCCGAGAGCAGTCTTGAATGTTTGTTACTTAACCACATGATTACTTAGCAACCGCTCTCACCGAGTTACCACCGATGTTACTAGATTGAATTTGCATTACTAACCATAGACCTATAATTTTGGCTAATGTTCACTATCATATCAATTTGATACAGCGATACATCACTTTACTAATAGTTTTAGAAATGATAACGATGTATCGATGAATTTGAACTAAAAAAAAGCAACAAGCACGAGAGATTTCAGCGGCTTCAACCTATTCTGCAGAATGTCTTCAAAATAGATTGTTTTAGAGGCCACGAGGTATAACATTGCGCTCAACCCCTCAAAAGGTTGAAGAGTGGCTGGCATGGTAAGGATGCATGGAAGTGTCTCTCTTACAAATCATTCGTTCTCACTCTGCTTGCATACTGTCAGTGTAGAAAACTTTCGACTCGCTTTCCCCTTACTGTTGCTGAAATCGAGACACTCCACTCAGGTCACTGCCCTCTTCTGGACTACGTCTTCATTACAGATAATAAAACACACCCAGATCGAAGCTAAGGTATCGGCTGCCGAGTACGAACTGATCAAACTTCTACCCCCACCCTTTAAAGTTTCAGAGTTTGATCTCATTTGGTGGAATTGGATCATGTAGTCTCATGTGATCTCAGGAAGTCGAAGGGCCATGTTATAACTCGAGACCTCTACACTGTAATAATACAATATTTCCCAAACACAGTATAACACTGCAATAATGCTATATTTTCTTCCAAGTATCATGAAAAATCACACCCAAATCATCTTATTCACTAAAAGATATGATATGGATTCATTAAAAGCATTGATCATTCTTAGTATTTAGAGCGTTTAGATGCGTCAGTCACACTTAAGATTAGTTTCGCTTAAATAACTATTATGCATTACAACTTATTAATTAATGTAACCAACGTATTATATCATTCTCATTCTAGATCTGAAAACTATCTATTCTTTGGTACGTTTACTTTGGTGCTAGGCACTACCCTGCAATAGAATTTGCATACAAAATTCATTAAATAAATGCATACGTTTCAATAATTGCAATTATTGCACTTGATATCCATATCAGACCTGTTCATGATTCTAGTATATTTATATTCAATTCAACCTTTGAAAAATGACCTTCAAACGAAATTAATGATTGGAGTATGATTACAAGACAAGCAAGAGGAGTTGTGTTGTTTACATAGAATGATAGATTCAATAAAATCTACTCACCTGATCAATGATGTAGTTTCTCCGGCGTAGACTGGCTTCTGTAAGAAGTTTATTCAGACATTTCATTGACTTGTCAATGAGAACGTCCCAACGTCCGGCGTAGTTGCGTTTCCGGGGAAGACCCATAACCTGTGCAATACAAAAATTGGTATATTGAAGGAAATATACTAAATACTTTAAAATATTTAAACCACATTTACATTGAATGGATTACTTTTAAAACCATCTCAATTATCTTCATTCCATTTCATCAAAAACACTACAAAAAAACTTCATAAAATTATGAAATAGGCTGCTTCCAATGCAAAATGCTGCAAATCTGTCCACAACTAACAGCTAGTCATAAACTGCAGAAAAATTTCAAAACTGATTGGTGATACATTTCTCGAATACTTGCTCCAAGTGTTGAGCATCCTATTCATCTCTGAACGGATTTCAAATGAATCACTGCTAATTTGATAATTTCATTTCTCAACAAGCCGCACACCAACAATATTTTTTTGTTTTATTTGTACAGAATATCATAGGTAATTTTCAAAACAGACATCGACACTATCGAATAGGCTTACTGAATGAGCCACGTTCAAAGTGAATTTTAAAAACTCATCGATATATTTTACACACATACATTTTTATATTTCATACCATCTATACAATGAGAATAGGCTCACTGAGTTCGAAGTGAATCATTTTGAAAACTCATCGTTATGTAAATTATTACATAAATTATTATCAATGAATATATTCGAAAATCGGTCACATTCCCAACTCATATTTTTAAAAGTTTTGCAATGACTCAACTCATCACAGATCCTCAATATCCCAGCTTAGTAATGGAATCATCCATTATCTTCAAAAATGTTCATATTTAAATGAAAGCGATAATCAAGGCTTGAAGCCATAAAGCGATAATCTCTTCATCAAGCTGAAATAAGTACGACCACATCAAACATCTTCCCAACAGTCTTGCTGAAACATCTTTAAAGAAATCTGATGTATATTTTCAATTGAAATCCTTTCATGTGTCTGCTTTCTGGATTGACAGCTCAACTATTTAAATACGATTCACCCTTGTAAAATATTTTACGATTTTCCGAATAGTTTGCCTTGAAAAATCCATTTATCAAAGCAAAACTCAAGTAAAAACCAATTCAGCATGTAAATCAGCTGGAAAATTTCCATTGAAGAGAAAATCTTCAAATGAGATCTGTATGGATAAAAAACCTACTTTGCCCAAAATCAATCAGAATAACGCATCAACGATATAACTCGTTTGAGTTGGAGTAGGAAGAGTTCAATACTGAACAAACAAGACTCAAATGAAATAGAAGTTGATTATTGATGAGAACAATAATCAATAATACAGTAGAGGCTATAAAAGCTGTAATTGCAGTTGTATAGTAGCTTTTGTGTAATAGCTTCTAAACCACACGGTCAAGAACACTGAGATATTTGAAAGTACCTATAGACAATAGAAGATAATTCAGCGTAAAATTATCATCAGTATTGTCAGGCTTTGTAAGTGTTATTGATCATTTCAATACTAAATTGGATACGAAACATCAATTTTCCTAAAGCTAATAAATGAAAAATTGTTCATGTTTACAATAACTGGAATAGTAACTACCTTCTAGGATGATTGATCCACCACTGGCTTGAAGACATGTTCATACAATTTATCGGCAAAGGCTGTATCACTTTTTCAAAACAGATTCGGATGAAACAGTGAAAAATAATCATAGGTAAAGAACAAGTCATTAAAAATCATCAGGAACTTCAAATTTAAAGAGTCGATCCTCATACAATGGTATAGCTTTCTCTGGTTGACATATATTGAAATTACAGTTGTTTATTACAAATTCCAACATTAAACTTCCGATGCTCATTCATTTTATTGAAATAACTGCATTATAATAGTTCACTATTTTGTGCACTTGAACTTATACGACTCACATAGATTGCACGAAAGCCAATTCAATTTAGATGCCATAGAATGACATCTAATGGAGATTGACAGGGATATCATTGCATTGGTTTGGTCAAATGACGTGATTTTAATGAAGTTGAATTCAATTAGCTTTCATTCGATACGGATTTTGATTGTTGAAATCAACATGCAATGAGGCTAGATTTCAATTGCGATCTTTCATCAATATATTTCGTCTGATCAATGTAACAAAAAAAAGAGAAATATTATTCCTACCAAATTCAATAGAAATATGAGGTACAAACGAAAGTTTAAATACGCAATATTGAAGAATTGATATGTGCAAATAGAATAGAGAAAAAATCCTCTATTTGACTAATTTTCTGTCATCACATCTTTTCCTTCTTCGATTTCTTTTGAATTTATTTTAATTCTTTCTCTTTGCTCACTTCTTTTTGTTCTAGGTTTTTTCCTTAGAATTGTATTTTTTTCGTTAGTTTTGACTTTGTAAATCAACTTCATACTGTCGCACAGGATATTCCTTGCGGGTTTTCTTATGACAAATAGTAAATTTATGTCCCAATAGATTCAATCTAGCTGAAGAGACACACTCTCCAATAATACTATAATCTTTTTTTCGTTTTCCTAAACGTTTGTGCAATTTCGGGATGTTTAGTGAAGTCAAAACCTGCATTATTTGAAAATCATCATAGAAAGTTCACAAAAGTACACGGATTTGCAAGTAAAGTGTTTTAGAAGTAAGAAATTGTTTGAGTCAGTAAAATTTAAATTCAGCATAATTCGAATAAGACAAAAATACTAACTTTCATTTTATCAATGAGATTGTTGGTGCCCAGAATGTTGTAGTACTTGTCAGGATTCTTTGCAGCATATTCAGAAGCCCACACTGTTTTGCCACAGCCAGGCAGACCGCACATCATAATCGCCTGTAAAAAGAGATCAATTCAATAAGTCTGGAAATCAATTCGAATTTACAATTCCAACAAGTTTTCTCAAGTTGGGAAGTAGTTATTTCAAACCACTAAATCGTGATGAAATAACAAAAATCTCAAAATAGTTGTGATTGGAAAGGATAAAAGTGATTTTGAAAGATGATAAAGAATATACTAAGGAAGAACACACAAAAGGAAACTATTCAAGAAGAAAAGATAGGTAAAAAGGAAACAGCAATGACGAAAAATTGAAAAAAATCGCGGGAGAAATATGAGATCATACTATAAAAATACCTTTAAAATATGAATACATTTTTTGAAATTGTAATGTTCATAGAATACCAAATGACCATACGAATACAAATTCAAGTTTGCACTAACTTTTTAAATTCTCGAATTTGAGACTACATAGCCTATTGAAAAGAGGAAAAAGAGGGATACCTCACAATCGCTCTTCTTTTCTGGACGAGTGGGACCCAGGATTCGGCTCTCAAGAGCAACTTGGGCTGCCCATGTGAAGTCTTCCGGTTTCGGAAACCAGGGTTCTGCCTGCTGCCCGAAATTCACCTCGAAAGCAACATTCTTAGAAAGGAAGTGCGGGAACAGAGCCTTTCCTCCCAACTCACTGCTATTAACCAGATAAGCACTTCCCATATGCTTACCGTTGACAGCGAAAGAGATATCGAACTTTCCAGGGTTTGATTCAAAGTCCTATAATAAAATTAAATACAATAATTAATGAATTTGAAGAGATAAATACCGTACAATAATTTCACAAGTTACTCAAAAATGAATACACGGAAAAGCTTAAAACAGCATTTCTCGATTTGTAGAAGCAGCTGAATTATCAAGTACTGTAATTGGAAATGCAGTGATGCCAATAGAATTTGCAAGATATCCACGATAGCATTTTATTCGTAAGCGGTAAGAATGATTCATATGGTAGAAACGTGAATTTGGTGAACTGAATTGTATGAAGGAAAACTGAACAAGCAGGAACGAAAGATTGCAGTTGCTAGCTAAGCTAATTTTTTCCATGAAACGATTGCAATATGATTGACAAGTTTTTAAACGAGAAAAAAAAACATTTATGATAAAGTAGATCTACAACACACTTATATACACAAGCCGGAACGAAAGATTGTAGTTACTAGCTAAGCTAATTTTTTCCATGAAACGATTGCAATATGGTTGACAAGTTTATAAACGAGAAAAATTAAAAACATTTATGATAAAGTAGGTCTACAACACACTTATATACACAAGCAGGAACGAAAGATTGTAGTTACTCGTTACTGGCTAAGCTAATTTTTCCATGAAACGATTGCAATATGATTGACAAGTTTTTAAACGAGAAAAAAAAACATTTATGATAAAGTAGGTCTACAACATACTTATATACACAACTCAAAACTAAATATTGTTATGAATACTCTGAGTTTTAAATTTTCTAGGAAGTGAATGCGATATTATTACTCATCATATCATTTTCTTGCATTACAACAACGTGAATGTGAGAATAGTAAAATACCAAGTTTTCCAACAACAAAAGGCTAAAAAAACGTTCAAACTCACCAAGTACGCAGTAACTACATCACCCACAACAAAGGGTGTTCCGTAGCTCTTAAAGTTACAATTGGTCGATATTTTTCCAGTACCACCATAACCATACGACAATGGTTCTTCACCTGTAACAAAGAAGAGCAAAAAACCCAATGTAGCCTAAATTAAATGTTGCTTTAACACTAGTCAAAAAAAGACTGTGTATTTAATAAAATGTAACTTCTATACTGTGTATATAATGAGTAATTCAAATTCAAATTTTTTACAAAAATTCGTTTTTTTCGCAAATTATCAACTTATGTTGATCTCATGCAAATCTATATTATTTGAGATGAATTTTAAATAATAAAAATAAATTTTACATGTATATTTTGAAGCGGAAAAATTTACAAATTTGATGATTTGGTTCCGATATCTAATGTTAACTTGAATCGAAATGAAAACGCTGTACAGTATCAAGAACTGGGAGGAAGAAATTTGAAAGTTTGAAGACGACCAATTGAGGGACTCCAAACAATGATAAAATTTGAATTTTCTCATTAATATAGCGAAATAAGAGGAAATATAAATGTTTAAAGTTGACATATTTTTATTCAGTCCAATGGACATGAGTTTCACTCTGGTACAGACATGCATGGATAAGTTGTGAAGAACATTCCAATTTTATGCACTTTAATGAACCGTATTAGAATATTTCTCTGGGCAATCTTTCACGAGGTAAACTGTTTTGAAAATGAATTTTACATGCATATTTTGAAGCGGAAAAATTTGCAAATTTGATGAGTGGTTCCGATATCTAATGTTGAATCGAAATGAAAATGCTGTACAGTATCAATTGAATAGAAATTAGATTCTATCACAATATTACAAGCAACGACTGGGAAGCAATGAAACAAGTTGACTGGATAGCATTTTGATGAATAATAAAAATATAATAATAATTGTTCTCAACCAAAGTAGTAACAAGCAAAAGGTTTTTAGCGACGTACCCAGCTGCATCGAAGTTGTACAGACAGACCATCCAATTCTTAGAACATTGGGATTAGGTTCATCTTCTATTGTCACTTTTAAATCTTCTGTGATCTGAAATAAGAGAATATCAGGTTGAATATGATAGATATGGGATTAGAATAAGAATCAACAACCTAGAAATACAAATAAACTTATTAATAAGCTCTTCAACAACAAACAGAATTAGAAATAGTCAATTTCAACTCATTATTGAGAGAAATAAAGAAAATCATAAAATTTAAGATGCTAATCAAGATGGGGTAAATAAACCAGAAATTGACATTCCACCAGTAATTTAAGATGCTGATAAAGATGTAGGCTAAATCTAACTGAACAAATTTATATAAAACACATAATTACAAAACGTTTTTACAGATAAGTTGGTTTATTATCATAATAGAAGAACTATGATGAAGCAAAAATAATCAGAATAATTCTAAATTGGTTATCGGAAAGCCAAGAAATTTTTTCTTCTTCTTTTTCTTCTCTTTTTTCTTCTCCTCATTTTTCTTCTTCACCTTTTTTCCTTCTCATTTTCTCTTTCTCCTTCTTCTCATCTCCTCCTTCTACTCATCTTCTTCTCTTCGCAACCTTTTTCTCATTCTTCCTCCTTTTTTCCTTTTTCTTCTTCTCATTCTTTCCCCTTTTTCTTCTTCTTATCCCTTTTTATTCTTCTTATCCTTATCTACTTCTCCTCCTTCTTCTCGTTATAAATCTTCTCATTCTTCTCCTCGTTCTCACACGCTATCTTTTTATCTCTGCAAAAATGCCCTTACCGGTGCAATGAACAATGAAAAATACATTTTTGTTTCAAAACAGCTGATCATCAAATCATAAGTTGAAATTAATGTGAAAATTCTGTTGAAGCAATGGCAAAAATTGAAACTTTGATCGCTCATTTCTCATCTCCACGATAACTTTTTTAAAAATGTAAGACCTTATCAAACATCTATTCAATGAGAAATCTCATTGAGAGATGTTTTCTTCTCATTTCTTTCAAATGAGACGTGAACGAACAAAATCGGTTGAGAAACCAGGGAGGAGTTCTGTTTACAAAAAAACATGTTCGCGTATTAATAATATAGATGTGATAGAATCATTGTGAATCTTACCTTGACTTCAAAGCACACTTTGCCAGATATGAAACCATAAGTTGCTCTGGCGCCGGCCCAGATATACTCAAATCCATCCAATCCTTCTTTGTACATGCTGGAACCTTTCGTAAAGTTGTCCTTTTCGATAACAAAGTTCAAATCTGAGTCATCTAAAAGACAAAAGAGAGAAAATCCAGTATCATAGTTCATCTGAGAATATCAGTGTTCTATTTTCAGGTAGCAATATGACTGGAATGCAAATTGGACTGATTTCTGTAAAGTAATTCATCAACATTCATCACCAAAAATTCTCATCCGGAGTAGGAATAGTTTTCCTTTCTAATTAGGATTGTGCCCCATGAGTTACAGTTTTAATCGCCATCATTTTCAATGATTAATTATTTAAAATATTTTCTCCAGCAACATGTCAAGAGCAATACTTATCAAAAAGTTTCAAAGTGGTAATTATTTAATCAATTTTATAATTCAACATTGTAATGTATAGAAAATTGCCTATAGGAAATTTGTTCAAGACAATGATACGATTTTCAATCATTTCGAGAATTTATTTTATAAATTCACTTGAGGCCTTGCATAAGAACTGAAAATTCTAGAATGTCATGCCTCACACATAATGTGCGTTAAAAAATAACAATAGTGAATTCTATCAAAGAATAAAAGAACTACTTACACCAACTCAGCAGTACAGCAGTAGGATCAAAATCCGGTTCCATTTCTCTTGGTGTTTTCGGGATTGCAGGAGGTGTCTGCGCATTGGAGCTCCTGCAAGAAATGTATAAATCAAAAATAAATAAATAACAAAATTCAAAGAATAACCATGAGAGCACACCAACTTCAAAAAAGTTAACTACATTTTACATTTATGAACTATTGACAAACTGAATAAATAATAACAGAATTCATTTGACATTCCTAGCTAGTCTTGAGTTATGTCTGAGTCTAGTCTTGAGTCCTAGTCTGAGTCTTGAAGCCATAAATCTCAATTTTCTCCAATACGAGAAAAATAAATATTAGGCTATACGCCTCTTTATAAAAATAATAAATATTATACGCCTCTTTATAATAGAAATAAATATTATACGCCTATTTATTATAATAGATTCCGCATCGTATGATATGAGAATTTATACAATAAAATCTCATATTATACGAGGCGGAATCGACCATGTCAATGCCGCCTCGTATAATATGGCCCATAGCTTACTGGGAGAAACTCATACATGCACACACTCATCGAACTCTTTCATGAATAAAAAAAATAAAATTCTCTCCGGCAGCTTTTCACTTATTATTTTCAATCATTGAACCTTTGGCATTCACTTTTCAATTCAATATTTGTTGCTGTTAGTTGACTTTCCACAAATTAAGACATAAAACAAAACAATAATTTAAAAGTTTCTTCCTTTACAAATTTAAAGAACAAACCGTACAGCCTACAGTATAGATTTGCACATTCACGAATTTAATAAAAAAATTTATTTCACGTCTACTTGTGAGATGACCTTTGATATATTTTCACGACCAAGCTCAAGATTGGTTTTTTCTAATGAAATAGGACTATCGTCTGTGAAAAATATAATTTTTCCTAGTAAGTTAGCATCTATCAAATTGCTGATAAAAACCATAATAGAATCATTGATAACACAGGGCCCTGGAAATGCCTATGCCTATGGATCGCCAACAACACTCAATATATTATTTATCATGACTCTTATATGATAGTTATATGGGCCAGAACTATCCGAAATTCATTAGCAATTCCTCTAACACCTGACTCTGATCCTGATTTCAATAATAATTTTGTCAATTACGTTTTAGTCAAATTTTCTTCAAGTTACCTCTTCTGATCTCGCTCGGGGCTTTCTGAGCGTTTCCTTTTCCTGGATCGTTGCTCTTGTTTTTCTTCTTTGACATCACTTTGCGCTTCATTTGCATCTTCTTGTTTCACCTCTGCCTCAAAACCTTGTTTTCCATCATCCTGGAATCAAAATTAAGTTCAATACTCGAATAATGCCATCAATAGTAGAAAGCCTTTCTAATTGAAAAATTATTTCCAAGATTTTCTTAGTATAGGCTACGTAACAATGAATTGTAATTTTATTTAGACTCATGAATTTCATTCAATGATTAGAAAAATGAAAATTTCTCACCTGCTTACTGGCTTCATCATTTAGACCTGGTTCTTGCTTGATAGAAACTTCAGCTTCATCTTCATAGCCAGGCTTGTCTTGACTAAACTCAGACACATCTGGTTTCACATCTTCTTGCTCCATGGGCTCTTGACTTTGCTCCTCCTGGTCCTCAGAGAATTGCTGATCTTGTCTGTAATCCTCTTCTTCTGCTCCTCCTGTTTCACCTCCGCCCCTCTCTTCATAATCATCTTCCTGTCGGCTTTCAGGCTCTTGCTTGACTTGTTCAGTTTCATCTACGGCTTCCTCTTCTTCAATCTGCGACTCTTCAAGTTTTCCAGTGGTATTGACCGTGGTGTTTTGACTTTCTGTGAAAGAGAAAAATGTTTGATATTAGGTCGCGACAATAAAAGTTGAAACTAAGAAAAGAGCTGGAGATGGGACAAAATATGTACAGTATTAAAAGAGGGGGTTTCAAGATGTCTGACTTGACTTTCTGGATTTTTCAAGGAATGAAATTATTTTGGTGATGATCACAAAATAAATTTATGATAGTCTTAGAATGCTTAGTGTAGGCCTATTAGTAAAATGATCACTGTTCACTATCTTTATATAGAATCAAGTAAAATTCGAACATACTCTACACGTAATCAATTCAAACTATTTTTTGAGGATGGTGCTCTAGGCTTGTGCATGAGTAATGGGAAGGGCGATGGCGAAATAGAACGACTGCTTTGAGTTGGACGGGACCGACGGCTGCACGTCTCCTCCAAAAGACGGGATCGGCCCGAGAAAAATATCTTCAGTCAACTGGGATTGAACCAGGAAACTTTGTTTTATCAGACAAGCGTAAGCCACCTCAGTAATCGGCCATTCCAAGTGGCAGTAATAATAATATTTTGACAAGAGCCTGTAACTTGTGTGTAGATGATGCGGTGGAATATAGGATACAATACAATAATTGTAGTGGGAATAGGAATCGAACCCATGACCGAAACAGCCTTTATCGCCAACTCAACATGATTCAGGTCTAAGATTGGTATGTTTTCAATTGGGTAGTGAGTCACAGTGGCAGCCAATGGTAATAATTATTCTTTTTATTACGCTGCTGAACGATCAGTAACTTCTACTACCTACCAATTTATTTTAGGTAATCTGTCATTTCAGACTTTCCCCTGATAAAAATGATGATTGAATAGTTTATATTATAGGCTACTACGTTCATTGTGAGCAAATCTTGAGTTAATGGAGATTCTTGAATTTTTAGATTTAGACTAAAGTTTGAACGTTTTTCAATAGTTTCAAGAGATTGGAAGTCTAAGAAAACTGTATTTAGAAAATTTTTGGAAGAACGACTTTTCTACTTACCGTGCGGTAAGCCTCTTTGTTTATTAATTATTTGTGCTTTTTGTAAAGTGATAGAAAGTGATTTAAATTAAAATAATTAGTACCGTATGAAAGTTTACGATTCAAGAAGATAAAATCTTACCAGGCTCACATGTGATCATTGGCAAATGGCAGAATTCAATTTTTCATAATTTCAGGTGCGAGAACGCTTATTTATTCGAATGAAATGCAGGCTACTGGAAGTGACATCAGAGTATTCAAGTACACTATCTATTTTAAATGACATTACTTTACTTATATTCATAACTAATATAGGCTATATAGCCTCTTAGAAATAAGTCTGGAAAATAGTGGGTAGCCAGTCAACTTATTAGTTTCGAAATCTATATTAATAAAAGAGAGTTGGTGTCCTATAACATTCTAGACCTATGTTTCGAATTGCCGGCCGAGCGTCTACCGAAAAACGGAAAGATGATCTGCTTCAAGATCAGGAAAATCAGCTCTCTCACCCTACTCCTCAGTAGCCCAGTGCATAGAACTTCTGCAAATGATACTAGACGTTGCGGGTTCAATTCTGCCCGGACCATTTCTTTTTGTAATAGGTTTTCTACTATAATTATCTTTTACGCTAGAATCATCAATATTAATGTGTTAGAATGAGTTATCGTTCGTATCATACATGTTTTATAGTTTCTAATAATAAAATTGAAGAACGGAAATAAAATTTAAAGAAAATTAAATTAATTAAAAAGAAATAAATAAATAATATAAAAAAAAATATTTCTTTCAATTACAAAAGGACAAATAAATAATTGAAGAACGTAAATAAAATAAAAAAAAAAAAAAAAATAAATTGAAATAAAAAAAATAGAAATAAATAAATAAATATGAAAAAAAATAATTTGTGGGAAGAGGGGGTGACATTTGATGGGAAAGAGGGGATTGACATGAAGAGGGATACGTGGTGGTGACATTTGGGGGGAATGGAGGGGGGCATTTGTGGGATTACATTTTTTGGAGTTGGCATGAAGGGGGGACATTTGGGAAGAGTGCGATACGAAGTTTGCCGACAGCTTGTAACTTATAAATACCAGAGAATAAATGCCAATATACAAATACCAAATTATGATACTGTTGCCCTACATGATGTAATGTAGATGGTACCATAAATAGAGCTTTCCCATACCGGTACCAAACTTTCAGATATAGCCTAACGCTTAAAACCGAATGACAACTTTTTAACAAGCCATCAGGCTAGTTAGCAAGACAGTAGCTCAGCAATTCAAGTATGCAAGCATTGGTTATATTTCAAGCCAGCGTCAGTCGTCTCGTCGAAAAGCCATCAATGCGCTGCGCAACAATATAAACGTAATCATGGAGCTTACTATTGTAATAAATAGCATAGTCCTACATGTTCTGATCATAAAAGAAACTGAGTAAAGAATTACTTTAATTTGTTCAGCGCTGGTTTCATCATTACCTTTACTGGTACCATTTACTACCTAGAATTAGGTTAGTAATGCAATTAGCTTTGATGTGCTTAGGCTATTTCGAAGTTTCTCAAAAAATAATCTCATGCAATTTATAAATCCAGATGAAAACTAAGAAAGATGGTTCAGATAATAATCAGAACATGTTTCTCAACCATGGAATGCCTTTGTTTTCATGTTGATTCATGTTACCTAGGCTAGATTAGGCTAGCATGGCTTACCGCGCAAAGCGGTCGGTAACCAAGAATCAACCCATGAATCAGTTTGTGCATGAAAGTAGCCGATCGGAATTAAAAAATACTGTTTTTACATTGATATTACCTTGGCCATTCTCTTCTTCCAAAGCTTCCCTCAGTCGATCAACTAATACAGCTTTAACTCCTTTAGTATCAAGCCCACGCGCTGATAATTCATGTCGAAGTTTAACAACAGTCAACTTGGTAAGATCGGTATCCATGGCTGATTATTGTATCATGAAATAATGGAGGTTTAGTAGAAATATGCGAGACATACACAATAAACTACAACTCATGAGACATATTATAATTTATAAAGAAAATGGAAACAACAGTCACTAATCGCAGTACGGCAGCAACAAAATGGATGTCCAACAGACAAATTCTGTGACTACGACTGCTCTGATCAAAATATAAGTTCAAGCGCACTCAAGCGGCTAGATTTTAAACATACATGACTTCTGATTGGCTGAGAGTTTGGAACGAAGTTCAAAATAACCATGTTACACCAATGGGAGAGCACTTTAGATACTTTGACAATTTTAAGGTTGACTCACACTCTTGTCAGTTCAGACCAAGGAGACTTGAGAGCCTAGTGCACTGAGTGCGCTCAAGCGACAGAAGAGTGAACAATCGGCTGGGTCTGTTCACGGAAACAAGTCAGTGCGCGTAAAGAAATGAGCTAGTGAATGAGCTTGTGTGTGAGTCTTTTGTGAGTGTATTGCATGACGACATTTTCACAATTCAGCGTATGCAACTAATCGCGTATTCAGCTGTTACGGATTGAGAGCGAGAAAAATTTAGTTATAACATATAGCAGGAATAATTTAATTTGTCAGAAAACAGCTGTTTTTCTGATTTTACGCAACTTTGACACAATTTAGCCTGGTTTTCATCAGTAGAGTAACTAGCATACTAACTCTACTCTACTTACTTGGTCAAGTAGCTGTTTTATCGTTGATGTGTGAATTGACCTTTAAGGTCAATTCCCACATTGACGACGACGACGACATTCTCATTTCGTTCTGCGCATGGGTCACCAGCCCACGCTCTGATTGGTCCATTATTTTAGAACTTCTGACCAGCTAAATTTCTAGGTTAAGTGACTAGGTACGAAGTTTGAATGTTCGCTGTTCGGAATCAATTGTCAATTAATATTAATAATATTAGTACGACAATATGAATATAATAATCAGTAAATAAAATTATAATACAATTACAAACCTTTTCAAGTCATACCGGTACTGCAATTTTGAGACTTGAGAGCTTGATGGCCGACAGCTACAGCTATCATTTGTTAACAAAGATAGTTAGCACCAATCAGAGTGTGGGCTGGTGACGCATGCGCAGAACGAAATGAGAATGTCGTTGTCGTCAATGTGTGAATTGACCTTTAAGGTCGTCGTTAATGACCTTGTCGTTAATGACCTTGAAGGTCAATTCACACATTGACGACAACGACGACATTTTCAAAGATAGACATGGACCAATCAGAGCGTGGGCTGGTGACGCATGCGCAGAACGAAAATGTCGTCAATGTGTGAATCGACCTTAATGCAGCACAAAGCGCCGCTTGCTTGTTCGTTCGGGAATACAGTATCATTGCAACAGACTTGTATCAGTGTGAGTTTCCTCAAGATTCCACATCAAATCTCGCGATAGTGGAAGTACAGTTTAAAGAAATGCGCATATTTTTTAAAATATAATAGATGTGACAGTTTGATATGTTAAATCCAAGTTTTATACCTCGGCAAAGTTCCATATCATCATCTCCAAAAACCGATGAAAATGGCGAAATTTTGCAATTTTTTCATGTTTGGCCAATTTTTACCGTAAACCATATTTTTTATAGAACAATAAGTTTCCAAGTAAGTTTAAAGTAAATTATCTAAAATTTAAGCCACATTTGTTATTGTAGGCCCAACAGTTTACAAGATATAACTTAGGCCTAGCTCTTCATTGTTCATCAAATTGGCTAAATTTTTTTTTTAATTTTGTCAATTTCGTCCCTGAAGCATAATTATTAAGGACACGATAGGGCTTAATAAGATAATATGGTTTGCGTTTCAATGCGAATCTTATGGGAATTGGCAAAAGTATGGTGGATTTGTCCAAGCTGAGTACGGTAATGAAAAATGTTTGACATTGAAATGACCACACTGTGATTATACAGTCTCTGTAATTGTGAATACAGAGACTAGGGACTGTATAATTTGATGTCACACTTTTGATTGGTTAGCTTGGACAAATCCACCATACTTTTGCCAATTCAGTTGAGTAATTCACTTCTTACCTATAATTTGCCTTTGCCAGTGTCATGACTGAATTTAACGGTCAGTGTGCATTGGACTATTTGTTTGTATAGAGTTGACGATCATATGATCCACCTGCCTCCAGTAACCTGAAAGTCTACTGGAATCGTGAAATCCAGCCATTAGTTTTTATTATTTTAAGACAATACCAAGAGTAGAGGAACAACTTTTAATGTTAGAAAAGTTATTCATGATGTTTCTCTCAAAATACGTTTGAAAAATGAGTAATAATAATAATAAATAATGATGAGTAAAAATAATAAGTGAATGGGTTCATGTTTGCATGTAATCCTATATCAAATTCAGAAATTTTGCAAAAGTATTACGGTGGCGGGAATAAAAAATTTCAATACAATGTTATGGACCCATTCACACCAATGACCACAATGTTATTATACAGTCTGTAATTGTAACCGTAACCGCATCTTGGGAAGTAATTCTCAAGCAACAACCAAGCGATTTTTCCGTGCAATTCTCCTGGATTTTTGGACAACCTGAAATCAACCTGGTATACAGAATAATAATAACCGCAATAGTGTAACGTTTTGCTACATTTATTGAAAAATGTATCATAAATTATAATAACGTTTGTCAATTTATTCGGATTTTAAACTGACAGACACTATTTATGTTTAAGAAAATAGATCAATAAAGTATCAAGACGTGTACTTCGATTCATTATAAAGAATTATTACTCCTCTCATTTGATACTCTATATGACGGTGTGGATAAAATAAACGATTGAATAGTAACAGAATTTCCAAGTAATAATTTGTACACAACTAATTTAATTTATAAAAGGCAAATGATTCAAAAATATTGATTACAGAACAAACAATAATACAAAATAGAAAATACCTTGATTTTGACGAGTGAGGGGCCCCAGCACTTTAAAAATAAAATAAGAATAACCTTTTATTTGGAATATATCACTTCACTGCACTTTATTTCGATGATTAATAATGATGACGTAGTTTCATTTGTTTCGATATTTTACTGTTTATCGTAGATCCTGATAGTAGTTCTGACCTGGTTCTGTTCGTGAAATATTGGGTGGAAAACAGACAAATCTAGCTTGTGTAAAAATAATTATATTTGTATTTTTTACAATCAAGAATTATAAAAATACCAAATCAAACTAATGTTAAAATATTATTATACCGGTAATACAATTTCTCTATAATTCTTGAGAATCATATTTTATCAAGTATGTACAGTGTACACAGTACACAATAAAATTTCAATTTTTTAAAAGTTTAATTTGGCGTTTATCTCTCACACTTGAATTGTTATCTCTACTTCCTTTCCGAAAGCATGAATTAATAAGAGTATGAAATATAGTTTTTTTTATCGTATGGCATTTTATTGGTGGGGAGACCCTTACGGGTAGGTTCCACCTCGCCTCATTGCACAATTTTTTGTGTCTTTTTAATGAAATATAGTATTGTGGTGCTTGTCTCTTATCTTTGGAAAAGACTACTGAAGGTATCAAGAACTTTCCTGAAAATAGCCTTGCTTAAAGCAATATGTCCACAATCTAATTTTTCATCCAATGGACACCAACAGCTGGGTTGTTAAACTATCCACACACTGAAAATCATAAATTATGCCCGGTTTTTCAGTCGTTCAATGAACTTTTTTCAATCAATAACTTTTTTTGCATTTGAAAACACATGGATATTGATTCAATAGTGCTATTGGATCCATAAACTGTCTATTGAGCGACTGAAAACAGGGCATTAGTTTGCTGCTTTATTACAGGCCATGTCCAGTGTTTGGGATCCTCAACAATTAAGCTCTTATTTAAGGTTATTCTATTGGATAGAATTTGATGAAAAATTTTATCGTTCACATACGGCTTAAGAAATACAACACATGAAAAAGTAAAGTTAGTTTAGAACTTTTTAGGATGACGCCTGGCGAATTATTTGTTATTTAATGTTTCCATGGTAATTATTATTACTAGTAGTTCTGTGAACAGTAGACCTCGCGAAAAAGCCATGCTAACTGAAATCAGCTGTCAATGCGTTTAGCCGTAAATTAGCAGTTTTCTTGTCCATGTGTACAGAATTGGTCCTGTCAACTGTATCGAGAGAGATGTTGTCAGGCGCCCCCCAAAATACAATATGTACATCTAATTTAATTTTCTTTTTTTTAATTTTTTAGGGTGAATGCACCATTAGTAGGCACTTGCCCAGTAGTAGGCACTCCAGGTAATAAGTCTATAAAACAAGAAATTCAAACATCTGATTGATTTGAATTTACCGCCATTCAACACCCTAGTATATTCAGCATATATGTTGAGAAATTTTCACCATGATCTAGGAAGCAGTTTTTAGGTTACGCTCATTGTAGCAGTATCCTGTCTGACAGCACATGGTCACTAACTGATTTGCTAAGAAGGTGAGTCCAATTCTTTATTATTTATCCTTAAGTTTGTTGCTTTTTCTGTACTTTTTTACCTCAATAGCATATCTTATATACTATTTTAATGATAGAAAATGCCAGATAACAATTTAATATTAAAATTGCTAAGAATATTGTATGCCTACTACAGGGTCATCAAATTGAAAGATTTTCTTTTCACAAGTGCCTACTACTGGAAAATATATTCTATTGTATTAAACACATTGTTTCTATCAGTTTTTAATTTGGAATAGACTGGTTATCGAATTTTATTCAGAAATTGAGTAGTTCCAGTAGTAGGCAGGGGTGACTACTTCTGGATCATGATGTTGCCTACTACTGGAACATGAAATTTTTACAGTAGCTTAGCTTATATACTGAGCTATATTATCATCATGTGGTATGTAAATAGGCCTAGTTAGTTTCTCCTCAGATTCTTACATTCGTCTGAACAATAACTGAACAATTATTTCTATTATTTACAGATCAAACACCATGCCTCCTGTAAAGGGGAAAATGTGGGCATACACTCAGGAAGCATTGCTGGCTGCAGTTGAAGATGTTCGAAGAGGGATGCCTATATCAACAGCTGCAAAACGTCATAATGTCCCTCGTCAGACACTGGACTACAAGGTGTAGGGTAAGACACTCAACGAAGAAGAAGAAAGAGTGCTTGTACTATGGATAAAGACAATGGCTGCAAGAGGATTTCCTGTCACCACAGCACAGCTCATAGAGAGTGTTCAGCATTTGATTCATAAGTTGGGTAGGGAAAATACTTTAAAAGATGGTAAGCCTGGTAGGAAGTGGTTAAAACTATTTATGCAGAGACATCCTACAATTTCGAATAGAATCTCTGAGAACCTCACCATGAGCAGAGCATCTGTAACAAAACATTTCATTACTAAATGGTTCAATGAAGTGGAAACTTTCTTGAAAGAAAAATCATATTTTGAAATATTGAATGACTCAAATCGTGTGTTCAATGGAGATGAGTCAGCATTTTTCCTTAACCCCAAAGGCAATCGAGTCCTGGCACCAAAAGGGGCAAAATCGGTTTATCTGACAGTCGATTCAGATGACAAGGAATGCCTGACGGTTCTAATAACAGTGAGTGCATCTGGTTTGCTAGCTCCTCCCATGGTAGTGTTCAAATATGAACGTGTCCCAAATGCTATTGTTGAAAGTGCTCCTTCTGGTTGGGGTTTGGGAAAAACTGAGAGTGGGTGGATGACAAGAGCAACATTCTTTGAATACATCACAAATATCTTTCACCCATGGCTCATCAAAGAACAAATTACCTTGCCAGTGATATTATTTGTGGATGGACATACTTCCCATTTGACCCTCCAGTTAAGTGAATTCTGTGAGCAAGATGGGATAATTCTAATTGCTCTCCCTCCAAATACTACGCATTTCATGCAGCCAATGGACGTTGCAGTATTCCGTGGGTTGAAAGAAGCATGGAAAGTACGAACTCATGACTGGAGAGTAAGAAATATTGAAAACCCCACCATCAAAAAAGAACATTTCTCTCCTCTTTTGAAACTTGTTTTGGACGAAAATATTACTGTGCCCATGGTGAGCAATGGATTCAGAAAGTGTGGGCTTGTACCCTGGAGCATTGAAGCAGTATCTTATTTTGAAAATAAAATACAAGATCCATCGACAACAAAAAATCAAATCAATTTAAGGAATATAGAAATTGCACTTTCAGTTCTTGAACAGCATATTGGGGCAGAAAAACTTTCATCTATAAATATCCAGAACTGAGTGAAACTATTAAATATGAATACTTTCTAAATTATTATAAAGAGAATTTTGGTTATCGTTTTGGTAGGCCCCAAGTAGATGTATGCTCAACATGTGAGGACTTGAAAATTAAAATGAAATCCCCAACTCTTGGAGAAAATGAAAAACGCATTGCTGCTGTTGAGTTATTGGTGCATAAAAGACGAGCAAATAAATTTTACAAAAAAATCAATGATATCAGTGAACTGTGTAAAAATAGGGAGGATGTTTATGCAGTGTGTTTCGATTTCATGCAAAACCTACCTCTTCCATGTATCCCTGTACAAGAGATGTTCTATTTAAGAAAATTATGGCACTTTGTATTTTGTATTCATAGTCTAGGCAACAATACGTCCACTATGTATACATACCATGAGGGAGTAGCAAAGAAGGGTGCCAATGATGTTTGCTCAATGCTTATTGACTATATAAATAACTTTGTAGATGAAAAAGTGAAAACTCTTTATATCTTTAGTGACGCTTGCCCTGGACAAAATCGCAATAACACAATGGTGAGATTTCTCATGTATCTTACTATTATGAAACGGTTCAATGAGATTCAAGCTCTTGTTTTACCCAACAAGAGGACATAGCTTCTTGCCATGTGACCGCGATTTTGGTGTTATCAAGAGAAAAATCCGTCGCCATGATAGGGTCTATTCCCCTAAACAATATGACAAATTGATTGAAGAGTCTAAGAAAATAGAACCGAAATTTCTCATCAGAAACATTAACAATGAGGACATTCTGAACTTTGACAATTGGTGGCCAAAGTTTTTAAAAAAAAACGTGTGTTAGTGTAGGAACAAAAGAAACATTCAAAATAAGTACATACAGGCACCTGAGTTTTTTTGCAGCCAAAAGGGGATATGTGACTGCCCGAAATTATATTGATGGACTGGGAAATGACAGAGTTTTTAAACTATACAAAGGTGGTGATGTAATCCTCCCTGATGAAAAAGCCTACAATGGGAAGGTTCCCATCAAAGAAGCCAAACTCCAACATGTAGCCAAAATAAAACATTACATACCAAGTGAATTTCAAGTTTTTTATATGAAAGAATCTTACAGTGGCCTACAACCAGCCAGAATGAAGATGATGACTAATCCAGAATTGGCCTATATTGATAATATAATTCACATGGTGAGTCAATATTTCTTACTTTATGATTTTATGTTCAGTAATATAGATCTTTTTTAAAAAAACGAAGGTTTTCAAGATTTTTTTCATTTTTTTTTTGTTGAGATTAAGAAGGAAAACATTCCAATTTTTTTATTCTCCTCTCAGATTGATACTGTCTAATATAGACTCAAACTAACTTTACAATGCAATTACCATGGTTGCAATCAACACATTTGCTGTAGTGCATTTCCACATTGGAACAATATTTAAGTTACTGTGATGTTTTTTTTGTTTCCTCAAAAGTTGGGTAGAGTGGAATGTTTTCCTTTTTAATCTCACCGCTTCAATTGAAGGATACATCAACGGGTAAACAGATTATAGTAGTGAGCGCAGTGTTCAAAGAGTAACAAAACTTGAAATCCAATTTTGCGACTAAAAAGAGAAAAAAAAATCATAAAAATGCCAGACAATCAAGGAAAAATGTGAGAGTGATGTGGCGTGAATCCACCCACATATCCTAGTCACTACAGTGTACTTACAAGACTAAATAACTCTCTAGTGTAAGCATAGACATGTCATGTGACATGTCAATCATTTGACTGAAACTCAAAACTTGATGTAACGTGACAATTGTGAATAAATAAATAAATCTACAATACCAATCAATCTTGGCATTCTTGACAGAATTCGTCCCATTTTTTAATTTTTATATCATCCAATTTACTGAGAATTTGAGACTCCAAAGTAATATGGATGAAATAAACTTCTAAAAAAGCCATCCGTAGAAAAACATTCATGTAAGTTCCTTGTTGCGTTATTTTGTAAAATGTCTACTGAGATATAAAAACGAAATGAAAAATAATAATAATTGTATGTAAATATGTCATTGTAAATATATAATTATAATTGTACTGTTAGTTCAGATTTTGATATTGTGATACATTTGCAGATCCCTGAATAACTACAGCGGTTTATGTCTCATGTGAGTCAGTGTATACTGTGTTTTATGCTTTTGAAGAATTTATAATAACATTGATATCGAAATGAGTGCGTTATTAGCTGCACATAACATTTGGTTACCTGAATTGATGTTGAAAATGTTATTTAAGTTTCAGAATTACATTTTCAATAGTGTTGAGGTTTAGGCTCAAGTAACACACTGTACGAGTTTTTGGGAGCCAGATATAACTTATGTATATCTATTAAATGTAGATCTTATATGAATGGCCTACTGCAGAAACCAGACATATCCAAAAAATCGGAAATTGCTTTTATCATATTTTCTGATTCTCGAGACCAAGATACGTCAAATAACCGCTAAACCAGACATCTGCCATCTATAGTATTCGCTGTGTGCACGTAGGTGGTGGGGATAATAAAATCGACACCTGCGCTCACGCGGAATTTTAGAGAAAGAAAAAGTTGAGATTAACATGAGAAAGGATAGGGAATAAGCATTTACAATGCATTTAAAGTATTGTCGTATTCCTAATTGTATAAATACCGTTCACAATAGTAATTGCGGCTTCTATTCCTTCGATATTTCCAAACGTAAAGTGATTCAACAAAGAAATCGGATCTCAGTTTTGAATTAATTGAGTGAAAAATCCAGTTCAAAAGCATATGATTGATTTGAAGTCTCGCGCCCATAATGCAATTTGAAATGATAACCAATGGAAATGAACTCAGCTGTGGGTAAACTACATCTTCTGCTCCATGAGCTTCGAACATAACCTTTAAAGTTGATTAAAAAACTTGAATTGAAGATTATAATAATGTTTTAGAACATGCGATATGTTAATTTTATTATTCTAAATATAATTCCACAATCGATAAGTAGGAAAAATAGCGACAGGGAATTCTATTTCAATTATAAACTAATTTTTACGTACATAAGCCTATCCTTCCCCATGTTAATCTTCCCACGTAGATTCATACGATTATCCGCCAGAGCGCAACACGGTAGATGCACACAGCGAATGGGAGTAAAGCCAGTTTTAAACTTACTCTAACTGCAGATAGCAGACATGTCCAGGACATGTCTGCCGTCTGCAGTGAACTATGTATAGCACGATCCATTTAACTTGACATAAATCAGCTGTTTTGGTAATAATAAAACAGTGACTTCGACACAATAATCAAAAGGCTTAAAAGTATCAAAGACCTTTAAAGTCTTTAAAATACCTTTTTAAAGAAGACCTTTCAAAGAATAACTTTTTAAAAGACCTTTTCAATAATCTGCGAGATTCAGCATTTGTAGGTTAAGAATTGTGATATTGCTCTTTGAAACAGCTGATTTCTGACAAGTTGAATTGGATCCTGCTATATGAATTGGCTGATCAGATGGTTCTTGCTTGCTTGAGCCAGCTTGAACAGCTGATAAATCCTTGTTCAGTTTATAACAACTAACATCTGATATTTCAATTTACTAATTTCTAACCTAAATCTTATTTTATATTCAGATTTTGATTAGTAAGCTACAGTTTGATTATAGTAACTCGTCAAAATTTTAATTGATTTTATTAATAAAGATGAGTGATATGGAGGTTGAAGTTGTTGGAAAACAAACTCGTAAAAGAAAGAAAGGTGTTTTAAATATGGCAAGTTATAAAAGGAACATCATAAAAACTGCAAAGGTTAGAGGTGATGAGCATGTTAACTGGGCTGGACGAACAACTAAAGCAAAGCAACCTGGCTCGACAAATTGCGGGTAAGTTATCATTATACTCTACATAATAACATTTAGAACAAGCATGTTTTAACAAGAACATAGAATACAAGTGGTTAAGACTAGGTGTAATTTTTGGAACAAACTAAAATTTTATAATCAGTAGCCTAGAAGGCTGAAACATAATCATGTTTTTTCAGTTATAATAATATTCAAAAAGAAGTAAAGCTTTGGTCAGTAATAGGCTTTAGCAAATTTATTGAGTCATTTTATTCCAAGTAAATCTTATTGAACCTTTAACCTAACCTACGGCAGCAATTCCTATCCCCAAATTTAGTTAATAATTTAGTCAATTTTGGATCAATGAATAGGCACATACCTACTACCTATCAATTGGAATACTAGACCTATACTAATATACTTTTTATTTTTATGTTTCAGATGCCGCTATGACTGCTTAAAGAGTTTCACAGAAGACAACATGCTGGATATCTTCAATCATCTCCATGGCTTGAACTCAAAGACAGAACAAGATATCTTCATTCAGTCGCTGATGGAGTTGGAGCCAATTGCAAGACAGCGGCCAAGATCAGATGGTGAGAAGTCAAAACCAAAGGCTTTTAATGTTAAGTACCATATTCAGCTGAATGGAGTACGCACCAGAGTTTGTAAGAAATCATTTATCCAGACCTACAACTACTCAAAAAATCAACTGGAAAGGCTTTCCCATCTATTACAACAAAATAAAACTCCCAAAGATGAAAGGGGAAAATGTCAATCTGCAAATGCAATACCTGAAAGTGTACACTCTAAACTGAATTTACATATTGAAAGTTTCCCAACAAAGGTGTCTCACTACTCAAACAGTGAAAGACGTTATTTGGCTGCTAATCTTAACCGGAAAATAATCTATGACATGTTTGTGGATAAGGAGCGCGATTTTCTGTTAGCCACTCTTGGCTAGTAATTATTTTACTGATGATTTATGGGATAAAATGGTATACTTCACAAACTTGTATTCTGTTCAGAATGGCATTGCTAATTTTTCTCCAACAAATGTTGAGGAATTGAAAGTTTTTGTTGGAATCCACATGATCATGGGAAATCTCAGTTACCCACGTGTACGTTTGTACTGGGAACAGAAATTTTCTATACCACTTATCAGTGAAAATATGCAGTTGAATAGATTTTATAAGCTAAGAACTTGTATTCATTTTGTCGATAATCTAAGTAAGGATGTGAATAATAAAGATGTATTTTGGAAGGTCCGCCCAATATATGATGCGATTAGAAGAGGGTGTCTTGAGCTTCAATTGGAGAAAAATTTATGTGTTGACGAGCAAATGGTGCCATTCAAAGGTAAATTTTCTGTCAAACAATACATAAAAAATAAGCCTTGCAAGTGGGGAATCAAACTTTATTTGCTATGTGGTGAAAGTGGAGTAATCTATGATTTCATTCTTCATCAGGGCTCAACTACTGATTTACATAATGATTATCACCAGTTAGGACATGGGGCAGGAATAGTGATGCAGTTAGCTGAAAGAATTGTAGGTGAAAGTCATTACTTGTACTTTGATAATTATTTTAGTTCTTATTGGCTGTTTCAACTCCTGAAAAATAGACAAATTCAGGCAATTGGAACAGTTAGAGTAAATCGATTCAGTAAACCACCCTTCATATCAGATGCTGATATGAAGAAAAAAGGACGAGGGTATTACAAAGAAGTAGTCAGTGAGGATGGGATTATTCTAACTGAGTGGCATGATAATTCATCAGTGGTTATGGGATCGAATTATATGGGCTCTGGTGATGTAGACACTTGTCGGCGGTGGGATAAGGTGAAAAAAGTTTATGTAAATGTCCAACGCCCAGAAGCTGTGAAAAGGTATAATGCCAGTATGGGAGGGGTGGATAAATGCGACTTCCTTATTTCAATCTACAGAACATTCATTCGCTCCAAAAAATGGACTTTGAGAATGTTCACACATTCAATAGACTTGACAGTCACCAATGCATGGCTGCAATACAAACAGCATGCAGCAGTATTGAAAGTGAATAAGAAAAATATTATGGATCTTATTCATTTCCGCCAATACCTTGCAGAGGCATTGATTTTGTCCAATAAAATTCAAGAGAAGAAACGGGGACGTCCATCTCACCAGGGACCTTCCCCACAGGGACCCTCAAAATCCAAAATTCGAAAAGATACCAAGCCAATTCAAGATGTCAGGTATGATGGCAAAAATCATCTGCCCAGTTTTGATCTGCAGAAGAATGCATCACGTTGCAAAAACGGTGATTGCAAGAAAAAAACACACATTTTGTGCTCAAAATGTGATGTTCATCTCTGCCTAACAAGGGAAAAAAATTGCTTTTTGTTATTCCACACAAAATAGGTAACAGATAGGTTATACAGTCATTGATCATAATAAGCATTATCATTTTTAGTATTGGCATTAGTTTTTATCATGATAATAGACTTTAGAGTTTGATGATTTTAGATGATTTTAGGTTTTTTTTAAATAATTATAAATGTTTGTTAAAGAACTCTAAGTAAACAATATTCTATAAAAAAAGCTGTTCACATTCATTTTATTCACCAACAACAACAAACATAAATATATATATATTTACAAATAAGGGACCTTTGAGTCATGGTGTCCACTGTAGTGGATAGTCTGTAACTTGGCTACCCTATGAAAATATTGAAATTTTATTACATGTAAATTCATGAAAAAAATAGCTGCAGAGAAACATGGGGTCCCAAGGTCTACGCTATCAGATTATCTGAAAAGAAGCCGTTCAGGACAAATGCATCGTAAACAGGGGGGACAACCTGTTTTGTCAAAAAATGATGAACAATGTTTGATGGATGGACTCCTTGTATGTGCAGAGTGGGGTTACCCACTACACGCTGCAGATGTGAAAGATGTTGTGCAGTCTTTTCTGAACCGGGAGGGTAGGGTAGTGAAGCGTTTCAAAGACAATAGGCCTGGAGAGGATTGGACTTGGAATTTTTTAAAAAGACACCCCCAACTGACCAATAGGTTCACGGAGAACATCAAGAGGTGCAGAGCAGCAGTTGATGCTGAGGCAGTAAAAAGCTATTTTGAACACTTAGAAAAAACTCTTGAGCCTGAAGGAAGTGCTGCGATTCCACCTGAAAATTAGGTGAACTTTGATGAAACAAATTTTTCTGATGACCCCGGATCCAAAAAAGTAATTTTGCGTCGAGGCTGCCGTCGTCCAGAAAGAATAATGGACCACTCTAAAAGCTCCACTAGTGTTATGATGGCAGTAAATGGGAGGGGCGATCTACTGCCACCATTCACTGTGTACAAATCTCAATTTTTGTACCCCACCTGGATAGAGGGTGGTCTCCCAGGAATGAGATATGGATGCAGCAAGAGTGGGTGGTTTGACATGCGCCTATTCGAGGAATGGTTCATCACAGTGGCCCTCGTCTATTTTCGTGACAAAGTGGGGAGAAAGTTGTTGATTGGTGACAACCTAGCCAGTCACTTCTCAGCTGAGGTTATAAGACTGTGTAAGGTGAATGGCATTGATTTTGTTTTCTTTCCACCAAATTCAACGCACTTATTCCAGCCGTTGGATGTTGCAGTTTTCAGAAGCATGAAAGCTGCCTGGCGTAACACATTAGGAGAGTGGAAGAAGAGGAACAGAGGTGCTGTGCAAAAATCTGTGTTCCCCAGACTTTTGCGCGAAGCTATAGAATCCATGGGGGACAAACTTCGAGCGAACATCATTGCTGGATTTAGGGCTACTGGTCTAATCCCATTAGACAAAGAGGAGGTGCTCAAGAAGCTACCTAAGCAAGCAGATGATACTACACCAAATTGGTGCGATGCTCTAAGAGAAAAGTTGGAGGAGACACGAAAAGGTGACACTCCTAAAAGTCGTGGGAAACGCATGACTGTCCATCCAGGGCAGAGCATCACAACAACATGCTTGGATAATGACACCAACAATAACGTCCTGCAAACTGTTATGGCGGAAGAGGAAGGAATCTTTGCATCTGAGTCTGAAGAAAGTGATGCTGGCACCTCCCATGAAGAGCTGGTCGACATCCCCGATGAGCCCAAGGCTGAAGGTGACTTCGTCCTTGTTAAATTCGTGACACAAGAAGATAACCGGGACAAAGTTTATGTTGGAAGAATCGAAAACATCCTTGATACAGAGAACACCAAATATGAAATTCGATTTTTAAGAAAGAAGGATGGAAAAAAGGAGATTACTTTCAGTTTTCCTGATATCCCAGACATTGAAACTGTGTCACTGGGATCAATCATAACAAAACTGAAACCCAAAAAACTGCGTAGAGAAAAGTTCATGTTCCCTGGACTAGGAGACTTTGTAAATATTAAGAATGTATACTAATATTATCTGATTGTGTTCAATTCATTCCTTCATATTATCTGATTGTATTTTTTATTTTTGCATTATTGATTTTGCATTAGGCCTATAGTAAATTTCAATAGTGAATTTTAAGGATAAATGCTCCTAATTATTTTTAAAGGCCTTTCTGTTTTTTAAAACGAAAATATGTGTCCGAAACAGCCCTAGTGTCATCAGAATTCGGAAATAAATGCAAAACAACCTGTGTCCGACTTCACCCCAACCCATGGGGTGAATCCGGACACAATTTGGGATTTAAAAAAAAAAACGGGTTGGTGTACAAATATGAAAATGGGATAGAAAGCACCGGGAAGAACAGTAAATTTTATATTCAAAGAATAAAAATGTTAATTTTAATAAACCACTTAAATATTTAAAAAACCTGAAAAAGTGTCCAACTTCACCCTGGTTTACGGTATGTGCCTGGCGAGTTCATTGCTGTGGATGAGTCAATGATTCCATTTCGAGGTAGACTTCATTTCAGGCAGTACATTCCGAATAAAACCCATAAATATGGAGTAAAATTGTTCAAATTGTGTAATTCGACTGGTTATACTCTTCAAGTGTCAGTTTATTCAGGAAAAGAGGACAGAAATTCCAAAGGGCTTGCCGAAAATGTAGATCTTGAACTTTGTGAAAATTTTTTAGATAATGGTAGAGTAGTAGTGACAGACAATTTTTATACATCTGTGCCACTAGCAAGATCTTTATTAGCAAGGAACACTCATCTACTTGGGACATTACGGCGAAATAGAAGAAATTTACCACGTGATGTGATTGACAAAAAAATTAAGAAATGTGAAGTGATAGGCAAACAGAACTCTGAAGGCATTATAGTCGGGAAATGGAGGGATAAACGAGACGTTTATTTCCTCAGCACAAGGAATACACTGGAGACTACAACCACTGGTAAGAAAAATAGAAATGGAGACATCATTTACAAGCCAGCTGCCATACTTGATTACAATAGGAGCAAGCAAGGAATCGATCTCTCTGATCAGATGGCCAGCTACTTTACACCTTTGAGACGAACCATCAGATGGTACCATAAGGTAGCATTCGAACTTCTTTTGAACACATCAGTTGTGAACTCTTGGCTGATATTCAACCATTTCACTACAAAGAAGGTTTCTATCACTGAATTTCGTGAACAACTCATTATGCAGATGCTTGACTGTGACAAGCATGGAAATCCAATTATTACAACACTCTCATCTAGAGATGATTCATCTAGCAGACACAGCTTGGAATCTACATCAAGAGGAAACAATCAACACTTTCTCCCAAGTCTAGTGGATGATTTGATCAAAATTGTAAATCCAATATTCCATTTTGGACTGCTCTAATGCAACCACATTTTGGTTATGGCAGTACAACTGCATCCAGTTCAGTCGTAGAGACTCAGTTTTCTATAATTAAAAATAAAGTTTTTCAGTCCAACAAAATTCCAACACATTTGTATTTTGCCATGTAAGTTTATTGATGGTTCGTTAAAATTGAAAAGAGAATATAACACAGAGTTGGGACGCCAACAGAAAGAAGTTTATGATGATCACATTACAAGTGTGCATGAGGATCATGACTTTCAGGAGCCCTCATCAAAAAATACTATAAAATCTTCCTGTGAAGAAATACAAGGTAATTGAAAGGACAACCACTCAATGGTGAAGTCTGAATAAATTCCACAATCTATTCCACCTGATGATATCAATAAAATTGAATGTAATATCATGACAGTCGCCTCATACAGCTCATGACTTTCAAAAAGAGCTGAATTGCCAAGAAAATTGGAGGTAAGTCAATGACATCCATCTTGTGAGAAAACGTCCTCGCTCTTCTTACACGCAGTCATCATGTGAGTGGGGTGTATTGGGATGCTATCAGATGAAAGAAGAGTTCTTCCAATTGGTTTACTGAGGAACGGCGATAATCCAAAGTTGAAGCCTTGGATGTTTGAAAAGAAAAAAGTTATTGCAGCAAATACTTGCATGTTTGATTCGCTACTGTATGCCAAGTATTATGCTGTGGATCTTGCGAAAGTGAGGTGTGTAATGAATATTTTAAATGTATAAAGAATATGCCCAAACAGACAGATTTGGAGAAAAGGGCTTTTTTATGATAGGAAGGCCAAATGGAACAGTTCATACATGGAAGACAAGTGAAATTTTAAACTAAACTTGTTTGAATGTTTGAAGTGTATTCACTGACGATGTTTTGTGATACTGCTCCTCAATAAACAGGACTGAGCATAACATTGGTTTTGATAAGATCAATAATTCTCTTCAGTGTTAGATCTAAAAAATTACTAGTGGAGAATCTAGTAGTTTATCTTGAAATATTTTTCAGGTGTTATGCCTTTCTTTTGTAGTCTTGATAAATGTATCGAAGGTGGTCCCTCACCAACAAAAGCCATACGATCACATTGAATTAATACAAGGAATTAATACCTTCTTACGATTAAATACATAATACGATTCACTAAACGTGTACCTTCTTACGATTAAATACATGATACTATCAACTAATCATATACTAAATGATATAAGTAACAGAATCCTTACTTAAAATCATGGATACTAAAACGCACGCTGGGAATCATGAGTAGAATGCACAGTGGACTGCTGGTTTAAAGCTGACGTAGCTTTGAACCCAGTTACCACGGAAACTTCAGATAAGTCATTCGCAAGGCATAATCCTAAAAATTCTACTACAGCATACACTTGTCTACTGAGTTCTGGGTGACGTAACGCCTAGCAGCTTCTCTGCTAGTACCTGCGCGTGAATCCTACCGTGTGCTCTAGTAACCATGCTTAAAATTATTAAATTCAAGTGTTTACTTAATTATTAAATTTAAGTGTTCACTTGATTATTAAAACAAGTGTTTTCAATAACTGGTTGATCGATAATAACAATACGACAACCTACTGAGTAAAGGATACTTTTACTCATACATATAGTTGAACTGATCCCCGAACTTATCCCTGTAGCGTCTCCTATCAATGCTGTCCATCCTACTTGCGACTCGTCTCATGCTTGCCCTGCAAAAAAAAAAAAAAATAGAAATTAACATGAAGGCATTTGGAGCATGAGTCAAGATTGAGAAAACTGCTAGAATAAGGTGGAAATATTGGAGTGGGATTATTCAAGTATTACACTTTTCATTAGAACACGAACAAATAGAAATTGGAAGTCTCTACTAATATTATTTGAAAATAATCAATTGATAATAATTATGAAGACGTTGTTGACAGCAAAACTTCAATTGGAACACTATTTTTTTCTAAACGTAACAATATTAATTTATTTATTGCAATGTTAACGATGAACATCACCAAAGTAGAGCTGAACACTTTTGATTGTAATATTTACTTCATCCAGTTTTCCAGAATAAATTTCCATTTTCTTTCTTTGACAAAATCAGAAAATTAAGAATTGATCTAAAAATTATCCAGATTTGAGAGGAATCCGAATGAAAGGAAAGGATCATAAAAATTATTATTCCAGTTCATGAGTTCATAGTTGAGTTGGCAAGTGAAACTCCCGAACAAAGATTCGAGTCCTCTTTTCCTGGCAACTAATAAGTTACCAAGTCTTCAGTAGCTTTGAAAATAAATTTTTACTTAATTCAGTTTCGTAATTCATCAGGACATCAGAAAATGAATACAAAAATAAGATATTTAGAATTATAAAATTATATTTAGATATTTAGATTTTTAGAGGCAAGATACAAACTTACTGAATAAATGCAGTGTAGCTTGAATTTGAAACTTACTTATCAAAAATCTTTTTATTCAGTCTATTTGTTGTTGTATCCAATGATTTCTTTATATCAGTGAGACCAGGATATTTCTTCTTTTTCTGTTTCCCTTTCTTATCAGGCATTTTCAGATCAACACCAGTTTCCATCTGAAAAATCGAATTCAAATGAGAAAATACAAATCTACCAGAGATACAATTCTATTTATACCAATAAAAATGTATGCAAAGACTACAGGCTGGTTCATTCAAAGAACACTACTGCCATTTAAAAGCGGGTTGAGACAGCATTTTTATAAAAATAGAATTCTTAAAGAGTACTGATAAGGTGTTTTTAGAATAAAAGTCAAGAATAATAATTATTGTCAACAATAGTTGTATGCAATGTTAAAAACAATGAATGACAAACAAATCACGAAAATTATACGTGGGGATTCCGTTTTGAATCTGGGGGTCTATTCATTCATCATCATCATCCTTCTCATTATCTACGCACAAGTCAAGTGTACATCACAACGGAAAAAACCCAACTAATATACACCTAAATACCAATATTAGCGTTGCAAATGCATATTAAACATGGAAAAAAAGCAAATTGACGAATGAAGTGATTTCTTCCAAGAGGATGATGCCTATATCAGCTCTTGGTTTATTCCTTAGTTATGGTAAGGATGATGTGAGAGAGATTAATGGATCAACAGCTTTAGGTGGGTTCCGAACCACTGAGAAACAATGGGAGTAGCAGGCGCACGTCTCTTATTTAATCTGAGCGATTAGATACTGGCGCGACACGAAGCTTCCACATCGGATTCAGAATACAGTAGAAGTGAATAATGTCGACCGTTTCTTACTCACTTTAATTGCTTGTAAAAGAGCTGGATCTTGCCAATCTGGAGGCTTTTCAGAATTTTGTTTCTCTTCTTTGATTTTCTGTCTATGCTCATCATCAGCATTGATGCACTTCCCAAGTTCATCACGAGGAACAATTGGACCATGAAATGGACACTATAAATGCAAGAAAAACTTGATATAAATGAAGAACAAAAGATATAAATTTAGAATTCGACTAAAAGATAAAAACAATGAAGCATAGTTGATACATGTACAATAATTTAAACTGACACTGACTTAGAACCGAGAAGAACAGAGCTCAATTGAATATAATATGTATTATTTGAATAGATTATAGATTGTGAACGAAGAAAAGAAGTATTAAGATAGTACTGACTGCAGTTGCTATTGCTTGTGGTGCTACTCCACAATGTATAAAAAATTGAAACATGATTTGGATTATTTCTTTTCAATAATGTGTTATTCCTCCTGTTCTGAAGAACATATCTTTAAGAGTGGGCAGTAGTAATCAGCCATTATGGAAATGGTCCCATAAGATCTATGTAATCTTTTGATACATATTGTGCCGTTATTTTTGGACAGAAAATTACGTTTTAAGTGTCATTGGAAAGAGAATAAAATTCTTCAGAGGTTCTTTTTACTTTATCAATTGGAAAATTACTGCAATAATTACAGAAAAAAAAACTTTTCCAAGTTTAAACATTTTTGGACGTTTTTTAGAAGAAATATTCAAAGTTTGAAAAAGCCCCTGTAACATTTAATAATTTATCAAAATAACATTTTTTTCAAGAAGATCCGACGTAAACTGTAGACGTGATGTGTTACAGAAAAATGAATGTTTTAGCTTAAAATTACATTGACCTTATGGGACACCAATCCAATATGGCCGACTACTACCGCCCACTCTTAATGATTTGAGAATGAGACTACTTAGCCAAGACTAGACGCACATTAAAAGAGGCACGAAGCGACGTTTTTTATCCGGGGGGACAGTTTCATAGAACTTGGAATTAAAAAAAATACAGGTGTAATGGCGAACTCAGACCAGATCTCCATAGTTAGGTTATAACTATAACCATCACTTTTATACTGTAAAAAAGCTAAGAACAACTAGATTATCGATTTAAAATTTCAAAATGTTGATAGATAAGCGTAATTAATAATAAGCAGTATTGAAATAAGAATAAATATTGAATATAACTTGAAAAATATTTCATTTATTGAAATTAGTTACTTCAGCTGATCCGTGTGTCTAATGTGAGATCGCCATTCCACCTGTACTTCTCGACTTCTAAGTTTATGAAACAGGCCACAGGTGCCTTTTGCGTCTTGGTTTGAATGGAAACAAACAGACTTTAAGAAGCTAAGATGCGAGGCGAGATTATGCTACAAGGCGGTTCAAATCTTCTTTGAACCAATACCTACATGGAACATTGTATCGTCGCCTCTCGTCCATCCTAAGCACATAAAATGAAATGTTACTTGGAGGAGCATAATACAAACATCATTTTTCAGAAATCTTGAATTTCCCAAAATTTTCAATAGCTCAAGTGAAAAACTGCTTCTAAAATCTATTAAATTCAAAAATGAAAATTCTGTTTTGGAATAGGTGGTAGTACCCAGTAGGTTTCAATAGTTAAAATTTGATACTTAAATAAAAATTATAAAATATTTATTATAGTGAATATTAATGAATATGTTTATTAATTTGTTCTATTACCTTGTATCGATCCTGACGAGGGCAGAGTTTGCCTGAGGGCAATGGATATCTACAACTTCTTGAGATAGGTTCAAATTCACCGACATATTCTATTACCCTTGTTCGCAGCATTGACGATCCTTCAGGCACAGTTAACTCCAGATTATCATCAGATACTGATGACCAGAACCTGTGACCATCCAATGCTACCCTGTAAAAATAATAGTCATTCTTCAAATCTCATGCTACCTTGGAATGAAGTACAATTGATATTATAACCAATCTTTATTATTAAAAACCTTGTGGAATGAAAACTAATGATAGCCCATGTAGAGGTTTGAGTGGACAGATTTTGATGCGATTTGTGCCAAAAGAAATGTTAAAGGTCCTTGATGTGCAGTTTTTATTTGTATTTTGAAACTCAAAAAGTGTCACAGATTCCCTCACTGTTGGAGGCTGGCTTCGGAGATGTCACAATTTGATAGTCGGAAATAGGAGGGAGTCATAACCTACTGATGACCAATAAATGTTAGCATCACTTGATTATCATGAAACTTCATTCTAGAAATCGTTGTGCAAAACATGAACATGTTGTGTATCGTCCACCGATAACAATACCCTCAAATGACTAATTATAAAATTCTTAAGCTTCGGTTTGGATTGCACTTGGTCCATGGATGAACAGTTTGATAATACAGGGTGACACACATAACAGTAGCCGAGATTTTACAATGTTCATGACGCGTATGGGGGAAAGTTATCTGAATATTCATCTGTCAGGATATATCAACTCCCAAAATGGAACAATTTGGTCTATTTAAAATAATAGTCTAGGATAAGTCGTGGATGAAAAGATTTCATTTCAATTGTATTGCATGTTATTTGTGGGGCTACTTTTATGTGCACAACCTGTAGTTCAGATAGCACATCAAGGTTTTTTGGAGTCTTGTGAGCTTCAAATAAATGTGAGAATTTCGCACTTTCCAACATTCACACTACATTTTTAACTTGATTAGTCCTTTCATCTGATATCAACATTTCTGTCTAATCATTAATTTCAAATTTAGATAACCCTATCGAATTGGATCGTGATTCGAGGCTGATTCCCTATGTCCACACTTGGTCGACTTTTGTGTGCTGCGGCATAGCGCATGCTGTGCACCACTCGTTTTTACGTGCGATGATGTCGTCACAAGCTGAAACGCAAGACGATCCAAACCTGTTGATCGTCTTTGCGATTGCAGCATGCTTGAGTCGCATACAAAATAATTGAAAAAATATAAATATTCATTTTCATAGTCAACGTCACAACAAAACCTATCACATGAAATGCTTTCTAGAAGTAAATTGTTTTAGAAAAACTTACGGAAGGATAGTTGGTGCTTTGAGCTCTGTATCTTCCCAATGATACAAATCTATATCAAACGGTAATTTTGGAGCTTTTTCCAGGAGTTTTCGTTTTCTTTCATTGATTTCTTGATTGGTTTCCTTTGAAGTGGACGGTATAGCTTCATCACATACAGAGGTTGAGCTTCTATCTTTAGTAATTGTTTCGATTTTTATTGTTTTCGGCTGATTTCCAAGTTGTTGGGAACTGAGTTCATTCTTTTTCTGATGTGATGCAAGTACTGCTTGTACAGTTGTTGGATCCTGAAATAGAAAATTCTTGATAATTGAGAGAAAATATTCTACCGATAAGTTGATTTTTATAGTTTATTTTTTATTTCTGTCCACTGTCTCCAAGATAATCCACTGTAAATGAGAAAATGATAGGCTATCTAATTTTTGTTGGTCAGTGATTCAACAGCGTTCCCAAACGACCAGAGAGGAAAGCTTATTTCACACCATGGCAGGCCGGCTCTGATACACTGGTAGACTGATGTATCTTAATGTGCGTTTTCACCCTAAATCATTTGATTACACCCATATGACTCATCAGCCATAATATTTTCATTCCGTCCGATCCGGACCCGGCCTGCACTGATGTGAGAGAATCCTGAAGAATTTTCGAAGTAAATCATAAATTCATTCAGCTTTTGATTTTCGAATTTTCTGAAAATTTATTTCAAGATTGAAATGTCAGATCTAAATCGAGGCAAAGAATATCAGTTACACTCAAGAAAATCAGTGAAACTTCATTAAAATATTGCTAGCCTACTTCACTTTTCACTAGGCATGACTAGTGAACAAACTTTAATGAAGACACGTCTATATTACAATGACTAATTATTGTGTGTTGCTTCGTAAGCAACTATGTAAAGTACTGTGACTTAACGTGACTAATCTCGTCTTGTCTTGACTAACCGGTGTATGCCTAGCCTTAGGAAGTAAGGTGATATTCCGCTTGCTCTCAGTTAGAGAATAATAATAGAATCAACAATAAGGAATAGGCTAATAATACTATGGACAAGGATCCTCACCTCAGATTTTTCTTCCTTCGAAATTATGCTCCAATTTCCGACGGTTTCATTATTTTTCACTGGACTAACCGTCTTTCCACTTTTTTTCTTCTTTTGAGTGGTTTGTTCATCATCCTCAACTACTTCTTCCAATTCGGAGTCCGTTGACACACAGTCATCATCTGATGCTTGTAGAATATTAAGCCTCTTATATCGTTCAATAGCTTTCTCCAAATGACTTTTGTAATCAACCAACTTCTTTAGAAAAGCTGTACTTCCTGGAAAATCAAGTTATGAATTAAATTATGGATTTCTAGAGTTAATTTTTTATACAATTTTCAAAACGTATTATCTTTTGTATTTCCTTCCAAAATCTCATAAATATAATTTGCATCAGGTGAAGTTGAGCAATTAAAATAAAGACAATTATTTTTATAATTACAACCAAAGGTAGTTTAAATAATGTATTTATAAATGAGTTAGAATTTGATTCAACTGCAGTTCTTTTAAGAAGTGAAGGTACTTGAATGAGTAACTTCGTTTTCTAGATTTTGGTATTTATCAACTGAAGTAAAATTTCATCATCTGTAAGGACATGAAAAAGGAAGGTTATCAGAACGAATATAAAAACCTGTAAATAGAAGAATAAGTGAGATTTCAATTAAAATTACGAGACAAGATGAAGAGACAGATCCAAATTCGAAATCTTAGAAAAAGATTTCACAAATGAAATACTGTACCTTCAATTTTAGAGACAATTTGCAACCACGCTTTGATTTTGGGTAGATAATTATTCGTGATCATTTTATTAGCGTCTCTAACGTTTTCCAGAATAGCAGTATTCTCAGAAGTTTCTTTAATAGAATCTGTAATAAAAACAAATCAAAATAATTCATTTTTCCACAGAATCTGAGGAAAACTCATGTAGGCTATATAATTATTGTTCGATTAAATCATCAGTCAGCATAATTAATAGAATGTACATGATACCAGAATCATGATACCAGAGAGATTCACTGAATCTCTTGACTAGACAAAAATATGTTGCTTTTACATTTAAAACTATAAAAGATCCTGAACAAACATGGACATTTTTTTTGTGTTTTTTGAACAAAGCAGAGCAGTAATGCAGGTTGAGACGAAAAAAGTAATCCGTTTATTGAATTTATAACAATTAATTATCCATCTAAAAATTATCATCCATCTAAATAATGTCTTTTTTTGCTAAATAAAAATTTTTGCAGCATAAAAGACAGGTTGGTTGAGCCTATTGAAATACTGCAAGTGGGCTTCTAGTATTCTAAGTAAATGTATGACTGAATATTTATTTATTTTTAACTACTAGTCCCATTTCCTGCGAAATTGGTCATTTTTTTAAATGCAATTTTCCAATTTTCGAAAAAATTGGAACCTATTTATAAAATGGGGAGAATAATTTATATTAATGAATCATATTGGATGATGATTTATAAGATGCCATCATTATTATGTAAAATAATTTATTATTTTCAAGGATTCATAATGCATTATATAATTGCCATGTTGAGGACATGACAATATGATCACATCAGTCAAAATTCGTCCAACAAAAAGATGTTTCAAAATTTATTTTTAGTGTAACAATGGTTTACTATTCTTCATTAGAACTGACGGGCATTAATACTTAATATAATTTAGTTAGGTTTTAGTTTCTTCTTTTATGGAGAAAATATTTCATAAACTGGATGATGACAACAAATTCCGCTTCATCATAATAATTACTGTATTATTTATCCTCTTTATATATGTCTGTAATAAATTTTACAAATACAAACGAAAGCTTCTTTCCAATTTTGGAACTAAGTGATGTTTTACCGAAGAATAAATGAAGACTTATTTAAAAAGATTTATACACCCATAAATACAGGAGATACAGTTACAGGAGATATTAAGAAGCCAATTGAATTCAACTGCCTTAAAATAATGTCATCTAATGGAACCAATGCACCGAGAATCAATTAACGAATCTGACGTCATTTTACGGAGGTCGATTTTCTGAAACTCTAAAATTTAGTGTAACTGAAGAGTAATCAATTAGTGAACGAGAATAAATGAAAGATTCTGATGTCATTTTACGGTAGTTGATTTCCAGAAACTCTCAACTTTAGTGTAACTGAAGCGTGATCAATTAGTAATTCATTATGGAAATTATTCTAGAATCCCTTAAGCCTGGTTTTCATTAGTAGAGTTAGTGGTAGAGTAACTAGCATACTAACTCTACCGTACTAACTCTACTCTACTTACTTGTTACTTAAAAACAAGTACTCTACCATCACTCTACTCTACTATGAACGTTTTCATTGGGAGAGTTCACAAGATAGTTAGTACTCGCCCAGGGAACTCTACCACTAACTCTACTAATGAAAACCAGGCCTTAATGAGCTACAGCGAACTTAAAAAATTAAAAGTGAGAATGAAACACTTTCATCAAAAAAGAAAGAATAAAACTTTATGAAAAAAATATCCATAAATTGACTGGTTACTGTTTTCTTTCAGTGAATGAAAGTTCTTAGAAATTTAGCCGAACCGACTTACTAGGCACAATATCGACTTCTACGGTGTGCTTGTTGGTCAGGGCACCAATTTCTCTCATGGTTGGATTGAAATCGTCTTCCGGCTCTTCATCGGAACTGGAGCAGCTCATCCCGGCTGTATCGTTGCTCTTCTCTGAAGCGATAAAATCTCCTGTATTGTCGGATTCATTTTCAGCTTGATCTGAGATATAAAACTCTTCTGGTCTTGGTAACAGGAGGGCCAAGCCGTTTTCAAACGATTTAACGATGCTGATAATTTCGGGGAGCAAATCTGTGGAAAAAGGTCAACACATGAAATAATTATGCAAAATAGAATATTTCCTTCATAGTAAATAAACATTCGTCTGACATATTGTTGGAATCATTTCTGTGAACATTTTAAACCTGAACGACAATGTATTTTTTCAAGCAGCAAACTGAATAAAAAGGATTTTAATCGGTGTGGACGTCTAACTACAAATTCAGAATCTGTTCCGCGTCCGCGACTCAAGTGTTTTTTTTTAATAAAGTCCCTGGCTTTTGAATTCTATGAATACATTAATTAGCCTATGAAAAATCTTATGAAAACACTAGATAGGAAATAAAAAATGAAAAAAAAACTAAACAAATCGTATCAATAATATTTAGAATATTTCCTTCATAGTAAATAAACATTCGTCTGACATATTGTTGGAATCATTTCTGTGAACATTTTAAACCTGAACGACAATGTATTTTTTCAAGCAGCAAACTGAATAAAAAGGATTTTAATCGGTGTGGACGTCTAACTACAAATTCAGAATCTGTTCCGCGTCCGCGACTCAAGTGTTTTTTTTTAATAAAGTCCCTGGCTTTTGAATTCTATGAATACATTAATTAGCCTATGAAAAATCTTATGAAAACACTAGATAGGAAATAAAAAATGAAAAAAAAACTAAACAAATCGTATCAATAATACCGTATCAATAATCGTATTAATAATGATAAGTTTCACGAAAATACTTTCTTTTTAAAATGATTTATTACAAAAATTTACATTCAACTTTCCTTTGACTATGAATCAAACGGTTTCAAGAAATAATGGTGGAATAATAGTCTAGAAATATATCAAGTTTATTCGCAATACCTACCATTGAATTCGTTATTGACTCTGTTGTAGCGCTGCTCATTAATTGCCTTGATTCTTCTTTCATTTTCAGCTCTCTTTTCTCTTTCTTCAGCAGACAAGACTTGAAGCGATTTGAAATCGACCTGAAATTTAATTTATTATCAGTGAAAAGGGATAATATGCATTGGAATAATACACAAGTTATTTTATAACAATATAAATAGGGAATTTTATCAAGAGGGTTGAATTTTGAAGAAATATGCGAAATTGCCATTACTTTAATAATATAGTTTAGTCCTAGTAAATTATGTAGTTACTTGAGGTGGGGTTAAACATGCAATGATTTGCTGGCGCCAGAGAAATTTTACATGCATATGTAAATTAATGCTAGTTACAGTGAAAGTTACAGTGCATGAATGTTTCAACTTTCACGTCAGCATCAATTTACATAATTATGCTCATGCATTTATGAAATGTATAGCGTGCAAGCACATTTTGGTGCCCGCAAATAATTGCTTATATGAAGGCACCTTTACAATGCAGTTACTAAAAATTAATTGATTCCAATTTTTCAACAATTGGAAAATTGCATTTAAAAAAAAGAAAATGACCAATTTCGCAGGAAATGGGACTAGTGGCTAAAAATAAATAAATAAATATTCAGTCATACGTTTACTAAGAATACTAGAAGCCTACTTACAGTATTTCAATAGGCTCAACCAACCTGTCTTTTATGCTGCAAAAATTTGATTGCACACTCGAATGTCTTGTACTTTGAACCAAACTCTTTATACCATTCATGGACAGTTTTCAAAGCAAGTTTTTCCAACTGTTCGGCAGCTTTTTTCGGAAGTGGAAGAGGCTTCTTAGATTCAACCTCAGTGGTTAGCTCCAAAATATTTTGTAAATTGTGAACTACCAATTCTCGGAAAATAAGAGACCTCCTGGGAAAACAAGCATGTTATTTTATAAGTTAACATCAACTTATTGTGTTGGCATTTTTTGTGTCAATTTTTATCAATTCATTCAACAAAAATCTCTTATGTTGGAAATACAGCAATACCTAGAACAAGGCACTAATAAATAAAAATTGAATTTTATATAATTATAGTATTCAAAAATCTAAAACAGAATTCAAAATCCATAACATAATACAGTAGAATCAAAAATATAAAAGCAATTATATCAGGTATCATGGAATTAATGCATAATACTAAATTTTTTGATGATAATGAACTTATCACAATATAATTTAAGACAATGAGGAATGGCTCTTATTTTAGAGAATAAAGTTGACAAGTAGCCTACTACAAAACTGATGTTTTGAGCAGCTAGATGTTTCGCCGTAATAATGATTGTAACAAGAATTAAGATGGAAATGAATACAGACAAGATTGAATTGAAAATTGCTCAATTGTTTAAGGCTATTCCGGTTCCAGAGCAATCCCAGAGAGATATTTCGTGATCTACTCGAATTTTACTTGCCCTGGATTTTAGCGAAGAATGAGCAAATTTATTTCTGATTCAATGACTATAGAATTGGATTAGAAGATGAATTAGAATCTAAGAACGTTAATCATTATGAAAAGTAATTTTTCACTCACCTAAAAAATTCATCAGCATCTAAGAACGCTAATTACTGTATTATGAAAAGTAATTTCTCACTCACCTAAAGAATTCATCAATCAGTTGGAACGCGCTGTACCTTATTTCTGAATGATTTTGGTTCAACTCCCTCAGAATACTTTTATAAGCGAAATTCAAGTAATTGTTCGATTGCCTAAAAACAGCGGAAACCAATCAATCAATCATCGTTTACTGCCATGCGCGTTACAAATGTTGAACAAACGTCACATTAAAAAATATTCACAGTTTGAATACAATCAATTTGGAAGAGAAATCACATCACCACACAAGCCCTCTCATCCCCTCTGAGATCCCAAAGCATGAGGTATTCCAAAAGCTCTTGTATGTTACGAAAAGAGCCCTAACAAGACACACTTTTAACCGAAACTTAAAAACATTCAAGGAGGGGAAATAGCTCAATTTCCAAAGTTTGATTGAATGAAAAGATAGGAAAGAGAGTGATTGGATCGGTATGCTTAAGAGGACTGCGCGATGTTTTCCCATGGTCAAATCGGTAAGCAAACAACTGTTTGCTATCAATATTATGTTATAAACAGATGGAAGTGTGGATTTAATAAGAAATGTTTGTTTAAATAAACTGCAATTTGTAGATTTAGCTGTTCCTTGAAAATAGGATAGAAAATAAGTTGGGATCTATTCAAATAACATATCTTATTAATAACAAATACCGGCCGGTTGCACGATCATTTAATTAAAGTCAACCACCGTGAAATGACGTGTTGCATTAACGTCCGATTGATTCATTGGGTCTTGTTGAAGACGTCATTTTATGCCGATTAGATTCAATTGGATTCCCGAGCAACTATTCGACTGACTCAATGGATGAATTGAATAAAACCTATAATCTAGCGATTAGCAACTAGTGCTTAGTTTTAGCTACGGCTAGTCCTAGTTGTAGCTACTTAGAACTATCAAATGCTAGTTCTAAGTAGCTACAACTAGGACTCATTTAGATATTTCTGGAGCAGTTGCTAAGACATGTTTGCCTAGTTACTGCTATGTGATTTTTTGCGATGACATCATATTTCCTGTTGACAAGTCGACATCATGGCACCGTGTACTCGCTGTTCTAGTTATTATTACAAGAAATTTTGACAGCCGGAAACCTGAGCAGAATGATTACTCACTTGCAAATACTCTTCAGTTCTTTGAATTGACTTGTATTCAACGAAGTTTCCCCAGAATGAGTTAGTTCCTTGATAAGAAATTTCAAGTGCCTTGATTGATCATCAAAGCACTGCAATTCATCTGAATCCTTCAAAATCTTCTTGCGTTTTGGAGGCATTTAGCAGTTCTATAAAATGCCAAGGAGCTTGAATGTGCACCTCACATTTTGAGTTTCAGGTTCATCTGCAACACATAAGAATTCATTGTTATATTATTTGTTTTATTTTAGCTTCTTCTATCCAAAATAAAAAAACTAAGACCAGAAAGCAATAGCAAGGATATTGAACCATTAATGCTTTTCAAGAGCTGAGATTATAAAAATCATGTTTTATGGTTCATAATAGGAAATTTCATATAAATATTTTCTGTTAATTGAGGATAAGTCGTTCGTATTTGAGAAAATATTATATTTAACTGATTAAATTTGACAGCCGTAGAATAACGTTCAGATGAACTCCGACGAAAAAACAGAACTTATTCTAATATCAAATAATTATCAAGAGTTTCAATACTTTCAATTATTGATTCTTTGCATTCATTCCGTCAAATGATTTAATTTCAATCAATAGCCATTTGTTAGGTTTACAATAAATTGTAATTTTCTTTGAAAGAAGTAAAGTAAAAAAAAAAACAATGATACCCAAGTGTACCTAAATCTAACCTCAATCTTCACTTCTTCAGCTTCGTTCCTCAATTTAGTGTGAAAAAATACATTGAATCAGATACTTATTATAAAACTTAGCTAAATATAATTTGTTGACTGCTTACTTATAGGCCTACTTACCTGAATGATCAAACCCTATTGAAAAGTAAAAAACAATGATACCCAAGAGTACCTAAATCTAACCTCAATCTTCACTTCTTCAGCTTTGTACCTCAATTTAGTGTGAAGAGAAGATACATTGAATCGGATACTTAGAATAAAACTTAACTAAGTATAATTTATTGATTGCTCACTAATACTTACTAAATATAAATTTAAAAAAACGCAATTCAATCCTAGGAGAGAGGGAGAGAGACAAAGACGAGTACAACTTTCCTTCTGTTGTGCAACAACAACAACAACAACAACAACGTGCAATTTGCAACAATTTTTGGGGGGCCACAACTTGTACGACTTTTCCCTTGTACGAAACTATCACCTGTACGAAACTTTTAATATTTAGAAAATCACGTTTTACCCCTTGTACGACAAACCATTTGTACGACTTCAACAATTACAAAATCGTTCAACCTCAAAAACCACTTGTACGACTATCCCCTTGTACGAACTACCCCCTGTACGACTCTTTTTGAGATTGAGAAAACTACGTTTTACCCCTTGTACGACAAACCACTTGTACGAATCCAACAATTACAAATTCGTTCAACCTCAGAAACCACTTGTACGACTCCACCCCCTGTACGAAAACACTGTGCTGCAATCTAGCAGCAAAGCTGTATAATTGTCCCAGGCATTTCTTACTCTCTACACTTGACTGTCTTCCAGTGAAAAGCATAAAACCACAATAGTCATGAAGGCACTGGCCACTTGGTTTGCCTAATAATTTTAAGGTTAGATATTATGTGTTTCATTTGAAGATCGAATTCGGTTTGCTAAAAATTTATAGATAGTGGGTGGAAAAAGTCTATCACTAGGTGAATAAGAATCCATTCAATAAAAATAATATGCTATGCGACAACATGTCATGATAAAATTGAATTTAATTTCAATATTAGGCCTATACAGGCCAGAAAAGGATAGTAAGTTACCGTCAAAAACTTTTAATTTCAATGCCAGGCCCAGATTCACGTATGGGATGACTAGGCAGTACCATCTCTAATAACGTTTTATCATTGGTAATTATGTTAAGATGAGTATGCTCTTGTTAATACGTTAATAGACGTATAATGAATAATCAAAAGCAATTTATATGTATATATATATATAGGTACATAAGTAAACAATAGGACTTTGGATGCAGAAATTAGCCCTCAGGCTCCATCGCTCCAACGTTTTGTTTGAGGGTTAAGGGTTTGTTATTATTAATTAAATATGGCACTGGACTGGGCATCTGCTTAGTATAGCAGGAATCTCTTAAATTGTCAGAGAACAGCTGATTGATGTACGTAGTTCACTGACGTTAAATCAGCTGTTTTCTGACAATTTAAAAGAATCCTGCTATACATAACTAGTAGTTCTGTGAACAGTTAAGTAGACCTCGCAAAAAGCGAGTCTAGCGCATCACAAAAGTTCCGAATACACTACCGGTACTAAAGTGATCCATCTATGTAGTTGAATATATATTCAACTATTTATGTTCGATCGTAGCCTACGAGACATACCATACTATCAAACCAGAGTCAAGTAGGCTCTGGTTCGACTTAATAAATTTTTATCTCTCACTCTGTGGTAGCCACTTGATAAAACAGGATCAAATTTGAGTTTGGATAATAGAGCATTGTTTTTTTTTTCTTAAAATTCAGAAATACTGAGAAATTACTTTCTCAGTAGTCATTTCTCTATTTTTATTTATTTAGCGTATGGCAGCATATATACACAACACATTTAGTATCACAAAATTCGTAAAAAAAAGAGAAAACAATAGAAAATTTATAGATAGAACGAATAAAAATATCTTAGTCACTTTTGACCTGGAAATTAGAGGCATGCTTCCAGGGTATTTAAGTAGGCTATTGATTCTGGTTTAGCCATCAGGAAATCTTCCTGTGCACCCGTGTATGCTGATCTGGGGCACTCCTCCACGATGTGTCTCACAGTCTGGACTGCTCCACACTCACAGAAAGGGGAGTCAGCCTTCCCCCACTTATGCATCAGATAGGCACATCTACCATGACGAGTCCTTACCCTGTTCAATGCCGACCATGTTTTACGAGGCAAATCGAAGCCTGGGGGCCTTTTGGTTACAAATGGGATGTCAATGTTCTGCTTTGCTGACCACGCTTGTTTCCAGGCCTCAGTTAAACTGAAACCTGCATCTAAGGCTGTAATTGCCGTCCTAACCGGTGGCTTACGAGATTGCAGACGGCTCTGATTGGCATCTTGTATATCTTCATGTATTGGCAGGCTTCGATTTTCCTGTATCTTCTTGTACTCTCTAGTGAGGGCATTCATGCGTCGAAGATTTGGGGGTGGTATGTGACTCAACACCGGGAGCCATTCCACAGGGGTAGATTTTAGAACACCACCTATCATTCTCATTGAGTTATTTAGCTGAACATCAACCCTATGAACATGAGAGCTATTCATCCAGACTGGAGCACAGTACTCAGCAGCTGAAAAGACAAGGCTTAGGGCTGTAGAGCGTAATGTAGAGGCTGAAGCTCCCCATGATGTTCCGCAAAGTTTTTGCATAATATTGTTTCGGGTTTTTAGTTTTTCTGCTGTCTTTGTTAGGTGCTCTTTGAATGAAAGTGTCCTATCAAGTATCACACCCAAATATTTTGGAGCCTTATTGTGTTTAAGGCTTTTATTTTCAAATTGAATTCTAAGCTCTCTGTTAGCTTCTCTATTGTTCAGGTGGAAGCATGCAACTTCTGTTTTGCTGGCATTTGGTTGGAGACGCCATCTTCGAAAGTACCTACCCATCTCTCTCAAGTCATCTGTAAGAACTTTCTCTGACTCCTCAAATGACTTACACTGTGTTGATAATACCCAGTCATCAGCATAGCCATGTTTTCTAGACATAGTTTCTGGCATGTCAGCAATATACAGACTAAACAAGAGAGGGGCAAGAACTGAGCCCTGAGGCAGACCATTCTTGAGTTTTCTTTGTGAGCTTATATCAGATCCAATGATGACTTGGAAAGTTCTATCACTCAGCATATTATTCACAAGACGAGCTGTTATTTTGCACTTGATCACTTTTAGGAGCTTATAGATCATACCTTCTCTCCAAACAGTGTCATAAGCTGCTGATAGATCGATAAAGGCAGCAGATGTTTTCAGTTTCTTCTGGAAACCAGCTTCAATGCATGTTGTCAGTGATAGAACTTGATCAACACAGCTCCTGTCTGGTCTGAACCCAGCCTGCTCAACAGGTATGATTTCAAATATCCTCTGGCATACTCTATTATAGATTAGCCTCTCCAGTAGTTTATACACCACTGATAGTAATGCAATTGGTCTATAGTTCTTTGCTGAGTTTGCTGGTTTTCCTGGTTTCAAAATTGCTATGATCTTTGACTGCCTCAGCTCTTTGGGTACATTGCCAGTTTGCATAACATCAGTGAAGAATTTAGCCAGCCATACTTTAGCATATTTTCCACATTTAACTAGAAATTCTGGGTTTACACCATCAAACCCTGGTGCTTTACCAGAAGCTACATGCTTAAGAGCTGATGCAATTTCTTCTGTGGTGAAAGGGAGACTGTATTCACTCTCTGTTGCTTGTCTCTTAAGTTGGCTCAGCTCATGTTTTATTTTGGTTGAGTGTTCTCCGTCTACTTGTGCTCTGGATGTTTCCACTATGTGAGATGCTATTGTGTTTGCAGAGACACCTGCTTTTTGTCTTTCAATGGGTGCTCCACTGCCTAATTTCCTTAGAAGTGCCCATGCTTGTCGACTTGAAGTTTGGAAGTTCATGTTCTCAACCACATTCATCCATTTCTGTTTTCTTGCCTCATCAAGACTATGAAGGAGCTCATCTGCCACCTCTTGCTCACCTGTCTCCAAGAAGGTTTGATAAAGTTCATCACTATTCTGGGACCAGCCTGGAATGTATTCTTTGCGATATCCTCTTGGGATGCACTTTTTAGCTGTACTTATGACTGCCCCAACAAATCGTTTATAATTTTTACTTATAGGAGGTATCCAGCCCAGGCATTTATCAAGTTCTTTTGAGTACCTTTCCCAGTCAGCTTTTTGAAAGTTCCATCTTGGATGTGGTGTGGAAGTCACAAGTGGGACCTGGTGACCTATTTTTATGAGAACTGGACGATGCTGACTGTGTGGAAAGTCAGAGAGAACTCTTCTGGTGATTGGAAGTGGTTGACCCTTGTTATCACATGAGGAAAAGCATAGATCTGGATTGTACTCCTGCCTCCAAGCTGCTGATTTAAATGTGAACCGATCTTTTTCATCAAACACAAGATTAAGATTTTCACTTTCAGCCCATTCCACCACAGCTTCACCATTTGCATTGCAGTCCCTATACTTCCACTGTTCATGGTGACTATTGAAATCCCCTACGTAAACTGCAGGGTGGGGCTGAATTGGGATCACTGCAGTTGGCCATGGGGTGTTAGGTGGTTTGTAAATGTTTGTCACTGTGATATTTCCTATCTTGACTACAACAGCATGGATGTCATTGTCTGTTGAGGTGGAGATTAGGGTGGCATTGTCTATATTGCATCTCACATAGGTTGCAACTCCATATACATTATGATAAGTAGCACCAAGTAGATCATAGCCAGGTATAATACCTCTTCTTTTCAGCTGGTCTTCAGAGCTACAGTGTGTTTCCTGGATGGCAACCAGGTCAATGTTGTCTTGTCTTAAACGCTTTGAAAGATATTGACTTTTAGAATAGCTTATACTCTCTACATTCAAATGGCAAATCCGGACTGAAGGCCCAAGATTTCTTGTCTGGTAGTCCTTAAAAGGACTTTTGAGTTTGAAATTGGTATGTGATTTCAAATTTGTAGTGTTGTGTTGTGTTTGGTCAGGAGAACTAAAGTTTGTCTGACCGCCAGTAAGTGCTAGTCCATTTAGCATTATCCAAGGTGCACCATGTGGGGGCGGACTAGCGTTACACATACTTTTTGCAGTGAAAATTCATTTTATTGATGCATCATTGCCAACATCCAACAAATACCAAAACCCTCAAATTATGGACATCCCAATGGCAGGTGTTATTGCCAGTCCACTATGGCGTGGGTATTCACCCATTAATAGAAACAATTTTTGAAAAGAAAGAAAGAGGTATTGGTCAGGGAAAACCAGATAGGATAGAGAAAGGATGTAGTGCGTGATCAGTAAGCATGCCACCCACCAACCACGCACTCAAGAGAATGGCACAAAGCTAAGTCAGTGGAAAGGTGCCATTCTAGAAATTGAAAGCTCCAGAGCATAAAGAAGAAGAAGAGGGGAGGGGGAGGAAGGGCTCTGGAGAGGCTGTCTGCAGCAGCACTAGGCTACTGGGCGGTGGGATCGCCAACCCCTACGCCTATTTCTCTATTTGAATCAATGATACCTAATAAGTTATCTCTTCTACTCAATCCATCAATATACCTGAAAGGGTCTCTCTCCGCCCAAAAAAAAACCATAAGCTTAATTATTAGCCTACTCCATCCAAATCATTGGAATTGAAAAACGCTGCTTTGAAACTTTTATCGTCATACATGCCCTAAAGATATTAATTTTTTGTGGATGAGTTTGTACGTTTTCAAATGTATTTTGAACTTGAACAACTCCAAGACTCCTGTGAAGTGTACTCTTATATTAAACAGGACAATCTATCAAGTAACTCACTTGCCAATCTTGAAACTGCATTCAGCTCAGGTGCATATTACAGCTCTCATGCACTGTAAAATATAATAATGAAGAATCTGAGCTTTGGATTCTTTTACGATATCAGCTCCTCATTAAGACTTGTAGGCCTATGTTTTAAAATAATATCTATGCGTATTAATAGGCTATACATAAAAGTTGAACTATTGGGACTATTGTTGACTTTATTGTATGTTGAGTATTTATGACTTTGGTGCATTCATTATGAATAAATTGGAATTACACATTTCTAATTGAATCAATTTATTTGAAAAATACTTGAACAATTTTTATACAGTGGAAATATGTACAGACAAGAAAACAATTAATTAATTCACAATAATACCCTAGTGATGAGTTCGGTCAAAAGCATATTAAGTCACTAAGCAGGGCAACATCAGAAAAATCGAGTACGGTACGATACCTCTACTAAATAAAGAATCTTACATGAACAATCATAGATGAGGAATGTTTTCAATACCAGAATTTTATTGAATAATATCTAGTGGAACGGTCGTTCCACCACCCGTCCCCCCCGTGATACGAATGAAAGACCGGGACCACTATAATATATATTCTGTAACGAACTTCCCTTTGATGTTTGCATGCCGCCATCTCAATTTACGCGGAAGGTAGTGAAAATTTTAAAATGTTGTAATGACATTATTTTCTTAGATTTTTGAGCGCTTTCATTTAAGATCAGAACGAACTTTCTACGATATAAATTCGCAAAGATACTATATACGGGTATTTTGTCATTTTACTAATTTTGGGATTTTTCAATTTTTTTCAACTTTGAGCACTTGATGTGAAAAATCTGTAATGAGTTGAGATTTCGGACTACCAAAAGCGATTGAAGACATGTTTAAACTATTTACATTTAAAATTTCAAATCATTTAATCCCCGATTAAGCTCTGTAGCTCTGTCCGAATAAAAATTAAAGTTGCAATTTGAAGTTAGAATTTGAAGCTTTTTATCGAATGTAAACAGGGCCACCCAGGAACATGGCCTAGACACTCGAAATGTGACGTCACGGCTAAGAGGCCTACCACTCCACTATACTGTTCATAAACAGCCACTGATCACAACCAAGTTTGAATATTTAAATTTTTATTATTTAAAAATAAATAAATAGACCTACTTACCCACCAAAAGGTAATTGTGCAGTTGAAATTAACTCGAGACGAGAAAAACCAAACACGAATTCCAATTTTAATGCAGGGATGAGTTGTAAACATGAGTTGTTTATGGACACGATGTGATGACGTCAGCTGCACGTTTAAATTCAGTGTCTAGCTAGACCATGTTCCTAGGTGGCCCTGATGTAAATGTCGCGATCCTAGCGGTTAAAAACTAAAAGTTTCACACTGTTGCCACCGCCAAATTCGACCTTTTCAATAATAGCCCAGTAAAATTGTCATCAAAAATAGGGTCTACCTTGTATGAAATGGAATAGTCGGTTTTTTTTTAGTAATGTTTATGGTAGTCCTGGGATGCTAAATCCAAGTTTTAGACCTAGGCAAACTACCGGTTCATCTCCAAAATCGTACAAAATGGCGGAATTTTGCACTTTTTATGTTTGGCTAATTTTCACCCTGAAGAAGTCTGTTTTTCATAGAGACATTGTGCATATTTCTTAAAGTATATCAAATTACCTTCAATTTGAGACCAAATTTATCATTGTATGCCCAACCGTTTGCGAGATACAGCTCTTCAAAGTTCATAAAATTAACGAGAATTTACCCTTTTTTTCAATTTTTCGCAATTTTGACCCTGAAGAATCACTTTTCCATATAGGAAATTCAACATAGGGTTGAAAGTAAATTCAAATACCTACAATTTGATACCTGATTGGTTATTGTAGGCCCAACCGTTTGCGAAATACAGCTCTTCAAAGTTCATCAAATTATCGTAATTTTTCACTTGTTTTTACATTTGGTCAATTTTGACCAAAGTTTTGAAAGATAATTTAAGAATCTACAATTTGAGACCAAATAGATTATTGTAGACCCAATAGTTTGCGAGATGTAGGCCTTCAAAGTTTATCAAATTGTTGAATTTTTCCACTTTTTCTACATTTCTTCAATTATGACCCTGAAGAATCATTTTTCCATATAGAACATTCAACATAGTTTTGGAAGCTGATTCAATTACCTACAATTTGAGACCAAATTTGTTATTGTAGGCTCAACCGTTTGCGAAATACAGCTCTTCAAAGTTCATTGAATTATCGTAATTTTCATTTGTTTTTGAATTTTGACCGTGAAGTATCACTTTCTCATATATGACATCCAACATATTTCTTAAAGTATATTAAAATACCTACAATTTGAGAATCAATTGGTCATTGAGGGCCTAATAGTTTGGAAGATATAGGCCTTCAAATAGATTAGTAGAAGTCCATTCACATTTAAAATTTCAAATCATTCAATGTCCGATTAAGCTCTGTAGCTCTGCCCGAATAATAATTAAAGTTGCAATATTTGGAATTTGAAGTTTTAAAGAATGTAAATGTCGCGTCAATTCAACAATTTTAGCAATTAAAAGAAATAAAACCCTGACAGGAAATAGAAAAATTGAATCGTTCATTTTAGAATCATTAATGGGGAAAATTTGAGAATTTTGTTCCTGGAATGTATAATAAAGGTGTTGGGCAAATTTTTACAAGGATTTCATTTTTCGATTATAAACTACAAAATATTTTTTTCATCAAAAGTGGTCATGTGACCTATCGTAATGGGTTAAAATTTCAATCTAAATTCAAAATCTCAATCTTATTTAACAAACTTTGTGGATAACTGCTTATACATGAATTAATGTTGCTACAATGATATGTCGTTTTTTAAAGTCTGGATAGTAAATGATAACGTGTGATGCAACAGACACAGTCACAACGTCTTGTTTGTTCATTCAGTATTAACCATAACTGGCTCACTTATAGCTAGAATAATTTTGTAGCACCCAAATAGTGAGGATAAAATATCTTTTATCAAATAACATGGCATTTCACTGTTTAAAAAAAATTAACTCTCTCCCCATCCATTGTGTTTGCAGTGTTATACCTCTATAACAAGAAGGTGATTAAAAAAAAAACTGATATCCTCTCAAAAAATTCTCCAAAAAAGAATTCGTCACCCGTCCCCTACCCCAGACCCTATTGTAAACGCTGGTGTGGAAACTAAAATTTGTGTACCAAAGAAAAAATCCAAAAAATTTTTATAAGCTTTCAGTAAGAAAATGTTTTGATATAGCCTAAATTAGAAACCCGTCTCCCTCTGCAATATACATTTATACATACAATATAATAATTATGTGTAGCCAACCCAAACAAAAATGAAAACTCTGTTCTGGAAGCCATTGACATTGAAGAAAAAATTTGGAAGAAATTTTGGGGGAGGGCGAAGGCGCTCAATAATTTAGAAAGTTCATAAAAACTTGTTAGCTCAAACACTGAGAGTATGATTCCTGAAAGTTTAGCATATTTCTAATTCGTGATTTTAAGTGGGTGAGATTGAGCGCCCTCGCCCTCCCCCAAAATTTCTTCCAAATTTTTTCTTCAATGTCAATGGCTTCCAGAACAGAGTTTTCATTTTTGTTTGGGTTGGCTACACATAATTATTATATTGTATGTATAAATGTATATTGCAGAGGGAGACGGGTTTCTAATTTAGGCTATATCAAAACATTTTCTACTGAAAGCTTATAAAATTTTTGGATTTTTCTTTGGTACACAAATTTTAGTTTCCACACCAGCGTTTTAAATAGGGTCGGGGGTAGGGGACGGGTGACGAATTCTTTTTTGGAGAATTTTTTGAGAGGATTTGAATGTTATCAAACTTTTGATCACAATCATTAGAATAAAATAAATAAATAATAAATGTTTATTTCTCAATAATAATTGATGAGAAAGAGTGAGAGTGAGACAAGATTATTTCAGCTGCTGAGACAGTGCATTTCAATCACATGATCACTCGTGAAATACACAACTACACTAACTTTTTTGGTAAAACCAGCGGTTCTATAACAAGAATTGAAAAAATATCGAAACACATATATAAGCTACTCCCATTCTCCTATTGGTGTTTGAAGATTTAGTGGGCTCGTACACCGGAGCAATAAGCAACAAGCAATAAGCAATACGCAACAAGCAATATTATCGCCAATGTGTTTTTCCATTAGATTTCAACTGAACTCGTACACCGAAGCAATACGATATCACTATCGCCTCTGTAGAGCAACATAAATGTTTGATCTACATATTCGATATATTATATCGCTAGCAACACAGCGTGTCGGTAGAAAAGCAACATATTGCCTGAATAACATAATTATGATATTTCATTGAATTTTTAGTACAGTAACCTAACTTTGAAAATTTTTGTTCATCGAGCGTTTGTTTACAAAATGTGTGACAAAGCATTTAATTCAAATTTGTACAGCTTGTTGAGCAATATCAATGCATTTATGATTATCTTCGAAATGATTACAGCCAAAGAGATGTTGTGGAGAAAGCATAGGGTGCAGTTGGAAATGAAATAAATCTATCTGTTGACTTTTTTGGAACAATTTATTTTTTGAAACGATCTTGATTAAACAGCATATTTATCTTGCCATGGTCCTCGCTTTGCCATAGGAAAATTGATCATTGATCAGTTTTCTTGTTACATGAAAATGTAATATGATTTCAAGTAATTACGTAATTCATAATTAAATTTTTATCTTGTGTTAAATTTCTCATTCTCGAAATTTGCCACAACATTATCACTTCGTTTTCATCGTCAGACGACATTTTGAACGACCGGGTCAATAAGCAAAAATTTTCTTATTGCTTTGGTGTACGAAGTACAAGTACAACAAAAAATGTTGCGTATTGCTCATTGCTTGTTGCCTGTTGCGTATTGCTCATTGCTTGTTGCTTATTGCTCCGGTGTACGAGCTGCCTTAAAATAAAGATGTTAACTATGAAAGAAGAAAGCGAGTTGAAAGAATTGACTTATCTTTCAGTTCCCTCGTCAAAACTTTCCGTGAAATGTGTCATCTGGCTTTCATTCGTCCCCATTGCCCAGCGAAGTGGAAGTGGGTTTCAGGAAGACTTCAAACACCGCCAAAGTCAAATATAGAAACAAGTGATGCTAGGTATAGACACAGAAATAGTCACGTTCAACTATTCATCCTATAGAATTTTCTAAAGTGATTTCGTATACGGTATATCTGTTGTTAGAACAAGATATAGACGATGGGTATTCAACTTGAATATTTTGTAGTGTATGCTTATGTACCTATAGACAGAAATAGATATAGGCAAACTGTTGAGCTGTATACAGTGTATATCTATAGAGATTGAAATAGCAAAGAATGGACATTGTTTGACTGCTTCTGTCTCCAGTGAAACGAATTGGAAGTGTTTTCAGGCAGGTAATTTTTGCAAACGAAAGTCTGGTATTTCCGTGTTGGTGCTTTTCTAGGTAATCCAGGTTTAGAAACTGAAAACTAAACGAAGCATTTATTTATTCGAGCAGAAATTTGAATAGGTACTGAATATACGCACTGTAATGCGTGATGCCTATGTGTATGTATAGTAATGCGTATGAAGTTCTACTTACAGTACAGTACTCATACAGTTCTATGAAAAAGTTGTTATTTTACTTTCGTTTCTTACATTTTTGTATTTAAATTTACTCACGTTTTCGTATCTCAGTATTTTTTCCTACAAATTTTATTGTATCTAGTATCATAGACTAATTGTATAGTTAGTCTATGCTACTATGTAAACTTTTCTCAGCAGTCGATGTACGTTCATGTAGGCTAGGTTCATTTATTGTATTGCGAATCATACACTATTTATGAACTTTTGACTTGACATATTTGTATACTATCTTATTTTTGGTATCAAGGAGTTGTTTGTCATTAACTTTGCTACTTTAAAAATCGAGCTTCATATGTCGATATGGGCTCAACAAGGTTAATTCAATAAAAATTCGTTTTTAAATAAGTTGTTTATACGTTTCTTTGGCTCTTGATGAGTTTTATAAGGATGCAAAATCAAATTAGTATAAAACTTGAATCTAATGTTTTATAAGGATAACTTCATTTTTGATGATTGAAATTTAATTATGTTATCTTATATTTTTAAAAGAATATAGTTGATACAGGGTTGGTGAAGATTATGGAAACGGCTTAACATCTCTTATACGATGGTAATTTGACGGTAGGTGATATTGGGGATCGTACTAAAATTGAAAATACTATTTTACTGTGACTTCAAAAATCTGGTCCGCCGTATTGAATCTAACTTAATTTTTTTTAAATGGTAAAGTGGTCATGTTATACTATACATGATTTCGATGTAGAATTTCAAGAGAAAATGAATGGCGAAACCCGCAAATTGATAATATTATGTCAAACTGGTTTTGAGCTATTTTAATTATTAATATCAGGGGACGGAGCTCTGCTCGAGAGTACAAAGGTACAGGAATTGAAATTTAAAAGAGAAAAAAAAATATTTTCTCTATATTTATAAAAAATATTTTTGACGCTTTTTTCAGATAAAAGGAACAGATAATATAGTTCCCTTTCTGATTCAAAATTAGAACATAATCATACAATATGGAATATTTCAAATTAATTTCTATTATACATATTTGTATTACATATGTATATTACATATGTATATTTGTTATATTGAAATCGGAAGAAAATAAGAGCAGCTGATGTGTTTCGATATTTTTCTCAATTTCGGAAATTGATCCGCTGCTTTTAAGAAGGACTTTGGTGAAGTCGCGGATTTTCCGTGTATTTTACATCATTGAGCTAAATATTTCACTGGGGATAGCAGTAGCCACTGAGCTAAATTATCCATCTGGTGGTAGCACAAAGGACATCAATGATTTAATGACTCTGAAGTATCAGCTCAACACAACAAATCAGAACCAATCTTTTGAACAAAGTTTTTTAAAAATAGCGCTAAGCTAAGCTGTAGTACAGAATTCCACAATGTCAGCAGTAGCAGGTCGGTCTTGATCAAGGAGGTCTTGATATTTTTCGGTGTCACAAACTTCATAATCTATGCCGCTAGAATGCAGCACAGTGTTTTCGTACAGGGGGTGGGTCGTACAGGGGGTGGAGTCGTACAAGTGGTTTCTGAGGTTGAACGAATTTGTAATTGTTGGATTCGTACAAGTGGTTTGTCGTACAAGGGGTAAAACGTAGTTTTCTCAATCTCAAAAAGAGTCGTACAGGGGGTAGTTCGTACAAGGGGATAGTCGTACAAGTGGTTTTTGAGGTTGAACGATTTTGTAATTGTTGAAGTCGTACAAATGGTTTGTCGTACAAGGGGTAAAACGTGATTTTCTAAATATTAAAAGTTTCGTACAGGTGGTAGTTTCGTACAAGGGGATTGTCGTACAGAATGTAGTGACCCCAATTTTTAACAAACGCCATCTAGATTTGATTGTTGAAGCTCGTTGAAAAAGCATGGAAATACAAATGTTCTTCTTTAAAATCACATGATCATCACAATTTAAAAATAAAGAATTATACTTAATAGTATTTGTTAACTGTGAAATCCACATTCAAAGAATATAGTTTTGTCCTTCAGTCTACTCCAAGAATGAATGCTATCATAGTATCATAATAATTTATTACAATGGCATTGAAATGTTTCGCTGAGTTGCCTAGCAACAGCAACAGACAACAGTTTGTTTTGTAATAACTAAGTGTAAAGTCAGTGTTCTAAAAACTAAAATTATCTTTATTAAAGTTTTTTTTAGTAGTTATTGAAGTTCAATTACTGTGATTAGTGTACTGCAGAGCTGTATCTGATGCGTTTGATTCTTTGCCAACAATCAAAACCAATACTTGCTTGCTTGTAAGTAATAATAGCCTAGCAAAAGGTTTTTGATCGATTTATAATCCGGTTGAATTCTCTCAGTTTGAGCACATGACGGGTTGAGGGATATTACTCAGGACTGGTAGCCAGTACAAAGGAGTCGATCTTATTGTACCAGATCATCCTTATTGTGTTGTTTTGTTGGGAATCAATCTTTCTCACATGAGCACTATTCCCCCACTGACACTGGAGCACAGTACTCTGCTGCTGAGAAGACTAACGCCAGTGCTGAGCCTCTAAAGCCCGGTCTAGACGCTAAGATAAGTTTGTAAAACTTATCAGGATTATTTTAAAATGTCATAAAACAGCTGATTTAACGTCAGTAAACGAGCGTACATCAATCAGCTGTTTTATGACAAGTTAAATGGATCCTGCTGTATAGCAGGATTATTTTAAATTGTCAGAAAACAGCTGATTGATGTAAGCTCGTTTACTGACGTTAAATCAGCTGTTTTATGACAATTTAAAATAATCCTGATGAGTTTGACAAACTTATCGTAGCGTCTAGACCGGGCTTAAGAGTGCTGGTTGATGCACCCCATGTGGTACCTCACAGCTTATGAATAATATTATTTCTAGTCCTTAGTTTATTGCAGTTGTCTTCTCCAGATGCAGACTGAATGACAAAGCCCTGTCTAGAGTGGCACCTAAATATTTTGGCTTAAAATTGTGATTAAGGGGAACGCTCTCAAACTTGACAACAAGTTGCTTACTGGCCTCACTATTGCTTAGATAGAAGCAGCAAACGGTACTTTCCTGTTATAGGACACGTCTACTCATCTAGAGATATCAATAGTCGATATCGAGCTTCAAAAGTATCGATACTCATCGATATGAGAAAAATATAGGTTACTAACATAACCTATAGGTTTTAACATAACCTTATTAATTATTATAGGTTATCGATATCGACTATCGATATCTCTAGATGAGTAGACGTGTCCTATAACAGTATCAAGAATAAAATAATTCATACTTCAAATTATCAATTAGTTGAATAAAGAAATACTTTGAATGAACGAATACTTTTTGTCACTTCAAATGAGTTACCTCAAAATTAAGACAACTGGAGCAATCACATTGAGTTTCGTCGTCTACTGGAACCGCACTTTTCGTCCAAAATGCTAACATTGAAGGCACAAATGGCCGGCTAATTGGATGTCAGACGTCTTCGGACAAAAAAGTACCAGTTAGTGGAAGACGCGGCTTGAAAGAGGGATTTTAGAAGGATTTGTTACATGAATGTAAAGCAAAACCTCTAAGCCTGCTTATAATATTGACGTGTACTGATAAGAACTTTTCTTTTGATACTTGCTTGCGTTCCATCGTTTAATTGATGTAGGCCTACCATACAAGAATTTCCCCGGAAGTTCATGATGCAGTAGTTATGCCCATCATCATAAGGGTTGAATTTGCGTATAAATTACAGTATATAAATATTTACTTAACATACTAACTTCGAGCATTAAGCAAAAAAAATTATTTATTAATCGAACCCAGTAGTTGGGCACAAGAGTTTGAATTAAAATTATCATAAATACAGCTGGTTAGAAAGTAATGTATTTTCTGTGTGATGTTTTCCATGACGAAATATTTTTTAATACATATATGTTATACAAGGCGACATGTACTTCACTCAATAAAAATTGATTACTCACTTTTTTGTGGAGCTTTTGAGAAATGCATTTCACTCCTAAAAAGGCTGATGAAGCTCCTTATTGGGATTGAAATACATTTTTCAGAAGCCCTACAAAAAAGTGAGTACCGGTAATTAACTTTTATCAAGTAAAATACATGTCGTCTTGTGTAACAGATATAATGTATTTTATAGATACAAGGTTTCAAAAGAAGTTATATACCTTTATTCTGGATTCCAATAGAATTCTTCAAAAATGTATGATGAAAGCATAGATGTGAGCAATGCAGAAGAAGTTCGAAGTCCTACGCCAGAAAGTTTAGAGAGTGATTTCAACAAGAAACATGATGATAACAGTGGTGCATTGTTGAGTAAAGACAGAGCAAAGGTAAACCTGAAGATTAAATTTACGTATTCTTTATTCATATCACTGTATAAGCAATGCAATAAAAGCATAAAGTAAGATTACTGTAATGTAGCCTAAATTACAATGAAATTTGATCAAAGGCCATCTTGATGCGGGATGCAGGATCCATCTTTCAGCTGCAATTAACGTGAGGTAGATTTTATGGACTCTATATAGAAAAAATGAATAGTGGTCTGTTCTCAGTTATAAAATATAGAAAATATACAAATAAATGCCCAGCTTCAGTTGTCTAACTTTAAAAAAAATATTTATCATATGCAACGATCAATTACCTAGCTCGTCTGCATATTCATACTCTGTACAAATTAATGTGAATAACCTATGTACGAGCAACTGATAGAGAATATAACAATCACATTGATCACAATCAAATCCAATAAGAAAATGAAAAAGTTACGATCTTCACAATATTGTTACAATTCATCATTAGCCTACATGAAGTGAAACCTGAATTGTAAAAAAAATGTTTCCACACCTCATATTCCAATCTAGTCTAAGAAGACTAATGAGCAATTTTTTTCTAATCTACTATTATTCAACTTGATAAGTTTAGCAGCTCTCACTAGGACTACTACTTTTAAATACTAACAAATAACAGATTAATAATCATAATCACATAACATAGATGATAACTATACACCGGAGCAATAAGTAACTAGAACACGCAATATATAATATATGGCAATATATATATTATATATTGCGTGTTGCTAGTTGCTTGTTGTTTATTGCTTCGGTGTGCGAACCGCCTAATAGATAATAATAATGTACTTCCATTGTTATAGTTTATTTCTTGAATATTTAATGCTTCATTTTGTGTCGGTGATTGGTTAAAGGTGGCAATGGCTCGTCCTCTGTCGGCTGTGAGCCGTGGGGGTGACCGGGAGAGACGACGCACCACCGATCTTGACTCGGACCTCTCTCATTCCGAGGATGATGATGACGACGACGATGATGAGGATGATGATGACGTCAGAGTGCCAATTTTTGAAGGGTAATCAAACTTTCTCAAAAAAGCTATCATCTCTTTTCCCAATACTCTATTGCTTACATCACCAACTTTATTGAAGATGAATAGAATTTTTTAGTACAATTTCAATTTTCAATTTATCTATTTACACTTACACAATTACAAAATTAAACAACAAAGTACAAATTTGAGATTAAACAAAATACAAACGTAAATAAAAACAATAAGCTAAGCTGGGAGAAGTGGTGTAAAGAAGAATTGACTAGGGAATTGTAAAGAAGAATTGTACTAGATACGTTAATTTTGATATATTATTCCCAAATTTTGTCAACTTAAATTTTGATACGGCTCAGAAATCATAACAGTGTTATGAAAAGTACAAAATAATAATGATAGTAAGCTACTGTAGAATACCGAAAATGGACATATTATGCATTGTAAAATAAATAATAATAAATAAATAAATAATGGCCTTTATTCAATGAAACAGTAATACAATTATGAAAATAATCAAGTACAATAGCAAATTTTTATCGTCAGCGTATTCTCCATGGCAAAGTGCAGTCAGGAGGAGTTGGCAAGCTTTTTTTCTTTTTATTTATCTATATATTTTTATAATAGAAATTCACATAATAACAAGAAATAGAGAAAAATGTTACTTTACAAAAAAATGAGAATAAATAGAAAATGGTACATCTTGTGCAGTTGAATTAGAAATTGAATTCTTGAGTCAAGAAATATCTATATTTCCAGGCCTCTTTGCAGTATTGTCCTACTAGCTTCCAGTTATCCCCATTTAGGTGCGACTTCAGCTCAGCGATAGCAAGCAGGGTCTTACTGAAGTGTCGCCTTCTGATTTCTGCCAGAACCGGGCACCTGGCAATGAAGTGGACAACATCCTCTTCCTCCTTCATATTACAGAGAGAACAGAGTCTTACTGCATCCTGCCTGCAGGAATATTTGTTCAGTTGAATCAGCTCAGTCCTTGACTTCATGAACCACTTAATCACAGTGAATCGGCTGGTTCAAACACGTAGTTGGTGAATTGAGTCAATTCTGGATACAAGGAGCATCTCTGACTTCTCTGTAGTCTGCCCCTGAGTCCCTCTCTCAGCCCCTCGGTAACTTTGGTGACAAGCGCTTCAACACTGCCTGCAAGGAATTCTGCTGCTATTATGCATTGTATGGATTTATATCATATGCATATGGACTTATATTATTTAAAATGACGTTCCCTGATGTGTAAAATCAAGAATTGGGCTTCTTCTGATCATTTGATGCTAGTTAGACGCAGGTAGACAATACAAATTAATATTGTATTGTACTGTATATGATACAGTATAATACAGTGTAATATTATATGTATTATAATATGATAGTACATATACTATCATCAAAATTTAGATAAAATGATTTCCACGTAACCGTTTCCAACTCACTAAATGGTAGGCTGTTGTAATAGTAATAATGTTGAATCATTGTAATGTTTTATTTTCAGAACTTATGATCCCAGAGAATATGAGCATCTGGCTGTATCATCAGACGTGAAAGATGTTTTCAAATTCATTACTTGGTAAGTACTTTAAGAAATTACGGCGTGTAATCATAGTAGCTTACTTCAGTAGTGAAATTGAATTTGTACTAAAATTCATGTATTAGAATTTGATTACTCATTGTTATTTCATATGAAGAGCTTCTTCATATGAGAGCATGATGCGATACTAAAATAAACTAGATAAAGTGACTATAATTTATTATTCTAGGACTAAAGATAAATGAAAAAAAAAAAACAAATTTATGCAGATAAGTAGAGATCAGAATATAAACGGACACTATAATCAAGATTTAAAAGTAAGAAACTATAATTTTGAAAAGGTAGAAACTTTCACATACTTAGGAGTAGCCTACACTCACGCACAACAACTCAGAAGAACTGGAAGTGACAAACAGAATAAGATCAGCAAATAAGCTTTTATGCGTGCAATAAGTTGCTTAGCTCAAGACTCCTCTCGCATACATCAAAAATAAGACTGTACAAAACCATCATTAGATCAGTACTGCTATATGCTTCAGAAACCTGGATACTGAACAAAAAAGAAGAGAGAAAGATCCTTGTTTTTGAAAACAAGGTACTTAGGAAAATCTTTGGCCCAACACTAGAAAATGGAGTTTGGAGGATAAAACACAATTGGGAAATCCGTTAGCTGTTCAAAGAACCAGACATATTGGGTGAGATTAAGAGCAGAAGGTTACGTTGGACTGGGCACGTTTTGAGGAAGAAAGAGGACTCGATAAGAAATAGTGTACTTAGGAACAATCCCGAAGGCAGAAGACCAGCTGGAAGACCAAAAACAAGATGGTGAGACCAGGTCAGAAAAGACATGAAAAAGATGGAGCTGGATGAGGAAGATGCTGCCGACCGGACACATTGGAGAGGCTGTGTTGACGAGGCTAAGTACCGACTGGGGTACGAGTGGCCACTGCAGTAAGTAAGCAGTAAGTAAGTAAGTATATTTTAATATTCCACAAAATCTTAATAAATCATCATACTATAGAGTAATAATGTTTTCCCTATATCGATTAAAACGTCTTGTTCCTTGGATATCGTTAGATTTAGATTATCTTGAGAGTGGCCCAAGTCAGTTGCATAAATGGAAATACAGACCATCGGGTCAATGGATTATGTTAATAGAAACGTCTAATGCCGAGTTGCACCATGAGAGATTGAATTTAATACAGGATCAGTACAATGCTAAGTAGGTGCGATCATCTGATTCAAAATAGTTGATCCCTCTAGGTGCAACCCAATATTGAAAAGTTGTTTGTAACAACTGACCTGTAGGCCACCTGGTACTTTATGAATATATATTACAAAATAGGCCTATATCAATTTGATTTCTATATCATAACTTAATAAATTATTCGAACATTTTTATCAAGTTCAAATTGAATAATTATTCAACTATTTGAAGATGAGATGCAATATTATAACGATACATAAATTTTTGATGTATCTTCATGAAACGACGGGGCTTACATCTACATCAAAAGTCTTCATTGAATATAAATTCTACTAAGTATGAATTGGATAATATTATCCAACGTTTTGATGATGAGGGGTAATATGGTATAATTTTGTATGTATGCACATGAAACGCAGCAAGCTTCAAATACATAAATGTCATTAAGCGACTCATACAATTACGAGCAATGCACGTCGGGCCATTTTTAATTTTCTTCATATCTATATAGAATCTTTCTACACTATATAGAAACAATTATAATAGTCGATATAAGGACAACTCCAGAAATGTATAAGAATACATAAGTTTTTTGTAATATTACAATATTCTTATGTCACTTATAATAACTTTATTGTGTAAAATTTAGCGTTTTCGTACCTGAAATTTCAGACAATTTCATCTTCAACCATGAAAATTAGTCAACTCAGTGCCAATCTACTGGAATCATGTATACACACCTTTATACCTCACACCTTATGTACCGCATGTGATTTTCAATCGTACTTGTTCTGCCGCAGCTATACGCCTCAGAACGTACCTTACACCTTATAGAGTACTGTACTGCATGTGATTTTCAAGCGTACTTGTTCTGCCGCAGCTACACGCCTCAGAGCGTGGAACTGGAGTACAAGCTGAAGCCGTTCGTGCCCGACTTCATTCCGGCGGTGGGCGACATTGACGCCTTCATCAAAGTGAGCCGCCCTGACAGCGTGGTCGACGACATCGGCTTGCGCGTGCTCGACGAGCCCTGCGCCAATCAGAGCGAGCCGGCTGTTCTCTACCTGCAGTTGAGAGCTGGCACAAAGCAGACCTCTGCTAAGCCCGTGGTAAGTGCATTCATAAATATAAAGTAGGACAGAAACTGTTTAACCACAGTGTATGTCACACTTTTGATTGGTTAGCTCGGACAAATCCACCTTTTTTTTTGCCAATTGTCATAAGATTTGCAATGAAATGATAGGCAAATAAGATGTTATGTTGAGTGTTTCACTTCTTACCTACAATTTGCCTTTGCCATAGTTAGTTTTCATCATTTGAAACTTTTGAAGCAATACCAAGAGAAGAGAGACTGCTTTGTTATTTTTGATTTTGCTTCTTTTAAATAGATTGTTTCTAAATATTGTTTCTAAATTTTTAAATTCTTTCTTTAGTAAGATTCTCTCAAAAATGAGCGACTGGACTCATGTTAGCCTGTAATCACTTATCAAAATCTAAAAGTATGGCGGTGGCGTGAATAAAACATTCAACTCACTGTTATGGAACTTTTCACAGCAATGAACACACTGTGATTATACAGTCTCTGTAGTACACAGAAGAAGATTGTCTACTCCTCTACTGTGTTGTATATCGAACATTATCAGGAAGATGGAGCATACCCAAGAATCAATCTATAACGACGACCACGGCGCTGAGTTGCGCTGCTAGTAGGATACCATCAAATATCGATACGAGTATTATTTATATTCATATACACATATTGAAAGTAAATCGTTGCTGCAGTCGTTAATAATAAATAGTCGATAAGTTACTTGTACTGGTGTATTGCTTTGTTCGGGGGGTATAAAATAGAAGTAATCGAATTTACTTACGACCTGTTTCACTCAACTCCAATTGAATTCAACTACCCTAAAATTATGTCATTTTACTGAAGCAATGCAATGAGAACCAATGAACGAGTTTGATGACATTGAAATGACGTCATTTTACGGTTGATGAATTCAATTGGACTTTTGTGCAGCTGGTCGTTTGTTTATTTAGCCTATTATTTATTAATAGATTATCATTTTAAATATAACAAACTGTTCGAGAAGAAATTCATCAAACGTTTCATGACTACACTGTTTCTTTCATGAAAGAATAAAAACCCCCGTTGCCTGAAAACAGTTCGTTACAGTGCCGAAAATAGCCAAAAATTGCAGATAATCCTATGAAATCTATTAAATTTTAATTGAAAATTTAAATTTAAAGCCACAATAGCTTAATAACAGTTCATTATATCACAATATACATTGAGTAGAATTCCCTCCAGAAGACTATACGTCCTCTATACGTCTATACTGATATTTACTAGGATATTAGATATTAGAAGCTAGTCTAAGTTACTACAAAAATTATGGAACTGACCTAAGCCTAGAGACTTCAATATCAAAAATGAAATTTCAAAAACCTCTTTATCTAATAAATGTATAGAAATTTAATTTTTTATAAGGTTTCACATAGTTCATTGTTAGTTTCAGGGAATGAGGAATTTTCCAAATACCAGCCAATAATTTTTCTAGAAAAGTAACTTGTAAGAAATTTGAATAATACATTCGATAATATGATAGTTTGAAAAGTTGGGTAAGTTTGATAACTATAATCTATCATCTTGTTTTATATTTATTCAACTTACACGCGTAGATTTTCATGTCATTTACATTGAATTTTTCAGGTTGTTAAGAAAGTAGAAGATGCAGAGAAAAATCCCAAGGCAATAGATCGATGGATTCGGGATATTAGTGAACTGCACAAGAGTAAACCAGCTCCTAATGTTCATTATACAAAGTAAGTGAAATTCGATCACAATTGGCGAGCCGGTGAAGCCTAGTGGGATGGAGCGTTGCAGCCTCAGACTGCTATCGCTGCACCGGTTCGATTCCACATCTGTCTTTATTTTTGTGTATCATCATTCTATTCATTACCCACGCAAAAATAATAAGTTCATGCGGGCATTATCAGCAACAAAAAATCACTTTTCCAAAGTATTTCTTCAACTCTTCATTCATAACTACTTACCATCATAATTTTCAGTACATATTCAACAGAATTTATTTCGACATGTCTGGTATTGATAAAAATCTATGTGAAGTTGAGAAAAAAGTTCATTACAGCTCTAATTCAATAAATCAAGAATCAAAACTAGTTCAATGAATCAAGAATTAACTTGTACACTCACATAATGTCGTACAGAAGAAAAATTTCACTTATAATTCAAAGTTTACAATACTTTTTATCAAGCTATTACGTGTCTTGCTTTTCAAGCTGTAACTTACCACTTTCGTTGTAAGAGGAGCTAATTTTTTATATTAGATAACTATATTTTATCAGGCTATGTAGCCCATCAACCTTTCATTTTATTTTTTTTTCAACGAACAGTATGTGGTTTCCGATTAATTCCTTTAAAACAAATATTATGTTTGTTTGTTTTCAGGCCCATGCCAGATGTCGATAATTTAATGCAAGAATGGCCATCGGATTTTGAGGAACGGCTTAATCAAATTGGGCTGCCAATCGGAGATCTGGACTGTGATCTGTTAACTTATGTTGACATAGTTTGCTGTAAGTTGAAGGCATAATCATGATATTTTTTAGTGCAAAGATTTATCTTTCAAATCGACAAAACAAAAAAAGAATATAAAATTTTACAAAAATGAAAAATAAAATGGATGCCACCCCTGAGTAAAACTGTGTGGGGTCGATCTAATTATAATAACTTAATTCATAAAACTATATTTAGTATGATCCAGTAAATTATATAAAGTAAAAAGATTTTCTAAGATAATAAAAAGACAGTGCAGAGCTCCTTATGATTTAGAGTCTAAATTTCAAACAAATGTAAATTACGTTGGTTGTCAATATTTAGATGTATACATTGTTTGGTCTATCTATAATATTAATTATCTAGGTATATGCTAATAATGTATAGACTATCATAATGTGCTAATCTCATTAATATTCTAAAATAATGATTCAACGTCATCCTTCTCTAACAACCACTTTTTAACTGAACGTTTTTAACAGTTATAACTGTTGCTATTTTTAATTTCAGGAAGAGAGTTGAAAGTGCGAGATCCCTAATAAACTTTTTTTTAACTCGCCGTATTAAGTAAAGTTTTCAATAGATGTAAATATATATTATTATTATTATAATACACACTTAGTATCGATTTTAAATTCTTTCCATAAAGATTATTCTCCATCATAAAAAGTCAATATTTATAATACCTGCCCAAACTTATAGCACCATCCTTAGGTCAGAGACAATTCAACTAAGTTCAAATTTCACAATATCAAAGGTTTAAAGCACTCTATGTCATTATTCTCGAAAATATTTTCAAGTAGACTTCCAGATGATTCTGAAGCTGCCTTCTATTGCTGCATTTTATTCTCGGACTAGTTTTAAATTTATTCTTCATAGGCTTCAGTGTGGCAGGGACCCTTTTATCAAGCGATTTATTGAGCCTTAACATGTGTTGTTACTAAATCAACATTTTTGTTGCAGGCCTCTTGGATATTCCGAGATATGAATCAAGAATTGAATCATTACATGTCCTTTTCACTCTCTACTCAGCTATAAAAAACTCTCAATACGATGGAGTTCATCAGTGATCTATTTTAATGTCTGTAGAATATTAAACAAAAACTTTACCTTCCTTTCTAATGCTTTTTAATAGTTTTCCATTTTTAAATATCAACTTCAAGGATAATAATTAGACATTTGAAAATAATTTAGAAAATTTGTTAACTTTGTGTTAATTGTGATTTAAAATATCAGTAGAAAACAGTTCTTAATTAAAAGTTGAACTCTCTGTTGTACTTGGAGTACCGTACAGCGAAATATTCAAGTTGTGATTGATTGCAGATAAACCAAATAAACGAATGTGTAGGTATGAGTGATGTGATAGAACTAATAGAGAAATTATCAAAAACTATTTCCATAGCAGAACTAGATAAGCAGAACCAACACATTGTAGAGAAAGATTAGTATAGAAAATAGCTCATGAGCAGGAAAAAAATTGCGATAAGTGAATTGAAATATTTCTGTCAGTGACAGTAAACTTGAAAATATGCAATAATGTTATCTTAGATGTCATCTTTCAAATCAATTGGTTGCATCTCCAAATGAGTTCAAAATTAAGAAAATAATTAATTGTAGGACATGCAGTGAAGATATGAATGATTTATTGAAGGATGATGAAAAATAATGTGAGGAGTAATGATATTGGAGTATAGACTTTGTTGTCGCACAGAGAAATATATTCCTGGAATTTTTTGTGAATCATTTGGGAAGGAATCAGCTGAGTTTATATTCCGCATCCCCTTCAGTATGACTACCATCACATGTCTCCATGCATAATGTGTACTAAGTAGCGGTTATGAGTTGAAATGTGTTGTGGATTTTAATATTTATTATCGTCAATCAATTAAATTAGTAGAATCTGCAAATGTTATATCTTGATAAAAAATTTTAGCTTCGTATTTTAGAATTCAAAAACCGAAGAGAAAAGTTCAAATGTCGGGAGAATTAAATAAAAGGGATTCTGTAAGTCTACAATTTGTTTTTATTCTAGTCTGTATAAATAAGTTATCCTGTTATGTAAACTTTCAAACTTTTGCTAATGATATAGTTGATCAAGTATGTAGAAAATGTGCAATATCATATATATAAAATTAATTAATGTTAATATAGTACATTATGAAGTTTAATATTATTGATACCTATTGAATATCTGAGCTATTAAAATTCTATGGATAAGATTTCAGAAGTTTCTTGTAGATAATACATAAATAGATTGTTATAAATAAGGTTGTGAATTGAGCTGATAGATTTATAAATCAAGCTGATAGGTCAACCCACATTGATAATTCTACACTATTTCGATTTGAGTAAATTGGCTAACAAATGTTGGCTAACGCTAAAGTTTTGAATTCGTCTCTGAGTAGTTGAGCCTCGCGTTATGCAGACGTTTAGATCAATGTAAAGGATTTCACTAGGTATTTATGTAGATACTGTAGGCATGTACACTAAATTTAGAGAATACTGAATTAAAATTACGTTTTATTGCTTATTAGTAAGATAATCAACTAAATTGTTTTTTTCATTACAGAATAGATACATTCCATTGAATAATCTTCATCCAATCCTGAAAGATCTCTATTCAACATCTAATCAATCATCCGAATTCAATATCAGTTATGATGTTTCAAGAAATGAACCGGGAAACGAAGATCCTGTGGAACTCGAAGAAGAGTCACAGCAAGTGGATTACGTCAAAGGAAGTCGTTTTCCAAGACGATACAATAAACGCACAAGGAAAAATCTAAATTTGACTGCTAATAGATTAGTAGAGGAAGTGATCAGAGTTGCAGTTGAGAAGTTAAATTCAGATCCCAACAGTGAGGTTGACGAATTTTTTGATGCCGAAGAAAATATTGGCCTTGCTGCTCCCAGTAATGGAAACCCGGTGAACTTTGATCCGCAACCATCGATAGAGTTGGTGAGTCATTCCTCACAAACTGATCTCATCGTAGATCCTAATGAAGTTTTGGAGATTGTTGATGCCAATGACGCTTCTTCTCCTGGCCCCAATGAAGAAGCCAGCTATGGAAATGAACAAGGAGGTAAGATTATTAAAATAAATAGAATCTGGGGAGTCCGATCTCATTAGGCGTCACACCTGCGAATCTGAAAAAAAAACTTTAAAGATTAATTATTATCAAAATAGTTGTTACAAAAATATCTCTTTGCAGCTGTGTAGATAGAATTTATTCACTCGATGTTGATGATTGGAAAAGGAAATTACAAGATCCTAAAACTAAAAGCAATTTTCAAATCTAAGCAAGAAGTTTTCTAATGTGAAATAATCATCAGTTGGTAACAATGAGTTGGATTAGTTGAGATGGATATTGTCATAGATGAAACAATAAGGCAATCTGTCTTGTTTATCTACTATATTGATTGACAATCAATGTACTTATTACAGTAGTACTGTACGGAGAAGTTAAATAGATTAAATAAGATTAACATGTTTATATCAATCTCTCACATTAATCTTGATTACTCTGCTTCTCATTAAACGAATTCAGCCACAAAAATTATTAAGTTGATCAGTTGATAAGCAGCCACACGAATTGAAGTGGGATCTCTAACATGAATCTGTGTTCAAGCTAATTTTCAAAATTTAGTTTTCTACCTGAAGATATAAATTGTGATCATCTTTATTCGCCTATTTTATTCTAATAGGTACTGGAGATATGGCTAGAAATGATAAATATTGCAGAGTGACAACACAATGTGAACGATGTGAGGTTTACATGCTTAATTGTTACAAGTACCAATGCAAATGCGAAAATCTGTCCATTTACTCAGCTACATTGGAGAAGAAGGTTGAAGAATATGTCGCTGTAAGTATTTTAAAATTATAGTTCATGATAAATTGATAATTTTACATACTTTCCACTTATTTTTGTTACTGACAGTACTTCACCAGTGATCAGTAATATTAATGTGAAATTAATTAATCTATTCACCAGTAATATTATTAATAAAATTATCTATTACGACTTTGAGCAGCTGGAAAGTCAAATGATACTCACACGCTAGGGCAAAACAACAGTCAATATTGAGTATTCGAGTATCTATTCCCTCTGTCAAAATAATAATTAGTAGTTCAAATAGTATGAGTAAGCCTTCTGTTTCCAAAATATCCTCTCAAATTTACAACGAACACATCCTTCCACATTTTTTGCAAGAGACCCATCACGGGAAAAATCACGTAGTATTATTGATGCAACGGAATAAAACACGATGCAAAAATTTAGAATCAATAGATTAATGTAATATTACTAGAGATGTTGAATTCCATGCAAAACTTACTTGATTATGATAATGCACGAGTAGGTTGTTTTTCAAACTCATCCTATAGTAGCTTTAAAGTTGACACCCCTTCAATTTGATAAATTTCAATAAGGTTATAAGAAAAGTTAGTGTTCTAAGGTTTGTAAACTTGAAGTCATTACTTGAAAAAATATCTTTCACACTGGGTCTAATCTTCACTTTCCATTTTCCAGCTCTTAAATAACTATAATACCAGACTAATGACTTCTCGGCTTCTAATAAAACAATCAAACGGAAAGCAGAATGAACTAATGCTTAGATGCGATGAACTCCAAGAAAAGGTATTTATTACTATCAATAGCATAATAATTAATAATAGTATAGCAGAACTGCAAACTATCGGAAGCACAATAATAGAATATTGTAAAACTAAGATACTATGATTTTGGGTAGTCCTACTTGTGTGATGACGTGATGATTAGTGTCATCCTCTACTGAGCTTAAAAAGGAAAAATTTTTCTCCTGATCTTGCCTTCAATTTTAATAATCTTTATTCATTGATTCCATTTATTCTAGTAAAGTTAGGCCTAATAGAAAATCAATTTGGTTGTTTTTCAAATCTAAAACCCAATTAAAATATTATTGAAATAACCGGTGGTTATTTTATATTATTTAATTAATAAGTGGTGACGGAGTGGCAGGTGGTTCCCAAGTGGCGTTTCCAATGGAGGTGGCGTGGCATTAAAACAAACGCTAACTGAAGTTCAAAATCAAATCAAATAATCTTTATTCACAAAATAAGTAAATACAACAGCAGAGATACATATATACATAGTGAATATCCCCCACAAAGACATCAGTCTGGGTGTGGGGAATGAGTTCAAAATCTGCATAATATTTGATGAAATAAAAAACGGTTGTGAATTATTTACAATAAAATAAAATAATAAAGAAATAATGTTTATGAAGAAGAATAAATAAATATAATTGATCATTTAATGACGAGAAGAATACTCTAGTCGTTAACCGTACCATACCATTGATAACAAATTAATAGAGATAAGAGAAAACAACATATGAAGCCTTGTATCCTCAGATGAACATTGCTAACAAGACGTGATTTGACAGATCACACAGACTGTAAGCATATCAATGGCTGTAGGCGGATTCGATGAGCCGCGATGCGGCATTCCTACCAATTACAAATAACCACCTATTTAGGTAGCTCTTGTAGGTATTAATACTGACCAAGTTTTCAATTTGCTTTAGATGATCTGGCATATTCCTATACAGTATGTGACTCTGATAGTGACTGTTAATTTTAGTGCAGTTATTTAGCAGGCGCGGCTGGACTATGCCAGTGTTATTGTTAAGTCTAGTATTATGAATGTGGTTTAATGGTATAAAAATTGAATTTTTATTATACCATATGTAAATAGCTAAGACTTTGATATAAATCTGTCTAATATCAAGTACTTGGAAGTCCTGATATACCAATTCTGTTGGGTAGCGACAGTCCCGATTTAGGCAGTTTTTTATAATTGCTCGCTGTGCCACAGCAAGAGGTTCCAGGGTAGCCGAGGAAGCTCCACCCCAAGCCAGGATACCATAAGAAATTATTGATTGTATGTAAGCAAAGTATGCTATTCTAAGTTGATTAATAGGCAGAACTTCCTTTAGAAGTCTAAAAGCATATATCAATCTTCGAACTCGCTGCCTCAGCAATGCAATATGTGGAGCCCAACTCAGCCTATGATCTATCAAAACTCCAAGATATCTATATTGCTCCACACGCTGCAAAACTCCACAGCCACAAGTTGTTGACTGATAATTATCACATGAGTGAAGCCTGAGAATGTCTTGCTCTGGGGCACTATTGATTTTAAAATATATAGGTAAATACTTGGTCTTATCAATGTTTAGAGTAAGTTTGTTTTGATCAAGCCACTTCTTGACATAGAAAAGGTCTTTGGTAGCCAAATTGAAAGTTTCCTCCCATGTACGCCCATATGAGACAATTGCAGTATCGTCTGCAAAAAGGAACAACTTACTGTTCAAATTAACTTTAGACAGGTTATTTATATATACCAAAAAAAGAAGTGGGCCCAATGTACTCCCCTGAATGACTCCAAAATCAACATTTTTTGCCTCACTATTGACACCATTGATACAGACAGTCTGTTTGCGGTTACATAAATAACTCTGGAACCATTCAAGGGATGTACCCCTAACTCCACAGAATTTCAATTTAAGAAGTAGCTTGGCTCTGTCTACAGTATCAAATGCCTTGGCAAGGTCAAGGAAGGTGATCAGAACATGATCACCCTCACTAACCCTCTGCACAATTTCTTTAGTTATGTCAAACATAGCATTAGAAGTATTTCGGTTGGATCTGAATCCATATTGATTGGGTGTTATTATATTGTTAGTTTCTAAATATGCCTGCAGCCTAATTTTAACTGATTTTTCTAGAATCTTTGCAAAAATGCTTAATAATGATATAGGTCTGTAATTATTAATGATAGATTTTGTGCCAGCTTTAAATATAGGAATAACTTTAGCAACCTTGAATGCATCTGGGAATATCCCTGAACGAATACTCTTATTAATAATGAAAAGAAGTGGCTCTATCACTGCATTGATATTTTGTTTTATGAATCTACAATTTATACCATCCAAACCCGGAGCAGAGCCACCCCGGAGGTCCCTTACAATTTTCATGATCTCCTGCTGTGTCACGGGCATCAATTCAAATGTTGAATTTGAGCTATGGTCTTCATCAACCACCAAATCTGGGCCGCGCTCAGGAATTGCACATGACAAATTTTCACCCACCCTTGAGAAAAAATTATTGAATGAATTAGCAATTTTTTTAATGTCAGAGTCAGTTGGTGCACTGTCCTGATGAAACTGTGCCAGTGGGAACCGCCCCGCCACTTCAGGTCTATCCGCCAACTCATTGACTATTGACCAAAACTTTTTTGGGTTTCCACCTGCATTTGAAATTTCTTCTTTATAGAAGTTAATCTTGGCCCTTCTTATTGCAAGGTGCAACACATTTCGATAATTTCGATATTCTTGACGCAATTCAACATTAAATGGTTGTTTTAAAACTCTTTTACTTAGCCTGTCTCTGTACCTAATGGAATTAACTAGAGCCTGTGTTATCCAGGGTTTAATCTTTCTGTTTTTGGCTGTTACAAATTTATATTGTGTGCATCTTTCAATGGTGGATTTTATTAAAAGTTCCAAGCGCCACTCCATACGCCATATGCCACGCCACCGCCACTGCACCTCTATGTGCGCTGTTCCATTTAGTTTCCTATGTTTGTATTTGGTGTGGCATCTATCTGGCGCCACGCCACCACCACTCCACTTCGGTGGGCGCTCTCGCTTACAGTAGGTCTGCAGTATTGTTTAGATTACGATAAGGTAAGCAAGCAGGTTATGGCCCCACGGTCTCCCGATTTCAGCCTCCTGATTCTTTCCTTTGGAGCTAGGGTTCATAAAAATATGCCTCATACACGTAATATTATAACATAAGATAAATAAGCTGGAAATGAAGAGATTACCAATATTAATGTAGGCGTGCTCCACAAAGAGTCAACAAACGAGGTGAAAAGAATACGTGCTCGTATTAATGAATAAGGGAGCCATTTTGAACATAAGTTATGAGACATAAGATGTTAGAAATGAGTAAATATATCAGTATATAAGTATCTATGTTTATAAAAACTATAACAATACAAAATAAATAATATCAAATAAAATATATTGATTAAAAATTTGTTGATGTGCGTGACATAATGAATTATATTATTCTGCTTCAAATGGGAAATCCATCATTGATAAACAAAACACAGAATATTGTACCTTATTCCTATGTAATGGCAAAAGTAACAAGAGCATTAAAACAAGTGAACATCTCATCAATTTCCACTAGTAAAATAAGATATAGGCTAGATGGGTTTTGATAGAAATTGGTTATTATTTCAGTGGAGAGGTATCCAGGCAGAAAAATATCGGATTCAGTAATTCAAGAATAAAGAACTCGAACAGTGCATGGATTGATCAGTGCTAAATGAACCATGATAACTCATTTGAAGCAGTTTGCTGTTGAGAAAATGATATAAAACTTGTCAAAATACTTAAAAATGATCTCTTTTTAATTTTTCTGGAAATAAACGATTGGATTTTTTGAGAAAGAACTTCTTAGGGGTTTCAATGAAACATATAGTTTCATTTAGTTTAATTTAAAAAACGATTTCTATCTTTTTGTTGTAAATTTATATATTAAGACAAATAAATACAGCTTCTCTGATTTATTAATAAAATTTTCATACTCTTAGGCTATTAGTTTTTTAAATGAGAGTATTTTAGTAAAAATAAGAGATGATGGCAATAACTTGATGCCATCCCTGAAAAATCCCTGATTTTTCGCTTTACATAATCGCAACAACTGTTTCAATGTGTAAGACTGAAACTCATTCATAAGAATGAGTTTGATAGGCTGCATGATTATTATTCTTTGATTAATGAATTTAACATTATATGTAATAGTAAGGTGTACATTTTAGCTACTTTCCTGTTCTTAGATAAGACTTCATCAAGCACTGAAGGAGATAGAATACAGAAAAAAGAAGATGAAAGGCTACTATGTTAACAAATTCTCTGAAAATTATTTTGATATTAAAGACAGACCTTCAATCGAAGATTCAGAATTGGAAATTGTTAAAGAAATGATTGAAGATGATTCATTGAAAGATACTTTTGATAAGTACAAGGTGATTGGTGGAATAGAATGGGTGCGTTTGTCGCTCGAGAAGCTTGCTACAAACCTTGGCGACTTTGAATATTTGGAAAATATTAAACTTAAAGAACCGAAAATGGACAGTTCAAGTACCGTTGATAGTCAGCTGACTGAGAGATCAGATAAACTCGTTGGAAGCTCTGACTTTGCAAAAAGTGTCGCATCAAAAATGTCTGAAGATATTATTAATGGAGTGATCAGCGCAGCAGAAACAAAAAAAATACATGACAAATATAAATCAATCCAAAGTATAGAATGGTCCAGTTTGTCTGATGAAAGGATAAGTATGACTTTGAGAGACCTTAGTGATTTAGAGGCTATTGAAGTTATTCGTTCATTCGCTGGGAGTGAACCATCTGATGGAGAATACCATGACATTGATGCAATGAGTTTTTTCAGCAAAGATGGAACTTCTGAAAAGGTAACTAGAGAGCATCCATTTGAGGATGAACATGATCAGTTGGAAAAGGTAGTAAGTGGCGAAACACTGGCTTTGCAAACCACAAAGACAGATAGCAAACTTTCCACGACCATCAAAGAGAGACAAGCAGACTCACAATATCAGAGGGTAATTGCTGAGGCAGAAACTAGGCCTGCCATTGACAAAGCACCTTATGAGGAAGATCAAGTTTCTGAAAGAGAAACCAAAGAAACTGCTTCCAAGGAGTATGGAGTTATTGATGGAATGAAACCTGACAAAAAAATTGGTGAGGAAGAACTCAGTCAACATTCCCAAGAGCCAGTTATTGAGGGGAGTGCAATTCGTGATGCATATGGATTCAAAGAAGTTGCTCCACATAGAGATAGTTTTGCTGCAGAAGAAAAGAAAGTGACTGATGGTTTTGAGGATGATGGAGTTGAAAAGGTCAAAGTGCAACATGAGGTCAGAGATGAATTAGGAGGAGCTGAGGAGTATCCAGAGCAGAAAATTGATATAGAATCTACAAATGCTGGTTTGAAAGAGGGAACTATACTGGCAGGAGAATCAAATATGCTTGAACAATTCATTCCAAAAGAGCCTGAAAAAGCAGTGGGAGAAGAGCTCAAAGACAAAGATTTGGATTCAAGACCAATTTTACAAGTATATGGTGATGATGATGGGAATCTCTGGAAGTTATTCAGGAGAAAAGGAAACTGCAATGATATCAGACAAGAAAACAAGGGACAATGAATATGGAAAAAATAAGCTTGACAACATTCTACCAATTACCGGTACAGAGAGAGACAAAGCAGAAAAAATAAAAACCAAGGATAGTAGAGAAGGAATGCTTGATGATAATTTGGCAGCTGGTGTCACAGACAGGGAACTTGATGCAATCAAAGCAGAAAAAATTAAAGGAGAAGATGATTCCTTGCATCCTCCCAGTGCAAGACAGACAACAGAGAAAGGCAAAGGACTTACAAAAACTGGGCTTGCAGTGCAAGATGAATCAGTTAGAAGTGACCCCAGTGGAAGGTATGTGGAGGAAACAATAGATGAATTCAAATCACAAAAACAGGCAAAACTCAAGCATGAAAACAAACTTCATTTAGATTTAGGTGACAGCACGAGTGGAGAGAAATCACAAATACATGATAAGATTGAAGAGAAAGAGAAAGATAGGGTTGCAAAAGAATGGGATGAGATTGTAACAGATCACAAAAAGAAAGAACCAATTACGGAGAAAGCTAGGAGAGATTCTACAGATAAAATTCATGAAAAACTTATTCCACCAGACATAACTCCCGAAAAATTTGATAGAACAGATAAAACTAAATCAGATCAGGACAATAGAGAAGAGGCTGTTGATTTGGCAACTTCAAAGTCAAAACAAGATGTTGGAGAGGAAAATTACAACCCTCCACCAGAATCACAAATTGAATCAGCTTATACGTCTGAACAAAGTGACTCATTAAAAAGAGATAAAGGAAAAATGGTAGATAGGCCTGTAGAAAAAGACATAGTTCCAAGAAAGATTGATGAGAGAATAGATGAACTTGCATCAGATCTGTATAAGAGAAAAGAGCCTGATTACTTGATCACTTCTGAACCAAAACAAGTTTCAAAAGTAAGGGATATGCCAGTAGTAGAAAGTGAATCACCTGATGAATCTAAAGCAAGAGGTATTCCAAAAACAGACAGTAAATCAATGGAAAACAAATCAAATATCGATCATGACAGTGAAGGAAAAATGATTGAGAAGTACTTGGAAGATGGCAGAGCAGATAGTTTTTTGGTTCAAAAATCTCCCTCTACAACCAAACATGATATAAAACAGGAGGTCCCTATCCAGAAAGAAGGGGTGGATAAGACTATGAAAGATGACAAACTAAATAAATTCATAGATAGTGAATCTTCTAAAGAAGCTAAACCTGAAAAAGAAGAAAAAATGGAAGTGAAGGCTGTGAAAAAAGCAGATGAATCATTGAATGAGAAACCTCTCATTGAAAGGAAATTAGATAAAGAACCAGAAAGAAAATTAGATACAGAACCAGGAAGGAAATTAGATAAAGAAACAGAAAGGAAATTAGATGAAGAACCAGAAAGGAAATTAGATAAAGAACCAGAAAGGGAATTACATAAAGAACAAGAAATACCCACTCCAAAAGAGAGAGAAATCAAGAAATCCACTGTGGAATATAAGAGAAAAGATGGTTCATTGGATGAGAAAGCCTCTCATCTGAAAGAAAGGGAGGTTGAAAAACCTGTGAAAGGTGGAAAAGCTTATGATTCACTGGCTGAGAAAACTCCTATTCAAACAGAAATAGAAAAAGGAGCAATTCAGGAAGGAAAAGAGGTTGACAGAACTAAGAAAGATAGAACAGTAGGAGATTTATCAGAAACAAATACTGTAGCTGGTGCTAAAGCTATCGATGAAATAGGAGCTGGGAAACCAGTGAAGGATGGGAAACAAGGGACAGCAGATAAGAGGAAATCATTTGAAACAATACCTGAAAAAGAGCAAAAGGTTACCACACAGAAAGGAAAAGTAGCTGATAAGTCTATGAAAGATCAAAAACCAGATGAATCATTATTGGAAAGAAAATCTTTCATGGGAGCTCAACCAGTTAAAGAACAAAATGTTACCTTACCAGGAGACAAGGAAGTTGAAAGACCTAAAGAAGATGAAACAGCAGATGGAAAGAAATCTTCCATTGGTGCTGAAGATGGTATTGTGAAACAAGAAACTACCCAGAAAAAACAAATTGAATCTCATCGGGATGAGAAAGAGCCATACTATCAAAATTTGATGGATAAAACAATGCAAGAAAATCTTGCCAACAAAGGAGGAATGAAGGAGAAAAGAGAGGATTTACATAAAGAGAGTTTGGCAGTTCAAGACAAAGGAAAAACTTATTCTACTTCACAGCAAAAGATTATTGATGATCCACAGCCAGTTGAAGTACAGGAAAGAGAAAAAGACAAAACTGTAAATGGGGAAAATATTTTGGATGAAAGTGTTCCACAGAAATTTGAACCAGACAAACAAGTACAACAAGATATTCAAAAGAAAGGGATACCCACAAAAATTGAGGAGCTTTCTGGAGTAAAAGCAAAAGATACCTCAGTAAGAGAAGAAATGAAAGACAAAGAACATGTAGCAAAGCAAGAAAATTATATGGAAGCAAAACAGAAGGCAGGTGATCTTTTCACAAACACGTCTGAAAGAATTGCTGGAGAGAAGGAGATGTACCCTGAAACAGACAAGACATCTGAATTGCAGCAGGACAAACAAACAGTTGAATCAGCTTGGGCACTTGATCAAGGAGCTAGGAAAGTGGAAGAAAACTCGAAGGATCAAAAAGAGGACAAAAAAGAGAAAATTGGACAAAATGAGAAACCCTATTTAAAGGAAGAGAAAATACCAACAACTGATGAAGCTAAATCAGCAATAATGAGTACAAAAAAACAGCAAAGAGACACTGCACCTGGCCCACAACAAAATAACTTACTGGAGCAACTAGAAGCATCTGATTCAATGAAGAAGCCAATTGATGAGAAAAAGAAGGCTGGGAAAATTGATAGCATTCCTACTCCTACAAAAACAGATATCAATCAGGATAAGAGTGATCTCTTGCCACAAAAAGTGGAAATGTCTGAGAAAGAACCTGCCAGTTTTAAGAAGGTTCTTGAAACCAGGATAGGTGAGGAGATAGCAAAACCAAGTGTGGGCCAGAAAGTTGAAGAAGGAAAAAAATTGGAAATGGATGACTTGTCAACTAAATATGGAAAACGAGAAGAAGCAGGCGATAAAGATAAAGCTGAAATAGGAAAAATAAATATAGTTTCTAAAGATGGATTTGAAGAAACAAATGAATATCATGAAAAATCACAGGAAGATTCTGCATTCAATAGAATTAATATAGCTGCTCAACAAAGCTCAAAGGATGATGGAGTTGAAAAAGATGATTTACCTAAAGAGGTTCACAAAATACTAGAACATGGTAAGCAAATTACAGAAAAAGGTGATCCACTTTCAAAGGAGAAAGCCAGTGCATTGGAGAAGACACTTCATGATCCAAAAAATAAGGATTATGTTATTCCTTCAACAGATAATACTCAGGATCAAAATCTTGGTGTTGAAAAAAGGATGAATTTTCCTGGACAAACAAGAGAATCTGAGAGGAAACAAGAAGGTATTAAACCAGAAATATCAATTCCAACAAAGTTGGAAGAAGAGAAATCAAGGAAATTAGAACAGGAAAATATGAATAATATAGAAGGATTACCCTCCAGATCACAAAAGCTGAAAGATAAACTAGAGAAGGACAGTAAGACTGTGAGAGATGTTGAAAAATCAAAACAATTGAAGCAGTTAAGTTCAGAAATAGATTCAATAACAAATAAGGATTCTCCTACAACAGTGAAAAAGTCAAGTACTTCAAAACAACCAGATATAGACTTGACTTTGAAAAAGTTGATACAAGAGGAAAACTTGATACATCAACAGCATCAATTGCCCAGCTCTGAAGAGAACAAAGTAATGGCGCAATTAGAAGGTAACCAGCAAATAGAGAGCACCTCAATTGCTTCAGAAAATTCACAATTTGTTATAAAACAAAAGCATGAGCAAGGAGCTCAACCACATGAGAAGAGTAAAATAACTGAGAGAATTAAATCAATAGAGTCTCAATTATTCTCAAAACCCAGCTCATCCAGTGCTGCAAAGTTTTCTAAAAAGTCTGCAGAAAAGTTGGTGCATGGCCAAAGTGATGGTAGATTGAGAGATCAGTTGTCAGCTACAGAAAAAATATCACAAAAAGGCTCAAAATTGAAGGACTCTGATCAACTTGGGACAAAACAGTCAAAAGACAATTTGTCTCCCAGGAAATCAGCTGATGAGATAAGAGCTGATCACAAAGAAGATAAACAGCAGAGTAGAGCCCGGCCCCAAAAACAGGAAGGTGCAGATAAAAAATTAGATCCATCCAGAGAACAGCAGAAAATGACAGAAGCAAGGAAACCTGTGAGAACTAGAACCAGCAACACAAGTGATCCTAGAAGATCTTCATTACTTTCTGATCAACGGTTTGAAAGATCTTTTCAAGGGAAGACTCAAGGAAGTGGTGTTGTAGGGAAGGAGGATAATGGTAAGAAAAAGAAAGGGAAAGTTGATACAGATGAGTTAATCAGCACTAAATCAAGCACAATGGTTAAGGAAGGAGGATATTTTGGCAAACCTCTAAGAAACGGTGAAACAATTCCTACTAAAAAAGAACAAGGAAAAGCAGACAGGCCAACTGGAAAGTCTGATACACATCCAGGTAAAAACAAGCAAACTGAGAATCGAGTAGATGTTGATAGACTCACAAAGAAGTTTGCTCCACAATCTTCTGAGAAGAGAGACCAAAATATTTCAAGAAAACCTCAAAATGAAGAGAAGATAATTAGTGGTGATGGGGTAACCAAAGAAAAAGGAATAATTCCTGATTACTTGAAGGGTGAAGCAGGCGCTGGTCCTAAACATGAAGACACCAGAGCTATGAGACAACCCAAAATCACGTCGCAGGTCAACAAAGATGAAAAAGTTAATTTAAAATTAAGAAGATCTGCTAGTGAAAAAGTGAATCCAAAAGAAATTGCAGCGCCCAAAGCAATAAATGGCAAGGTAAAGAAAAGAGCAGTCCAAGCGGATTCCCCAGATATGAAGCTTAGTAAAAGCTTACCTCCGCAATATTCTTCTGGTTCAGGTTGGTTCTTGAATTTAATATTCCAAGTTTCTGCTATGAAATCACATGTTTATATTTGTGATTGCAATTAAAATGGGAATTAATTAGGAATTTCGTTCAATTAATTACTACAATTAAAGTGTTATATCTCTTTCTCTAGGTAGAGAATATTACCAGATAATATAGGCTATGTATCCTGATGCATAATAATAATAATTATTGCAAGTGGAATAGAGTACTTCGGTGTACTCCAATGAATGGTAATTCCGATACAAATATAAAATATGTATACTTGAAAATCAACAGTTTGAAAATTGCTCAATAAATGCCTGCCTCTGATTCGAAATTTTGTCCTGAAATTAAATGAATGTTTGAAAGTGAAGGTTATAGAATTCCTATTAAGAATCTATTCTCATAGAAGTGTTCCATGTACATATTAAGTTATAAATTTCTTGAAAACAGAAATTTTTTCTCTGTAATAATAATTAATTATTGAACCGAGAGTAAAGAGTTCCAAAGACACAGTAAATATTGATAACATAACAAATAACAAGAGATGATTAGATAAAGGCTACTAAACAAAAAACTTTCGGCAGAAATTTACAAAATTTGAATAGCAGTTAATTAATTGCATTGTCTAAAAATTCCTTACATCTTCTCAATATATTCATCTGTTCTAGAGAAACCTAAAATTGAGGAATCAGAAAAGTGGAACATCAAACCCACCTTGTTAGAGAAGATGAAGAAATACGGAATTAACGTAAGTATCGTACCCTCATTATTATAATGTAATAACTGGTCTGATTTCCACTGTTTCCATATATGTTAACCTTTGAAGGTATCCTTTTGTTTCCTGGATTAATAAAAAAAAAATTAACAAGCTGACTGATTATTATTTTATTATAATACAAGAAACCTTTAGTTTGGAAATATTACATACTAAATCTTAGCTAAAATCTATAAAACAAGGTTATTTTTGAAGTAATAATACTACTATTCAATTTTGAACCTATTTAGTCATTGAAAGTTCTATTATAATTCCAATTCATTTTTATTATAAAAAATATAGAGAAAATTATATGACAATCGTATTACTGTTTGAATATTATTATAATTATTATAATTTTATTTCCTTTAATATAGGCTTAGATAATGTTCCAGCATTTTGTTATTAGTGGAAAGACTCACGGGTACAAAACTTTTTATCTCAGCTCTTAGCTCAGCAGACAATTGTTTGAGGATGGCGCATGATTGTTATTTAACATTTCCATGGGAACTTGTTTCGATGTGGTGGATTCAGCGCTACGTCACTTTCGCAGCTAGGACTCTTTAAACACTTCTATCGAGCCTTATTCGTAGCAATCTAATGCGCATCCTACTAATGAACCCCACTTTGTATTCTAGTATTCGAAAGACCTGAAACATTAAATCCAAAATTATACAAAACAAGATTTTTTGGAAAATCAATATACTGAAAACTTATTTTCATGTGTCAGCAATTTGTTTTGAAGACACCTAAATACTTGTTTTAAAACATATGTCAGCAATGTTTTTTGGAATTGTTATATCGCTAGAATGAGCAATTATTTTGAAAATCACCAATACAATAACCAAATCTATTTCCTAATTGATTATTTCCTTGCAGGTATTGACATGGGATGAATTGGATAAACTACATAATGAAGTGCTTGTAGCATTGCGAGCACACCATGGGTTGACAGATTCTGGTTTGTTATAATATTGTTTCTCAATTTCTATTTTATTATACTGTTCTATAATCGAAATAACTATTAAATCTCATCCATTAATGAAATGATTAATACAATACAAGTAATGATACATTGCAATTTCTAAGAACAATGAATTATTTTATCATGTGAGTAATATATAATTTTTATTTTTTGTCTGAAAAATATTCATTCATTTATAATTCAATTGAACACTACTACCTCTTATGAAATCTCAACTGAACAATGAACATGCATGACTGTATGTCTTGCATGTTCTTGCAAGGGGATCAGCTCTAAATTTAAGAACATGCATACTGCCGAAACTGTTCAAATGAAAAATCACTATTTCCTAGTTCTACTGTGAGATTAATAACATTTTATAATATTCAGCTATAGAAGTGCTTAATTCAATTCTCAGTTTGGATGAAGAGTTTGTTATTTAATCGTTTGACATTCATCTCTGCTGAAGGCCACCATGTTGAACACCAATGTTATTGTTCACCTATTGATAATATGTAACAACAACTTGAAAGTATTCTTCATTGTTAATGATCAATGAGTGTATTTTTCAGAAACAGATGAATCGGACATTCAGAATGAGTTGCAGGTACGTGGGTTAGACATATTTAATGATTGTAATTTAAAGCCTTAGGATTGCCGCTCACCAAATGGAACAAAACGCTTTGGAAAGAAACAAAACAGAACGTTTTGTCTATGCGGATTTGTAATGGTCTTCCTTACTTCAATACTAAACCTGTTCAACTGGTTTGAAGCAAACAACTTGAGTCGGAACGAAACTATTTGAAACGGTCCTGTTTTATTCGGTTGACTGGCTGTTATTGACTGATTAGCTTGTTTCAACTTGACTGTGGAAAAAACTAAGGAAAGATACGAAAAATATAGAAATGAATTGACAATGATTCATAAGAAACCCCCGCATTATAGGCCTTCATAACTAATGAACGTCTGATCCTATTGAGTGATGGGTCATTCCTTTCAACTCATTGTGGGGGTACACATTCAAAGTGATATATGTAATATGTCAAATTTTATAAAATGAACTAAGATTTTGATTTTCACTACATAGCGCCCTGAGAATTGATATTTTTATATTTTCGTCTTATAAGTGTTGTAATCTATCCACTAAAATAATAATTTAATGTATTTCTTCCGAGAGACCCGGAATAAGTGTCCCAACCGATGACTTCATTTTGTTAACTTATAATTTCAATTGATATACAATTTACTGAATTCAATAATTTTTACTTTCATGTGAATCATATTTTTACTTGTCTTACTCAAGTTTTGCTTAGTGGTACTCAATTTAACTTCTATCTATCCTCTCTTACTTACCTCGTGATTTTTAAGTTCCTCATTTACTACTAATTTAAAAAAAATGAATCGATTTTTTTCTCTTAATAATATGTTTTTTATGGTTTTCAGCAACTGTCACCTGAGGATTTAGGAAATCTTCATTCAGAACTGAGTGATTTTGCCGAAAACAAGAGATCAAGATACAAGCCTTTGCTGTCAAAGTCTAGGAGTAAAATCCTCACTCAGTTAGCGGGCGATAGAGCACCATCGGATCGTGATAATTCGGATTGGGAAAGAAAACCCACTGAAATTTCACCGGATATCATTCCCAGAGTGATGAAGATTGAGGGAGTGAAGATCGGAGCTCTACCAAGAAGTTCGACTACTCAAAAAAGGATGGGAGCTCCTTTAGTAAGAGACCAGAATACTCCAACATCCAGAGCGGGAAATATAAATCAACCAAAAACAAATAGTCCTGGAATTGAAGGTCCTGAATCTCTTAGTCCAGGAAATGGTGATTTTATGCAAGGAAGAAGACCAAGGATGGGAGCTGCTTCAGTGAGAGACCAGAATACTCCAACATCCAGAGCGGCAAATATAAATCAACCAAAAACAAATAGTCCTGGAATTGATATTCCTGAATCTCGTCGTCGAGGAAATGATGAATTTATGCCAGGGAGAAGACTTTCAAAGGTTCTGGATAGAAGAGTCATCCAAAAAAAGGAAAACATTCTTGAAAAACTTCAACAGTACATGAATGATCAGTCTTTTGTTGAGAAACCGCAGCTGAAGAAGAAACCAAGTCATGAATGTGACTTGGGACCCACACCACAGGACATTAATAAAACATGCTTCTGTACTCATTAAGGATTCACTAGTTGGAAAATTGAAATCTTAATTCAATTTGAATAGAATGTTTCCATCTAAACATTATCCTAAACATTGTGAACGATATTTCCATGTAAAATTTATTTATCAATGCCTTGTGAAATTTACAGTATAATTATTATGCTGTGGTCTCTTGATTATGGTAATACATAATCAAGATTAATTCGCGTAACGTGATCACACATAATAGCTGAATAAAATCGGCTTGTATATTGGAAATTTGTAAATATTCGACAATAATATTAATAAGATTAAATGTGTTGACTTGTGCCTAATCATTTATTATTCAAAATTGAATGAAATTCCCCGTATACCGTTAAGTGAAGAATAAACACTCACGTTTTGTGGGCCATTTTTATTCTTTGTTTAGGGCTCTCATCTACTTGCAGCTCCAACTGCAGGCCTGGGCTGTAAAAGGCCCAGCCTGCAGTTAATACTGTGAGTAAATGGGGAATCCGGCATGACTTGGTTTCGGACTGTCAACAGTCGCTCGGTGCAAAGGTTCAAAAATCTGACTGCAGGCAGCAATGTCAGATAGTGGAGTGGACTGCATTCCGAACTGTTGTGAAGGATTTTTAGTAGTCCACAATTCTAACTGTGAGTTCCGGACTGCAGTTAGATCTATAAGCGAATGGGAGCCTTTAGGAATGCATTGAGATGCGAATTTGATACAAAGATGAGGGATCTGATGCTTTCTGTTATAAGAGTATAAAAATGAACCCACAGAAATGGAACTCCAAGTTTCCGTTCATTAGATCATGAGTATGAGCAATCACTATGACGAATATGACGAGCCGACATATTCATAGAAACCTGCTTACAGCGGTTGCTTTTGACACCTGAAAATCTTATAAATTTTTTTGAATTGAATCGAATTGATCGAATAGAAAATTAAAATCCACCGAATAGACTTTGTTATAGTTGGGGGTCTCAGAAACAAAATTCCAGAGAAAGTTGTAAGGGTCACCCCACCCTATAGTTCGAATAAAACTTAAGGTCAATTCCCACATTGACGACAACGACACGACGACGACATTCTCATTTTGTTCTGCGCATGCGTCACCAGCCCGCGCTCTGATTGGTCCATCCTTTTAGAACTTCTGACCAGCCGAATTTGTAGGTTAGGTGACCAGGTAAGAAGTTTGAATGTTCGCTGTTCGGAATCAATTGTCAATTAATATTAATAATATTAGTACGACAATATAAAATATAATAATCAGTAAATAAAATTATAATACAAACCTTTTCAAGTCATACCGGTACTGCAATTTTGAGACTTGAGAGCTATCATTTGTAAACAAAGATAGACATGGACCAATCAGAGCATGGGCTGGTGACGCATGCGCAGAATGAAATGAGAATGTCGTCGTCGTGTCGTTGTCGTCAATGTGGGAATTGACCTTAATTGTCCCTTGGCCTGGTGCTCAAGAACCACTTACTAGAAACTTTTTTGTCAGAAAGTCTGATGTCCGAAAAGCTGACCATTTGATTCAATGTTAGAATCATTGAATAAAATGTTCGGACATCGGAATTTCTGACAAAAACGTTTCTAGTGAATGGTTCTTGAGCACCAAGCCAAAGGACAACTAGTTTTATTCGAACTATAGTTAGTTTGTTTATAAATTTTGAGTCTCAGCTTTTTGAAGTGAACTAGGATGATTAATGTCTTATCTTACGTCATGATAATATACAAAACTACATAGTTCATTTGTTCGCAATTCACTTTTCGACCAGTTTCTTTGATAGTCTACCTATTTTTATTTTTCGCTGTGGTGATGCCCACATAAGCTCTTAGCTTGTACGTTGGTTATGTGACGAAGGATTATGATTAGATTATTCACTTTGTCGTGTAGATTACAACATGCTTAAATTTTAGATTATGATAGTTATTTAAAGTTATAGTAATTACAGTATTCGATTCACTAGACAAAACATAAGATGAGGGAGATTTTTTAATGAAAATATAAAGATACCGGTATAAGCTTTGATTCTGGATTGTTGAATACGATTTGAATTCTAGAGTATGATATATTTTATAAAGTGATCGAAATTGAAGATAAAAGTAATTGCAATTTCTGATTCACTGAAGGAAAGAATAAACTATGGAAGCTTACTAGATTTCATGGATATGAGTATGCTAACGATATATATGGTTTTCTATCTACATGAAACAGGCGAGTTTGGACATGTAAATGTCCATTCTTTGAGGAGGAAATGCAAGGACATCCTTCCCATCAACACTCAACCGTAAAATTATTCAGATAGCTATAACTAAAAACGAAAATGTTTGTTAAATTTTAAATAAACTACCATGTAATATGAATAAGATAAGATGGATGATGTACAAGAGTGATGTATACTAATTGATTAACAATAATATTTGTATAGATTAATTCATGAAAAGATAAAAAAGTAATCGGACCTCATATTTCATCGAAGTATGAAATGAAAGTTAAAATACAATGTGAGATCATGAAGATGTAAGATCAATAAATTTTAAAAATTATGATATGAATGATAAACAAAAGAACTGATGATGAAATTATTTATGGATGATAAATTGAATTATGGAAGAATTTTAATTTGAAATAAAATTATGTACATTATGTTGGATCTAATACCTCCTTTATTTAGGGTAGAAAGCTGAAGCATAAAAATCTAAATTGGAATAAAATAATACAGTATAATATCTATAAATTAGGGGGTAGAAGATGGAAGTTGTCATGCAGTTTCTCAAGGTTTGGATAGACTCAGTTATTTTTTCAAGATGAAGCGTGAATGATGATGGGAGATGAGTGGACCTACAGCTTTAGGTGGGTTTTAAACCACCGGGAAGCGATTTTGATTCTCATGAATGAATGACATTCATCGAAAAAACCTTATGAAAGTGGTTACCCATACAATGGGAGTAACAGGTGCGAGTCTCTTATTTAATCTTGCGATTAGACACCGGCACAACCACGAAGCCAACCGCTTCTATAAAATAGTGTCTTCAGTCTTCAGCTCTATGGATAATAATCCTATAGTTAGAACTTCTATTCACAGAAGATAACACGTCGAGCCGCAAACCAGACATTAGCCCAACCCAACTGAAAATCATCAGGATTATCAATATTATGAGATGAAAAATTATCTTTTTCCTTCAATAACTTCTATTTTGAAGTCAAAACATCTAATTGATTCGCAAGTATCATTTCCCGTCAATCTATTATTATAGACCCGCAGGGGGGCAGAATTTATTCTGTCCAGCGGGGTGTGGCAATCCTCCGGGTTCCTGATGCAAGTGGTAGATGTAGGCTGGTTGGCAACTAACACCGTTGCGTCCCAGCTTAAGTAGGGTGTTCAAGTAGGAACAGTCTGAAGCATCAACTGCGCAGGCCAAGCCAACATAATGGTGGAACAGCATTCGCCGACGGCTGCATGGTCAGGGGAGTGCCTGACATCGAGTATGCGAACTCTGGATACCGCCAGGCGACCTCCAGTTTCAAGAAGCCTTCCCTGGGTGAACGCGGAGCTCTGCCCAGGGTGACTGAATTAAGGTCAATTCCCACATTGACGACAACGACACGACGACGACATTCTCATTTCGTTCTGACCAGCCGAATTTCTAGGTTAAGTAACTAGGTAGGAAGTTTGAATGTTCGCTGTTCGGAATCAATTGTCAATTAATATTAATAATATTAGTACGACAATATAAATATAATAATCAGTAAATAAAATTATAATACAAACCCTTTCAAGTCATACCGGTGTATGCAATTTTGAGACTTGAGAGCTTTCATTTGTAAACAAAGATAGACATGGACCAATCAGAGCATGGGCTGGTTACGCATGCGCAGAACGAAATGAGAATGTCGTCGTCGTGTCGTTGTCGTCAATGTGGGAATTGACCTTAAGTCTCCAGCTACTCGTGGGAATCTTATGGATACCAATAAGAGTAAAAGAGGCTGAACAGCCTCAAACATCTAACGAGGATGGGGGATCTCCCCTAAACTCTACCGACCTGGAACAGGTTTCAGAGTTTGCTGACTCTAACCTGCCGGGAAACGGTACATGTAGAGAAAGGCACTAGGCCTACAACTGAAGATTCTGCAATGGAATCTGAGGAGTGTACAGAACCATCCCTGATAGAAGTTGAACAGCTTCGGAAGGGTGGGTCCATAGCAGAATCAGCAGCACATTTGCTGCTGGAATGTCCAGCACTCTTGCAAATGAGGAGGAGACTTCTTGGAAAGGCAACCCTCCTACCAGAGGAGGCAAGAGAACTGGACTTCAAGGCCCTGAGTAAATTCTGCTCTGGCCTTGGATTATGTAACATGGCATAAGCCAAAGAGGGGATGTCACAAAAGATCGAATAGCGGTCGCGGTGGCTAAGGGCCTAAGGGTTACAAAGCCCAACCCAATTATAAAAAAAAATCTATTATTATAATTATTATTACAGTGAAATTATTGGCTTTTGAATATCATGGAAAAGCCGCACATTTGAAATTTGTTCCCGGGAGAATTGTCTCCGATCAGTATAGCAGGATGCAATTAACTTGTCATAAGTCAGCTGATCGACGAGCATATGATCACAATACTTAACCTACAAATGCTGAATCTCGCAGATTATTGAAAAGGTCTTTTAAATAGTTATTCTATGAAAGGTCTTCTTCAAAAAGGTCTTTTAAAGACTTTAAAGGTCTTTAAGACTTTCAAGCCTTTTGATTATTGTGTCGAAATCACTGTTTAATTATTACTGGATCAGCTGAGTTATGACATGTTAATTGAATCCTGCTGTACCTACTATAATTTTAACTCAAGTTGGTGATGCTCCGATGTATCGAGGACAATCGATTATTAGAAAAGATCGATTGTGGAGTCGATGTTGTTCACATCGACATCACACCAACAGCTGATAGAGGCAAAAGCTAGGTTATCTCTCTTCTCTTGTTTATCTTTGAAATTTAAATGTTTACAATCTATTCTAATATTCAGCTAGGGTTTGAAGTGCTTGAATGTTGGTATTAGAATTATTTCATTCCAGTTAAACTACATACTACTTTCTTATCTTACGTTATCTCAGCTGACGTTGATATCATACCACTGATAAGAACTGATAAAACATCATCTGATTGTTATTCCCTTTCGATTATGAATGTGAAATGCATTTTATTTGTGTTCGAAGCAGTGAATTCAATCGAATAATACATCATTTAAACTACTTCAGAACCCAAATTGCATGCTCATTGCGGAAAATGTCGAAAGATTCGGGAACAACTGAATTTCACTGTAATATTGGAGGTTAGTAGATGCTGCAGCTTTATTACCGATTACTGTACTTATAAAATAGTTACAATAATTATTCTTCTCACTAGTTGAAATTCTATTAATACTGGTAATGCATCAATAAGTTGAAATGGCTACTCACGAAAGTGTGATTAATTTTCTGATATTATAGTTCTCGTTCTCATTCGACACCTAATTGCCTGGTCCAGGGGTGCCCAACCTTTATCAATCAAGGGCCACATTGTCAACATTCAAAGACAAGGCGGTGGGGGAAGGAAAGCGGGGGATCGGGGGGTGTCTCCCCCCAGGAAATTTTGAAATTTTTACCCTTTACCCTCATAAAACACATTTTAATGCTTCCTGTAATGTAAAATTTCCTTTTTGGTTTTTGCTGAAACACCATATTAATGTTTTACGTTTCAGTTTTGTTAATGTTTTTGTCTTATGGCAACATGGCGGGTCACATAAAATCAGCTCGTAGGCCGCATGCGGGCCGTAGGTTGGGCAGCCCTGGCCTAGTCGAATGGTGGCCATACAAGGTTGTTTCAGGAAAGTGGTGGAAAAGTTTTATCTCCACGTTTTAAATCTATTTTAAGGTGCTGAATCTGAATAAAAAATCTTTCAAATATCCAGGATGCGGCTGCACCCTCTAAAATTACCCCTAGAAATTGTCAGACACGTCAAAGAGCTTTTAATATGCAAGCATACAAAGTAAAAAGGGGAAAATGAAGTGGAAAAATTAATAAATTTGTTGCTAGAGATCACTCACTGCTTCCAGAATGAGTACTACTTGAACTGAGTAAGGGGGGAATTTTCTCAACCATAAAAACAAAATCATGACGTAAAATATTTTCAGCTTCTGATAACTTCAAAAGCTTGGAATCAAAATCTCATTAAGACTGGCATCTTCTGATAAATTTCTCTACCAATACAGTAAGGCTTTTCCTCATATATATCAATCAATCAATATAGTATTTGAACAGAAAATGTGTTCTTTGGGTGCAAGTTATCTGTTTTTGGTCGTAGAGCCGCAAGTTATCTGCAGCTAGCAGGCACGGTGCTTCGGTATGCACTACTGTATGGTGCCGCTGCTGCAGCGAAGTTGGTCTGGGCTTGATTCTTGAATACAGGAGCCACACTTCCAGTACCTTACCTTACTCAGTTCACCTTACTTACAATATAACTTATAAATCCTCCTTTGTGGAGATTCACCTCCTCTGTGGTACTACGCTCAGAGCTATTACCACTTCCCGTATTCAGTATTATCAGTATTACAGCCATCCAATACTTATTTAGGCGAAATGTAGCTTACTTTTTTAAGGAAAAAATACTATCTCTTATCAACTCAGGTTCAATCTAATTGAAAATTGGGCTGGAGATGGAAAAAATAACTCCACCCCCTCTCCTCAACAGCGAAAAAATCCTATTCACATACATAACTTTGCTCAGTACTTCAATCTTCTCTATCCTACATTCAAATATCATATTACAACCCTTCTATAGGGAGTTATAGGGAGTTAATTCACCCGCAACAACCCTTCACCCTTCTAGAAGCAGTAAGCCGCTTATTTGTCATTTTTTGTGATAATCTGAATTGAAAATTTGGTCAATTTATATAGTCATTTATATGTTGGTTAGCCTACGCCTATGTAATTTATATGTAACCAAAGGCGCTTGATGAGCCAATTCACAATAGACACAATATTCTGTGTAGTCTACTATAAATCCAATGAATGGATTTTGCACAGTGCTGTGCTGTGTCGGCATGTGAATTGTTGGTATATTATGTGTCATTATGAATGTTAGATCCTGTACTCAATACACTTATTCAGCGTTCATTGATATTCTATATAAAATAGCCTACTAATTCATAATGTTACATTTTTAGCTATGCGGGCAAAGTACCACGATGAAAGTGATACGTTTACTGAAGAGGATTTGGTTATCAAGGATCCAATATCGCATTTCCAGAAATGGCTCAATGATGCAGTGAAATGCGACAGAATAATGGAAGCCAATGCTATGTGCCTTGCAACTGCTAATAGGTATGTTTTGCTGATTTTTAACTACATTCTTTCGCATTCTCAATGCTAAGGTATTGGAAACTACTTTCCTCTACCGTAATTCAAATTTTCCTATTCTCAAATTATTGTCCATCATGTGCTGCTATAGCAAAATGAATTACTCTAGTTTAAAAATTGAGTGCCAAATACTACCTTAAAAATATCAGTATGAGATAATGGTAATTTTATTATAAGAGAGCAAAACCATTCAAATTATTCTGGATCACGATTCATCTTTTATTTACGGTCAACATTTTACCAGGGATTCGACCTACGAACCTGGGGTCCATTTCATAGAAACTGAAAAGTCTAGTAATTCAGGAACATTTTATGGAGATGAGACGTATAAGATGTCCACACATGCACTATTTATCACATAGAACGAAAGCTAGACAAACTTAAAATGCTCATAATAGTCTTTAGGTATCTCATAGTCGGTTGTTCTTGTTTTATTTTTTTATAAAACAGATCACAGATTTTCCAGACTGGGAATTGCACAGCATGTGCTAATCTGCTTGCATAGACATCTATCAAATATCAATGTTTATTGCATAAACTTTATCGAAAAATATGGAGTACTGTATATGATTACTAGGCCTATATAGAAACACTTTCTAATAAACTATTATATAACATGCAAGATGCAACCCCAGATATTGTAGTTGATCTTCAAATTTGTCGGTTGTGCAATGCCATTTATTGTGTATTCGGTCGGTTGCAGCAATTTCGATCAAAGTTGGATTCCCCATCCATTATAATTTTTATGAGTGATTGGAGATCACATTCCGATTGACAGTGCTTGAAGATTCTCTGAGAGCTAAGCAGTTGTTAATGACGGAAGTCATGTCCAAAAATTCAGTGGATAAAACTTTGTAAATTTATTTAATAATGACTGTGAAATGTACAATAGTTTAGAATGTACCCACCAATAGAATTTCTATGAAACAAATCAGAATGAACGTCTTCTCTTTTCGCAGAAATGGTGTGCCATCTGCTAGGTACGTTTTACTCAAAGGATATGGATCGGATGGATTCGAGTTCTTTACGAACTACAATAGCAGGAAAGCTTGTGACTTGGTATGATTCATGATTCTTAAAGGAATTAATTGGGTATTTCATTTAAGGCTGTGCATCAGCTTAAAAAAAACTTTTTTATGGTGATATTTTTTTAAGTTTTACGATTTGGATACTATCAAGCTATCAAAATGAAATACTTTTTAGAGGAAAAAATTTTTTTTTTGTTCATTAGTTTTTGAGATATGGGCGTCTAAAGTAGAAATTTAATCTCAAAATTGGTTGCAAATACATTATGAAATTTTGAGCATACGTGCTTGAAGGTCTATCACTTGACATAATTAGTTTCTCAAAATAACCAATTTGGAAAAAAATATTTTCGAAAATAATTTCTTTAAAAAAATAACTCAATTTTCAATTAAATTGAGAATTTGTTATTTTTCTCAAAAGTTGATATTTCGAGAAACTAATTATGTCAAGTGATAGACAATACCTTCAAGCACGTATGCTCAAAATTTCATAATTGTATTTGCAACCAATTTTGAGATTAATTACCCCGAAAATTTCTACTTTAGACGCCCATATCTCAAAAACTAATGAACAAAAAAAATTTTTTTCCTCTAAAAAGTATTTCATTTTGATAGCTTGATAGTATCCAAATCGTAAAACTTAAAAAAATATCACCATAAAAAAGTTTTTTTTAAGCTGATGCACAGCCTTAAAACAAAGAAAACACTGAAATACAAATTCAATATGAGCCAAAAATCTTAGGTCAAGAAATTCCACTTCATAGAACTAGAAAAAATGAATGAAGATGGCCCTATGCCAATACTTTCAATAAAATTAAACTCAAATTACTGTTTATTATTTCTATTGTAAGCTTATCAGTAATAATATATTTTATTATTTCAATGATGCATTAGAGTACCTCAATTAAATGCGGCTGATAGAAAAAAATTGTCAACATTTTTCTCAAAAATCTTTTATGAAAAAAAATTTAGATGTATATTTTCTGATGATGGTTGGTCTGTTGATTTTATGCATTATTTTTTGGTGTGTGTATCATAATGTTTTCTTCAGTAGTCTATTCACTTTTTCTGATTCCAATATTCTTTTAAATATATTTTCCAGGAAGAGAATCCTCAAGCTGCGTTGACGTTTTATTGGGAACCATTGAAAAGACAAGTAGGTTTTGTGTATTTCATTTCCATCAATGAATATTCTTTAACTTTCATGTAATCTAAAATCTTATTTTCAAATTTTTACTGATATCATACTTAGAAGTTGAATTTTAATTTCATATAATTCTATTTCCTAAAACTGTATTTAATCGGAGCCATTAAGTAGGTAGAACTATTGAAATGATGATGGTTTTATTATTGTATACTATTTTTACTTGTTATATCTGTATGTAAAGAATTTTGAAAACGTTGAAGAAAAGTTGGCAAGTTGATTAAATAACAAAAAAATCTTGGAATGCAATGTACAATTTTTAATTCTAATATTCTATCTCTTGTCTTGTACAAAAACGTATTTTCAAACTGAAGTTTATTACTAATATATCCATCCAATTCGATAAGCAAATTATCGCCCTCTTAGTAATGTATTGTTTATTTTTGCAACTTATACACTAGATTGGAGATAATATTGAAAACATTTGCATTATAAAACTTAATGGCAGTTTTGCTTTTATTTACCTACAGTTCTTTATTTGATTGTTTCAAGCTTATGAAAAATAAGCCAATACATACACGATCCATACTCTGCACTGAGTAACTCTGTTCACTGTAGTTCTATTATGTTTTATAATCACCTACATCTTACTATGATGAGATAAATCAAGCAATTATGTGATTTTTCGTAATAAAACAATACATTCATTCCAGGTGAGAATTGAAGGCAAAGTTGAAAAGTTATCTGAAGCAGAATCAGATGAGTACTTCAGTTCCCGACCGAAAGTAAGTCAAATCAGTGCTTCAGTGAGTAAGCAAACTTCACTGGTAGCAAGCAGGGATGCCATGCTCAGAGAAGTGGAAGAGTTCGCTAAAGAGGTTGAAAGCTCGGATCTGAAACGTCCGAAACATTGGTGAGTTCTAAATAGTTATTATTATAACATAAATGTTATTGCTCTTTCTATTCGGCATAGAATAAAAAATAATACAAATTCAAGCTCTATTTAAAGTCAAAATTATCTATAAACAATGAGACAGAAAAAATATTTGAATGGACAAGTTACTGCCAATTTCGATATTTACTCCAAAGTATACTACAAAACATAAACTACTATATTACTATGCATATTTGTATTAATATTAACAACATAAAGTATTTTAATAACAACATTATACAGTTCTATAATAATATCGATCATCTTATAACTGTATAATTTTTCTACCATTCGTGTAGACTAATTGTATTGTTTCATATTACTGTTTTATATATTCATGTTTTCATTGTCAAAGAACAATAATAATTAATTTAAGCCGATTGGAACAACTCTAATAGGACTCACCATAGTATACTGTAATAGTAGGCTAATAATATCATACAGTATATTATAAGATATGTAATTTATTAAGATATTTTTTATATTAATTTATCTTATACAGTATTGATACTGTTAAAAGCTGTGGCTATTGTTAAATTGTTGACAGCTACAGTACTGCTTCAAAATCACTCAAAGTAAGAGAATCACCTGCTATATTAATGCAGGCTTGGAAATATCTTTTTAGTGTTTTCATGTTTTCATCCTACTTCAGGTAGGATATCAAAGGTAGTAAAATATTAACATATCTTGTCAAACTGGTTTTCGACCACAAAAGCTTATTACTCCCTTGTTTTTTTGAATATTACCTTTAATTTAATGTAACGAATTTTGTAAATCAGGCAATAAAAAAGTACCAAGCACCATACTTGCCTTGAACCTTTTCTTTCCCATATACAGCAGTTGAAAGCTACTATAAACAGTGTGTTATCAAATTTGTTTGAAAATTTTCAAATTAAAATCTATTCTTAATCATTATGATCGATTTTCACTACACTTGTAACTTTCTGCTTGTTCCAGGGGAGGTTACCGTGTGATACCGAACAGTTACGAGTTTTGGCAAGGCCAAAGTAATAGACTCCATGATCGCATAAGATTCAGAAAACTCCAAGAAAATGAGATAATCGATGAGAATCTCACTCACTACGGAGAAGGTGATTGGGTTTACGAGAGACTTTATCCTTAATGAAAATATAAATTTTCATAAACTAAGCAAACAATGTCTTCCATATTGATGTAGAAAATATAGATGTTATGTAAATGTTGCTTACAAATCAGTCCTTTTATTATTAAGAATAGAATACTGTTGTACTCTGTATAAATAGTCTATACATTTAATTGTAGGCTTAACATAAAATTTATTTATGTGGGCTCTATTAGGCTTTATTGATTTAGAACATTGAATATTAGATTGTTAATTAATTATGTTGTATCAGTTTGAAATTAATTATTTTTATTAAAACCTCACAATTTTCACACAGTATCTACAGGCTCTGATGAAGAGTGTAGCCTACATTCCAGCAATTTCATATTACTGAATCTATTTGAAAAGTCATATTATTCAATTTACATGAACGTCTGAATATAATAAAATTTTGAAATTGACGCTATTTCGTAGTGCAATTTGAATACAGTAATAGAAATCACATCATATGTAAAGTTTACAAGTAGACCAGAGGTTTCCTTTATTCAAGTCTAGTACTGTATAAATGAATCTATCATAGATTGTAGTAAAAAATTGGTGATTCATACTTGGTTTACCTTACATGAGGTGAAAAAGTAGATAAAATATAACAATATTCATTTTATAGAATTTATGTTGAAAAACTTCCATTCGCTTATATCTTGAAATAGGCTTTTTTTCAATACGGAATAATAATAATTTATTAATATGGTTTGAACATTTAGAATTGACACTTACGATATAATAATTGATTGGACGAATTAATGCCATATAATATTCTGAAGACTTCTGCTACTGCAAATATTGACAACAGAATAATAGCTAGTAAAGAAATCCGATGAATGCTGCTGCACAAAAAACTTTTCCCCGGGCGGAAAATTCATCGAATTTCCTTACTAGCTATTATTCTGTTGTCAATATTTGCAGTAGCAGAAGTCTTCAGAATATTATATGGCATTAATTAGGAATTTCGTCCAATTAATTATTATGATTTAACAGCCACTGTATAGTTGCAATATCTCATTTCCTTCCATCTTTATACTTACGATATATTTGTGTAGCCTATAAAAAAATAAGATTCTGCAATATTTGTACTTTGACTCTGTAGTAATTTGCTGTTATATCAATAAAAAATTGATTCCATGAACGATTTTCTTCAACAACATACAATAATTTGTTATATATATATATATATATATATATATATATATATATATATATTTATTGCGATACCTAATTATCACTTTGTCTTCCCTCCTGATCGACAAGGACCTTTTACGTTGAAAATAATGCTGGAATAAGTGCATCATTAACAGGATCGTCTTCAACAGAATATTTTACTATTATAAAATCATATTTAGCACGGCTATTTGAATAACTATTAGATCTAGAAGTAGAAGTGTCCTCCACAATTTGAACCGAACTTTACTTTGCTTTGTAGGTGGTTATACTTTTGAAACTATAAACTACGGTATATTGAGTTGTTATAATAATAATAATTTATTTATTTTCGCATGTACATTACATAGAATGTTTTGCAATCGTCAATAAAATACAACAATTAAACCTGAATCAAGACAAAAGCTCCTGAATATCATAAAACAATCGAATAATTAAAATTTTTATTAATTATAACTAATATGATTGGTTCACATCAACAGTTACTTTTCAATATTTCCTTCAACTTGATTGTCCTATTTGTCCAACTTGATTGTATAGTAATATTCATTCAATTTGACGGATGGCAACTGGTGGAAAATCAAATCTCAAAGATGAAATTTACTCAAATCTGTTGTTGATTATCCATCTTTTTTCACTTGTTAATACTATTGGAATTTAGAGTAACTTTTAAGTGCAAAAACGTGAGTGTTTTTTCACTTGTAAGTTACTCTAAATTCCAATAGTATTACTCAAATCTGTTGCAGTCTAGTAGAAAATCTAGTAAATCTAGAAAGTCTAGTAGAACTGGTGGAAAATCAAATCTCAAAGATGAAATTTACTCAAATCTGTTGCAGTCTGGTAGCTTAGACTGCCCATTTATGTTTATCTCTGCTAGTAGCTTTCAAATTCCAGAAATCAGTGTTATATTGAGTCAAAATCAATAAATGTTTATAATGAAAAACTTGTCTTTTGGGCTTACTTTCATACATTTTCTTCCTTTCATCCATGAACCGTATTCTACTATAAATATAATAATTTTGTATAGTAATATTGCCAATTACTATTGAAATCATTACCGTAGGCTACTTTAGTGAGGGGTGGGGATGAACAGAATTTAGACACTAACGTACATGTTTTTCGGAATTGAACAATCATTACAATATTTCCATGATACAGAGTGGACCATATTCAATATTTCTACAGTTACTCGAGGTATCTGCAGAAATCAGAATTCAGACATTATAGCTGAATAATTTCACAATTATATGAAAAGTTATAAAATAGTAGTTGATCTTGTCAAAAAGAATTTTTGTCAAGCAACTTAAACTAGATTTGAATTCAGAATTAGTTGACATCTTTGCACGCTACATTTATTTATAGGTTGACACCTTCACACCAAATGTTATTCCAGTGACAGTGAATGATAGAAGGAAAGTATGGTGTTAATTATCAGAATTTAATCGACTTTACAACAGGGCAACTGACGCTTTTTGTCATATCGCAACAATAAAACATATATCAAGCCCTTCTTATCTTGAAAACACATTTGCCTGTGACTGATCTGCTACTGTTAATGAATCCAAACGATGAACGGGTTTTTGTCAGTATAGTATTGTAGATAAGATTTTTTCTAGTGTGTATCTGCAATAATGAGATGACGAGTGCCAGCAGGCTGTCTTCTCCCAGGGGATGAGTGCTCTCGCCGCGTCAAGCGGAGCCAGGCACGGGCCTCAGTGGCTCTACACCAGTCAGCATCCCGGTCCTCTGACATCTCACTTCTGTCACCCATTCTCTACCACTAATAGACCTGCTCTTCGAAATGGTCAGTAAGTTCATACATTCATTCAATCAAATATTCCTTTATTCGTCATTGTAAAATACAATAATATAAACAATGTCAATTCAGTCAATAATAAAACAAAAACATTTTCTAGAAAATATTAATTAATTGGTAGTCTATAATAATAGTCTAAATTGATAGTTCAATTTTAGACAACAGTATTAATTTTATTTATTTCTGTTGTTGTTGATCCATCTTCTTTTCACTGATATTGTCAGATTCATTTAATTTGGCGGATGGCGAATAACTTTCATTAGGTAGATAGAGAGATATTATTTCCTGACGTTGCAGATGAACGTATGAAGAGTCCGATGACAAAAAATAATATCTCTATATATAAAAAATAGAGATAAATAATCTATCTATATTATATAATTATATTTTTGCTTCTCAAAGAGCAACTGATAAATAAAATGAGAATCAAAGCATAATACATTTCAATTTCACAATTTCAAATTCACTTTATATTTGATATTTTCAATTAATAAATAACTACCAACTTATCCATACATTCCAGATTATGGAAGGTGAACTGAACGACTTGTTGAGCGCACATTGGGTTTCAATTGCAGACGAATCAAAAAATGATCGAATCGATCCAGAATTGGACTATCTACTCTCACAGTCAGTTGAGATCCTGTACGAAAACAATGATGAGGTGAGAGATAAATATTTACTTTGTTGTCTATTTCTTTTTTAAATTTCTATTCACCGAAAACTTTATTTTAATGCTCATGAATGTGATGAAACTGGAAATTGTGCCATGATCATAAGTTCTGAGTGAAAACATTATCAGAAGAAATTAGACAACTTGTTGTGTAGTTTCAATTTATTCATTACAGAAAAATCATATAATTTGTGGAAAAGTGCAGAGTTTATTATAGAATTTTATTGTTTCTCAAAAATATTTGATGGAATCATGAGTAGGTTATGTAGTGTTTTGTTCGGATGGGGAATTGTTTAATCCCTGTCACAAAAAATGTCCTTTTCAAAAGGATTGCAAACATGCGGAGAAGTATCTTACATTGGTGCTTCCTTTCGGAATTCTGTTTCGCTCTATTTGAAATTGCAAATACAAGTCTCTCATCCAATAATATGGTAAGCAGAGAGCTATTGCCAATTGAATTCTTTCAATCCGGAATTCCTTCTTTGAGCTCCACATCTGTAAGTCAGTAATTTGATCTCCAATTGAATTTTTTTCTCAGTTGAAATAAACTAAAAATGACGATTTTTTATTTCAGTATTTTTATTTTGGTATTACTCATAATCAATTCAAATCCATATCTATTTAATATACCGTACTATATGAGTAGGCTTACTCGTAACTATATTAATGTAGAAATATAGTAGCTATATTACTAGACGCTATATTCGATGTAGTTGAAATAATTAATGTGGGAGACCAAATTCATGTGTTTTATCTGCTTGAATAAAAAATTATTATTCATTTGAAAATGTTTTCTATAAGAATTTATACAAGATTTTAGTGTTCAAATACATGCGATCCTTATCGCATATAATTCAAAACCACTGTGATTAGTCGTTATAAGCCTTGCAAACACTATGGCATCAATAATAAGCTAAAATTGTCAGTATTGTGTCAATCATTGTTTACTGAGCTCGAATAATTTGGATCTACTTGCAATAACTTACAGTTTTATTCACGGAATAAAATCTCACAAATGAAATGTGTACGCAGATATTTTTTATTTTATAAATTCTGGGACTGAAATTAATATATTTCAACATAATTTTTAAGAAAACTCACTTCTTGCGAGAAGAGGTCTAAACTTTGATCAGCTTTCTTAGCTCCTGGTCAGCTGGAAGCTGGTACAAAATCTTGTACCTGGTTTATTCAGCTATAGTCGATCTATAAAGTTGATGAATTTTTTTTAGAGTTTGCATTATTTCTCGTTATTGGATCAACATTTTGTCATGGAATTAGGAAGGCTTACTGATAAGTATATGGTCTAAAAATAGTAATATTGAATACTTCCAATATCTGAATTTCAAAATGGCGGTCGACTGAAATTTTTAATTTGAGTTAACTGAAGAAATTATGAGTTTTACACAAATAAGTATTATTACAAAAAAATGTTTCATTCAAAAACTTTTCATTCTGGAGAATATGTTACTCGATTTTATAAGATAGAAAGTTTTTTTCTGTGTACAGAACCCGTATGGATCGGGCTACTGGTGGCCTTCACCAGATGACAACGATCCACTGACCCTGTACCTGGACGTGGAGACGGCAGCCACAGCAGCCCAGGAATCGCCAACCAGTGTTACCGATATGACGTCACCAGCGCACACTGCCACCAAGCCGGTCTGCTCCAGCACTGAAAAGGTGTTCGTGTGCGGCTTTGCACAGTGCGGCAAGGTCTACGCGAAAAACTCCCATCTGAAGGCGCACGTCAGGCGGCACACCGGAGAAAAGCCTTTTGTCTGCACGTGGCCTGACTGTGCGTGGCGATTCTCTAGGTAAAATTTGTGCATAGTGTCAGATAATTTTTATAATATTATGTAGTGATTTTTCATAATATGTTGTAATGAATTGCGGAATTGGTTTGATGTGTGTGCGTGGCAATTTCCAAGGTAAAATTCTGTGGCTATTCTCTCATGATTTTTCAACATGTTGTATTTGATTGTAATTTTGTTTGCATGTAATTGGGATCAAGGGCGTAGCTAGGATTTTATTTTGGGGGTGCTGAAATAGGCAGGAAGGTTATAAAGATGTAATAGTTACATGGGATAAAAAAGCGAGCAAGAGACAAAATTACAACAAATGTCAATTTCGGGGGTGCTGAGGCCCATTAGCACCCCCCCTGGCTACACCCTTGATTGGGATACAAACTTGGAGATGAACTGTTTCGATAGTATTACAAAACTTTTCATGCGGTAGTGGAATAAAGCAAGTTCAGTGATCAGTTAGGCAAATATTGATTAAATAGACTTTGGAACAAGATGATAGAACACAAAGTTGATGATTGAATATTTCCATCATCTCACAAAACTATTAGTTAAACAGTTGATAAATTATTCAGGATAGCTTCATGCAAAATGTGCATTGTTAGAAAAAACCTTTTGTCAATCTTGGAAATACACTAATCTACAAGAAAAATTCAATAAGATTCTTGTAGACTCATCTACAAGAAAAATTCAATATAATTATAAAAAAACATTGATTGATGTGTGGAATTGAACATTATTTTCTGTATGTAACTGTTTCAAAACAGAGTTGAGAATTTAATTTTTTTGAAATAAAATTTCACAAGAGTAGTATTTCATGGAAGTAGTAGTAGCAGCCGACAATATCGGTCACTATAGCCCTAGCTAAAGCCCATTCACAGTAGCCTACAGATTCATTTAAATTTCACGTGATCACTGCTAATTCAAATATCAGTCCCTGTATGAAGTATATTTTTGTAAAAAAAACGTAGATTTCTATGAAATAAGTCACCTAACTAATTTATTCGGTGTGTTTCTTTTTCCATTCGCCTTAGATCGGACGAGCTGGCGCGCCACCGTCGCTCGCACTCAGGCCACAAGCCGTACCGCTGCCTGCTCTGCCCCAAGGCATTCGCTCGCTCCGATCATCTCTCCAAACATGCGCGTGTGCACCGCCCGGGAGCGCCCCGCCAGTCCCGTCCGCGCACCGTTTTTGCCCTTGCATGACTATTATTTTCCCCAAACACTTTTCAAACCCTAGTTTATTTTTGAAAACAAGAAAACTTTGAATTGACCGGTGTACAGACTTTAGATAGAGACTTTGTTTAGGAGTTAATATTATTTCTTTGTGATAGTGAGAGAGATTGACACAGTTCACATAGTGTGTTATACATAAACATATTATGTTTTGTTCACTAATATCGTTTAGATTAGATGAAATTCAGAATTGGACCAATAGCACAGTCTTATAATTTTTTCCGGATAAATACAATGTGCTCAAGACTGTGACAATAGAGTACGTTTTTACATAACATTATAAGAAGGCACATTTGTTTAATTTAAATATATAGGATAAAGATAATTTGGATACAGATAATTTGCAGGCAAATTGTGTCCTCTTTCACACCAGTGCTGTTTCGGCCCGGATCGGATGAAAATGTTTTGGCTGATGAATCTTATGGGTGTATTTACACCCTACAGTCTGAATATAAGCCCACTTATGGAGCTCATCAGTCAAAACAGAACTGGTCGTCCCGGAGCTCACTGTTGTGGAAGAGCTTACGTGTCTAACGTGTGTTAACTTTACACCTAAAACGCCATAACAACTCAGGTCCAGAAATTCAAGCATGTTCCATGTAGGCTATTTATGATTTTTTCGAGTAAAAATAGAGAAAACTTAATGTCACCTCTTTCCTACTTAAACTCTATTGTTACTTTCAATATAGATAATAGGTAGCCTAGTCTAATAGCGATAAGAATATTTTTTTTGATCGAATAAAGTTTAATTATTTATAGTGTACTGTACCTATCTCCAAATTTTGTTCTATCTAGTTCTTCAGCCTACTATATTAAGATTCTATTATCTGATTCTAAAACTTTGCGTTATAATACTACATTGGTGAATAGAATATTAAGTTATTCCTGTTAAAAACTTTGGATTAAAAATTAAGTTGTTTGAAAATTTGGGATTTAATGTTTGCTCAACCTCAATGCCTCAACCCTTGCATAAAGATTACAAAGTTCTTACTGCACGAAAATTTTCCTTGAAAAAAAAACGACATTGACACACATATTTTATGATAAGCGTCAACATCGACGAGTTTAACGCTGTAGCCTATAATCAATACAAATAATACAAATAAATTATAATTTTAGTGTTGTGTAGAGAACCAACAATATTTCTCATAATGTCAATGAAGTATGAGTAAAATGTCAATGCAGTGTATTATTACAAGTGACATAACTGAGAATCGATTCTTCTTCGTAGCAAATAAGATTTGATTGTAAGTTCTTCTTTTTCAAAAGATATAGAGTGTTCGGAAATTAGAGACGAATTTTAAGCTGCATTAAAACATTATATATTAAATCATATTATATAAAGATCATATTTTTTCACAGTCATGTTAAGTCACTTCTTCCATCTATGTATGGAAAATTATATCCGGCATATGACCACATGAAGCCAAATTTCCTCATAAGATTTCTGGGTCTAGGCACAAAGTAGGAAGAAACAGAGGACACATCTAGTGTTACACTAAATGGGGCTCTAACATCGTACGTTGGTGTCTAGATCTTAGTTCTCCGGCCGCCAAGAGATAGCAGCACCTTCGGCAGTTTCTTCCCGACGGCTCTCATATCCCCTCCACCACTGTTGTAGTAATCCCTCCACAACTGACTGGCTACCTCTGCTTATCATCCTCAACTTTCTGACGCACGCACACACATGTACAAGGATACGCTCAGCTAGTGAGCGAACTGAAAATGCTTTCTTTCAGCAATCAGTACAGTACGTCTTTCACTCTTCTAAAGTATTTCGAGCGCTGTACCGCTGATGCTCTCATCAAACTAATAAATTGTATTACATACTGTAAAATACTCTGAATACACTGACTTCATATAATAATGATATAATAATTTCATTTTGTTCTCCCTTTGCTTGACTTGATAAGTTAATTATCAAATTTTTACCATCCATTACACCGCATTTTAGACGATTAGACTATTAGAGTAATAGCATATACACACCTTATATTATAGTGATATCTGATATGGAATAATGATCGCAGTTAACTCCTACAATCATACTTTATTAAGGACCTGATAGGGTCTTGTGATTAATCTATTCTATAGAATTTATGCTATCAATCCCTCCAGATTTATTTTTCATTATTGCTTGTATAAAGGTTCATACATTACTGTAATACATTTTACAATTCAATATAAAATTTCACATCAAGTGATCTATTCGCTCTTTTACGGTTCTGGATTAATTGATTCTAGAAATTAAAACAAGAATGCACAAAGAAAACAAGAAATGCTATTTTCTTGTCAATAATAAAACTTGCTAAACAGCTAATGATAAACAGGCTATAACAGGAATAAATAACTACCAAATAAAAATAATTATTAGTAAATAATAATAAATAACAGGAATAATAAAGTAGCAAGTAAAACACATTTATGTTGCAAATGAAATATTTTTAATCATAAAAAAGGACCGTTAACGGTAGGCAATAATTCCTGAGTTAAACAAAAACAATAATGTATAAGAAATTGACAACTACCGCATATAGATGTTATAACTTGTTTGTAGAAACTTATTACAGCCTTATAAGTGTTGAAAATTAGGTTTGAATGCATTTCAGATTATGTTTCAACTGAACATTTTTTCATCAAATTTCATTATCTACTAGTTTTAATAATGGAAAATTCCAGTTCATTGGTCAAATAATCAAGTTTCAGAAGATTCGATTTGAGTTCTTCATATCATAATGATTTCGAGTAAAACCTATAGACATAATTTTCACAAACTTCATAAACAAAAGTGAGTAAGTCAAGGCTACAATATATTTTCTTTGAAAGAGAATTTTCTTTAAGAGAAAGAGACAAGTTTTCTCTTACAGCAACCTATAGTGAAAAAATGGAAACTAGGGAACACAATAAATTCATCTATCAGTTCCAACAAAGGTATTACCACAAAAATGTAAGAATGAGTTAGATATTGCACTGTCATTGTAATTATTGATATATGCATCTATTGAGTAACACAAAAATTAAAAAATCTTACATAGAAAAGAATAATATCAATAAATGATGTTATTCAATAATAGCTTTGTTATGAATAATTTCTAAAATTAAAATAATTATAAAAATAATTACATTTATCAATACTAATCGTTCCTGCTAATAACGAATTATAATATTATGTCTCAGCTGATAACACAAACAAATAAAAGACACATATCAAAATAATTAACTTATGAAACGTACGGTAATGAAAACAAGATTACAATTATAGTACTTGAAAGAATATGAGAATATTCTACTTAGAAATAAAATTGTACCTATAAATTAAAAATCCAAGGCGAATCTTCTAAGGATATAAGAAATGATATATACAAGTTAAACATAATTATTTTTTAAGGTATGGGAGATAATGTATACAAAATTGAAAATTCATGCCCTTGCCTTTTAAAGGAAGCATGAACATAGAGTAGAATGAAGAGCATCTTAAAATAAACAATAAACCACATTCAAATGAAATCTTTACTCATAACTAGAGTAAATGAATTGTGGTAAAATAAGACTCAAATTTCAACAGGAATGAACAATAAAGTTATCAAAAAAATAGAAAATCAAAGAATAGAAAACATTGACTGAATCACGCTGTGTAAGTGGCAAAAGTGAGTGGTTCGGTTTTGATCTCTTAAGGCTGAGCGTCAGCTTAAAAAAAAACGTTTTTATGGTGATATGGCTGAAAAATTGAAAATTCATGCCCTTGCCTTAGAGGAAGCATGAACATAGAGTAGAATGAAGAGCATCTTAAAATAAACAATAAACCACATTCAAATGGAATCTTTACTCATAACTAGAGTAAATGAATTGTGGTAAAATAAGACTCAAATTTCAACAGGAATGAACAATAAAGTTATCAAAAAAATAGAAAATCAAAGAATAGAAAACATTGACTGAATCACGCTGTGTAAGTGGCAAAAGTGTGTGGTTCGGTTTTGATCTCTTAAGGCTGAGCGTCAGCTTAAAAAAACTTTTTTATGGTGATATTTTTTAAAGTTTTACTATTTGGATACTATCAAGCTATCAAAATGAATTTTAAAGGAAAAAATTTTTTTTTCTTCATTAGTTTTTGAGATATGGGCGTCTAAAGTAGAAATTACTTTGAGCTCAACAAAGTTGAAGCTTTGACCAAGGTAGACCACTTCGTTTGTCAAATTCAAAGTTTTACCGCTAACCTCTATTTCACAATTTTCTCTATTGGACATTATGTAGGTTTTATCGGGATTAATGATGAGTCCGGCTTTTGCACTGGCGTTTGCAAGACCTTCCAACATAACTTGCAGATCCTGATTCGACTTCGCAATAATCACAATATCGTCCGCAAACCGAAGATGATTGAGATATTCTCCATTTATCTTTATACCAAATCTCTCCCATTTCAGGAGCTTGAAAACTTCTTGAAGAGCTGCGTTGAATAATATTGGTGAGGCTGGGTCGCCTTGCTTTACTCCTCTTTCCAACATGAAGTATTTACCTGGCTTCTCAAGAATTATCCTCGCGGTGCTGTTTTCGTAATAATGCTCCAGTATCGTGACGTAGATCTCTGGTACCCCTTGATTTCGGAGAGCTGTGAACAGGAATGCATGACTTATACTATCAAATGCTTTCCGGTAATCGACGAATGCCAGGTGAAGACTGATTTGATATTTTGAACATTTTTCAATTAGTTGATTGACGACTTGTATATTATCAAGAGTTGAAAATCCTTTCCGGAATCCGGCTTGTTCAACAGGTTGCTGTGTTTCGAGTACCGGTTGTATGCGTTTTGTTAACAGTCTCATAAATACTTTTCCGATGGATGACCTGATACTGATGGGACGAAAATTATTTATATCATAAATGTCTCCTTTTTTATACAGAAGTATTATATAGGCTGATTTCCACTGTTGAGGGACTTGCTGTTCTCTTAATACTCTATTAAATATGTTCACTAATAAGACTATATACACTGGTGCAAGGGTTTGAATCATTTCATTTGTGATTTTATCGTTACCAGCCATTTTGTTTTTCTTCAGTGATTTAATGCAATCCATCACTTCTTGAACACTGAAATCCAAAATTTCTGTGACTGCGACAACATTTGAAATTTCAGACATTATATTTCCAGAGCTTCTGAACAAATCTTTATAAAATAGTGTTGCTTTATCAATTATACCGTGTCTATTCCTATCTATTTTTCCACGTTTATCTTTCAGCCCTGTGTTCCATTGCGTACCATATGATAGATTTTTCTTGATTTGTTTAATTGAGCCAGTTGAATCCAAAGCTTCTGATATGATTCGGTTCTCATAAAGTTTCAGGTCATTCCTAATATGGTATCTCTCCACTTTGTATAGCAGGTTGTACTCAATCTTTTCTTCAATAGTTTTAGGATTCTTCCTCTTCATGGTCTCTCTCAAGCATATTAATTCTCTCGTGTTCTGGGAAATTTTAGTTAGTTTTATTGATGTTAACTGGTTGAAAGAACTTACAAGAAGAGATTCCATTAAATTGTAGGTTTCCTGCAATGACAAGTTTGATTCAATCTCACTGATGTTTCGTACATTCGTTTCTAGCTCTCGTATCTTTGTTTCATCGAATGTCTGCGTTCTAACAACACTTCTGTTCCATGTACGCCTAGGTCTCATTAAATTCCATTCTTTAAACAATGTAATAATTATCAATCTGTGGTCTGTAGCGAATTTGATTTTTCCAGTTACTTCGAGTCCTCTGTATGCTGTTAGAACGTAATCGATTTCAGTTTTTGTTTGCTGATTCGGTGAGATCCATGTCCATTTTCTTCCCATTCTTTTTAAAAAAAATGTATTTATCACCTTCAACCCTTGTTGGAAACAAAAATCAACTAACATTTGTCCTGCCTCGTTTCTCCTTCCGTATCCGTATTTTCCCACAACATTTGCCTCGTTGTTTTCCTGTCCACCAACTTGTGCATTGAAATCTCCTAATATTATTGTCGAGTTTTTCCAATAATTATTGTTCTTATCTCGAGATAAAATTGTAGTAAGAGACTCATAGAAGATTTCCCGGTCGATCACATCTGACTCAGCTGTAGGAGAGGATACTTGATAAATATTTAACGTTTTTGAGCTTCCAACTCTAAATCTCAATACAGCAATTCTTTCCGAGAAACCCTTGAGTTCAATTATTTTTGCTTTTAAATGTTTCCTGATTATGAATCCAACTCCTTTATGACCCTGTGTCTCACCGAAATGATAAAAAATGAAGTCGCTCTTTCTGTATATAATCTTTTCTGAATTTCTCCTCACTTCCGCCAATCCAAGAATATCTATATTTGTCTCCAGCAATGCCTCCTCTAGTTCACAAAGTCTGTCCTCTGTGCGCAGAGTTCTTAGTTCTTACATTCAGTGTCCCTATCACTAATCCTGGGGGGTTACGGTCACAATTCCCCTCGGTGACCAGCCTTTCTGGGGAAAACCCAGTTGATTAGCAAAACAAAATAATACTTCACTAATTGTGTATTGTAATTGATTATCTCTTTTTTGATGAATTGTATCATAATTAAAATTTACAAACAATTTCGATTACTGACATGTTGGCTATTTTTGGTTCAGAGCTTTCATATTAGGCCTACCATTTAAAGTATTCGAAATTCCTTTAGTGTTTTCTTTGTGAAAAATGTCTCATAACCTAGATTTGGATTGTTTTCATAGCTAATGCAAATTTAAAAAGGTACAGTTTTCGGCGTAAGCCTGTTGTACCTTCCGTTAAATATCAATTATTGTAAAATACTAAATAAATAATTACTGTAGTTATATAATTAATGTAGGTTAAATTTAGTAAAATCGAATCAAATTAGGAATTTATCGAAAATCAACATCAACTTTTACTAGAATTTCCATGTTGAGCTAGAGATTTGTGATAATTTCAAATTCTTAGAAATCAGCTGGGAAATCTGAATAGTTGTAGTTGACTGTTTGCAAAGCGTGATATTACAATTATATTAAATGATTTCTTATTATTATTGTAGATATTTGATCACAGTTATTATTTTTATTGCATTATTTTAATTTATTATTGTTATCTGACAATCTATAAGATAGAAATTTGAAAATTTTCATTTTTCCAAAAACCATCTGGAAAGATTTGAATACTAGATACGTGATGAGTCTTGAATATAGATATAGGGCATATGTTAACCCGGGCACTGAATGACGTCATTATAGCAAGACTAATCGGGAAAAATTGGACTGCTGGGCTCTTATGGGGATTGGCCAACCTTAGGTCTCTACAAACCTTGGTATTGCATACCCTCACCCCATATAGCCCCTGGGGCCCGTTTCACGAATGTCACTATTCAAAAGTTACCATTCTATTATTAAAATGCCAAGCTCTTCAGTTATTGAATTAAAAAATTGTATTGTGAATTAGATTAAATCGAATTGCACTCAATTATTGAAATTATTAAATTGCAGTGATGTAGGTAAAGTTTGAATATTGCGGTATGTTCATTTTCATAATGAACAATAGTTTATTAAAAGACTTATTCTTGTTTATTCATATTGTACTCTTGTTCCTTGATTGATCTTATATGGTATGCCATAATATGTTTTATGAATGATGTATGAATTTTAACTCCTTTGTATGCGCCTGCCCTCGAACAAATGAATTGATTTATTTAATTAATAAGTATTAAACGTATTTATTTCTACTTTTGCATGAGTAAACATGATTATCATATTATATACTTAATTATTTCTTTGTCTCATGGATGCTATAATATTAGTAGCATGGGGACGTGTCGATGAGGAACAGTGATGAAATGAAACAAATCAAAGATAATTATAATAATGACTTTGTCATTAGACTCGGTGGCTCTGGAGTCTCTGGCTGCCGGCTGGTGAATTGTGAGTTGTGCTGTGTTGGTAGACAAGCACTTTGGGTGGGGGGGGGGGGTTTCCGGTTGGTGGAGCAGAGGAGTGTTGAATGCATCTCCCCCCTACCCCGACAACCGCTGCGGGTGCCGTGGAAATATGCATTTGCAGACACAAGCGCTGGCTACCGGCATTTTTTGCAACTATTCGTAGGCGTTACAAGTCTCTCATAAGAAAGTTACCTCTGTTTCTTCCTACTTTGTGGTCTAGGACAACTCGGGCGGCGAGTTGGCCCGGCGGCGAGTTGGCCGCGGCGAGATGGCCGTGGCGAGATGGCCGCGGCGAGTTGTCCCATTCCGAAGATTTCTATCTCTTTACAAACCAGGAATCGTGCGATCTTACACAGTGTGATTATTTTTTTGTGGGGATTTTTTAAATCAAAGGTTTACATGAACAAACCTCAATCAATATCACAATTGGAGTCGGAAATCGAAAGGGTAATAATAAAAATAATGGAATCCCATCGAATTGTTTAATCCCATCGTTTGTGAACGTGTCAAGACGAACTTCAATGAACGCATCACTCAATGCCATGCGGCTTTGAGTGATCAGATGCCGGATATAATTTTTCATACATATATTGGAGAAGTAACTTAACAAAATGTCTTTAAAGAATATTATTTAAAAATAAATATATATGTTTTATAGCAGTTTAAAATTAGTCTCTAACTTCCGAACACCGATATATACCAAAAACGATAATAAACTAAACATTCGACAGTACCACTATACTGAATGCTGTGAAATAGACTAGAAATTCACTACTGATAATTGATTGTGTTTTGCAGCAAATGAGTATTGATTGTTCTTCTCTCTTTCGCAAAAGATTTTTTTTAACGATCATAAACTGTACAATCATTCAACTGTACACTTTACTGGATATGATACTGAACATTAATATACGGTACTGTACATTCAACTGTACACCATAATAAGAAAGAGACAAAAACTAAAACGTTAGTTGATACCGTACCCGATTTAAGTTGAGGGAATTTGGTCGCTATAAGCCCTTTGTTCCCCCCGTGTGACGCCGCGTGGGAATTGTTGGGCAGTTGTGGGAAATTTCGGTTAGGGATGATGCGAGGGTGTTTGTGGCGCGGCAGGCGAAATCTCGCCTCAGAGCGACGGCCGGCCTCACGAAGGAGCGAACCCCGTAATGATGGGGCGCAACTGCACTTCCTGGAGCTGCGTGCCTGGAAACGATACTGACATCAACTCGTTCTACTTCTACGAGGTAAAGTATACTATAAGAACTGGGAAAAACTTTCACATCAATCACTAAATAAATTTTAAAACACTATTCTGCCACTATTTGAACCCTAGAAATACTTTATAAAAGTTTATTTATTTTTTACTTATTTCAATAACTTTACGAGGTGAAAAATTTAGAAGAATCTCTCTTTTCATGGCAGAAAAATATTTGAAATACTTTTCAAACTAGATTTCAACACTATGGGCTGGTTGTACAGAAATGGATTCAAGTTATAGGCGAAGGCCTACATATAAGTTAACTAACTTATATATAATACTAAATTTATAATAAATTATGTTGAAAAAGTTATTATTCGTAGTAGATGAAATAATCTTCAATTAACATTGGAGATTAAGCTTATTAGGCCTTGGTGCAACTGGGGCCGAATGTTAGTATTAATAAAGAGTTTATGCATTAAGATGATTTTCGAAGTGACTAAGAAGTCTATAAAATCATGGTGAAAATATTTTTGAAATGCTAATGTACCGGTACTGAATTTCAACTTCGTATGTTACTTTTGAAGAGATTACTTATTCTCTTGAGGTGATTTCCGATATGATCCATATCAAATAGAAACAAAGAGGAGCTGATCTTATGCTACTGGTGAATTTGAGAATACCAAAAACTATAAATATGCAAATAAATAATTCTATATAAGAGAAATAATGATAGTTCAACAGTTTATGATAACAAAAAATAGAGAAGGTATTGGTTGAAAAGAATTTCTAATCAAGGACCCCTTTTTAGAGTTCACTCGACAGTAGCCTAAAACCTTCTTATAATAATGATAAGTAATCTTTAGTATTAAAAATCCGTACATTTTTAAAATTTGAAGTCTTCAGAAACGATGAATTGAAGTTGTCTTCGAAGAGAACTTGATCCTAATCTTATCCATAGTCATGAAATCACTTTCCCAAGTGTCGAAGCTCAATTTTTTGCTTTCAAAATGTTTGTCTCTTCTCTAGGACATTGAGGTTTCACTTTCCAATTCACACAAACTTTCAATAGCATCCGCCATTGAAAGGCTTCAGAAGCCTTTTCATTACAAAGTTTTCTGATTTTCAGGAAAATTAATCGTTTTGGGAAACTTCAAGCTGAAAGCTTAGACCTTTTCTTTTGAAATTCTTAAGGCATAACATTCAATTGCTTACAGGGATCTACGAAGAATTTGATCTTTGAAGAATAGTAACTCGTAATTTGAAAAGCATATTAATAAAATTATAATTATATTTGAACCAGCATTAAAAATTTCTCTCCAAAACAGTAACGCCCTCTCATTTGTTTTCAATCTCATCAATTAAGAATGAATGATTGATTCATTATTGTCATATTTTTACCTAACATTCATATTTAATTATGCATTTAATATTTGTCGCAAGATTTTATAATTTTTCCTCTACATCATGAATAATAAGCTTAATATGAAATAAGAACGTCTGAAACTACAAATTTACTTCATAATTTCATCATAACGTTGAGGAGGAATAGTGGAGAATATTTTCCTTGAATATAGTTTTATCCGTTAGTTAAAAAACTTGGGAAATAAAATGTGGAAAAATTTTATTTTCCCTGCAATCATTGCGTTCAATCAATCGTTTCAATCATTTTTTGATTTAAAAATTGAGGTTTGATATTGAAATTGAAGATTTGGATTTTTGAAAACTATATCCAGCAACGAAAAATACATTCTGTATACGTTTCAAAAATTTAAAGAATTCAAAAAAATTCCAATACTTTCATGAATTCCAAAAATCTCGTCATTATTGAACACTAAAATATTGGAGACAAGGGAGGTTTACTACAGCATCAAGTGAAGGGCACACACTCTGCGCTCTGATAACTCTGATATCTTATCACTGTTACCTTGGGGAGAATATTTCCCAGCTCACCAATTCGAACTGAACGCAACGCAAGACTACAACACCCTGGGGAGATGGAAGAGTCCCTTGAAATAACTTTTTTCCATGATGACGAATAGGCTACCAGCTACTGAAGAATCTCGAAAATTTATAGAATTGAGCCTACACATTGCAGTCAAGTTGAAGAATAAATTATGTACAGATTCAATAAGTTATAAATAATTCAACAACTCCTGCAGTGAATGAATTTGAAAATAATTAATCAAAAGGAATCTTCGGTTAGGCAAACAATATTATCATATAAACATGACCGAAGAAATTTGTTCAACTCAAAGTAGGCTACAGTAGATAAGATAGTGTATATTGCATTAAACCTAATCCAACTCAACACTGAGCGATATCAATAATATTATATAACATATCAAGAAGAGTATAATTGGATAGAGTATTTATAGATTATCAAGCATTGAAATGAATAAATTACGAACTTCTCCTTGGAGCACAATGTTTAAAGAATATCATAGGTACTCTAAGAAGATTTTTCAGAGTGTGCCTACAATGTAAAGCAGGCTAATAGAAAACTATAAGGAGAATTTATTTCTTATCTCTGGTATTATATTCCTAAGTGAACTCTAAAATAAATCTGAGAGTACTTTTTGAGTCGTGTTGAAATGGCATTGATTGTGATTTCACAATAAGAATACAGATTATCGGTTCTTGGCTGAACAAATACTTATATGTATATACGAGGGTAGGCTGATAATTAATGCAATAATACATTGCTACATTGATTATTATCAGTCTACCCTCGTATTAAAAGTTGTTAAATATTTTCAAGAATAGTTGCAAAAGTTTACACTACATGCCTTCGCTATTATTTACTTGGTTAGTAAGAGGCTTGCCCGGCAGCAGCTCACCAATGTATAAAAACTTGATTCAAGCTGTAGGAATGATTTCCTGACAAATAGAGTAAAACTTCCGATCACCTCTTCGGGTTCACCCAATTTTTGTGAACACTGTCTTTCCTCCGAATTTTGAGGAAAAAGAAATGTAGCAGAATCGCACACAACATTGTCCGAGTGGCAGAACGCCAGGCTCGCTTTTTTCTTCTCTCGAATTTCGCCTTCGAAAATAAACGCGGAAAATCCATTATGCCGGTCTCCTTTGTCTCTCTTTTGTCTTGTAATATTCCTGCTGAGCCTCTGTGAGACGATCGACACTGGCACTGGCTGATATTACATCTTTCTTGCTCTGTACTCTTCAATGCCATCTTTCGTGGACCATGCTAGTAGCTCTTCTTCTCACTCCTGTCCTTTTTTCCTTGTCACGCACTCTTTTCACACATGCATCAATTTTTGGTCGGCTTGTATTACTCATCTTCGATCGATTCCACCTTCCAATATAGTGGAACATCACTTTCTTGGCTTTTCTTTCCCTCATGATATTATAGCTTGTTCTTTTCGTTCAAGTATTGGTCCAAATATTATTGAGAAGTTGAATGCTTTTTACTTTCTTTGCCGTACAGGAAAGTGAGATTGCCGTATATTTCTATAGGTATTGTTTTCCGTTTTGTTACTTTTATACGGAATGCTTGAGTAATACTTCATCATGGATAATGAGATAATTATATTCCAATACACATAAATGACATGTTTTTTGTGTTGGAGAAGAAAGGGGTGGGTGATTCGCTTTTAGTAATTTGATAATGACAGAAAATATATATAATATCATTTAAAAAATTACTTTCGAAAGAAGATCTATTGAAGTTCAATAATCATTCAGAATCCAGCACATTACGAGTTATTGTAATCATGTTATTATAATGTCCTACATAATATGTGTATATAATATCTGGAAGCAGCAGAATTCTTTCAAGGTACAATTTTTGAGAATTCAGTGGTCATCTTACGAGTTTATAGAATGGAATATGATGCTTTTATAGTAAACACCTATCTAACTCGACTGAATCTTGATACGAAAGCATCTTGAATTCTATGAAACTGATGGAATCAATAAAGAACAGATTGAAAATGCATTCTTCTATCAGTGAGTTCAAGTTGAAGATTTGTTTCTCCTTGAATGGCAACAGTGATTAGGCTACAAAATTAAACCTGATTGGAAAAGTCATGAATTCAATTCTACGTCATAATAGTTGAGCTATTATGGCGCCATTTTTTGCATCAACCTCTAAATTTTATTACTCGCAAACACACAATACAAACTACCGATTGTATGAAAGCCTATTGAAATCAACTAGCGTAAACTAAAGTAACTTGTCGGAGCACAAAAGAAACTTCGATGCATTGACAACGTTAAATGACGACGTTTCAAGGTACAATATCATAGGCTCGAATTAATTAATCATCAAAATTATTATAAAAGGGTATCATATGAGAAAATTATTATAAAAGGGTATATGGTATAGGGTAAGGGTGAAAGGGTGTATAAATACAGCATTATTATAATAAAAGATAAGTACAAATTAATCAGTTAAATTATTATAAAAGGGGCAATCATAAGCTAGAAATCACTTTCTTAAAACTAGAGAAGTGTAGTGTAATTCTCTTGAGGATAATAGGAAATATAGGGGAGGGGAGAATAGTGTAATTCTCTCAAGTATAATGTAATTCTCTTGTAACCTATGACTTTAACGCCAAATAATTTCGATCTCAAAACTTCTGTATTTTGAAAATCAGTCACGTAGCCTAACGGCTAGTGGGCGTGTAAGACGAATGGCCAAAATTGCTGTAGGTGAGTCACATAAAGTTTTCCAGTCCATGTGTTGCCAGCACCTACCAGCTACCTATATTCGAACAATTTTCGTTTTACTCAATTCAAAGAGCATTAACTGCGGCGCCAAGTGGGAAAGGTTAGGGGCCGCCACCGCCACCGCCGTCCGTGCCCCGATTCCAAATCGAAAAGCGCGCTGCCGCCACACTTGGGCAGGTCCGGACCCCGGCTGCTGTGTGTGCGCGCTTCATTTGATTCAGAACTCGTGGTGGAACCGGTAAGAGCAGGCCGGTTATGATGGTGTGTGTTGGTTTATTATTTATTTCTATACCGTTCCAAGTGAGAGACTGGAGAAAGAGGGGAAAACAGTGAGGGAGATATTATTATATTTCTATACTATTCCAAGTAACAGAGAGGAGAACATTGGAAGGAGAGAGATGAATGAGTGAAATGGGTGGAGGAGTGTGGTATAATGATGGTGTGTAAGTTGGTATATTATATTCCTATACCGTTCTGAATGAGAGACTGAAAGACAGAAAAACATTTGTTTTTCTTTAATAGGTTGGGATTATTTAAGTTTGTTTTATATATTTTTTTTACTTTTTTTCTGCTTGTGCTATAGAGATAAAAAATGTGGAAGGAGAGTGGGAAGAGTGAGTGAAAGAAGGAAGAGTGAAAGAGGAATTCGAGGGGATGTGGAAGTGAGTGAGAGTTGTGAAATAATGACTGACTGTATTTTTCGTATTTTCATTTAGGCAGTATCTGTATTGTGAGGGCTAAATGAATTCAACTGCATTTATGATTTTATAAGTGGTGAACTACATCTATGAATTGAAAAAAATGTGAAAGGGTGAAGATAAACAAAGATGGAGGAAAAGAGATTGAAGGATTTTGGAGGGATTTTGAAAAGAGACATATTTTGGAGAAATATGATTATTAGAGAAATAGGAAGAATAGGTTGAAAGAGGGATTGCGGAAACAGAGAGGGTAAAGTGAAATGGAGGAGGAAGAGAATGAGGGGTGGGAAAGAAAGAATAAAGGACATAGAATGGGAGAGAGGAGAAAGTGGAATTGGATTGAACAGAGGATGAGGGAGGGAAGAGTGGGAGGAAAATGGAGAGGGAGAAGAATAAAATTCACACAAGAGAAGAGAGGAAAGGATGTTATTGTAGGTAAAAAATGAGGGAATGGAAATAGTGTGAGGCAAGAAGAAAGAAAGCTCTCTGGGAGCTTTCAAGGGAATGGGAGCTAGAGAAAGATAAAAGGAGAAGAAATAGAAATAAATAGGAGAAGATAGCGATAGAGTTAAGAGAAAGAAATAGAATGAGAGAAAAAATAGAAAATGGGTTTGAAAGTCAGGGAGAGCCTATAAAGGAGGTGGAAAACGAAGGAGAAGGAAGCAAAACCGAAAAAGAGAAAAAGGGTGAAGTCAGAAAAAGTTGTATAAAAGGAAAGGAGAAATACAATAAATGAAATTTATACAGGAAGAAAGAGGTCCTCCTCAAAATATTAATTCTTCAAGTACCTAGTAAATTTAATAAATGAGCAACATCTTTGAGAGAATGGTAAACTTCTCATTAAAATGAAAATGAAGAGAACGAGAAAACTGGAAAAGGTGTAAAAGGGTTAGGAGAGCAGTTTTGGGAGTGGTATGGTGTTGGCTACTGGGAGCATAGTCAAACGTGATCCGTGTTCCAACAGGAAGCTACACAGATATTTCACGAGACGGCGGTTGAACCGTGCGGCGGACACAAACACCCAGTAAGAGATGACACTGGAACCCTAACCTCCCCCCCTCACAGTCAAGGGAACTGCCTTTGCTGCTCGCAACCGACTCCTCACTCCAACAATCGAAACCTCGTGAATACTGATTCGACCCACCGGGAAGCGTTTCATTTCTGTTGCCTCCTGATGCGTCAAATCGGATATCATTTATGCAGCTCTCAAAAACTCCAAGCTATTCAATTGAAATTGGAAACCGGAAATCGAATTGTTATGGGGTATCGGTGTTATAGTTGGCAGTACTAGTACTAGTTTAGAGAGACTGACACTGTAGAAGAAATAGAGTTTTCAAACCAGTGCTTTATGGTGCAGTAAATATTTATTATTAATACATCGACAATATTGTGCTTATTCGATTCTACCATTTTGGGAACAAAAAACTAGAAAGTGAGTATTCTTTCCCCTTACTCAACATTGTTGTAGTCAATAGTCGTCTACGTGAGAAGTATTCTCATTACTCATTACATAGGCCTTCATAAATATTACACCGATTACTTACACAACTATCAAGTATCACGATGATTTTCAGTTTAATACTTAGTATTATTCTTATTGTTTCATGTTATGTACCTACTATTCCATTCTTTAAAAAAAATTTTAAGGAAAATAAATAATTTGAAACTACTGAAATTGAATTAAATATTTCATTAAAAAAATGGAATAGGAAGATTTTGTATACTGCTCATTCAATCTGCCAGTACTGTGATTGTCTACCAGATTTTTATGTAGCATTATTCAATTCAACAGGAAAAATAGAAATCAAAAACAGATAAATTGGTATACGTTATTCAAGAATTGAATGTTCTTGATGAGTTTGAATGCAACAATGTGGTATTTAATATAACTGATAAGAATAGAAAACTAAATGAATGTAGTAATTGAGTTTTGGTAGTGATCATGATCATTTTATACAACATACAATTTTACAATGTATTTAGTATATGCATTATCGATAATATACAGGATCCAAAAAAGGCTAGGCCAATTCAATAATAATTGTATTGAATTTAGTAATAATTTGTAGTAATTTGTCTCCGTAGAGTGGCGCGGTATAATATAGAAGATCTACTTCAATATAGCGTGGTTGAGGGTGCAAACAACTCAGTACTGACAACTGAGAGCAATTCACTTTTTGCAGTTTTAACCATCACTAGAAGAATCAAGAAGTCAACAGTCAAAAAGGCATGCTTTAAAAAAATAGAAATTCTTCTTTCATGTTTTCTCCTAATACTCTGATATTCAAGTGTTTCCGACATATTTTCGTTGAAATAGAGAAAAGAAAATGCGAGGAATAATTAGATGTAAACAACTTGCCAAGTCTATTTCGTAGTGTAAGAGGTTACGAATTAATGAATGAATAAATAAATGGTTATCGTTCCAGCAGCTTTCTTCTGGAAAAGAAATTTCGAGGGAACGTCTGAAAAATGTGGAAACATAACGAGGAAGATTAGGCAAGATAAGCGAGGAGGAGGGTACTTGCAGATCTTCCGGCCTGGAAGAGTGTTTCTCTCGTATTTTGGAAAGGGTCGTGCATGGAAGCGAAATGCTGCCGCTGTCTTTGGATCATTAGCTCTGTTCCGGCGTCAGCGTTCCCTTTTCAGTTTCCACTCCGGCGCAACAAACCAAATTATTTTGTTTGCTTTGAATTGTAGCTGTTTTGATTGCTTTGGAAAGAACTGCCAGCACTGTACACTGCGCCCCAGTACGCCCCGCATTTCCTGCCCACAACCCTAAACACTTCAAATTTCAGTCCTAAATGAGTTTGTGGCCAAAGAGCTGCCGGTCGATAAAGCTCCTTGTCATAAATGAAAGTTTCCACATAACCAGTGATGCGAATATCGATTCACTAGTTTATTTTACAAGCAATAAACTTTGACAACTGAAATGCTACGGATGTAATGAGTGATATGTGAATCAGCCTCAGATTACATCAATCCGAATCATCATGTTGAAGAAATAAGGCCTACTCGCTTACATAGCTATTTGCTAGAGAATAGGCCTATAAAGCCTCGATTATACGAGGCGAGTTTACTAGCTACTAGCCGGCTAGTAATTCGCCGAATCGCTGGTGAGTGCACTAGTTGACGATTACACGTACCACTCGCTCACTCTCCAACTAGCTGCTGACATTTTCACTACCACTGCCTTGCCACTTGTCGCTTTCTAACTAGCAAATCCCTTTACATACTAGCTAGTTTACTAGCTAGCTCGCTCAAATGCCGGCTAGTAACTAGTAAAGTTGAGAGTAATTTGAAATGGAATCGGCATGTAGAGTACACTATTCCAAAAGTTACCAAGGGTATTTTCATGTTAAGAAAGTTGAAGGAAATAGTATCTTTGATAATATTATAGAATGTTTATTATAGTTATGTTCATTCTCATCTTCTTTATGACACTATATTACAGGCAAATGGCATCTTTTCTCAATCCCTATTTGTATTACAAAAAAGAGCTATTAGAACAAGTGCCTCCTTCAGTGAGTTGAAGTGCCTCCTTCAACTCACTGCAAACCATTGTTCATTAGATTAGGTAGATTACTGAGCTTACCTTGTATTTTTATGTTTAAGTGTCTGCTTTTTGTAAAGTCAAACCTACATTTATTCTCAACTCATGACATCATTCATTCTCATGACACACGAAATAAATCGAATGATCTTGAATCTTACAAGGAATTTTAAAAGGAATGAATCTTACAAATCCAGTCATATGAGTTTTAAGGCCTTTTCAATCAAGTTTCATAACCATTTACCACCAAATATACGATGTTTGACATTCAGGGAATTCAAACAAAGAATTAAGAATTTTTTGATAAAAATCGTATTTAACTCGTAGATGAATATTTCAATGTTAAGATGGACTCTATATAGATTTTAGGTAATTGATGTGATATGTATGATGAATTATATGTCTGATATAATATTATTTGACGTGGCCGATACAAATTGTTAAGTGTTTGTCTGTGGCAATAAATTGATTTGATTTGATTTGACCGGTCTTCAACTTCTTCCCCAGCTTTTTTACAAGCCGGCTAGTGATGTGCTAGTTGGCTAGTATAGGATTACACGGAGCTAGTTTACTAGCTACAAGCCAAAAAGTTGGCTAGTAAACTCGCCCCGTATAATCGAGGCTTAATTCTGAATGATCTTTCATAAAATTGACACTCGAAATAAGAAATTTTCATAAATTGGAAGTAAGGTACGTATCACTAGTTAGTAATATTATCGGTCATATCTGGATCGAAATCCAATCAAGTATTGGACTTCGTCCAAAATGATCAGAGTCAAACTTCTGTCTGACAAAATGAGTTACTTATTTGAAAAGTTTTTCTTGTAAATATTCGTCAAGGAAAACGAAGAAAAGATCTGAATTTCCTTTTGTAAGAGTAGAATGACGTCAAATTTTTGAGGAAAAATTATATCTATGAATTTGTTTGATTTTCCAAGTAGCTCTATAAAACTACCCAATTATTTTAGACAACTTACTTCACTTTGATCCATTAATCAACTCTTCTTGTCCGTATTGCTGAGAATTGAGAAAAACATTAAATGAAGAATAAATTCAATGAACTGTCATGAAAAGGATGTAGCCTACAAAAACGAAATTACTGAATCTTTCATTACAGTCTTAATAATGTGTTCTTTGAAAGCAAGTCTTTTATTGATACGTTCTCATTTTTTTGAGGAGGAAGCATTTATTTTCTTCAATCTATATGGATTACTCGATTGTACGATATTATTAGATTGTACAAGTAACTAAATTTGTTCTTCGCTAGTTGTATCGAAGTGTATTTCTCGCTCATCATTTCATTTTTATTGGTTACATCTTATCGAGCTAGCCAGCCCCATAAGTGCGAAAACGGCCAAGAGATTTTTCAGAAGATAGATTCCGGACGTTTTATTGACGTTCAATATCCTATCGAGAACGGTCGTCAGGATTGTTGGAAGGCACTCAAGTAGCAACTGAAGAGCGATTCTGGGGAACTCGATCAGTCATAAAAGTAGTGCTGGGTTAAACTGATTGAGTCTTGCCACTGCCACCTGCTTGGTGCTGTCGCTTTATTCCGTCTCCGTTCTGTCCGTCCTTAAAACGCCATGATGATAAATTTGGGAAGTAAATAATTTCATCTGGTGTTTTTTATTGTTGCGATAAAATGCGAACAGATAAAAGCAGTGAAAATATTTTAATTTTTTGTTGCTTGAACATTTGTGCTGGTCGAGGAAGAAGTTGACTGACCTCGTCTAAGGCTATAAAGTTGAGTCTTTTTTCGATAGGCAGTTCTCATGCCGATAAAATTTGGAAGCGAAAACTTTTCTTCCCTTCCTTTCTTCCAGACATCTTTCCTTTTCCTCATCACCGACTTTTCTTTCTCTTCCTCCTCCTCCTACTTCCTCTTCATCTACTCACTGGCTGACAGTACGTCGCCCTTTCGCGTTCCTCATTTTATTTACAGCTTTCTGCAGAGTTTCCCAGCTAGCAACTAGCGCTAGCCTGAGGCCAACTGAAACAAACAAAAGTTGGACCGGCTTATGGATTAAAGCTGCTAAAGTAGTGTTCGATTTGAATACTGTAAGCTGCTGATCTTCCACTTACTGAACAGGATGCAACTCTGACAAATTTGACAAGAGAACGAGTTTCGTAAACGGATTTGCGACAACATGACTGTGATCACTTGGAAATGGATTACTTCCATTGTAGTAACTTAACTTTGAATGTGTCTAATGATATTCATCCTTCCAAATCCTTATTCTCTGTTGACTCTTCATATCTCTGCAATTGAAAGACAACTGAAACATTATTTGATACCATTATGATTTATTTTGCAAGTTATAAAATTTTGTCAAGTACCATAATTATTATGTTGAGATGTAAGAGTGAAATAAGGCAATATTATGACATGATTTAAGCATATCATCTTTACAATACAGGCTATATAGACACATAAATTATCGTAAACAATGACAACACAATAAGTTAAATAATATAAATGCAGTATAGAGAAAAATGTCTCTCAGGAATAGTCAATGTCGTGGATTAAAATGTTCTGAAATTCGGATAATTATATTAGTTTTATTCTGTCTCAATTCTTATGATTTCAATGTTCTCTTACGCAAAAAAATTGAGAACATGATATAAATAAGATACAAATAAACTCATTAATCTTTAGAAATATACAATTAATTGAAAATTTGTGAATTGATTTTCAGTTATACAAATTATTGGGGCTGCAATTATTCTCGTATTTCACAAGCTTATAGAAACTTGGATTGGTACAGTTATTATCGATTACTATTATTATTGTACTATAGTGTGTTATTGTACAGTTATCATTGAAGAAAAATTCTCAAATATCAAATGTTTGATTCAGAATGAATATACCAGAGATTAAATTTTGATCTCAAGCGAAAAATCCCAGCAAGAAGATTATCTTCTTGGTGGGAGTTCCGTTCTGTTCAATGAAGAAATGAAAAATTGTGTGGTGAAGAATGGTGGTGGAATCTTTGACATGGATCGCACCCAAGTTTGAATTAATCAGAAAGCTTTGGGGAGCGTGCGGTAACCGAATCGGCCAGTGAATAAATTCATAACTGTCTAGATTTGGGTTCATCTTGGCTCTGATCCATTCTCCAACAATCTCTTCACTTGGCCCCCTCCCCCCCTTCCGGGGGGCAACCAGGATCAACGCTTGAATCCATCCGCTCCGAAACTGCCGATTTCTGTAACTCACCCCTTTGAACCCCTTACTTCCCCCCGTTCCCTGTTCACTAGATCGTACACGTCGATCCGCGCCATTGGTTTCTGATGAATAACGGAGCGGAAGCTGGTCCAAAGTCCAACCCCTCCCCCCACAACCCGCCCCACCACCGGTAATATCTCTTAAAGACATTCCTTTATCCGCCAAAGTTGCAAGTGAAGGCTGGAGTGATGGAGCACCGGGCCTCACATTACTTATTTCAGATCACTGACATTCTGTGTTAAATCAACTGACCTACGAACATTCGTCCATTATGTTCCAGACTAGCTCACCGTAAGGTATCTAAGGTATGTTTCCGGATTTTGGAATTATTGTTGAACCCACCGAAATCATTGATTACCGTATTGAATTTCCGACATAATCTATCATAACTTTCGTTGATCGTCGTAAGGTATCTGGGAAACGTTTTCGGAAATGGTTGGAGTTTGGAATTTTGTTGAACTCACCCAAATCACGAACTAGAACTAGTGATATTAATTAAAGTTATACATAGTCTGTGCCAAAATCATTGATCATCTAATTGGATTTCCGAAAGATAATTCAATAGTCTATCCTGCATTTATGTATTATCATTCTTGGAAAGTCTGATCATTTCATGGGCTTTGTCTCAAACCCTCAGGGCCGCTTTCCCCAACGCTGCTTTTAAGTAATAACAGCTGACGCTCAATTTTTTCTATACTTTTCCTATTCTCCGAATGAGGCTTAAGCCAGATGTATTGCTTAAGCAGCGTTGGGGAAAGCGGCCCTTATAGTCTACTTTCAAAGTCTTCTAAATGACATTAATATTAATTGAACGAGATTCCTAATTAATAATGCTGTTGACTACTCTGGAGACTTCCGCTACTGCGAATATTGACAACCGAATAATAAGCTAATAGCTAGTAAGGAAATTCGAAAATTTCCATCTTCTAAATGAATTCTTCATAGGAGCCTTGAAAAGGAACATAATTCTTCCTCTTAGGGCCACTTTCCCCAACGCTGCTTATCCTATACATCTGGCTTGAGCCAGATTAGGAGAATAGGAAAACTATAGAAAAAAAATTGAGCGCCAGCTGTTATTTCTTAAGCAGCGTTGGGGAAAGCGGCCCTTAGTAGCCAGAACATAGGGAACATAACGAAGGAGGGAGTTAGCCTGGCCTGGTCATTAAGAAGGCACTTGAACCTCAAGAGAGAAGACGAACTTGATAATTCATTTCTATATTGATAACAAAACTTTGTAAAAAAAACACTAGAATATAATAGAGAATATTTCATCTAAAAAAAAGTGAATATCACAGGGCTAACAAGGAGCGCTCCACTGCTTCTTTTCTTCCGTTTCCCTGAGCGTGATTTAAATTTTAAAAACTCAAGAATCAGTCCTTACCAACATTATGTATTCAGATCAAAGGAAATGGCATATTAGAAACTTGACCGGCAATCGAGGGGTGCTGGGTTCGATTCCCGTCCGAGCAATAATGTTTTTGTATAGCAGCATTCATAGAAGTTTCTTCTAGCTATTATTATGTTGTCAATATTCGCAGTATCGGAAGTCTTCAGAGTGTTTTGTAGCATTATTAGTTCGGAATTTCGTTCTATTAATTATTATGTATTCACTTAATGTTCTTAATAAATGTTAGGATGCTCTCATATTATATGCGATAAAACTGAAAAGCTCTAATGAGTATATAAAGCACTAACCATATAATGAGTTGAACTAGATACCATTTTCACGTAAATTACTGATAGATGATTTTCCACAAACTGTTGTCTAAAATTGGATAGAAGTTTGATCTATTTGATTAAAGAACAAGGACATTGTCCTCTCCGTACAGCAGAGTCAATGAATTATATTTCTAGCCGGCGACAAATTTGAACAGTTTTCCGTAGTCTGCATTACAAAGAGCTGGCTATGGCGTCATTTCCCAGATGCTTCTGATCGAATTCATGAAATACGGCCCCTGTAAAAATAACCCGCTTGTCTCCACTCATGTCTGTGAAAAAACATAAAACTGTGTATCGTTCATTCTTTTGCCGCAGACACTCCACCCGATTAGATTGTTTCCCGTTGAAAACAACCCCTAGAAATATTCCGATTCTACTGTATTACACATTCATTCCCAGTTATTCACTGATTCATTCTCACTTGTATTCTACCATGTTGGAATCGATGAAAACATTTCAACTGACACTCTCAGTCTCTCTTCCTCACTCTCTTTCTCTTTCACCAGAGCTCTATTTCCACCAAATCCATTCAAAGTGAGACAGTGAGTTTTGTTTCACTTTTTATCAAAACTCACTCACAAAGTAAATCTGTCACCATTTTCCGTTGCATGAAAAGTTCGACTTCTCATTGAAAAATACTACATAATACTGTATAACTAAAAATGATCATTCCATTAAATCGGATGACTTGTGTCACGAAGTATTGTATTCATAATTTGCTATTCAATTCATATCAAATGTTTATATATTATTTTCCTTAAAGTAGTAGGCCTATTCGATGTGAATGCATGAAACAGTAATTACTAAAGTGATACTTCACTAATTGAGTGAACTTAATGAAAATCTCCACGTAGGAACTTTCTTTTCCATCATTATCTTCCTCGTACAATTCCTTAATTGAATCTTAATACTTTTAAGAAGAAATAACATTGCAAGAGGAAAGTGTAGCGGCACTTCATAAAAATTGAATATCACGTAGAAGTAAATTAGTTTTTAGTTTGATATTGCTCCAATTCTGTGGGAAATCATCAAAAACGTAAGAGATGTACTCGAATTGCAAGGATGAAACAAACAACTTAAAAATCACAACACTGAAGATGCTCAAACAACTCAAAAACAAAGCACTTCATGGAGTATTCTCACATAAGAGCATATCCCTTTTCAGTTGGGGCTCTCTTATTATGTGAAAATTGGAACGTTTCAACAGGAATCAAAATGAAAAACGTAGTGGAAAATTAATCACTCTCTGTAGAATGAAATATTTGTTTTGGATTAGTTTTCATTGAACAATTCTCAACCTACATCATAATTTACTGGCAGCGGGTCTCTTACAAGCACTGATGTATTCGACGCTAGCATTTTTATTATGAAATTGATTTAGTGAGTTTTTATTTCGAGGAATGTATGAATATGAGGTGCTGCTCTGGAGATGCGAATGAGTGGAACTCCATATCTGACATGATAAATGACATGGCGCTCGGAACCGTTCAAGCTATCCTACTATACGGCATGAGGAAGAGTTAATGGAACAATGCCAGTATGGAGTAATTGATATTAATGCTACATCCACTCTTCGCACATCTGTTTCATCTCGCAAGCCAATTTACATTTGTCGGCATGTAGGAGAAGGAGGAGAAGAAGGAGAATGAGGAGAAGGAGGAGAAAAAGGAGAAAAAGGAGAAGGAGTAGACGGAGAAGAAGGGTAAGGAAAGGAAGGAGAAGAAGGGCTGGAGTGGAAGTATTAAGTTCAGTGAATAGCAGGAGAGAAAATGTAAAAGCAAGAAGGAAGATACAGTACCTAGCGCTAGCAAGTTGAGCGTGTAATTTTAGTATTGGTATAGTAAGCTACTCTCAAACCTACTACGGTAACTCACTAATCAGACTAACTATCTATAGTCTCAGAATTGACTTACGGATATTTAACATGATGTGCTATGAAATAAATGGCATTAGGTATTCCTCAACACAAAATATGAAACAGTTCTCAGTTTGATGTTGATATTACTCACTTAAAAAATTATCATACAAATAGAAGATTAAATTTAATTGAAAATATGAGTAGGTAGTAGATGACTCCAAATTGTTCAAACATTTTCAGTTGTAGTAAAATTGTTAGTGGTATAATTTAACATTCATTGATTCATATAATATTTTATAATACGAGTTTGGTTCTTATTTAGTGAAAATGACTTGAATGTTGAACAGAATGGGAAAAATGATAGGTATTGGAATCAGGTTTTGTTGTCAAGAGAACTGTCAAAATATGTATAATTTAAAAAACAACGATTTCAACAAATATTTGTCACCTCCACTTTATTAAACACTAAATGAAACATACAACATTAAATGTTCTACAAATTTTGCTAAAGACAAGTTTACAATAATGTGAAACTTACAATGTAATGTAAGTTTATAATGTTGAATGATGATAGTAATGTTTTCCCAACAAATGATGAGATTTTCCGATATATTTTCACAAGCAAAGTGAATTATCCAATGCATATGTTTTCAAACTCATATTTCGAATACTACTGATTTAGGTTGGATCGTTAATCAGTATGAAAGATTCAAAATTTCCACGAGACATCAATATCAATTCAAGAGAGATAAATCTGTACAACATTAAAAATGAGGATCAACTATCCTGGGTGCGTGGATTTCTCCAAAAATAGTATTGTAGCCTACAATGAGAGTGATTGTCTACAGGCAATTTTAAGAGCCAAGGTGTTAAATGTTGTCAAGTTCGCCAATTGTTGAGAGCCGGCAATAAACAAGATAAAGCCGTTGAAATTAGTTTTGTTCTCTTTGGCGGTTTGTTGCGGCCAGTAAAGCGTGTAATGGCTGTTTTGTCGCATCGAATCTCCTTTTCCTAGCAAAAAGACAAACCGGGTTGTCGTCGCGACAAAGTAGGGGTGAGTTAGCGCCCAGCGAGAGATCTCCATCTTCAAGCGCAACTCCTTCCACCAGCCAACATCTATGAGCGGACCGAACTTCCTGAAATCTTCATCAAGAATTGCACATAAATCACTTTGATGCGATAAAATAATGTTCGCTTGGTCAACGAACTGCAACATTGTAGCAGTGTGGCCCATTGCATCACCGACCCCGATTGCTTCCCATCAGATTACCAACAAAAATGTATGGCACTAATATGTCGATAAAAATAGGAAAAGTCATTTGCTCACCAAACCCACCCACGCTCATTGTTATCAATGGTGCAATATTGCCACATATTGGGGTAAACTATCATTTAGGCTATATTGGAGTACTCAAAACCATTGATATTCTTATAAGTTGGATAATTGAAGGGATGATATTGAGTAATCGTAACAATAATTCAGTATATTACTGATCATAAGCAAATAAAATTATGTTAGTGTGTTCGTGTTGCATTTCTACAACTGTAAGTTGGTTTTATTCACCCAAAGAACAATTTGTAATTTTATTTTTTAGAGACTGACTTATAAAAACGTAACTGTATCCAATCATGAAAAAACTCTTATCATTCAGAATTTAACAATGAAGTTGGAACATATTGCCTTTGGAAAAGAAAGTATTCCAATGTATTTTCTGAAGCTTGAGAGATTGATGTAGAGAGATTTTTAAATATAATTTCGCCTACATCTATTCAACTTATATTATATACTTTATTAATTAAGTGCACAATCAAACGAAGTTTTTCCCATCTATACTTCAAGACCGTTCACTCGGGAGTACGATAGTTGGACTCCCACTATAGAGTGCTATAACTAGTGTGATATAAGGAAAGAATATCCCATTCCCTAGTTGCGGAGAAAAAATGTTTATCTTCCCAGCATTGGCCAGCAAAATAAACTGAGATAAATCAAACGAGGAGTTATCGGGGATAAGTGTTCGGTCAAGAAATGTAAAGTCGAGTGAAACCGATAAATAACGTGAAGTTTTTATCACTCTTTCGCGTTTTCCCAAGTCGGTCACAAATACTTTACACCGAGTACTACTCATATTAACCGATAGGCTGGCACAGAAACTTATTATCGGGTCAGAGCAGCGGAGTTACAGATGAAGTGTTAAATCGGAAAGTCGCACTTTTGAACTCGTTGTTTCAGCAGCAACTAACAATGTTTGTAAGTTGTATCCGACAGAGAAATGCAGACGCCAAGTCTCCTCAACTCGATTTCTCGATGCGATTTCTCGGTGCCACAATTTGAGCGAAAACAGCCCGAGATATTCCTCTCGACTGTCGCTTCGAGATATTACGATAGCGCCAATATAAACTGAAAACGAGCCAAATTCGACCGCTGCTGTTGTATTGTTTTATTGTTTCGTGCGCGCGCGTGACCAACTTAACAAATATTCTACTTGTTAATGGTAAAAGTGAAATTACTATGGTTCCTTAGGAGTTTATTTAATTCATTGACATAATTCTCTTTAGGTAATGTGAATATTACCTGGATGAGTTTGTAACTTCATAGGGAATGAAGAGGTGTGATGGTACAGAGATTTTTTTCGATAAATCAATTTATATGATAGTCGACATATCATATCGAAAATATTGAATAAGCTACTTATAATAATTATTATTTGTTCTTATATTATTGTCATGAGCTTATATTTTCTTTTTAACTACTTCGTCTTGATGATATAATCATATGGATTTCAATATGAGAATAAAATTTTTCTAATACGAATTCACGGCTGAAATACTATTTCTCCATGGATTTTTTCTAACATGAAATTAAGCCGCCAAAAATCAATATTATCAGTGAGGAAACATAAGAAAGTAGACAAGAAGTCATCCTTTAGACTTTAGACTATAATATGAGCAAATTAGTTCAAATATCTTCTGACCTGATGTAAGACCAATTAATAAATTATATCTACCAGTAATACATTCAGAATAGTGATAACTCAATAAATTTATTCTGGATTTCGAGTAATAACATTTCTCAATGAACTTGTATTTACGTGCTCAATACAAATCCTGTATACTGTATACTGTATGTTTTTGTAATGAAAACAAGAATGTGCATTAACACCACAATCATCTTCCATCTTGAATTCATTCCATATTCAAGGGCTCAAGATTTATTATAAAGGATTCAAGAATCTTTTAATCTCAAGAAAGACAACAGTAAAACCGGCGATAAAAAGTTCGTAAAAGTCACTTGTGACAAAGATGAATTGAAGGCTTTAGTAGTAGTAAATCTCAATTCGTTTGTATTTTGTGTTTTGATGGGAAAGATTGTAATTTTCCAAGTTTTATTTGAACATTTATTGTGAAAGAAAAATGTTTAATTATATTTAAGATCCCATTAATCGTGCAGCAAAAAATTATGATTAATAATATATTATCGGGATTGATGTGTAATAGCTGATAGAATCAAGAAACCTGGAAATATGAATTCATTGCAATAACCGAGTTGAAATCAAAACCTCAAATCTATTACTGTATTAGTTCATGAGAGTATATTGGAGTTGATATGCAATACCTCTTTTATAGTAGTTTTATTTTAATTTGGCGGATGGCCAATGACTTTAATTATATTTACGTTTCAATGGTAACGGTTGATTTCTTTTTCAAATAATCTTTTACATGTTATTTATGTGAAAATTTCAACATAACATGGCCCGTTACCGGAAAACCCTAAATGAAAGTTATTCGCCATCCGCTGAATTGAAAAAAATATACTACTATATACTTAATACTTGAATAAGCTTTATTTTCTATATTATTTATACGCTATTAGTTCGTGGAGCGTTCTTAGATACAATGACCCTTTTCTTGAAACATAACTGCTTAGCCTATTCCTAATCCTTTTTGCATAGTTTGTACTTGGATGAGTAGTAAAAAATTACAATTAGTAGTGAGTGGTTGATAATGATAAAAAACTACTGCCGTTTCCCACTGCTTCCCAATCGTCTCAGAGAAATCCAAGATTACTTCCTGAACAGATTACTAGACTTGGGATAGCAGGCGCGGCTCATGCACTGCTTCAGAGTCGTTATCACCCTTCTTGATGATAATATAGGAAAATATGAGACAGATCAAGATACTTGTACGCATGTTGTATATAAAGAAGAGCCGGCAAGTGTTTTGAACTGCTCTGTTTTTCTTTTTAATGTCCTCTCCAACTTCTTGCAGCAGTATCTCTTTTTTATCGCATCGCCGCTCTCCGTTGACAGTTTTCTCCCTTCAATGACGCTGTCGTCTTCTTTTTACTCTCTCTCCCCCTTTCAATCCAAAGATCTCACTCTCTCTTGCATGCCTTCCAGGATCCCTTCTCAAGTCGCTGTATTCAGATTCGCTTCAACTTCGAAATACATTCATACTAATGATATAACCTTGTTTACTTATATCCATTCGTAACAGGAAATAAATAACAAGTTTCCCACTTGTTTCGAATGGTAAGAAGATAGAAAGAGGAGGAAAAGTTGTGAAACTGTAACAATAATTCACTGACAAGAACATTTTCAACTGCAGCTTGACGTTTCGGGGGAAAAGTTGACGTCTTCTTTCAGAAAATGTGTGAGCTTGCTTCTTCCTTCTTTTACCACTCACGTGCTGCTATGTCTGTGCTCGACAACAAAACACCAATAGTTCAGTCTATCACAGAGATATGCAGTTCTTTCGCTAAATTTTCCGGTGAACTGGAGGAAAATCTTTTATAAGTTTTAAATCTAATCTTCGAAGTCAATAGAATTACAGAAGATACTTGAAAAATTAATTTAGTCCCTGAAAATTCCTGTGGATAAGTTAATTGAAATAACTGTGATTCCACACGAGACACATGAATTAATCAATAAAATAATATTATCAAATTAAACATTCCACAGCACAAGCATTGGAATTGCAATTCCATTATCAACAAATTGAAAAATCCAACTATATTGCAGGTCTACATTGTGTTTTAAGATAGCAATATTTACTGAAAATTAACGATAAGCTACATATGATCACAATAATGAAACTTTAATAATTGATGAAAATGAATCACTAAAATGGTCTGAGAATTTAATAAAATCGCAAAAATTTTACAAATCTCCAGAAATCCTTTGGTTTTGATGGTTCTTTTCAAATTGGAGTTGGAGTTTGTGGGTGCTCTTTTCGGGGTTCGTATTATTCCTTCTATAATAAAAGTATAGTAGCCTATAAATTTTTTATAGTCAACGAACTCAACAATAAAGTATGAAACTGTTCATGTGGAGTCGATGAGTTCTCAACTTCAGGTACACCGTATTTCCTAAGTTTAAAGAATCATGAGTATCCCTTCAATAGTATGTTTTATGAATCAACTAGGTAAAAAAGTAAAGAAGATCACTAGTAGTAGGGAAGAAGGTATACTAGTAGTAGAAGTAGGTCACTAGTATTCTATAACCAAAAATATATAAGCCCTGCCACCTGAATTAAAAGAAGAGGAAAACCATAAAATATACAAAATCAAACTTAGAGATTGGCTAGTTACTGGACCATTTTAAACGGTGATTGAGTTTTATAATTGGACAGCTTAGTTATCGGTAATATTGAGGTCGGTTTATTTATGTGATTTTGTGTAGTCATATCTAACTCCAAAATATTGTGTTATTTTCATAGTAATACTAATATTGACCCATCCTTTGTCTACTTTTGTAGATGTTTGGGATTGATAATATAAAAATTAAAAAAAACTAGTTACCGACAAGATTGAACAAAAGGTAAATTTAAAATAAATATTCCCTCAAATGAGATTGACATAATTATCATCATGGAAATTCTAGCTTCACTTCAATCATTCTTCTGCTTCTTTCAAAGATTAATTAAGCTAATTAAAGTTTGATCAAGAATGATTCTGATGAATGGATCATTTCCTTACAACTTCGTCCCAATAGTTTTACGTCCTTCAAAACTCCATTGAACAGAAGTTGAACGTGAAAGTGAAAGTCAAAAAAGATTTCCAACAAATTCACGAGATATAAAGCTATTCAAGAGTTTCTTTTCAGGGTCATGCTTAATAAAGCACTGGGTATGGGCACTTTGACTTGGCGTCTAATGGCACAGCTCCAAGGTGATAAGCGCACTGCATTGTTGCGTCCATGAATTATGCATGCATAGAAAAGTCTACAGAGGAAAATCTACGTGGTGTAATACCGAAGAGCTTTTCTATGTGAACTTCAACAGCAAGCGCTCGTGGAAAGCTTGAGCTTTTCTAGGCAACTTTTCTATGCAACATTCATAATGGATCGCTTGTGTAGTTGGATATAAATCGAAATAGACTGTATGAACGCTGAATCATCTTCATCAAATAATTAGAAAGTTCTTGAATGTTTTCAACATTTTGAAAATACCGCTAAACTTTATAGTTTAGGTTTAGATTAATCACGATTAAGTTATCGAGAGTTGAGTTTAATTAACACAAACATCTAGAGCAACTGGAACATTTTATATGCAAAGCTATTTTAGATTATAATTTTGGATGAAAACATTAGTATCATGGTGAAATGGGAATAATATTTGATAAAAAGTTTAAAAACAGGGAAATACTGTAAATTCTTGACATCTTGTAACCAAGTGCAGTGAGACAATAGACTACAAACTGCATTCAATCATTTTTTTTTTTTTGAGGATGATGCCCACATGAGTTCTAGGCTTGAGACGGGGTGATGATGAGAGATGACGACTGTCTTTAGGCAGTCGGGACCGACGGCTTTTCGTCTCCTCCGAAAGACGGGAGTGGCCGTTTCTGTCAAAATCCGTTCCGGCAACTGTATTCAATCTTGGAACCTTTGGATTATCAAACAGGCGCTTATCGCCCTCGGCTATGGACCACTCCATTGGTCTGATAAGTAATTTACAAATGCAATGCTTCATTTTTTCTGAGTCTACTAAGAAAGAAGAGAATCAGATATAAATAATGGTAGCTGAAAATTACCAATTACCAAACATAGGCTGCATAGAAATAAATACGTAATCAATATAACACTACGAAAAATTATTTAAAATTAAGGCGTAGTTCTTGTGGATGTACTGCATTGTAATGTAATACTGTACTTCTTTCTTTATTTTTTTTTTTGGCTGTGGGTATCTGACATTACTTTTGTTGAAGCATTGAATATATACCCTAAAGGATATAATATATTTAATGGTTGAAGTTAAAAAGCAGTTTTTGTTGAAGTTTTTCTGAAGTTAGTTTTATTGTTTGTTTCAGACGGAGCAATTCGCGATACTGTGGGCGCTGTTTGGACTGATTGTTGTGGGCAACTCAGGTGTGCTGATAGCACTCAGATGCGGACACCGCAGAAAATCCAGGATGAACTTTTTCATCATGCAGCTCGCTCTGGCTGGTGAGTGGATGTACAAGTGAAGTTAATTGTGCTATTTATCAAAAAACATGATAATTGTCACACTGAAACCTCTTTGTTCAATATTATATGATGTGTATAACCTCATTGTCAACTTTGCATTATTTTTATTTTAACTTTGTCAAATTCACAAAGGCAGACTTTTTCGAAAATAATGATGATTTATCAACAGTTGAGTTATGGAATATTAGGACTGGTGCACAATGTGAATGAAGTAGAGAATTAACAACTTTTTTCAAGTTATTGCTAGTGCAGTCAACATGTCTTGGAACATGCTAATCTCCTCATTTCAATCAGTTTCATCGTTTATAATAATGTTTTTACTCATAAATAACATTGGGCCACATAAAACCCTTTAAAATATTCACGTTTTCCAATATTACCCTATATACTCTCATTTCTCTATAGACTCTTTTCTCTGTGACCAAGAAAATGAATTAAAAAAAATTAAATCTATAACATTACCTCGAAGTCAAGTTCACTTATTAATTAGGGTGCAGATTGCTTTCTTAGAATATTCTCATGAAAATCAGAAAAATCCATAAAATATAAGAATAGTATAATCTATTAATTTGATGAAATTCGATAGGTGGTTTCCTTCAATTCAATCCTTGAAATAAAACCATTCTCACATTACGAAATCTACTCTCACATCTACTTTACTCTACAAAAAATCTGCTAAACTCTACTCTTACATCAAAATTTCTACTCTCAAAAACTCCACTTTCACATAACGAAATCCTCATGAGAAATCTATAAAGTACAAGCTCCATAATCATATCGATAGAAACAGAAATTTCTTCCACTATGATAAAACACTTGACTGTTGAAATGAGTGTTTACTTGTCCGTAAAACAATGCGAAAGAGTGTGTTTGCTGGATAAACTCGCCAAGTTGGTGCTGTCGACTTAACTGGAGCTGATAGCTTATCAGCTGCACAATGTATTAAGTGACCAGCGTCATGTTGACGAGATAAGAGCGCTCCACATTCAATTCCCGCGTTTGCATAAACATTTATTCAAGTTGAGCTTCTCGCTACATGGAAAAATTTCCATACTTGCAAAAATGTAAATCTACTCCATCCATAATTATAGGCTACCGTACTTCTTTACAAAGTTTTTTTGTCGTGAGCTTAATTTGTAGGCTTATCCTATGTTTATCATATATTTCTTGTGGGTAGAGAAGCTTTTTAAGAACCTTTTCTTCTATTAAACACTTTGAGTGATGCTTACATTTCGAACGGTACTATGCTGTAGTATAGTATCCTATTATCCTATTATTTGTGTATGCTTATCTTCTTGATTTTTATTATTTTGTAACCATACTCATCTTGATGTCGAAATAGAAACGACTAAAATAATTGGGAAGTGGATATAGTAGCCTATATGTTATTATTTAATATTATTCGTAGGTAATATATTTGGCAGTTTCATTGTCACATTTGTAAAATAAAATGAACATTTTTCATTTTGTAGATACAAAACTTTATAAACTTGGATACTGGTAGTATCACCAATCGTCTACACCAGTTACATCTCATATACACTATCTTTCTGCAGGTGTACTGTATGATTCCATCTATTCCAATAAACTTGAATTTTCCACGAAAGAAAAATAACACATTTTTTTGTGAATCTCTTATTTGAGATAATTTTTTAAAATACTTCAACTTGGAACTTATTCTTGAAGTGATCAATAAATAGAACGCTTATAGTGCTTAGCCCATATTTCAATACATCTAATAATAATATTCATGTATAATATTTATCGTATATTGATATTATCATATTAATAATAGTGATTTTAAAAATAATGAAAACGTGCAATATTGTGAAATTAACTTGTTATTTGAATTGCATTATACTTGAGAACGAATGAGTGTGATGGAACAATTGTTCTGATTTTTGGGAAATGGGAACTTCGGTACAAATAATTTTTGCTGTACCGGAAAAGAACACTTAGTTCAGCACGCGATGAACAATATTGGATCCCTGCCAGAAGACAATCGATGTTGAAATAGCTCCTAATGGTTTGTTGAAAAGGGAGCAGCTACTTCAAAAAGGCTTTTGTGCTCTTCCAAGTCTCATCTATCCAGATAAATTTTTGATGTATTTCCTATAGCATTTATTTATGTATTTTGTATCCATACTCTATTTTACAGGACCATCGATTCCAAGAGGATCCTTTTCTCATACAGCTGAAATGCGGGATTTTGAAAAATATTAATTTATCTATCTCAATACTATATTCTGAATGAAATCCATCATTCTTTTTCATGGTTTTGAGAAGTATTGAGAGCTTTCATTCAAACCATTTATCATTCATGGACTATTGAATCACCATTATTTGAATATATCATTCGTCCGCTCGTGACGATGATTGAGTGAGTTTTCCAAAGCTTCGCTATAATATGAATTTACTTGTGATTTCCTCAGTTGTAGCCCTTCAATTTGGTTTGGCTGGATTGATAACCTATCACCTATCTCAAAAAATAAACGTTCAGGCTTTTCTTCGTAAATCCGTACCATTCTAAATTCATATAGAAAAACTGAAATATTCTACAAATTCAAATTTATTCCGAAATTATTATTTATTCAAAATTTAGAATGAGTGCAGGAGCAAGAAGGCTGGATTTCCAAAATTATTTATACAACGGATATTCTGTATATTGGTATTTGAAAATTCTTTGCCAGATTGATGGAAATCTTATTTAGATGCAGTTCAAAAATTATTCGATAAATTATTGTTCATTAGTACCGTATTTCATGAATTCCATTTTGCCTGTAAGCTGTTATGAACACAAAATATTCAGTTTAAACAACGAAGATTCAACTGTTCGTTAGGATTATCACAGAGAATTCACAAGACTTCCCATTGCTTTAATAAGAAACTGCTTCATAAACTGAATCATCAAAACAACTCTGATCTTTTATAGCTCAGTGAGAATCTCCACTCAAGAGCTATAGCCAAAGATGCGAATTTGCATTATTTATCATCGCTGTGAATGATTTCGCTCTGTTTTCAAGCCTGTAGTGATGCGGAGTGTAACAAAACGTGAAAATCATTAGGACAGATCGGCCTGGCACTTTATCATCCCAATATGGAACAAGTATTCTCCAGCTTAGAAATGGAAAATATGAATGTTGCCGCCGGCACAATAATGTATCTGTTTTTTAGAGCAATTAACGTTTGTTTTCAAAAAAATGGGAAAGGCATCTACCGTTTAAAAATAACATTTTTTATTTATTTTTTCTATGTCAAAAAAAACCAGAATAGCGCTATTCAAATGTCGTGACTGAATCGACCAGCATCATTTTTCCAAGTCGGGTTTGATTTTTGATTGCATATTTCTTTCTAAATTAGGCTCTCTTTGTTTCCAAATACAAGAGTTTAGTTTTGTTTATCTCGGCTTCATGGATCTCAATAAGAGACTTTCTGGAACTATCAATAAAGTTTATTATCGAGAGTCGAGTCTTTTTTATTTTCAGCCTCCCCCAAAGTAAAGTAAATCAGTCTATAAAAGACTTTTTCTAAATCAATATGTTTATATATCGAGCTGTGAGTAGTTAGTTATGAAGAATGAATTACGCTCACTCAATATTATAGATGTACTTGGAATAATTAAGAACGTGACTTGATTAAGATGGTGGCCTGTATATACATTAATGATGATTTATATATTACGGGTTGAGTGTAAAGAGTCTCTCCAGTTCTAATTTCGCCTAATAAAGGATAGGATATTCCCATTCCATGATGGTGGCTTTCCATTCATCATAATTAACTCATAAGAATCTATCACGAAATCCTTGTTATCATCCTTCATCCTTATTCAGTAGGCTATCCTTTTTTATTCAATCCTTTTTCATAAGAAATATGATTTTAAAATCTACCTCAATAAAGTTTTTCGAGGAAAAAAATAGAATTGGAAATAACACTATCCCTTCAATTTTTAGACGTTCCCTGATATCGTATTCATCGGAAGCATAAACATACATATACCATCACACACATACCACAATATATTACCATCACACAAGAGCCAAAGCACACACATACCTTATACCATTACCAATAGAAATAATTGTTTGGTAATTATTTGAAAAAACAAGATTATCAACAGAGTTGGAACACTTGATGAGGCTAGTACCTACGTTTTTGATGACAACGAGGCGAGGGAGATAACTAAGAGCTAAGAGTTTGGTAGACGCGACAAGGTTTGCATTGCAGGGTGCAGTGTACAGCGCTGAACGGGATGCTGCGAAGGTCGGATTACATCAAACAATGTCAAGAGGTGGAGACAGATTGTTGGCCATTACATGATCTAGGATCGTGTTCCAAGATCGGGAACAGTGCTCCATCGTCCGACCGTCTAGTGATGTCTGGCAAGGGTGGCATTACAGATTACATCCTTCCTCACTTGCACTGTCGCTTCTATCAAGAGCATTTCAACTCTTCATTTTTCGGCGAATCCTAAGTGGCTTTGGCAGCAGGGAAGCTTCGGAAATGATTAACGAATTTCTAGATAAAATATTTAAGTTATCTACGAAAATAAAAGAAAATATGAAACAATTATAGCCTGTATTACTAATTCAGGATTTCATATGAGTCGATTCTTACTTCTATAATATCACTTAACTGTTTTCACTGTTTTGAAAATGAATTTGAATTTTAAGAAAAAATGAAAATTAATTTCCAGTACATGTTCCAGATCTATGCGTGGGACTGCTGAGTGTTCTAACCGATATAATCTGGAGAAGCACAATTGTATGGAATGCTGGAAATACGGCCTGTAAAATAGTAAAATTTTCACAAGTAAGTTGAAGTAGCTATAGATCTTTTATTTGATAAATGCGTAGAATTGATGTAAAAAGTGTTCGATTCTATTTGAGCTGTCAAAAACTGATAAAAATTCTTCCACTTGAATAATATATTAAGAATTTATATATTATTCATTAAACTTGATCATAAACGAAAAATCAATTATACCTGTAAATGGTGTATGAAAGCAAAGACGATAGGGAACTATTAATTGTCTTTTGTTGCCTAAACTATTAATTGTCTAATTGTCTTTGATGGAAGCTTGATAACATTTTGGATATAAGAAAAAGTGTTATGATAGGTGAATATGCTTCTTCTCTCTTCATTACAACTAGAAACGTTGATAATATTTACTGATAAAGTAGAAAGAAGACAAGAAAAAACGAATTAGAGAAAGGGAAGGGATAGAGGCGAAAATAGTTAAATAGGGAAGGTTGGTAACAATAGCATTAACAATTACCAGCTAAATTTGCTATTAACGCAGTACGGTTCTGGCGAATGAAGAGTATGAATACAAATGACAAGTTCCCGTAGGTATTGATTGTAGAGATGCTACTTCGCATTGAAATTAGAATTGTTCCTCTGACACCAAGTCAGCCTGAGCCCTCCACTCAAGAGCTCCTTGAACTTATCCTGATGTAATCAATGGGTCAAGGGCCTCGATTATGGCCGCCAATAAACATTAATTTTATCACTGTTTTGTCTGGGTTTTGAATGCAAAGAAAATAACAATTCTTAAAAAAACTCACGGTATTAGTTTTTGCTAAACTATTCGCCAATTCTTGCAAACTTTTTCCCATAAATGATGAGAAACATAAAATATTTTAAAAATTAGATTACATAAAATTTACTGAGTCAATCAATAGAAAATAATTAGGCTAGTTAAAGTAGAAAAGAAAACACTTATTTTGTGTCAAACAATTGAGTTATATTGATAATTATTATAATCCTTTTTATAAGTAGTTTAATATTAATAATTTGAATGGCAATGTAACCACTTCTTACTTTCTGGTGGAAATTAATTAACTATTGGAACATTTTAAAAGTTATTTGAATCACTTTCGTATTATTTCAAGTTTTGAATCACATCAAAATAAACAATATAAATTTAATAATACTTAGAAGATAATGATTATTTTTAAAATTTTAAACTTCTTTCTGCGATAACAGTGATTGTGAAGAAGACTTTTTTTAGTTAGCGAATGATTGAAATGGGCCCATTTGAGAATTTTGTATTCTACAAAAATTCTGTATTGAATCAAAGTTCTTGATGCTCGATCTTTGTAGAAGAACTCAATGAGAGTTTGCTGGATATTGATGAGGGTTCAAGCCCCTGATCAACCTTCTCGATTAGTTTTCTTTGGTGTTTGTTTTGAAAGCTGAAAAGGAGTCAAGTAGAAAGAATATTACAAAAAGGGTGTGGGAGTCAAGTGAAAATACTTTGGGTGGAATTGTGGAACCCTTGAAGCCAAGTTACAGAGACAGCTAGAGGAATAGTGAAGGAACGGACGTTTCTGAATAATGAGATACCCCGGTTTGGGCGGGAGCCAGACCGTTGAGCAGAAAAAGAGAGCTACTCCACGTTTGAATTCATCTATTTCTTGCAATATCTATTGGGTGTTTTAAAATAAAAATTAATTTTAATGAAGAAATTATTTTTTCGTCAATCAAATACAATAAAGCAAATATCATATATCATAGACTAATAATCTATCATTTTCTTGATAATTTATCACACATTCATCACACCATAAATTGCCTGTTCAAATGAAATAAGTGCGTTATAAAATAATCGTGAAAAACATTTAATACATTGCATTTTATCATTTTCAAAATGAAATTGAAATAGAATTTCAAATGATACCGTTTTTCTTACTCACATAAATTGCTACAGATAAAAAAAGAAAATCCTAATTAAATGAGGCTTAACATTTTGCTTTGAGTTCAGTACCATTTAATAGAGCTCATTGGCATTCTCATTAGATGAAATTTTATCAACAAATCTTGTCATTCAATTAATTTCTCTGTTTGCTTTATTTTCACAGGCTCTGGTTACCTACTCATCGACCTATGTGTTGGTTGCACTGAGCATCGATCGCTATTATGCCATAAAGTATCCAATGAATTTATCTGGAAGTTGTGAGTTGAATATAATTATATTACATATATTTACATATACCTATCGCAATTCCAAAAAAAATCGAATTATATAAGTCAGCCTACCTGAATAATGAGCTAAGTTCGGCACTGCTTAAACTCTAATTAAAGGATAAACTCTTTACACAACTACAGGAAGGAAGAGAACAATTATTGGCTGGGAAAATGTATGTATATAAACCTAAAACATAATCAACATTAAAACTACTTTATATGTACTGTAGTTGAAACTTCTCACATTCTAAGTTGTTTAAAAATTTTTTTAGTTTTATAGTGAAAGTACTGTTTTCTGCATGCTATTCAATGTTTTAATTATAATATGATTCCAATTATAATAGTTCCCGCTATATGTTAGAAAGATCATAGAAGTTCTGTTTTTGGGTTTTGGGCCTGAATATGATGAGGCATGCGAGTTGTGCGATGAGTGTTGAACGAGCGCTCGAGCGATCGCAGCCTCACCTTGGAAAGTAGTACGCTCGGACTAATGCAATAAAAAGTCATTCCCTCTCATTAAACACCCTCATTGGATCTCATTTCCCACCACGTACCGCCGGTGCCGCTTACAAAACTCAGTTCTCATTAATGAAGATGAAATCGACGATTCCCAGTGCTTGAAGTACACAGCTGAGACCTTTGTAATGCACTTTTCGCCCTCTCTCAACGCAATTAACGATTCTACAAGGAAACCAACTCTGCAATGTAGTTTGAGCGAACAAAACTTGTTCTCGCTAATGTTTTATTCAAATTGAATTAGCAGGCTATTAAGAGATGGAAGTTTTTTAAATGTGGAAAAGTGTACGCTGTGAAGGAAGTACTGTGAATTAGAAGTAATTCACATTAGATTAATAATCAATTATAGTTTTGTTAGCTAATGTGTTAAGTATTGATATTTATTTTTAGTTTATCGATATATGAGAATAAAATTGACACCTTGTGAGATTGGACTATCCCCCATGTATTCACAAAGAAGGTGAATGTAGTTTGTATCTTCTATAAAAATTAATAAGGAAAATTTTCCTTCATTTTCCTTTACATAATATTATATGGTTGTGTATCTGGGGTAGAATTTAGCAGGAACCAGGATTAAAAGGTTTGCCATAAACTAAACAAATATGGTTTATTATATTGGGATTATCTCTGGATATGATTAACTGGTATATATTATGTCTTGGAACATACACAGACAGTGTAGCCTATATTGTCTGTGCTTGAGCTATAATACAATTCTAGTTGAATGAATAACAACAATTCTATTTGAATTAAAAATAAAATTATTTTCTTCAGTTGTAAAAAACATTATTGGAAAAGGAAGCACAGAAATGATTACATTATAATCATTAGTGTCACAACATTAATTGGAATATTTATTCAATCATTGCAATTACTAATAATTTGTTGACCCTTAATTGAAATGCAAGAGTGAATTAAGAAATAAATAATCACATTACGGTGCATATTATAATATGTTGTGTCATATCAATAATAAATAATCGCAATTTATAAAATTATATATATTTTTTTAATAATATGTCGCAGGGAAAAGAGCAAGGGTGCTAGTGAGCATGGCGCTGCTGCTGGCAACGATTTTAATATATTTTTGATAGTTTTCAAGTAATTGAAGTGCAGAAATGTTCCATATCAACATTTCTAATTTTTTCTCAATATAATGTCGCAGGGAGAAGAGCAAGGGTGCTGGTGAGCATGGCGTGGCTGCTGGCGACAGTGCTGTCGATCCCGATAGCGATCCTGTACAGGGAGCGCGTGATCCAGGGCCGGCTGCAGTGCTGGATCGAGTTCGCCGAGCCGTGGCAGTGGCAGGTCTACATGACCCTCGTCGCCACCGCCATCTTCGTCGCTCCCGCCTTCCTCATATCAGTCTGCTATGCACTCATTGTCACCACCATATGGGCCAAGTCGAAACTGTTCTCTATCAGTGAGTCGGGTTTCAATATTGTTCAATCATGAGGTGACTGAAGTCAGAGCTGTTCTCAAGCAGATCGATCAGTTCAAGTGATATCAGTTCTATTCTCAATCAGTGAGTTGATTCTCTCAATACTGTTCAATCAGTTAATGAGGTGACTGAAGTCAAAGCTGTACTCAAGCAGTTCGATCAGTTCAAGTGATATCAGTTCTATTCTCAATCAGTGAGTTGATTCTCTCAATACTGTTCAATCAGTTAATGAGGTGACTGAAGTCAAAGCTGTTCTCAAGCAGTTCGATCAGTTCAAGTGATATCAGTTCTATTCTCAATCAGTGAGTTGATTCTCTCAATACTGTTCAATCAGTTAATGAGGTGACTGAAGTCAAAGCTGTTCTCAACAGTGATATCAGTTCTATTTTCAATCAGCAAGACGATTCTCAATACTGTTCAATCAGTTAATGAGGTGACTGGAGTCAAAGCTGTTCTCAATCAGCAGTCTGTTCAACAGTTCAGATATCAGTTCTATTATTCAATCAGTGAGTTGATTCTCTCAATTATTGTTCAAACACTTGATATACTGAGTAAACTAAATTTGCTGAGTGAATAGATTGATATAAATATTCAATTGAGTGTAATAAGTAATAGATAATTTACAACAGTACAACGAGAGTTATCTAGATATAACTAGAGTTATCTAGAGTATATAGAGTTATAACTAGGGATATCTAGGTATAACTAAAGTTATCTAGATATATCTAGTTTCTCATTGTACGCTGAAGAGTTCAGCGCCTGAAGAAGCGTCCGACAAGTCTATAAACGTGAGCTGTTGTGAATGTGGGATTTAATGTACACTCACAGAACTTTTAATCAACAGTTTCAAAACAAGTGATACTAGGAAATATAAATGAAGTGTGCAATATTAATATTCAGGCTTTTTGAAGAAATATGATTCATGTAGGTGAGTTATCTCGAATTTCAGTAATGTATGAATGAAATCAATATGTCTTACACAAACGTACAGAAATCATTCGATGAATATAATAGGGTAGATTTTTGAAATTGTAATACATGTATTGCTTTTTAATCACTATTACTGCTTATTACACAAAAATCTGAATCTCTGATCTCTTAGGGTACTGAATGTAATAAATTTTTTAATTTTTCCAGAACCTACCAATGATGATACTAGGAGAGCCAGTTCAAGAGGAATTATTCCTCAAGCAAAAGTCAAGACTGTGAAGATGACATTCATCATAGTTCTAGGTGAATTGAGTAAATTGATAGTAATAATATTCTAGATGAAAAAATATTTCGACAGAATTGATCAAATTTTTACACTCCTAAAGTTCTATAAAAAGATGATTGAGTTTGCTCCTTTTGATAGTTAGGTACCTAATTTCTCTAGAGCACTTGAATTATAAAAGTGAATAGAAATGCTAGTAGAAAATCTTATTTCTCCTTACTGATAACAGTTTTCCTTCCATAGACGAAACGTTTTATTTAGGATTAATATAATATGCTTCTCTGCTCATCATACATTTACATTATCATCACTTCATCAATTGGATGAATTTTCATCTGCAGTAAATTCTGAATATAAATAATATTTCATTGAATGAAATATGAGTATAATTCATATTGAAGAATTCAATGTTTCTACCGGAAAAATAAATAAAAATAAATTATGAGAATATATGAATCTATCTAATGAAATTAATTATTAGATATTTTTTAGTAAACAGCATTACATTTTAAAGATATTGATGGATTGTGGGATTTGCACAAATGCTGATATTCTTTTAAATTGGTCTTACAAAGAGTTCACATCATCAGATCTCACTAGAACAGTAGAACACTGTCCAAATTCCAAATTCCTTCTCCAAGAAAGCCCCAACATAGTCAAGGAAACCATTTAATATGAACATGATGAATTTAAAAAAAATTTATGTTAAATATCTTGATCATAATGATATGTAAGTAATACATTATGTAATATGGATTTGTAAGTATGGATATTGGATATTTATCTTTCTGAAGAGGCACACTCTTCAATATTATTTCATAGTTCAATTATCCAAACTTTAATTTTTTCAGCTTTTGTCCTCTGCTGGAGTCCATACATAGTGTTCGACCTTCTACAAGTCTACGGTTACATTCCAAGAACACAAACAAATATTGCAGTGGCATCACTCATACAAAGTTTGGCTCCATTGAACTCAGCCGCAAATCCCTTGATTTACTGTTTATTTAGTGCTAGCAAAGCCACTAGATAAATTGGAAACTTTTCATTCTCAAAGTAGGTAATCATTAAGATGCCCGAAATGAAGAGTAGAAAGAATCTGAAAGATTCCATGTTTGACAAGCTTGACTGTGAGACTGTGATGTCAGGGTATTTCAAATTAATGGTAGTGTATATTGTACATTTTATTGTAAATATATTTTCTCATTAAAACATAGATAGGTATTTGAAAATAATCATCAATATTTAACTCTATATAATAGCAATGAAGAATATTGAGGGTTTTGTTATTTGTAAGAACTATTATAATCACATTGATTGGACCATTGTTGATGTGAATATGAATTATCTCAATAAATAAATTCATTAAAATTGATATTGAGATTTGAATGTGAATAAGCACCGTGATCCTTTTGTATTATCCTGCTTCATGGCAAATCACTTCGAACCTATAAAGTTGTATACTGTATAGCAAAACGTGTTATAAATAATAAGTTCTGTCACAGAAATCCAAAATACATTGGACGATCCATTTGTTCATTCATTTAAATATCTGTATAATCACAATAAAGTAGGATGACAGTCATAGTTGAATAGAACTCTATTGGGAAATATTAGAAGTTGGAATAATGTAACTTATCACAATCCTCAGTTTAATTATTAGTTATCCTTATAGCCTAGTTGAAACTAATACTAAAACACATATTTTCATACCATGATACAAAATTATGTAGAGCTTAAATTATAATTAGGATATCATTTCACCAATTGAACGTATTCAATCCATGCTGATGTAATTCCACATAAGTGGAATTATCGTCCAAATTTTTATTAAACATCTTCAAATCGTCTCTTCACTGGAGTACAAATGAGAAGCGTTTTTCCTGCTTTCCTCTTATTTGACATGAGAGTTAATTCTTCTATATGATGATAACGTATAAGGCTCTCCACGTTAGGAAAAACCTGAAATAAAGTACAAATTTATAAAAGTGTCACAAATTATCAGATAAATAGATATAGTAGTTGGAATTTGATATAATTGAGACTAGCTTGAAGTCGCTAAATAACTTGCTTTTAAAAATGAGAAATAATAATCTGTCTGAAATACTTGATGATTAAAATACTTTAAACTTCATTGATAAAATATTAGGTTACGGTAATAAAATAATTAATCATAAAACATCATTAGAACCACATTATAGCCATTAAACAATAGATTACATCATAATTTACATAATATTGATTATATTCTATGGATTTAATGATTAAAATCCTGTTTTGACTTTGAATTGAATTTATAGCCAAACATAAGTGAAAAAACAAACATATTTATATTGAGTAAGATTAAATAAGTCTCTGTCTCTATTTTGTCAATTAATTCAATAGATGGTAAAGGAAAGTAATATCTAATAACAATATTCATTTCACATTCACATAAACCTAGTTGGAATGAGAATCCAACTGAAATTCATGAAAAGTTTCTTGGTATTGGATTTTTATTACAAAAACATTCATTTTCCAATCTAGTAACTAAAAAAGGAAAAAGTATCAACTGACCATTTCATGACTCTTGGCTGATCCCAAGGCAACGCAGTTATCTACTCGAATACGAATGAAAATATTGTAAGGCCTGGTTTCATGCCAGACAGTTAGTGCTATTGGGTTTTGTCCTGATTCTGAAGGTCTCACAAGAAAGCAGCCTTGACCACCTAAAAAAGGACATAATCTATTGTACATACTTATTTATTCAAAATCATAATAATTGAAAGGATGAGACATTTTTAATGTGAATTTTATGATCCGCATGCCTCAAATAATATAATTTTGTTCTAATTGTGGTGTTCGTGAATAATTGTGGGCCCTGATTGGGGGGTGCCCAGTTGCCCATACAGTCGTACAGAAGAAACTGAACGGCTTTCCTAAACTGAAAATAAACAGTGGAAAATCACGAATGATAACTACAGCTTTACAATAATAGTTCAATTAAGAATATAAACTGATCAAGCAGCTTATGCCTGAAAATTGATTAGAAAGTGATGATTGCAACACTTATTCCAATTCAAGCGTCTGAGTTGTCCATGTTTGCTATGCCTGTAATAGAAACAAGAATGAATTTCGTTTCACTAAAATTAAAACAATAATGAAGAAAATGGGAGACAGATCGAGTATTGCGTAAATGTAGCTTAGATTGGCAGAATATTCAAGAATTTTCCGGGTCACGGTTCCTGGATTTGCTCCCATGCTTCTTTGCAGGTATACCAAAGCACTTCCATGATGCCATAACACTCACAATGAATTTCAGCCTATTGTTATAATTATAAATCCTGCAATTAGTGTTCCTACACAGGAAATGTTGCTATAAAATCACCGTTTGGAATAACCGAGTATGTGTACTTGGTAGTTTATTTCAGATGAGGCTGGAATTGTTGAATGGAGATTGCATCGAACTAATAGCAATTGAGTAGTAAATAATACAAGTATCATCTCTATAATAATAGTTTTGGGTGAATTTAATTAATTTTGAAGCTGTGATTCCAAATTAATCTCTTAAATTAAAGGCTACGGCTTTGTGTGCGGCTTTGTGTGCTAGAATAATATAATATGATATTTGAAAAAGTTAATATTTTAAGCTGCGTCCATACTGAACAAACTTTTGACAAACATGTTTGTTGAAACAGTTTGGACAAATTTTATTTTGTTTTACAAACAATGTTTGTCCGTGGCCAGTGTGGACGCGATACAAACAAATGTTTGAAGTGTGTGTAAGCCAGGAAGAAAACCATGGAGAGTGTTTTTGAGGTTCTAGGCGCATCCTGATCTGCGCAGTGTGAACATTATGAAAACTCTCATATCCTCCTGTGGAACAGATTTTGTGTCATGCCGCCATTTTTGTTTGGACTATTAATGTTTGCTCTGGGGTGAAAAATATAAAAAGCAGAAACTGTTTGTAGAGTATACTTTTAGCATGGCGCCTCATGAATAGCTTGTTATTTGAAATTTCCATAGCAACAAGTGATGTTACCAGTATTCAATTTCCATAACAAGGTCGTAGCCAGGAAAAATTTATAGATAAATACAAATTAAATAGACTTAAAATAATTTTAATACAATCATCACGTAATCTTTGAAAAAATTGTAATCTACATTAATTAATGAATTAAATAATTGATAATTATAATTTAATTAATAATTAAAATTAATACAAAATCAACACAAGAAAAATATGATAACATAAGAACATATGATGATTCGATATCATCACACGCAAACGCCGAAAATGTTTGGCAAAATAGTATGGCAGAATTCTTTTAACTTGTCAGAAAACAGCTGGTTTAACGTTAGTAAACAAATCAATCAACTGTTTCTGACAATTTGAAGAATCCTGCTATAATTATTGTTTGACAAACAATGTTTGTCCGAACTTTTAAAAATGGTTTGTTCCTTGAGCTCCTCAACAAACATGTTTTTCAAAAATGTTTGTCAAACATTTGTTGAGTATGGACGCAGCTTTAGATGTAATCTGTATGTTTCAAAAACAGCATTGTAATATTGCTAATCTTTCCAAGATTCCTAAAAGTTTTGATAAATGGAAAATATACTGGAAGAGAGCGTTCCTCTGTGAGTCAAGAATCTTCGGCCTGATGAAAGTCATTACGCCATCGGAATGATAAATATTCATACGCTGATGCTGGACCAAATTTATTTCAATAAATTGTGTATCAAGTAGACGGTAACAGCGACCACATAATACAAATGTATAATGACCACATTTGTATTATGTGGTCGCTGGACGGTAATATGTGAAAGTGGAAAAATATATAAAAAGTCGAAAATGTTTTGAAATGATAACTATCTATAAGTTTGTTTTCTCCAGCCTCCACTCACCTTCTCGCACCATTCTATGAGCAGTTTCTCTATCCACTCTGTGGAACCAGGCATATTTTCTTAACACTGGAAAATGGAGTCGATAATGTACAGTGTGTCAAACAATAATCGGAATCCAAATTAAATAAATATTTTAAAAGAAATTTCACAACTTGAGTAGTGTAGCCTATTTTAACTGGTTCTCCTATTTCTCTGAGAAGTGTAGTTGACACATCAGTTTGGTAAATGAACTTATTACGACTCTAAAAACACTGATTTTTTCCATCGTATGGCTTTTATCGGTGAGGAGACCCTTACGGGTAGGTTCCACCTCGCCTTATTTTTGTGTCGGTCACCCAATACCCATCCAAGAGCAGTCTTGAATGTTTGTTACTTAACCACATGATTAGCCTACTCAGAAACCGCTCTCACCGATTGATCACATGTTACACTTTGATCAATAATTGATTTGAGAATGCAAGACTACCAATAACAATACATTGTAATAAATAATGTTTTATACAATGAAAAATAAAGTGATTTATTATTATTAAAACTAACAATTGTTTAAATTATTATTGAAAAGTGGAGTTTGTTGAATAGCCTATCGGACTATTGCACTCTCAGGCAAAATCATCTTACTTTTTACATATATCCAATAATTTTATATCTTGCGAAAGAGCAAGGATATCGGTCTAATCAAATATTAGGCCTATGTTCCAATGTTTTTGAAACAGATTCAAATGGTTTTTAAACAAGCAGGATTCACCACATGGAGAATAATAGTCTAATCGTAAATGCAACAGTATCTGCTATCATACATGCTTTAGTACCGGTATCCGCTAAACATGTAATAATCTACTCATGTTCCGATGAATGATGAAGTTTTATCTACCTTTCAAGTGTTCACATTAACAAAACATTAATACTTTTGTGTATGGATAATTCATTTCACGTGTAACGCTCATGGTTGAGTCAATCAATATTCATTAAAGACATTGCATACTTGTGATTCAGTAGAGATAAAAATGTTTTTTGAACAATAAGTTATTCTAACTACATGTTAATTCGATCATGGTTTTCTGTTTGATCCAGTTATTATTGAATATGTACATCAGAGCTACATTTTAGATTAATCATTCTTGAAGTGTTAGAGGAATTAAGCACTATTCAACTAGACATGACCATACATATTATAGTAGGTAGGCCTAGATTGATTTTATGACTATATTTGAAGTTTGATGTATGTGAAGTAGGCTGTATGTATGATGTACCTATCATAAAGTGAAGTTTATAAGTAAAATAGTACCTTCATGAGTCTATTCACATACCGTTAGAAAATAAGAAATTACTCTTCAATTCTACAAAAATTGAAGCAATGTTCTTCAATAATTCAACAATCATGATTAAATTTCACAATTACTTCAGACTTGGGCTATTGAAGCTCAGTAATCAAGTATTTTTTGACTATTCCTCAGATCCATTTCGAATTTAAACTTTCAAATATATTGAAACAGTTTAATAAGTGTTTTTATAGTGTTAAATAGTGAAATTCTGCGTTTCTGAAAATTACTCACACAAGGTTTCCACATTGCAGTTGTTCTTGTCTCCTTGCTGAGCATGTTCCCAAGCGTTGGAATTTTTGCAGGCATTTTCATCTGGAATGATGTCGTCTTCGTCATCCTTACAGCAGCAACAGCACAGTCTGTAGTAGAGAAATGCTTTCACAGCCACAAAACAGTCTGCGATCTCATTCAGCAGACGATCAATGAGATTTTTGACGAGAGATGCTAAGATGCAAAGGTGAAGACACATCTCCGGATTTCATTTTTTCTACATAGCAGAAGCGAGATGGATTCGTTGTCTTCAAAATGACGTTCTCATTTCCACCTGGAAGAAGCAACCGAATTATATTTATCTATAGATGGTTAAGGTTTTTACAAGATAACTCCAAGACTATGCATGAAGATTAATCTATTCCATAGATTAGCGAGTGATTCTACAAGTTCTTACTTCACTATAGTTATTTTTATCACGGCGATATCCTCGTCACTGTTGAATACTGTCATCTCAAGTGATCAAACTTCTTATACTTTGATTTGAACTACTTTAGGACCGGCCTAGAGCGGTCCACCACTAAGGCCAAGCGGGTCTCAACCCTAAAGCAGTTTTAATCAGAGTATTTTGCATTAAAAAATTCACACCAAGATTGCTCAGCTCATATCGTTACTTCTTGGCCTATTAGTTTGAGCACAGTGAATATTCTTTTGAATTGGTGAAAGAAGTTGAGTTAATTAACTGATACTAACTGACTTATAGAACATTATCTCAGGAATGTTTATCGAAGTTTTCTCATAGTTATGGGTTATGGACATGATTAGCTGAATATTCGCAAAAATGTCAATAAATATATGACACTGACATAATTTTAGAACATTACTTATAAAAAACTCAAGCATAATACAATATTTCTGTATGAAATTATTTGCCAATTCCTGTCTACTATTATTTGAATTGATTATTTTTTTCAAGATACGTTTGGAAAATAACAACTAACAATAGGCATATAGGGCCTATTACTATTATTTCTGGAGAAGAGGAGTTTAAAAGTAAAATACCAGTGAATATCGTTTTCAAAACAGAACGTGGATGCTATAGAAGTAATTAATTGAGAAAATACGAAAAATAATACAAGAGTAGGCCATTTTACTGTGGAAGACCTTTTCACATCGCACTTGAGATACTGTATTTATTTTTCATCCTCTCGAACAACTTCACTCACATCATAAATGTCATGTTAGTGAGTTGTAATGAATACTACAGCAGTTTTTCGTTTCTCAAATATTATTATCAACTATTTCAAGGATATCCAATTCATTTCTACCATGTATTGTGTTCTCTCAGATAGCCTATTTTTCTAATATGCTGAGATTTATTGACGTGGAATATTGTCAAATAACTTTTAACATAACAAAATCATTCTTCTCCAAATCTTGTAATATTACTCATTCTCAAAAATTCCTAATGAAATAACTATTCTCTATTCAATAACAAAATAATAGATGGGGACTCACCTGCACAACCTAACACAACTGATGCTTGAAAACAACTATCATTGTAGAATTCAGTTTCCACTAGTTCAATATTGACTTAAGTGACAAGGCACTTATAACTGAAGTAGTTCCGTTGCCGATAAAGACTGCAGGAAAATGTTGATATCATTTTCCCGATTCACAAACCTGTCAAGACCAAGCTATCCGGCTGATAAGAGCATATATTTTGTCGATCATTAATAATTCGTGTGTCAATACTAGTGAAAATCTCACTCGAACCTGTTATTCCCCATCAATATGAATTAAGCTCAAGTGATTTTTAGAAACTCTATTCATAAAACCTTTCCCTCAGAGAACTGAGAAAATGATCTATACTGAACAACAACATTTCCCGTATTCCAAATACGTAGATGTCATAGAAATACCTATTCCTCACACTTATAATTCTCTAGTTTTATCTCTCTTGTTGTGCCTACACCTTTAAGCTGTAGGCCTAGAAATTGTTTGGGATAAGTTGTGTTCATTACAAATAGGTGGATTGAATGTCAAAATTCCAAGTTTCAACATTACATGAATTTTACTTATATAAGAAAGGCATGTATAAGAAAGGAAATAATCTGTTTTCGATAGAGGCTGCATCTATTCGAGTATAAAAAAGGAACTTCAAAATAATTATGGACAGCTCCCTCTTTTTGTAGTTACATTATTTATTAATGCCTTATACCGCAAAACCAGCAAGAACAATAAACAAAAAATAGAGAAAGTACAGTACCATCTTATTTTCTTCAAAAAATATTCAATGGAAGCTATTTCATGAACTTACTGTTGATTAGGGATTTACAGGAATTTATTAAAAAGTAATCCATTTGTTACTCTACTGGTAATCTCGATGGACTGTGTAAAGGAGTAAGGAGGTGTTTTAAAGGAGTATAATAATTAATACTATATAACCAGAAGCGTGGTATACTTATTTGATAACTTTTCCACATTAGGTCCTACGTCCTACCAAACTTCGTAGAAAAAATAGGTTTTGTAGCTTCAAATTCTAACACGAATATGTGTAATATATTATGTAAAAATATTGGATATTATAAGCTTTAAATTACATACTATTTCCATTACTAAAGTAATAAAGTCTCTGCTTTACAGAATCAAAAATCAGAAATCTTCAAAGTTACTCATCTGGTGCTCTCTATTGTTTAAAATAATTATGATAATGATAACATGAACTTTTAAAATGAACTGCAAGGGAATCAATGAACTTAGCCTAAATTATTGTATTTCTCAACAACCAATGCTCTGGCAAGTAAGTAATTATACCCAAAATGCAAGTAAGTTATTCTGTCTACTTACCAATAAGAAAGATCCTTGCTGGGCGGCGCGGCATGAGATAATGATGCAGTTTACTGTAGGAGAAAGATGAATGATAATAAAACAAAACTTGAATCTCACCAACACTGCATCACTGCTCTCTTTTTTGAGGGAGACGGTGTCTAGGGTTTGGGAACATGTGGTTACCAGAATAGTCGGTTACATGTGACTTTCATAACGCTTTCAAATGACAGTATCCTTATCGTATTACAGTACTATTGTTGCTGGAATTATCCTAGGTCACTCCAGTTTTAATATTTTTCTAGTTTTCATGAAAAAGAAGTAATGTCTATTATTCAGAACTAATCTCCTCTTAATTTTTGGTTTAATTTTACGTATCAAATCGATATTACTCCCCTCTCCATTGCTGAGTTTTGTAGAAATCAGCTACTGTGCACATTGGTTTATATTTGTGTAAAGTAGTGTTGCAAATCTTCATGAATTATAACTATTTAATCTTAGATTAACGAAGAGGTCTTTTTTAAAACTGTGCAGTCTTTCTATCTTATTTTTTTTTTGAAATTGTTGATTAATTCATACACTGGGGACGCTCTTGATCATTTGCGAATCTCGTTAATAATTCATGATTTTCGATTCGCGATATCCATAACATTTATTTACAGTGATCAGCTTCTTCACCAGTGTGCCAAGTTTATTTATTTACTTACAACGGCATACACCAATTACAGAAAAACATAAATAAAAAATACATAAATTTAAATAATTGAAGGGAAAACATTAATCATAATGAACAAGTTATAAATAGAAGAGAAATCAAAACAGTAAAATCACAAAGACAACAAGATAATCTTAGAAAGCAAGTTGAAAAAGCAATAAAAACAATTATATGGTAGTACAGCAACTTGAAATAAAAAAGATACAAGATAATGATTTTTATAAAAGTAATCGAGAATGATTAGAAGTATACGAAAAATAGTTAGAAGTCGAGAAGTATAGTTTTTTATACTTAATCGAGAATTAGATCTCCTGTATAAGATCGGAAGAAATAGATATATTGGAGTGGCCGATAGTCGAGGTGGCTTATCGCGACTATCAGTGAAGATATCATGACTTCACTTCAGTGGAAATATTTTATTGGGGCCACTCTGTCTTTTGTTTTGAATCGAAGTTTCAAGCCGTCAGTCCCGTCTGTCTAATATCGTACAAGCCTAGAGCATCATCTAAAGAAATGAAGATCTCGATGCCTAAAACTGTGGGTTTTTTTTCTATCTTGAGGTTGAAGATCATCTGAAATTTCGGAAATTAACCACATCTTATTCGACTACATTCCTGTATTCTGGATACGGTAGATGGATTTTAGAGATCTATGGAATATAAATACTATACGCTTTAATAAACTGGTATAAATTCACATAAAAAATATGTTGAATGGTTTCTGGAGCTCCTCGATCTCATTCAAGTAACAAACAACTAGAAATAGCATATCACTGGCTATGTGTCAATGGCTCGTTTCATAGAATAGCCTCCATTCTTATAAGATCGCCATTTCATGGTTTAATTGGATCCTTCACGGTGGACTGGCTGATTGTGCCGGTGGGGATGCTTTTGTGTGCAGCCAGGTTTTGAAGAGGTGCCGATTTGCAAGGCTGACTGGGGAAATAAACTTGTTTCTAGTATTATGTTACAGCGAATGCTCGAGACCGACAAAGCAGGGTTCTTGAGATTTTTGGGGAATTGAGAGTGAAGACGTCAACGAATACAGCAAACAGTAAGCGCCTAATAATGAGGAAACTGGAGCTGAAGCTGTCGATTTGTGCTGAGATTTGTTCAGCGAAGTGTGAGAAGGTGTCGGTAACCCGCGACTGACACAGCCAC